>CM051489.1:8165000-8874594 GCA_028015225.1 Carex myosuroides | reverse complement strand
AGCTGACCGATCAATTCGATATCCTGAAGGAATGTTGCTTGATATCCCAATCAAAGTTGGAAAATTCTGGATACCAGCAGATTTTGTGGTAGTTGATATGGAAGAAGATGAGCAGATTCTGATCATCCTTGGAAGGCCATTCCTCGCCATATGTGGGGCAATGATTGATGTTAGGAATGGGAAGATTTCACTCAATGTTGGCGAGAACAAGATGATCTTCAACATGAATGAGACTAAAGTCCCACCTGACATAAATCTTGTCTATAATTTGGAAACAACGGACGAGTATGGCAATGATGAATTGCGAATGGATGAATTTGAAGACATCGAGGAGATGGTGCACGAAGCAGAAATGGAGAGATTATTCATTGTACAAGATGACGGTCAGATCCATCCAACCTCCGTGACAACATAAACTGATGATCTGAACAAGAGCCCTAATATCGCGAACAACAGGAATTATTCTCTCTTAGCCCTTGCATTAATCAAAAACCTACGCGAAGAACTCGATGCAATTTCTCAAAGACTGGATGAGGTCGAATCAGTACTCGGTTTGAGTTTGGCATTCGACCCCGGACCTCAAACACCAACCGACTTCTTCGAAAAGGGCAATGACAATGAGACCACAGAAGACACTGAAGGCGAACCACCCGACAAGTAACCCTCTTGCATTGACGGGTGGACATCTGGAAGAAACTAACGAGACACCAAGTCAAGCTATTTACTTAAAACAAGCGTTTCTTGGGAGGCAACCCAAGGCCACTTTTATATTTTCGCATAATTATTTATTTATTTTTAGGACTTTAATAGGGGAATGAATGACATCCACTTATTTTTCATGACCAGGTGAACATGCTAGAGGAAGGGTTTGGTTAAAAACATTGGAAAAGTCATGAAAATATTCTCTGTTGCTAACTGTATCAGCCAATACGGATTACGACAGTGAATATGGAGCAAGGAATTAGATGAAAAAGGAGACAGTAGAGAATACGGCCCGTATCAGCCAATACGGACCGTATCCAGAGGAAGGGCCAAGAAACGGTCCAGGATCAAAGATTTCGGGTCAGATACGGACCGTATCAGCCAATACAGTCTGTAATCAAAGCCAATCTGAGAATTAAAACCCGTTAGTGAAGAGGCGCGAAGTTGGGTAACCGTTCAAAATAGAAATTCTTCTATTTTTGAGCCCTCTCTCCCGTTTCTCTTCTCCTCTTCTCTTCCTTCTCTCCTTCTATTCCTCCTTCCTCTCCTCCTTCTCCCCTTCTTGCAAAAACCCGAACCAACCTCGCAAAACACCGCCGGCAACCAAGGAAGATCGCGTCAACCACCTCTCGCACAACCACCAACCGCCAATACGAGCCGTATCCGACCCGTATCCACCAAGAACACCGATCTTCACCATTTTCGGTTTTCTTTTCCCCTTTCCCTCTTTAATTTTCAATTTTAATTTTAGTTTCTTAAATTAGTCTTTTATTCCTTTTTGCAATTTAGTTTTAGAGTTGTTTTCCTTTCTAGATTTAGTCTAATACCAAAAATCACGAAAATACAAAAAAAATTTGGGTTTTTCAGTTTTTACCAGTACCAGTATAATACGGTCCGTATCTGTCAATACGGTCCATATTAAGTCCTGTACTTGACCAATCCTCACCAGAATCCAGGTCCGTATCCGGCCCGTATCAGCTTATTACGGTCCGTAACAGAGGCTGGTAGCTACCATAAATGGCCCCAAAAACACGTGGTCTTCTTAAGGCTTTGACAGGTAGAGGCAAGAAGAAGAGGGGGGAGTCTTCTTCTCAAAATCCACCACCTGAATCACCCGAACAAAGCCCCAAACGGGAAGAATTGTCGGAATCTCCTCATCAAAACGAACCACAACCAATGGAGGGGCAAGAACATAACCCCCTGGACATAAAATTTACCTATAGAGCACACGCCAATATCTTCGAAAAGTTGGAAGACAACAAAATCGTCAACCACAAGGCCATCCATATCAAAACCCTTCAAGAGCTCGGCCTCCTCGCCCAATTCAGAACCCTAGCCGAAAGGGTTCACATCTGGGACTTTCTCAACAAGCTGGTGGATGTCCCGGTCTATGACGACCTCACTCGTGAATTCATTGCCACCTTCTCCTCTAAAAATGACATAATAAAATTTCAGCTGATGAACAGAGAGCAGGAGGTGTCAATGCGCGACTTCTGCGACATCTTTGGCTTTAAATATGAGGGCATATAGGTATACAATGACGACCGGAATTTTTGGAAGCTGATCACTAATGACCGCATCAGTGATCCGAGAGTTGCCAGCCATATTGTCCATCCAGTGCTCCGTTACATGCAGGCCACTCTCAGCAACTCTCTTTTTGCTAGAGGTGAGACCTACGCGAAAGTCACCTTCCCCGAGCCTCCCCCGGGATTTTGAACAATAAAATTGAAATTTTCTGTGTTTTTCGCCATTTTAGTGAAGGTATCGTCCCTATTTATATGTAATTTAGGGTAATTTAGCGTACTTTACCGTATTTTAGCATAATGTAATGTAATTTAGTGTAATTTGACTTAATATAGTGTACTTCAACATAATTTCAAGTAATTTAGCGTATTTTGGTTTAAATATGCTAATTATATATCAAAAGAAGTAATGTATGAAATAATTTGAACAAAAAATTGAAATTTTTAGTGTTTTCGCCTTTTCAGTGAAGATATCTTCCCTATTCAGATATAATTTAGAGCAATTTAATGTAATTTACCGTATTTTAGCGTATTGTAATGTAATTTATTGTAATTTAACTTAATATAGTGTAATTCAACATAATTTCCAACAATTTAGCGTATTTTAGTATAAATATGATAATTGTATATCAAAAGAAATAATCTATGAAATAATTTAAACAAAAAATTCAAATTTTCAGTGTTTTTCTCCTTTTCAGTGAAGATATCATCCCCATTTATATGTAATTTAGCGTAATTTACCGTATTTTAGCCTAATGTAATGTAATTTAGTGTAATTTAACTTAATATAGTGTAATTCAACATAATTTCAAGTAATTTAGCGTATTTTGGTATAAATATGCTAATTATATATCAAAACAAATAATCTATCAAATAATTTAAACAATAAAATTCAAAGATTCAGAGTTTTTTCTCCTTTTCGGTGAAGATATCTTCCCTATTTATATGTAATTTAGCGTAATTTATCATATTTTAGCGTAATGTAATGTAATTTAGTGTAATTTAACTTAATATAGTGTAATTCAACAAAATTTCTAGTAATTTAGCGTATTTTAGTACAAATATGCTAATTGTATAACAAAAGAAGTAATCTATGAAATAATTTAAACAAAAAATTCAAAGTTTAAGTATTTTTCGCCTTTTCAGTGCAGAGATCATCCCCATTTATATGTAATTTAGCGTAATTTACCATATTTTAGTATAAATATGATAATTATATGTTACATTCTAATCTTTAATTAAATTAAAAATATGCAAAAAGGGCCTATTTGTGAAGTTATATTTTTAAATTTTGCAATATAATAAGAGTGGAGGGACCTATGTGCAAAAGTACCATTAATTAAATATGACAAGCCTTCTCTCTCTCTTAATCACTCCATTAAACTTCTAAAATTTCGTGAGCTCAAGGTGGTGGCCGAACTTAAGAGAGAAAGAGAGAGAGAGTGAAATCGAGGTGAAATCGGGTCGGGATTTGCGGGAAAACGGAGATTCGAGCTAATTAGACGATCGTGATCAGTTCTAGAACTTCAATTTGGTAAAATTTTCTCTCCTTGTAATCTTTTGGAAAACCCTAGATTGTTCGATTTGTTGTATTTCTTTGAGAATTCGGATTTAAGTTCGATTGGTTCGATATAACTCGGTATTCGGTTTGATTTGTATTGAATCGAATGGTTTTGGTTGTGAAATTGGAATGGGAACTAAGGTTTGGTAAAGATGGTGGAAATTGGGGAAATTACTAAATTTCAGGTGTTATGCACCATTTGGATCTGATTTGATCGAGTTATAGTCGTTCGAACATCTCGTTTCGTGTTATATGAGTAAATCATCCGTTTGAGCTAATTTTGGAATTAGGGTTTTATGCCAATTTGGTACCAATTGAATTCATGGTTTAATGGTGTCGATTCTCGACAACCTAGATGTGAACTATACCTTCTGAACCGAGAACAAGTGACAAGAGTTAACCATGTCGAACCGCGATCGAAACGAGTTGAACTTAACCTGAAAATCCAGACTGGCCGGCCATTGATGCAGCTGTACAAAATTCTACATTCCGAATTTGGGTTTGTTTCCTTCATGAAAGTTGTAGATCTTTTCGTTCTGGTTCAGTCAAGCTTTGATTCACCCAAATCGGAGTCTGTATGACAAAGATATGGCCAAAATACGAACTATATGTTTTAATCGAATCTAAACGAATAAATAGGTGGTAAACCTACGAGGCATCGGATCTCGGGATCATTCGAGACGCCTGAGCCTTAGACGAGTACGCGACATACTCAGGTGCGGGGTTTCTGGACTTGTTTGATAGTTTATATTCAGAATTAAACTGTGTTCCTATTGACATGTTGATTATTGGTTGAATTGCATTATCGAATTGTGTTGCATATGCATTGCATTGCCCTAATTAGTTGAAACTCGAATTGTGATCTGATTGATCTGCATGCTGGTATGGTTGTTATTTGTGTATTGATCTGAATGATCTAATTTGGAATTAAAAGTCACCGTGATTTATATCACCATCGGTTGGTGGATATGGCATTACCGTCCCCCACCGTGGCGACGACACCCAGGGGGTGTGTTCGGATTTGTCAAAGTCTGGTGCACGGACTTTGACGACCCAGTATTCTAAAGCTTTAGATCGTCTGGCCCTCAGCAGTTCCCAGTACCGGTTGGGATGAGGGGTAAGTGACTCTGTACTACGAATTGGAATATATGTGACTTGTGTATCGGATGGCATTACCCAGGGGGTGAATGCGTTTGAATGGTCGATTTGGTTTTAATATGTATCGGAGGCATTACCCAGGGGGTGAATGCGGTTGTATTGACATTTGGTTTTATATGAATTTTTCCGGATATGAAATGGAACCAGACTTAGATTTAAACGGTTAAACCTATAATTACCAGATATTCTGAGTTCGAGTTAAACCAAATATTGTGTGATTGAATTTCGATTTGGCAATTCCTGAGTTGGATTTCATTTGGCTTATTGATGTCGGTTGATGTGTGCATGTTTATATATATATCATTATGAACTGTTCTGAGCTTTATTTGTACTTTACTTTTGAATATAATCTGTGATTGCAAGTCCAGGAGCGAAACGTGGCAAATTTATCGCACTGAGAAATTTATTTCTCACCCCCTCTTGGATTATCTTTTCAGGTCCGGGTTCAGCAGGGCCGAGAGAGGCACGAGGTCAGTAGGCCTAGTCATTCCGCTGCGTAGTTGTCTGGTATGCTGACATGAGAGATTATGTATACAGTTAGGTTTTGTGGATGTATATATATATAGTCTCTATGTCATTTTTGTGGTACGTATCCATCGAGATACGGGTTTGTATGACATTACCTGACTAGCCGGGAGTTATGTTATTTATGTTGGTTGTTTGTTTATGTTTTCATTTACTCTTATATCGTAATTGCCTAGTAGGCATACGGGCAACCGTATGTTTACGGCAGGGAGACCACCTGTCGCGCCTCGTTGGGCTGCGGGGTGTGACAGGTCCTTCCTTCGGTGGTATCAGAGCATGGTTTAGAACCTGAACCAGACTTGTTTGGATACGTGAGTGGTATGCGTATTAATTGGGGCCGGCACGACTATACGAATGTCGTATGATAATTAGGGAATGTCGAATATATAAACTAACTTTGTTTATTCAGAAAATGGAAACACGCCGAGGTAGAGGTAGAGGCAGACCTCGTAGGAATCCGGAACCTAGTCCGGAACCAATTGGTGAGCCAGTTGGGGCTCAAGCTGGGGCTGGTCCAGCTGGTGCTGGAGTTGCTGGAGGAGCTGGTAGGGACCGGGACTTAGATGACCGGTTGATTGCGGCCTATGAAAGAGGTCGTCAAGCACAGATGCGGGATGTCGCACCAGTGGTTCACGGTGGGGCACCCGAAGATTTCCGAAGGTTGTATGATGCATTCCTGCGTTTGAATCCGCCGCGTTATGATGGAACCGGCGGGTATGCGGCAGCGGAGGAATGGTTGGCTCAGATAAATGCGAAACTGAATTTATGTCGTGCTCCCGATGACAATAAGGTGGAGTTGGTTGAGCAACAGTTGGAGAGTGATGCTCGATTTTGGTGGGACGGAGTCCGACGTAACTTTGAAGGGGAGGAAGCGAGGATTCCTTGGGAATGGTTCGAGCAACAGTTCAATAGGCGGTTCATGAGCAATATGCAGCGAGAAGCTTTGCGTAGAAAATTTCTGGAGTTGAGGCAAGATGGACGTCCGGTGGTGGAATATAATAGTGAGTTCTTGGCATTATCTCGCTATGCAACGGATGTGAGGAATGAGGTGGAAAGGTACCATAGACAATACTTGGACGGGTTGGATGGCAACATCTCTATGATCGTTGATACTCCAATGGCGAGGGAATTACAAACAATGATGGATCACGCCGAACAAGTTGAGATGCATGGTAAGCGGAGAAGGACGCAAGTGAATGAAAGGAATGTGAAACAACGGGAAGATTCGAGTCGACAAGTGTCGAAGTCGAGGGGAGGATCATCATATACTAGACCCCCTCGGTCGAACATGGCACCGAGACCTCCATTCAGACAGACCTCTATGCCGGGTTCTAGACCGGCGATGCCTTCACAATGGTGCCGATCATGCAACCAAGCACATGATGAGATTGAGTGTAGGCGCAAGGCGAGCGCTTGCTTCATATGTGGTAGCACGGGACATTGGGCGAGGGAGTGCCCGAATTCACTTATAAGGATGCAAGGCGCTAGTGGCGCAGGAGGGTCAGCTAGCGTTGGGCGTGGCGCGCCGACGGGGCGCGGACGTGGCACATTTCAAGCTAGCGGGGCTAACGCTAGCAGGGCTAGCAGCTTGGGTAGCACCGGCAGGGCGGCGGCGCATGCGCTTAACATCGCTGGAACTTCGCGCAACGCTGCAACTGAGCAGGGAGGCGGCCAGACTGACGTCATGACAGGTTTACTCTCTATATCTGATCATGAGGCTTATTGTTTGATTGATACGGGGTGTAGTCATTCGGTGGTGTCGAGGGTATTTGTGGAAGAGTGTAGTTGGCCAATTGAAACGAGTAATCAAATTCTAAACGTTCAAACCCCATTTGGATCAACTGATCAAGAAATTACCATATGCCGAAACCGTAATATTAAAGTAGATGGAAGGGAATTCGAAGCTGATTTGTTGGTTATGGATATTGTGGGGTATGATGTCTTGTTGGGAATGGATTGGTTGACGAGGCACGCGGCCACTATCGATTGTCCGCATCGACGGATTCATTTTGCGAATTCAAGAGGTATGTCATGTACTTTGGAATGTAGAGAACTTGGGGTACTAACACCGTGTGTTTCTGCTGTAGAAGTGAGAAATTTGTTAGAAACAGGATGTACAGCTTATCTAGTAGCCGTGGTGTATGCGGCTGCTGCAGTTCCGGAGATCAACACTATACCGGTAATTTCAGAATTTGTCGATGTATTTCCGGAAGAGATTGTGGGGTTGCCACCTGAGCGAGAAGTGGAGTTCGGTATCGAACTAGTACCGGGCACAACACCGATTTCAAAGGCGCCGTATCGAATGGCACCGGCAGAACTGAAAGAACTTAAGGCGCAATTGGAAGATATGTTGGAAAGCGGATTTATCAGACCTAGCACATCGCCGTGGGGTGCGCCCGTGCTGTTTGTTAAGAAGAAAGATGGAACATTGCGGTTATGCATTGACTACCGCGAGTTGAATAAGGTAACCGTGAAAAATAAGTATCCGTTACCTCGGATTGATGATCTGTTTGATCAGTTGCAGGGGTCTTCGGTATATTCGAAAATTGATCTGAGAACAGGGTACCACCAGTTGAGGATTCGGCCTAGCGACGTGGACAAGACGGCATTCCGTACAAGGTACGGGCACTATGAATACCTGGTTATGCCATTTGGGCTGACGAACGCACCGGCAGCGTTCATGGATATGATGCAACGGGTATTTCACGATCTATTGGACTCGACCGTTGTGGTTTTTATTGATGACATATTGGTGTATTCGCGCTCCCGAGAAGAACATGAGGTACATCTTAGAATTGTTTTACAAAGATTGCGCGAACATCAGCTATTCGCAAAGTTCTCGAAATGTGAATTTTGGTTGGAAAAGGTTACCTTTCTCGGGCATATTGTTTCGGGAAAAGGATTAGCGGTGGATCCTGAAAAGATTCGGGCTGTCACCGAATGGCAGAGGCCGAAGACAGTTACGGAGATTCGTAGCTTTTTGGGGTTAGCCGGGTACTACAGGAGGTTTGTACTCGGGTTTTCACGGTTGGCTGCACCACTTACAAAATTGCTGCATAAAGGTGTGAAGTTCGATTGGGGTACCGCTCAAGACAAGAGTTTTGAGGAATTAAAGAGTCGGCTGGTATCCGCGCCGATCCTTGCTATGCCGACTGCTGACAAAGAGTATACGGTTTATACCGATGCATCGCGATCAGGGTTGGGTTGCGTATTGATGCAAGATGACCACGTAATTGCCTATGCATCTCGGCAATTGCGACCACACGAGCAAAACTACCCGACTCATGACTTGGAGTTAGCGGCGGTGATATTTGCGTTGAAGATTTGGCGGCATTATTTGTATGGCGTGAGATGCCGTATATTTACCGATCATCAGAGTTTGAAATATATCTTCACGCAAAAGGAATTGAACTTGAGACAAAGAAGGTGGTTGGAGTTGATGAAAGACTACGACTTGGATATCCAGTATCACGCGGGAAAGGCAAACAGTGTAGCAGATGCGTTAAGCAGAAAGAGTCAGGTAAACCTGGCGTCGGTGATTACAAGTGAGAAGCATCTTCTTGAGGAAATGCGTAGGTTGGAAATTCATGTTGGCGCATCACGCGAATTAGCATTGGAAGTGGCATCAAAATGTGGTACAAGTGAGGTGGGGACTAGCGCAACTGAGATTGCGTCGGTTGTGCTAGCATCGGTTGAGATCCGATCGGAATTACACGAGCAGATTCGTGCAGCGCAACAGGATGATCCAAAATGTCAGAAATTTAAATTGCACTACGAGTCAAATGCGGATTCCCCATTTAAAGTTCAAGGTGATGGAATTTTGAGGTTTCATGAGCGCATTTGTGTACCGAATAAATCTGAGTTGAAAGATGTGGTTCTATCGGAGTCGCACGACTCGGGTTATGCTATTCATCCGGGGGAAGTGAAAATGTATCAAGATTTGAAGAAGTATTTTTGGTGGCCGAAAATGAAGCGAGACGTGCAAAGGTACGTTGAGAAATGTCAAATATGTCAGCAGGTTAAAGCAGATCGACGGAAGAAAGCGGGGTTGTTGAGACCGCTAGAAATACCTACGAGAAAATTTGAGTCGATTACAATGGATTTTGTATCCGGGTTTCCGAGAACAGTTAATAAATACAACACGGTTTGGGTGATTGTGGACCGGCTGACGAAGATAGCTCATTTCATTCCACTTCGGATTGAGACGTCGGGGCAAGAATTAGCGGAGTTATTCTTGAAGTATCAGTTCAAGTACCACGGTTGTTCACGCCATATTATTTCAGACCGAGATCCTCGGTTTACTTCTCATTTCTGGGGGAGCTTTCAAGAGGCAATGGGTACCAAGCTGAGATTCAGTACCGCGCATCATCCGCAGACGGACGGTCAGTCCGAGCGCACTATTCAGACATTGGAAGATATGTTACGCTCTTGTGCGCTAAGTCTAAAAGGTTCGTGGGTTGATCACTTGTATCTGGTGGAGTTCGCTTATAACAATAGTTATCACTCGAGCATTGGTATGTCACCGCAAGAGGCGCTGACAGGGCAGCAGTGTAGTACTCCGTTGTGGTGGGGACCAGCGGGTACATATCCGCCTACGGGACCGCAAATGTTAGAAGAAATTGCGGAGAAAACGAAAATGGTTCTGAGTCGACTCAAATCCGCTCAAGAAAGACAAAGGAAATACGCGGATATTCATCGAAGACCGTTGGAATTCCAAGAAAGCGATCACGTATGGCTTCGAGTTTCACCTGTCAGAGGCGTACACAGATTTGGTGTTTCGGGCAAGCTAAGTCCTCGGTATATTGGGCCGTTTCAGATTTTGCGACGAGTTGGACCGGTAGC
Organism: Carex myosuroides; assembly: GCA_028015225.1. Taxonomy (NCBI): domain Eukaryota; kingdom Viridiplantae; phylum Streptophyta; class Magnoliopsida; order Poales; family Cyperaceae; genus Carex; species Carex myosuroides. The sequence continues at coordinate 8,864,283 of CM051489.1, read as the reverse complement.
ATACGAGCTTACACTACCACCAGCGTTGGACCGGGTTCATCCGGTGTTTCATGTATCACAGTTGCGTAAATATGTACGAGATCCGTCACATTGCATTGACCATTCTGATTTACACGTGCAAGATGATCTGACCTATCAAGAGGAACCGATGCGAATATTGGATCGAAAAGAACAACGGCTACGAAGCAAAGTAATCCGGCTTGTGTTGGTAAAATGGGGACGACATTCCGATAAGGAAGCGACGTGGGAACTCGAGGAGAGTATCCGAGAAAAGTATCCGGCGTTATTCGACAATTAAGGTACGAACTCAAGTTCAGCGGACTGAACTTCATTTTAAGGGGGGGAGAATTGTTACATTCTAATCTTTAATTAAATTAAAAATATGCAAAAAGGGCCTATTTGTGAAGTTATATTTTTAAATTTTGCAATATAATAAGAGTGGAGGGACCTATGTGCAAAAGTACCATTAATTAAATATGACAAGCCTTCTCTCTCTCTTAATCACTCCATTAAACTTCTAAAATTTCGTGAGCTCAAGGTGGTGGCCGAACTTAAGAGAGAAAGAGAGAGAGAGTGAAATCGAGGTGAAATCGGGTCGGGATTTGCGGGAAAACGGAGATTCGAGCTAATTAGACGATCGTGATCAGTTCTAGAACTTCAATTTGGTAAAATTTTCTCTCCTTGTAATCTTTTGGAAAACCCTAGATTGTTCGATTTGTTGTATTTCTTTGAGAATTCGGATTTAAGTTCGATTGGTTCGATATAACTCGGTATTCGGTTTGATTTGTATTGAATCGAATGGTTTTGGTTGTGAAATTGGAATGGGAACTAAGGTTTGGTAAAGATGGTGGAAATTGGGGAAATTACTAAATTTCAGGTGTTATGCACCATTTGGATCTGATTTGATCGAGTTATAGTCGTTCGAACATCTCGTTTCGTGTTATATGAGTAAATCATCCGTTTGAGCTAATTTTGGAATTAGGGTTTTATGCCAATTTGGTACCAATTGAATTCATGGTTTAATGGTGTCGATTCTCGACAACCTAGATGTGAACTATACCTTCTGAACCGAGAACAAGTGACAAGAGTTAACCATGTCGAACCGCGATCGAAACGAGTTGAACTTAACCTGAAAATCCAGACTGGCCGGCCATTGATGCAGCTGTACAAAATTCTACATTCCGAATTTGGGTTTGTTTCCTTCATGAAAGCTGTAGATCTTTTCGTTCTGGTTCAGTCAAGCTTTGATTCACCCAAATCGGAGTCTGTATGACAAAGATATGGCCAAAATACGAACTATATGTTTTAATCGAATCTAAACGAATAAATAGGTGGTAAACCTACGAGGCATCGGATCTCGGGATCATTCGAGACGCCTGAGCCTTAGACGAGTACGCGACATACTCAGGTGCGGGGTTTCTGGACTTGTTTGATAGTTTATATTCAGAATTAAACTGTGTTCCTATTGACATGTTGATTATTGGTTGAATTGCATTATCGAATTGTGTTGCATATGCATTGCATTGCCCTAATTAGTTGAAACTCGAATTGTGATCTGATTGATCTGCATGCTGGTATGGTTGTTATTTGTGTATTGATCTGAATGATCTAATTTGGAATTAAAAGTCACCGTGATTTATATCACCATCGGTTGGTGGATATGGCATTACCGTCCCCCACCGTGGCGACGACACCCAGGGGGTGTGTTCGGATTTGTCAAAGTCTGGTGCACGGACTTTGACGACCCAGTATTCTAAAGCTTTAGATCGTCTGGCCCTCAGCAGTTCCCAGTACCGGTTGGGATGAGGGGTAAGTGACTCTGTACTACGAATTGGAATATATGTGACTTGTGTATCGGATGGCATTACCCAGGGGGTGAATGCGTTTGAATGGTCGATTTGGTTTTAATATGTATCGGAGGCATTACCCAGGGGGTGAATGCGGTTGTATTGACATTTGGTTTTATATGAATTTTTCCGGATATGAAATGGAACCAGACTTAGATTTAAACGGTTAAACCTATAATTACCAGATATTCTGAGTTCGAGTTAAACCAAATATTGTGTGATTGAATTTCGATTTGGCAATTCCTGAGTTGGATTTCATTTGGCTTATTGATGTCGGTTGATGTGTGCATGTTTATATATATATCATTATGAACTGTTCTGAGCTTTATTTGTACTTTACTTTTGAATATAATCTGTGATTGCAAGTCCAGGAGCGAAACGTGGCAAATTTATCGCACTGAGAAATTTATTTCTCACCCCCTCTTGGATTATCTTTTCAGGTCCGGGTTCAGCAGGGCCGAGAGAGGCACGAGGTCAGTAGGCCTAGTCATTCCGCTGCGTAGTTGTCTGGTATGCTGACATGAGAGATTATGTATACAGTTAGGTTTTGTGGATGTATATATATATAGTCTCTATGTCATTTTTGTGGTACGTATCCATCGAGATACGGGTTTGTATGACATTACCTGACTAGCCGGGAGTTATGTTATTTATGTTGGTTGTTTGTTTATGTTTTCATTTACTCTTATATCGTAATTGCCTAGTAGGCATACGGGCAACCGTATGTTTACGGCAGGGAGACCACCTGTCGCGCCTCGTTGGGCTGCGGGGTGTGACATTATATATCAAAAGAAGTAATCTCTCAAATAATTTAAACAAAAAAATTCAAATTTTAACTGTTTTTTGCCTTTTCAGTGAAGATATCGTCCCTATTCATATGTAATTTTGCGTAATTTACCGTAATTTACCGTATTTTAGCGTAATATAATGTAATTTAGTGTAATTTAACTTAATACTGTGTCATTCAACATAATTTCAAGTAATTTAGCGTATTTTAGTATAAATATGCTAATTGTGTATCAGATTAAGTAATCTATCAAATAATTTAAACAATAAAATTGAAATTTTCTGTGTTTTTTGCATTTTCTGTGAAGATATCGTCCCTATTTATATGTCATTTAGCGTAAGTTAGCATAATTTAGCGTATTTTAGCGTAATGTAATATATTTTAGTGTAATTTAACTTGATATAGCGTAATTCAACATAATTTCAAGTAATTTAGCGTATTTTAGTATAAATATGATAATTATATATCAAAGAAGTAATATGTCATATAATTTAAACAAAAAAATTCAAATTTTCTGTGTTTTTCGCCTTTTTAATGAAGATATCGTCCCTAATCATATGTAATTTACCATAATTTACCGTTTTTTGGCATAATGTAATGTTATTTAGTGTAATTTAACTTAATATAGTGTAATTCAACATAATTTCAAGTAATTTAGCGTATTTTAGAATAAATATGCTAATTGTATATCAGATTAAGTAATTTATCAAATTATTTAAACAATAAAATTGGAATTTTTTGTGTTTTTCGCCATTTAAGTGAAGATATCGTCCCTATTTAAATGTAATTGAGCGTACTTTACCGTATTTTAGCATAATGTAATGTAATTTAGTGTAATTTGACTTAATATAGAGTATTTCAACATAATTTCAAGTAATTTAGTGTATTTTAGAATAAATATGCTAATTATATATCAAAAGAAGTAATCTATGAAATAATTTGAATAAAAAAATTCAAAGTTTCAGTGTTTTTCTCCTTTTCAGTGAAGATATCGTCCCTATTTAAATGTAATTGAGCGTACTTTACCGTATTTTCACGTAATGTAATGTAATTTAGTGTAATTTAACTTAATATAGTGTAATTCAACAAAATTTCAAGTAATTTAGCGTATTTTAGTACAAATATGATAATTGTATATCAAAAGAAGTAATCTACGAAATAATTTAAAGAAAAAATTCTTAGTTTCATTGTTTTTCGCCTTTTCAGTGAAGAGATCATCCCCATTTATATATAATTTAGCGTAATTTACCATATTTTAGTATAAATATGATAATTATATATCAAAAGAAGTAATCTATCAAATAATTTAAACAAAAAAATTCAAAATTTCAGTGTTTTTTGCCTTTTCAGTGAAGATATCGTCCCTATTCATATGTAATTTTGCGTAATTTACCGTATTTTAGCGTAATGTAATGTAATTTAGTGTAATTTAACTTAATATAGTGTAATTCAACATAATTTCAAGTAATTTAGCGTATTTTAGTATAAATATGCTAATTGCGTTTCAAATTAAGTAATCTATCAAATAATATAAACAAAAAAATTGAAATTTTCTGTATTTTTCGCATTTTCTATGAAGATATCGTCCCTATTTGTATGTAATTTAGTGTAATTTAGCGTACTTTACCGTATTTTAGCGTAATGTAATGTAATTTAGTGTAATTTAACTAAATATAGTGTATTTCAACATAATTTCAAATAATTTAGTGTACTTAAGTACAAATATGCTAATTGTATGTCAAAAGAATTAATCTATGAAATAATTTAAAGAAAAAATTCAAATTTTCAGTGTTTTTCGCCTTTTCAGTGAAGATATCGTCCCAATTTATATGTAATTTAGCATAATTGAGCCTATTTTAGCGTAATGTAATATATTTTAGTCTAATTTAACTTGATATAGCGTAATTCAACATAATTTCAAGTAATTTAGCGTATTTTAGAATAAATATGCTAATTGTATTTCAGATTAAGTAATCTATCAAATTATTTAAACAACAAAATTGAAATTTTCTGTGTTTTTCGCCATTTAAGTGAAGATATCGTCCCTATTTAAATGTAATTTAGCGTAATTTAGCGTACTTTACCGTATTTTAGCATAATGTAATGTAATTTAGTGTAATTTGACCTAATATAGAGTATTTCAACATAATTTCAAATAATTTAGCGTATTTTAGTATAAATATGCTAATTATAAATCAAAAGAAGTAATCTATGAAATAATTTGAACAAAAAATTCAAATTTTTAGTGTTTTTCCCCTTTTCAGTGAAGATATCTTCCCTATTCAGATATAATTTAGAGTAATTTAATGTAATTTATCGTATTTTAGCGTAATGTAATGTAAGTTAGTGTAATTTAACTTAATATAGTGTAATTCAACATAATTTTCAATTATTTAGCGTATTTTATTATAAATATGCTAATTGTATATCTAAATAAGTAATCTATGAAATAATTTAAACAAAAAATTCAAATTTTCAGTGTTTTTTGCCTTTTCAGTGAAGATATCGTCCCCATTTATAAGTAATTAGCGTAATTTACTTTATTTTAGGATAATGTAATGTAATTTAGTGTAATTTAACTTAATATAGTGTAATTCAACATAATTTCAAGTAATTTAGAGTATTTTAGTACAAATATGATAATTGTATCTCTAAAGAAGTAATCTATGAAATAATTTTAATAAAAAATTCAAATTTTCAGAGTTTTTTTGCCTTTTCAGTGAAGATATCGTACCCATTTATAAGTAATTTGGCGTAATTTACCGTATTTTAGCGTAATATAATGTAATTTAGTGTAATTTAACTTAATATAGTGTAATTCAACAAAATTTCATGTAATTTACCGTATTTTAGTACAAATATGCCAATTGTATATCAAAAGATGTTATCTATGAAATAATTTAAACAAAAAATTCAAATTTTCAGTGTTTTGCTCCTTTTCAGTGAAGATATCGTCCCCATTTATATGTAATTTAGCATGATTTACCGTATTTTAGCGTAATGTAATGTAATTTAGTGTAATTTAACTTAATATAGTGTAATTCAACATAATTTCAAGTAATTTAGCGTATTTTAGTATAAATATGCTAATTATATATCAAAAGAAGTAATCTATGAAATAATTTAAACAAAAATTTCTAATTTTCAGTGTTTTTCTCTTTTTCAGTGAAGATATCGTGTCCATTTATATGTAATTTAGCGTAATTTACCGTATTTTAGCGTAATGTAATGTAATTTAGTGTAATTTAAATTAATATAGTGTAATTCAACAAAATTTCAAGTAATTTAGCGTATTTTAGTACAAATATGCTAATTGTATATCAAAAGAAGTAATCTATGAAATAATTTAAACAAAAAATTCAAAGTTTCAGTGTTTTTCGCCTTTTCAGTGAAGAGATCATCCCCATTTATATGTAATTTAGTGTAATTTACCATATTTTAGTATAAATATGATAATTATATATCTGATGTCTCATTATTAGACCTATAAATCCGACCAATTTCTGTACCAAAATCTGTGTTTCAAACCATCAATTCGTGTCTTATACATTGAAAATACATTGAATATCTATAGAATGTGGTACTGCTGCGTTTTCATTCTTACTTTGCAGAAAACGAGGGAAATCAGGGAAGATTATGAAGTTCTGGAACCATTCACGCGGGCCGCGTCACATCCGAAGCGGGCCGCATCAAACCCTGACGCGACCACAGACGCGATCTCCCTTTTGCACACGCGAGGAGCACAGACACGCGTACCGCGTCCACTACACGCGGGTCGCGTGAGTTCATTCCGGAAACAAAACAGAAAAGGAAACAAAGGTTCAATGAAGGAAAGGCCGGCCAGAAAGGCTATATGAGGTGATTCCTTGCTACAGGGAGTCTACTCTATTCATCATTCCACATTCCTGAGGGTGAGAGGGAGATTCTAGGGTTTGGGCTTGACGGCTAGCTTGGAGACGAAGTTGAGAAGCGAAAGACGAAAGTTCTTCACGGATCTTCTTTGTATTTCGGGTTTTGTCATGACTATTTCATCTATCATTTGTGTTATTTGTTCTTTGACTATGTGTGAGTAGTTTACTTTGTTTTGTATGCATGTTGTTTGAATCTGTGTTGAATGTTAGTGTTTAATTGTTTGAGTATTATTCTGATTGCTTTGTTGAAGTTGATTGAATGATTCTTGTTTGTCTACTGTTAGATGTCTATAGCATCTTTCTAGTACTTTGGCCTTGATTTTTCTCTCAACCAAACTTAGTATTTGAGGTAGGTTTACGAGCCGCGAGACGAGACCAAAAAGTAACTGAGAGGTGAATTTTTCCACTTATCGAGAGGTAGTGGTTACCTTTAGTAAACCGGACAATTAACTTAGATTAAAAACCTAAGAAGGTGAAATTATGTTGAGGTTTATTAAGCCAACAAACGAGAGTTGAGGTTTAGGAACATTAGGTTCGGTCAATGAATTCTTACACTAAAGAACAACGCAAAAAACAGACAACTGCTACATTCACTCGAGGTCCACGCGGGCCGTGTATGAGAGTGCGCGGGTCGCGTGTTCCATGCGGGTCGCGTATGAAAGTACGCAGGTTGTGTGGGTACCGAGAGGCAGAGTTGATAATGAAATCGAAAACCCTGGAAACGCTTTTCTCTATCTGATAAAACCAAACTTTATCTTCTCTTATTTTAATTACTTCCGTCATTTTAATTATTGCTGCTATTGAACTTAGGAATATTAAACAAACCAAATCAACCTTTTCCAACTTCTAGTACCTAATTGATTTAAGTAGAGTTCCAGATTTGATTTAGAACCGTCATGTGGATCGATACCTGACTAGACTATACAACAGGATTGTGCACTTGCAATCTTAGTCGGAAGTTAAATCAAGGTTAAAAGCTACAGCTTGCTGTAGTGAAACTTTGTGATACACTTTTGTGCGAACAATATCAAAAGAAGTCATCTATCAAATAATTTAAACAAAAAAATTCAAATTTTCAGTGTTTTTTGCATTTTCAGTGAAGATATCATCCCTATTTATATGTAATTTTGTGTCATTTACCGTAATTTACCATATTTTAGCGTAATGTAATGTAATTTAGTGTAATTTAACTTAATATAGTGTAATTCAACATAATTTTAAGTAATTTAGCGTATTTCAGTATAAATATTCTAATTGTGTATCAGATTAAGTAATCTATCAAATAATATAAACAAAAAAATTGAAATTTTCTGTGTTTTTCGCATTTTCTGTGAAGATATCGTCCCTATTTATATGTCATTTAGTGTAATTTAGCGTACTTTACCATATTTTAGCGTAATGTAATGTAATTTAGTGTAATTTAACTTAATATAGTGTATTTCAACATAATTTCAAGTAATTTAGCGTATTTAAGTACAAATATGCTAATTGTATGTCAAAAGAATTAATCTATGAAATAATTTAAACAAAAAATTCGAATTTTCAGTGTTTTTCGCCTTTTCAGTGAACATATCGTCCCTATTTATATGTAATTTAGCATAATTTAGCGTATTTTAGCATAATGTAATATATTTTAGTGTAATTTGACTTGATATAGCGTAATTCAACATAATTTCAAGTAATTTAGCGTATTTTAGTATAAATATGACAATTATATATCAAAAGAAGTAATCTGTCATATAATTTAAACAAAAAAATTCAAATTTTCAGTGTTTTTCGCCTTTTCAGTGAAGATATCGTCCATATTTAAATGTAATTTATCGTAATTTAGCGTACTTTACCGTATTTTAGCATAATGTAATGTAATTTAGTGTAATTTGACTTAATATAGAGTATTTCAACATAATTTCAAGTAATTTAGCGTATTTTAGTATAAATATGCTAATTGTAAATCAAAAGAAGTAATCTATGAAATATTTTGAACAAAAAATTCAAATTTATAGTGTTTTTCGCGTTTTCAGTGAAGATATCTTCCCTATTCAGATATAATTTAGAGTAATTTAACGTAATTTACCGTATTTTAGCGTAATGTAATGTAATTTAGTGTAATTTAGTGTAATTTAACTTAATATAGTGTAATTCAACATAATTTCCAATTATTTAGCGTATTTTAGTATAAATATGGTAATTGTATATCTAAATAAGTAATCTATGAAATAATTTAAACAAAAAATTCAAATTTCATTGTTTTTTGCCTTTTTAGTGAAGATATCGTCCCCATTAATATGTAAATTAGCATAATTTACTGTATTTTAGGGTAATGTAATGTAATTTAGTGTAATTTAACTTAATATAGTGTAATTCAACATAATTTCAAGTATTTTAGCGTATTTTAGTTAAATATGCTAATTGTATATCAGATTAAGTAATCTATCAAATAATTTAAACAATAAAATTGAAAATTTCTGTGTTTTTCGCCATTTCAGTGAAGATATCGTCATTATTTATATTTAATTTAGCGTAATTTAGCGAACTTTGCCGTATTTAAGCATAATTTAATGTAATTTAGTGTAATTTGACTTAATATAGTGTATTTCAACATAATTTCAAGTAATTTAGTGTATTTCTGTAGAAATATGCTAATTATATATCAAAAGAAGTAATCTATCAAATAATTTAAACAATAAAATTCAAAGTTTCAGTGTTTTTTGCCTTTTCAGTGAAGATATCGTCCCTAATCATATGTAGTTTTGCGTAATTTACCGTATTTTGGCATAATGTAATGTAATTTAGTGTAATTTTAACTTAATATAGTGTAATTCAATATAATTTCAAGTAATTTAGCGTATTTCAGAATAAATATGCTAATTGTATATCAGATTAAGTAATCTATCAAAATTATTTAAACAATAAAATTGAAATTTTCTGTGTTTTTTGCCATTTAAGTGAAGATATCGTCCCTATTTAAATGTAATTTAGCGTAATTTACCGTATTTTAGCATAATGTAATGTAATTTAGTGTAATTTGACTTAATATAGAGTATTTCAACATAATTTCAAGTAATTTAGCGTATTTTAGTATAAATATGCTAAGTATATATCAAAAGAAGTATCTATCAAATAATTTAAACAATAAAATTCAAAGTTTCAGTGTTTTTCTCCTTTTCAGCGAAGATATCTTCCCTATTTATATGTAATTTAGAGAAATTTAATGTAATTTACCATATTTTAGCGTAATGTAATGTAATTTAGTGTAATTTAACTTAATATAGTGTAATTCAACATAATTTCCAATAATTTAGCGTATTTTAGTATAAATATGCTAATTGTATATCTAAAGAAGTAATCTATGAAATAATTTAAACAAAAAAATCAAATTTTCAGTGTTTTTTGCCTTTTCAGTGAAGATATCGCCCCCATTAATATGTAATATGGCGTAATTTAATGTATTTTAGGGTAATGTAATGTAATTTAGTGTAATTTAACTTAATATAGTGTAATTCAACATAATTTCAAGTAATTTAGCGTATTTTAGTACAAATATGATAATTGTATCTCTAAAGAAGTAATCTATGAAATAAGTTTAAAAAAATTCAAATTTTCAGTGTTTTTTTGTCTTTTCAGTGAAGATATCGTCCCCATTTATTAGTAATTTCGCGTAATTTACCGTATTTTAGCGTAATGTAATGTAATTTAGTCTAATTTAACTTAATATTGTGTAATTCAACATAATTTCAAGTAATTTAGCGTATTCAAGTATAAATATGCTAATTGTATATCAAAAGAAGTAATCTATGAAATAATTGAAACAAAAAATTTAAATTTTCAGTGCTTTTCTCCTTTTCAGTGAAGATATCATCCCCATTTATATGTAATTTAGTGTAAGTTATCGTATTTGGCGTAATGTAATGTAATTTAGTGTAATTTAACTTAATATAGTGTAATTCAACATAATTTCAAGTAATTTAGCATATTTTAGTACAAATATGATAATTGTATCTCAAAAAGTAATCTATGAAATAATTTTAAACAAAATTCACATTTTCAGAGTTTTTTTGCCTTTTCAGTGAAGATATCGTCCCCATTTATAAGTAATTTGGCGTAATTCACAGTATTTTAGCGTAATGTAATGTAATATAGTGTAATTCAACATAATTTCAAGTAATTTAGCTTATTTTAGTACAAATATGATAATTGTATCTCTAACGAAGTAATCTATGAAATAATTTTATAAAAAATTCAACTTTTCAGTGTTTTTTTGCATTTTCACTGAAGATATCGTCCCCATTTATAAGTAATTTTGCGTAATTTACCATATTTTAGCGTAATGTAATTTAATTTAGTGTAATTTAACTTAATATAGTGTAACTCAACATAATTTCAAGAAATTTAGCATATTTTAGTATAAATATGATAATTGTATATCAAAAGAAGTAATCTACGAAATAATTGAAACTAAAAATTTAAATTTTCAGTGTTTTCTCCTTTTCAGTGAAGTATCGTCCCCATTTATATGTAATTTAGCGTAATTTACCATATTTTAGCGTAATGTAATGTGAATTAGTGTAATTGAAGTAAATATAGTGTAATTCAACAAAATTTCAAGTACTTTAGCGTATTTTAGTACAAATATGCTAATTATATATCAAAAGAAGTAATCTATGAAATAATTTAAACAAAAAATTCAAATTTTCGGTGTTTTTTGCCTTTTCAGTGAAGATATCATCACAATTTATATGTAATTTAGCTTAATTTACCATATTTTACCTTAATGTAATGTAATTTAGTGTAATTTAACTTAATATAGTGTAATTCAACATAATTTCAAGTAATTTAGCGTATTTTAGTATAAATATGCTAATTGTATATCACATTAAGTAATCTATCAAATAATTTAAACAATAAAATTGAAATTTTCTGTGTTTTTCGCCATTTCAGTGAAGATATCATCCCTATTTATATGTAATTTAGCTTAATTTAGCGTACTTTGCGGTATTTTAGCATAATGTAATGTAATTTAGTGTAATTTGACTTAATATAATGTATTTCAACATAATTTCAAGTAATTTAGCGTATTTTAGTATAAATATGCTAATTATATATCAAAAGAAGTAATCTATCAAATAATTTAAACAATAAAATTCAAAGTTTCAGTGTTTTTCTCCTTTTCAGTGAAGATATCTTCCCTACTTATATGTAATTTAGAGTAATTTAATGTAATTTACCGTATTTTAGCGTAATGTAATGTAATTTAGTGTAATTTAACTTAATATAGTGCAATTCAACATAATTTCACGTAATTTAGCGTATTTTAGTACAAATATGATAATTGTATACCAAAAGAAGTAATCTATAAAATTATTTAAACAATAAAATTGAAATTTTCTGTGTTTTTCTCCATTTCAGTGAAGATATCGTCCCTATTCATATGTAATTTAGCGTAATTTAGCGTATTTTAGCGTAATGCCGTGTAATTTAGTGTAATTTAACTTAATATAGTATAATTCAACATAATTTCAAGTAATTTGGCGTATTTTAGTATAAATATGATAATTATATAGCAAAAGAAGTAATCTATCAAATAATTTAAACAAAAAATTCAAATTTTCAGGGTTTTTGCCTTTTCAGTGAAGATATCGTCCCTATTCATATGTAATTTAGCGAAATTTAGCGAATATATTGTATTTTAGCGTAATGTAATGTAATTTAGTGTAATTTCACTTAATATAGTGTAATTCAGCATAATTTCAAGTAATTTAGCGTATTTTAGTATAAATATGCTACTTATATATCAAAAGAAGTAATCTGTGAAATAATTTGAACAAAAAATTCAAATTTTCAGTATTTTTTGTCTTTTTAGTGAAGATATCTTCCCTATTCAGATATAATTTAGAGTAATTTAATGTACTTTTACCGTATTTTAGCGTAGTGTAATGTAATTTAGTGTAATTTAACTTAATATGTTGTAATTCAACATAATTTCAAGTAATTTAGCGTATTTTAGTATAAATATGCTAATTGTATATCTAAAGAAGTAATCTATGAAATAATTTAAACAATAAAATTGAAATTTTCTGTGATTTTTGCCCTTTCAGTGAAGATACCGTCCCTATTTATTTGTAATTTAGCGTACTTTACCGTATTTTAGCGTAATGTAAAGTAATTTAGTGTAATTTAACTTAATATAGTGTAATTCAATAAAATTTCCAGTAATTTAGCGTATTTTAGTGCAAATATGCTAATTGTATATCAAAAGAAGTAATCTATCCAATTATTTAAACAAAATTTTTCAAATTTTTAGTGTTTTTGGCCTTTTCAGTGAAGATATCTTCCCTATTCATATGTAATTTAGTGTTATTTAGCGTATTTATCGTATTTTAGCGTAATGTAATTTAATTTAGTGTAATTTAACTAAATATAGTGTAATTCAACATAATTTCCAGTAATTTAGACTATTTTAGTATAAATATGCTAATTGTATATCAAAAGAAGTAATCCATCCAATTATTTAAACAAAAAAATTCTAATTTGCTGTGTTTTTTGCCTTTTCAGTGAACATGTCGTCACTATTCATACGTAATTTAGCATAATTTACCATATTTTAGCGTAATGTAATGTAATTTAGTGTAATTTAGCTTAATATAGTGTAATTCAACATAATTTCAAGTAATTTAGCTTATTTTAGTATAAATATGCTAATTATATATCTAAAGAAGTAATCTATCAAATAATGTAAACAAAAAAATTCAAATTTTCAGTGTTTTTGGTCTTTTTAGTGAAGATATCTTCCTTATTCATATGTAATTTAGCGTATTTATCGTATTTTAGCGTAATGTTATGTATTTTAGTGTTATTTAACTTAATATAGTGTAATTCTACATAATTTCAAGTAATTTAGTGTATTTTAGTACAAATATGATAATTGCATATCTAAAGAAGTAATCTATCTATTAATTTAAACAAAAAATTCAAATTTTCAGTATTTTTCGCCATTTCAGTGAAGATATCGTCCCTATTTATATGTAATTTAGCGCAACTTACCGTATTTTGGCGTAATGTAATGTAATTTAGTGTAATTTAACTTATTATAGTGTAATTCAACATAATTTCAAGTAATTTACCGTATTTGAGTATAAATATGGTAATTTTCTATCACATGAAGTAATCTATCAAATAATTTCAACAATAAAATTGAAATTTTCTGTGTTTTTCGCCATTTCAGTGAAGATATCGTCCCTATTTATATGTAATTTATCGTAATTTAGCGTACTCTACCGTATTTTAGCGTAATGTAAAGTAATTTAGTGTAATTTCACTTAATATAGTGTATTTCAACATAATTTCAAGTAATTTAGCGTGTTTTAGTATAAATATGCTAATTATATATCAAAAGAAGTAATCTATGAAATAATTTGAACAAAAAATTGAAAATTTCAGTGTTTTTCGCCTTTTCAGGTAAGATATCGTCCATATTTATATGTAATTTAGCGTAATTTATCGTATTTTATCATAATGTAATGTAATTTATTGTAATTTAACTTAATATAGTTTAATTAAACATAATTTGAAGTGATTTAGCGTATTTTAGTGTAAATATGATAATTGTATATCAGATGAAGTAATCTATCAAATAATTTAAACAATAAAATTGAAATTTTCTGTGTTTTTTTGCCTTTTCAGGGAAGATATCATCCCTATTTATATGTAATTTAGCGTAATTTACCGTACTTTATCTTAATGTAATGTAATTTAGTGTAACTCAACATAATTTCAAGTAATTTTGCGTATTTTAGTATAAATTTGCTAATTATATACCAAAAGTAGTAATCTATCAAATAATTTAAACATAAAAATTCAATTGTCAGTGTTTTTCGCCTTTTCAGTGAAGATATCGTCTCTATTCATATGTAATTTACCGTATTTTAGGGTAATGTAATATAATTTAGTGTAATTTAACTTAATATAGTGTAATTCAACTTAATTTCAAGTAATTTTGTCACACCCCGCAGCCCAACGAGGCGCGACAGGTGGTCTCCCTGCCGTAAACATACGGTTGCCCGTATGCCTACTAGGCAATTACGATATAAGAGTAAATGAAAACATAAACAAACAACCAACATAAATAACATAACTCCCGGCTAGTCAGGTAATGTCATACAAACCCGTATCTCGATGGATACGTACCACAAAAATGACATAGAGACTATATATATATACATCCACAAAACCTAACTGTATACATAATCTCTCATGTCAGCATACCAGACAACTACGCAGCGGAATGACTAGGCCTACTGACCTCGTGCCTCTCTCGGCCCTGCTGAACCCGGACCTGAAAAGATAATCCAAGAGGGGGTGAGAAATAAATTTCTCAGTGCGATAAATTTGCCACGTTTCGCTCCTGGACTTGCAATCACAGATTATATTCAAAAGTAAAGTACAAATAAAGCTCAGAACAGTTCATAATGATATATATATAAACATGCACACATCAACCGACATCAATAAGCCAAATGAAATCCAACTCAGGAATTGCCAAATCGAAATTCAATCACACAATATTTGGTTTAACTCGAACTCAGAATATCTGGTAATTATAGGTTTAACCGTTTAAATCTAAGTCTGGTTCCATTTCATATCCGGAAAAATTCATATAAAACCAAATGTCAATACAACCGCATTCACCCCCTGGGTAATGCCTCCGATACATATTAAAACCAAATCGACCATTCAAACGCATTCACCCCCTGGGTAATGCCATCCGATACACAAGTCACATATATTCCAATTCGTAGTACAGAGTCACTTACCCCTCATCCCAACCGGTACTGGGAACTGCTGAGGGCCAGACGATCTAAAGCTTTAGAATACTGGGTCGTCAAAGTCCGTGCACCAGACTTTGACAAATCCGAACACACCCCCTGGGTGTCGTCGCCACGGTGGGGGACGGTAATGCCATATCCACCAACCGATGGTGATATAAATCACGGTGACTTTTAATTCCAAATTAGATCATTCAGATCAATACACAAATAACAACCATACCAGCATGCAGATCAATCAGATCACAATTCGAGTTTCAACTAATTAGGGCAATGCAATGCATATGCAACACAATTCGATAATGCAATTCAACCAATAATCAACATGTCAATAGGAACACAGTTTAATTCTGAATATAAACTATCAAACAAGTCCAGAAACCCCGCACCTGAGTATGTCGCGTACTCGTCTAAGGCTCAGGCGTCTCGAATGATCCCGAGATCCGATGCCTCGTAGGTTTACCACCTATTTATTCGTTTAGATTCGATTAAAACATATAGTTCGTATTTTGGCCATATCTTTGTCATACAGACTCCGATTTGGGTGAATCAAAGCTTGACTGAACCAGAACGAAAAGATCTACAGCTTTCATGAAGGAAACAAACCCAAATTCGGAATGTAGAATTTTGTACAGCTGCATCAATGGCCGGCCAGTCTGGATTTTCAGGTTAAGTTCAACTCGTTTCGATCGCGGTTCGACATGGTTAACTCTTGTCACTTGTTCTCGGTTCAGAAGGTATAGTTCACATCTAGGTTGTCGAGAATCGACACCATTAAACCATGAATTCAATTGGTACCAAATTGGCATAAAACCCTAATTCCAAAATTAGCTCAAACGGATGATTTACTCATATAACACGAAACGAGATGTTCGAACGACTATAACTCGATCAAATCAGATCCAAATGGTGCATAACACCTGAAATTTAGTAATTTCCCCAATTTCCACCATCTTTACCAAACCTTAGTTCCCATTCCAATTTCACAACCAAAACCATTCGATTCAATACAAATCAAACCGAATACCGAGTTATATCGAACCAATCGAACTTAAATCCGAATTCTCAAAGAAATACAACAAATCGAACAATCTAGGGTTTTCCAAAAGATTACAAGGAGAGAAAATTTTACCAAATTGAAGTTCTAGAACTGATCACGATCGTCTAATTAGCTCGAATCTCCGTTTTCCCGCAAATCCCGACCCGATTTCACCTCGATTTCACTCTCTCTCTCTTTCTCTCTTAAGTTCGGCCACCACCTTGAGCTCACGAAATTTTAGAAGTTTAATGGAGTGATTAAGAGAGAGAGAAGGCTTGTCATATTTAATTAATGGTACTTTTGCACATAGGTCCCTCCACTCTTATTATATTGCAAAATTTAAAAATATAACTTCACAAATAGGCCCTTTTTGCATATTTTTAATTTAATTAAAGATTAGAATGTAACAATTCTCCCCCCCTTAAAATGAAGTTCAGTCCGCTGAACTTGAGTTCGTACCTTAATTGTCGAATAACGCCGGATACTTTTCTCGGATACTCTCCTCGAGTTCCCACGTCGCTTCCTTATCGGAATGTCGTCCCCATTTTACCAACACAAGCCGGATTACTTTGCTTCGTAGCCGTTGTTCTTTTCGATCCAATATTCGCATCGGTTCCTCTTGATAGGTCAGATCATCTTGCACGTGTAAATCAGAATGGTCAATGCAATGTGACGGATCTCGTACATATTTACGCAACTGTGATACATGAAACACCGGATGAACCCGGTCCAACGCTGGTGGTAGTGTAAGCTCGTATGCTACCGGTCCAACTCGTCGCAAAATCTGAAACGGCCCAATATACCGAGGACTTAGCTTGCCCGAAACACCAAATCTGTGTACGCCTCTGACAGGTGAAACTCGAAGCCATACGTGATCGCTTTCTTGGAATTCCAACGGTCTTCGATGAATATCCGCGTATTTCCTTTGTCTTTCTTGAGCGGATTTGAGTCGACTCAGAACCATTTTCGTTTTCTCCGCAATTTCTTCTAACATTTGCGGTCCCGTAGGCGGATATGTACCCGCTGGTCCCCACCACAACGGAGTACTACACTGCTGCCCTGTCAGCGCCTCTTGCGGTGACATACCAATGCTCGAGTGATAACTATTGTTATAAGCGAACTCCACCAGATACAAGTGATCAACCCACGAACCTTTTAGACTTAGCGCACAAGAGCGTAACATATCTTCCAATGTCTGAATAGTGCGCTCGGACTGACCGTCCGTCTGCGGATGATGCGCGGTACTGAATCTCAGCTTGGTACCCATTGCCTCTTGAAAGCTCCCCCAGAAATGAGAAGTAAACCGAGGATCTCGGTCTGAAATAATATGGCGTGAACAACCGTGGTACTTGAACTGATACTTCAAGAATAACTCCGCTAATTCTTGCCCCGACGTCTCAATCCGAAGTGGAATGAAATGAGCTATCTTCGTCAGCCGGTCCACAATCACCCAAACCGTGTTGTATTTATTAACTGTTCTCGGAAACCCGGATACAAAATCCATTGTAATCGACTCAAATTTTCTCGTAGGTATTTCTAGCGGTCTCAACAACCCCGCTTTCTTCCGTCGATCTGCTTTAACCTGCTGACATATTTGACATTTCTCAACGTACCTTTGCACGTCTCGCTTCATTTTCGGCCACCAAAAATACTTCTTCAAATCTTGATACATTTTCACTTCCCCCGGATGAATAGCATAACCCGAGTCGTGCGACTCCGATAGAACCACATCTTTCAACTCAGATTTATTCGGTACACAAATGCGCTCATGAAACCTCAAAATTCCATCACCTTGAACTTTAAATGGGGAATCCGCATTTGACTCGTAGTGCAATTTAAATTTCTGACATTTTGGATCATCCTGTTGCGCTGCACGAATCTGCTCGTGTAATTCCGATCGGATCTCAACCGATGCTAGCACAACCGACGCAATCTCAGTTGCGCTAGTCCCCACCTCACTTGTACCACATTTTGATGCCACTTCCAATGCTAATTCGCGTGATGCGCCAACATGAATTTCCAACCTACGCATTTCCTCAAGAAGATGCTTCTCACTTGTAATCACCGACGCCAGGTTTACCTGACTCTTTCTGCTTAACGCATCTGCTACACTGTTTGCCTTTCCCGCGTGATACTGGATATCCAAGTCGTAGTCTTTCATCAACTCCAACCACCTTCTTTGTCTCAAGTTCAATTCCTTTTGCGTGAAGATATATTTCAAACTCTGATGATCGGTAAATATACGGCATCTCACGCCATACAAATAATGCCGCCAAATCTTCAACGCAAATATCACCGCCGCTAACTCCAAGTCATGAGTCGGGTAGTTTTGCTCGTGTGGTCGCAATTGCCGAGATGCATAGGCAATTACGTGGTCATCTTGCATCAATACGCAACCCAACCCTGATCGCGATGCATCGGTATAAACCGTATACTCTTTGTCAGCAGTCGGCATAGCAAGGATCGGCGCGGATACCAGCCGACTCTTTAATTCCTCAAAACTCTTGTCTTGAGCGGTACCCCAATCGAACTTCACACCTTTATGCAGCAATTTTGTAAGTGGTGCAGCCAACCGTGAAAACCCGAGTACAAACCTCCTGTAGTACCCGGCTAACCCCAAAAAGCTACGAATCTCCGTAACTGTCTTCGGCCTCTGCCATTCGGTGACAGCCCGAATCTTTTCAGGATCCACCGCTAATCCTTTTCCCGAAACAATATGCCCGAGAAAGGTAACCTTTTCCAACCAAAATTCACATTTCGAGAACTTTGCGAATAGCTGATGTTCGCGCAATCTTTGTAAAACAATTCTAAGATGTACCTCATGTTCTTCTCGGGAGCGCGAATACACCAATATGTCATCAATAAAAACCACAACGGTCGAGTCCAATAGATCGTGAAATACCCGTTGCATCATATCCATGAACGCTGCCGGTGCGTTCGTCAGCCCAAATGGCATAACCAGGTATTCATAGTGCCCGTACCTTGTACGGAATGCCGTCTTGTCCACGTCGCTAGGCCGAATCCTCAACTGGTGGTACCCTGTTCTCAGATCAATTTTCGAATATACCGAAGATCCCTGCAACTGATCAAACAGATCATCAATCCGAGGTAACGGATACTTATTTTTCACGGTTACCTTATTCAACTCGCGGTAGTCAATGCATAACCGCAATGTTCCATCTTTCTTCTTAACAAACAGCACGGGCGCACCCCACGGCGATGTGCTAGGTCTGATAAATCCGCTTTCCAACATATCTTCCAATTGCGCCTTAAGTTCTTTCAGTTCTGCCGGTGCCATTCGATACGGCGCCTTTGAAATCGGTGTTGTGCCCGGTACTAGTTCGATACCGAACTCCACTTCTCGCTCAGGTGGCAACCCCACAATCTCTTCCGGAAATACATCGACAAATTCTGAAATTACCGGTATAGTGTTGATCTCCGGAACTGCAGCAGCCGCATACACCACGGCTACTAGATAAGCTGTACATCCTGTTTCTAACAAATTTCTCACTTCTACAGCAGAAACACACGGTGTTAGTACCCCAAGTTCTCTACATTCCAAAGTACATGACATACCTCTTGAATTCGCAAAATGAATCCGTCGATGCGGACAATCGATAGTGGCCGCGTGCCTCGTCAACCAATCCATTCCCAACAAGACATCATACCCCACAATATCCATAACCAACAAATCAGCTTCGAATTCCCTTCCATCTACTTTAATATTACGGTTTCGGCATATGGTAATTTCTTGATCAGTTGATCCAAATGGGGTTTGAACGTTTAGAATTTGATTACTCGTTTCAATTGGCCAACTACACTCTTCCACAAATACCCTCGACACCACCGAATGACTACACCCCGTATCAATCAAACAATAAGCCTCATGATCAGATATAGAGAGTAAACCTGTCATGACGTCAGTCTGGCCGCCTCCCTGCTCAGTTGCAGCGTTGCGCGAAGTTCCAGCGATGTTAAGCGCATGCGCCGCCGCCCTGCCGGTGCTACCCAAGCTGCTAGCCCTGCTAGCGTTAGCCCCGCTAGCTTGAAATGTGCCACGTCCGCGCCCCGTCGGCGCGCCACGCCCAACGCTAGCTGACCCTCCTGCGCCACTAGCGCCTTGCATCCTTATAAGTGAATTCGGGCACTCCCTCGCCCAATGTCCCGTGCTACCACATATGAAGCAAGCGCTCGCCTTGCGCCTACACTCAATCTCATCATGTGCTTGGTTGCATGATCGGCACCATTGTGAAGGCATCGCCGGTCTAGAACCCGGCATAGAGGTCTGTCTGAATGGAGGTCTCGGTGCCATGTTCGACCGAGGGGGTCTAGTATATGATGATCCTCCCCTCGACTTCGACACTTGTCGACTCGAATCTTCCCGTTGTTTCACATTCCTTTCATTCACTTGCGTCCTTCTCCGCTTACCATGCATCTCAACTTGTTCGGCGTGATCCATCATTGTTTGTAATTCCCTCGCCATTGGAGTATCAACGATCATAGAGATGTTGCCATCCAACCCGTCCAAGTATTGTCTATGGTACCTTTCCACCTCATTCCTCACATCCGTTGCATAGCGAGATAATGCCAAGAACTCACTATTATATTCCACCACCGGACGTCCATCTTGCCTCAACTCCAGAAATTTTCTACGCAAAGCTTCTCGCTGCATATTGCTCATGAACCGCCTATTGAACTGTTGCTCGAACCATTCCCAAGGAATCCTCGCTTCCTCCCCTTCAAAGTTACGTCGGACTCCGTCCCACCAAAATCGAGCATCACTCTCCAACTGTTGCTCAACCAACTCCACCTTATTGTCATCGGGAGCACGACATAAATTCAGTTTCGCATTTATCTGAGCCAACCATTCCTCCGCTGCCGCATACCCGCCGGTTCCATCATAACGCGGCGGATTCAAACGCAGGAATGCATCATACAACCTTCGGAAATCTTCGGGTGCCCCACCGTGAACCACTGGTGCGACATCCCGCATCTGTGCTTGACGACCTCTTTCATAGGCCGCAATCAACCGGTCATCTAAGTCCCGGTCCCTACCAGCTCCTCCAGCAACTCCAGCACCAGCTGGACCAGCCCCAGCTTGAGCCCCAACTGGCTCACCAATTGGTTCCGGACTAGGTTCCGGATTCCTACGAGGTCTGCCTCTACCTCTACCTCGGCGTGTTTCCATTTTCTGAATAAACAAAGTTAGTTTATATATTCGACATTCCCTAATTATCATACGACATTCGTATAGTCGTGCCGGCCCCAATTAATACGCATACCACTCACGTATCCAAACAAGTCTGGTTCAGGTTCTAAACCATGCTCTGATACCACCGAAGGAAGGACCTGTCACACCCCGCAGCCCAACGAGGCGCGACAGGTGGTCTCCCTGCCGTAAACATACGGTTGCCCGTATGCCTACTAGGCAATTACGATATAAGAGTAAATGAAAACATAAACAAACAACCAACATAAATAACATAACTCCCGGCTAGTCAGGTAATGTCATACAAACCCGTATCTCGATGGATACGTACCACAAAAATGACATAGAGACTATATATATATACATCCACAAAACCTAACTGTATACATAATCTCTCATGTCAGCATACCAGACAACTACGCAGCGGAATGACTAGGCCTACTGACCTCGTGCCTCTCTCGGCCCTGCTGAACCCGGACCTGAAAAGATAATCCAAGAGGGGGTGAGAAATAAATTTCTCAGTGCGATAAATTTGCCACGTTTCGCTCCTGGACTTGCAATCACAGATTATATTCAAAAGTAAAGTACAAATAAAGCTCAGAACAGTTCATAATGATATATATATAAACATGCACACATCAACCGACATCAATAAGCCAAATGAAATCCAACTCAGGAATTGCCAAATCGAAATTCAATCACACAATATTTGGTTTAACTCGAACTCAGAATATCTGGTAATTATAGGTTTAACCGTTTAAATCTAAGTCTGGTTCCATTTCATATCCGGAAAAATTCATATAAAACCAAATGTCAATACAACCGCATTCACCCCCTGGGTAATGCCTCCGATACATATTAAAACCAAATCGACCATTCAAACGCATTCACCCCCTGGGTAATGCCATCCGATACACAAGTCACATATATTCCAATTCGTAGTACAGAGTCACTTACCCCTCATCCCAACCGGTACTGGGAACTGCTGAGGGCCAGACGATCTAAAGCTTTAGAATACTGGGTCGTCAAAGTCCGTGCACCAGACTTTGACAAATCCGAACACACCCCCTGGGTGTCGTCGCCACGGTGGGGGACGGTAATGCCATATCCACCAACCGATGGTGATATAAATCACGGTGACTTTTAATTCCAAATTAGATCATTCAGATCAATACACAAATAACAACCATACCAGCATGCAGATCAATCAGATCACAATTCGAGTTTCAACTAATTAGGGCAATGCAATGCATATGCAACACAATTCGATAATGCAATTCAACCAATAATCAACATGTCAATAGGAACACAGTTTAATTCTGAATATAAACTATCAAACAAGTCCAGAAACCCCGCACCTGAGTATGTCGCGTACTCGTCTAAGGCTCAGGCGTCTCGAATGATCCCGAGATCCGATGCCTCGTAGGTTTACCACCTATTTATTCGTTTAGATTCGATTAAAACATATAGTTCGTATTTTGGCCATATCTTTGTCATACAGACTCCGATTTGGGTGAATCAAAGCTTGACTGAACCAGAACGAAAAGATCTACAGCTTTCATGAAGGAAACAAACCCAAATTCGGAATGTAGAATTTTGTACAGCTGCATCAATGGCCGGCCAGTCTGGATTTTCAGGTTAAGTTCAACTCGTTTCGATCGCGGTTCGACATGGTTAACTCTTGTCACTTGTTCTCGGTTCAGAAGGTATAGTTCACATCTAGGTTGTCGAGAATCGACACCATTAAACCATGAATTCAATTGGTACCAAATTGGCATAAAACCCTAATTCCAAAATTAGCTCAAACGGATGATTTACTCATATAACACGAAACGAGATGTTCGAACGACTATAACTCGATCAAATCAGATCCAAATGGTGCATAACACCTGAAATTTAGTAATTTCCCCAATTTCCACCATCTTTACCAAACCTTAGTTCCCATTCCAATTTCACAACCAAAACCATTCGATTCAATACAAATCAAACCGAATACCGAGTTATATCGAACCAATCGAACTTAAATCCGAATTCTCAAAGAAATACAACAAATCGAACAATCTAGGGTTTTCCAAAAGATTACAAGGAGAGAAAATTTTACCAAATTGAAGTTCTAGAACTGATCACGATCGTCTATGTTACATTCTAATCTTTAATTAAATTAAAAATATGCAAAAAGGGCCTATTTGTGAAGTTATATTTTTAAATTTTGCAATATAATAAGAGTGGAGGGACCTATGTGCAAAAGTACCATTAATTAAATATGACAAGCCTTCTCTCTCTCTTAATCACTCCATTAAACTTCTAAAATTTCGTGAGCTCAAGGTGGTGGCCGAACTTAAGAGAGAAAGAGAGAGAGAGTGAAATCGAGGTGAAATCGGGTCGGGATTTGCGGGAAAACGGAGATTCGAGCTAATTAGACGATCGTGATCAGTTCTAGAACTTCAATTTGGTAAAATTTTCTCTCCTTGTAATCTTTTGGAAAACCCTAGATTGTTCGATTTGTTGTATTTCTTTGAGAATTCGGATTTAAGTTCGATTGGTTCGATATAACTCGGTATTCGGTTTGATTTGTATTGAATCGAATGGTTTTGGTTGTGAAATTGGAATGGGAACTAAGGTTTGGTAAAGATGGTGGAAATTGGGGAAATTACTAAATTTCAGGTGTTATGCACCATTTGGATCTGATTTGATCGAGTTATAGTCGTTCGAACATCTCGTTTCGTGTTATATGAGTAAATCATCCGTTTGAGCTAATTTTGGAATTAGGGTTTTATGCCAATTTGGTACCAATTGAATTCATGGTTTAATGGTGTCGATTCTCGACAACCTAGATGTGAACTATACCTTCTGAACCGAGAACAAGTGACAAGAGTTAACCATGTCGAACCGCGATCGAAACGAGTTGAACTTAACCTGAAAATCCAGACTGGCCGGCCATTGATGCAGCTGTACAAAATTCTACATTCCGAATTTGGGTTTGTTTCCTTCATGAAAGCTGTAGATCTTTTCGTTCTGGTTCAGTCAAGCTTTGATTCACCCAAATCGGAGTCTGTATGACAAAGATATGGCCAAAATACGAACTATATGTTTTAATCGAATCTAAACGAATAAATAGGTGGTAAACCTACGAGGCATCGGATCTCGGGATCATTCGAGACGCCTGAGCCTTAGACGAGTACGCGACATACTCAGGTGCGGGGTTTCTGGACTTGTTTGATAGTTTATATTCAGAATTAAACTGTGTTCCTATTGACATGTTGATTATTGGTTGAATTGCATTATCGAATTGTGTTGCATATGCATTGCATTGCCCTAATTAGTTGAAACTCGAATTGTGATCTGATTGATCTGCATGCTGGTATGGTTGTTATTTGTGTATTGATCTGAATGATCTAATTTGGAATTAAAAGTCACCGTGATTTATATCACCATCGGTTGGTGGATATGGCATTACCGTCCCCCACCGTGGCGACGACACCCAGGGGGTGTGTTCGGATTTGTCAAAGTCTGGTGCACGGACTTTGACGACCCAGTATTCTAAAGCTTTAGATCGTCTGGCCCTCAGCAGTTCCCAGTACCGGTTGGGATGAGGGGTAAGTGACTCTGTACTACGAATTGGAATATATGTGACTTGTGTATCGGATGGCATTACCCAGGGGGTGAATGCGTTTGAATGGTCGATTTGGTTTTAATATGTATCGGAGGCATTACCCAGGGGGTGAATGCGGTTGTATTGACATTTGGTTTTATATGAATTTTTCCGGATATGAAATGGAACCAGACTTAGATTTAAACGGTTAAACCTATAATTACCAGATATTCTGAGTTCGAGTTAAACCAAATATTGTGTGATTGAATTTCGATTTGGCAATTCCTGAGTTGGATTTCATTTGGCTTATTGATGTCGGTTGATGTGTGCATGTTTATATATATATCATTATGAACTGTTCTGAGCTTTATTTGTACTTTACTTTTGAATATAATCTGTGATTGCAAGTCCAGGAGCGAAACGTGGCAAATTTATCGCACTGAGAAATTTATTTCTCACCCCCTCTTGGATTATCTTTTCAGGTCCGGGTTCAGCAGGGCCGAGAGAGGCACGAGGTCAGTAGGCCTAGTCATTCCGCTGCGTAGTTGTCTGGTATGCTGACATGAGAGATTATGTATACAGTTAGGTTTTGTGGATGTATATATATATAGTCTCTATGTCATTTTTGTGGTACGTATCCATCGAGATACGGGTTTGTATGACATTACCTGACTAGCCGGGAGTTATGTTATTTATGTTGGTTGTTTGTTTATGTTTTCATTTACTCTTATATCGTAATTGCCTAGTAGGCATACGGGCAACCGTATGTTTACGGCAGGGAGACCACCTGTCGCGCCTCGTTGGGCTGCGGGGTGTGACAGGTCCTTCCTTCGGTGGTATCAGAGCATGGTTTAGAACCTGAACCAGACTTGTTTGGATACGTGAGTGGTATGCGTATTAATTGGGGCCGGCACGACTATACGAATGTCGTATGATAATTAGGGAATGTCGAATATATAAACTAACTTTGTTTATTCAGAAAATGGAAACACACCGAGGTAGAGGTAGAGGCAGACCTCGTAGGAATCCGGAACCTAGTCCGGAACCAATTGGTGAGCCAGTTGGGGCTCAAGCTGGGGCTGGTCCAGCT
The DNA here is from genome assembly GCA_028015225.1 of Carex myosuroides. Classification (NCBI taxonomy): domain Eukaryota; kingdom Viridiplantae; phylum Streptophyta; class Magnoliopsida; order Poales; family Cyperaceae; genus Carex; species Carex myosuroides. The sequence goes on along the minus strand of CM051489.1, from coordinate 8,837,986 downwards.
GGTGCTGGAGTTGCTGGAGGAGCTGGTAGGGACCGGGACTTAGATGACCGGTTGATTGCGGCCTATGAAAGAGGTCGTCAAGCACAGATGCGGGATGTCGCACCAGTGGTTCACGGTGGGGCACCCGAAGATTTCCGAAGGTTGTATGATGCATTCCTGCGTTTGAATCCGCCGCGTTATGATGGAACCGGCGGGTATGCGGCAGCGGAGGAATGGTTGGCTCAGATAAATGCGAAACTGAATTTATGTCGTGCTCCCGATGACAATAAGGTGGAGTTGGTTGAGCAACAGTTGGAGAGTGATGCTCGATTTTGGTGGGACGGAGTCCGACGTAACTTTGAAGGGGAGGAAGCGAGGATTCCTTGGGAATGGTTCGAGCAACAGTTCAATAGGCGGTTCATGAGCAATATGCAGCGAGAAGCTTTGCGTAGAAAATTTCTGGAGTTGAGGCAAGATGGACGTCCGGTGGTGGAATATAATAGTGAGTTCTTGGCATTATCTCGCTATGCAACGGATGTGAGGAATGAGGTGGAAAGGTACCATAGACAATACTTGGACGGGTTGGATGGCAACATCTCTATGATCGTTGATACTCCAATGGCGAGGGAATTACAAACAATGATGGATCACGCCGAACAAGTTGAGATGCATGGTAAGCGGAGAAGGACGCAAGTGAATGAAAGGAATGTGAAACAACGGGAAGATTCGAGTCGACAAGTGTCGAAGTCGAGGGGAGGATCATCATATACTAGACCCCCTCGGTCGAACATGGCACCGAGACCTCCATTCAGACAGACCTCTATGCCGGGTTCTAGACCGGCGATGCCTTCACAATGGTGCCGATCATGCAACCAAGCACATGATGAGATTGAGTGTAGGCGCAAGGCGAGCGCTTGCTTCATATGTGGTAGCACGGGACATTGGGCGAGGGAGTGCCCGAATTCACTTATAAGGATGCAAGGCGCTAGTGGCGCAGGAGGGTCAGCTAGCGTTGGGCGTGGCGCGCCGACGGGGCGCGGACGTGGCACATTTCAAGCTAGCGGGGCTAACGCTAGCAGGGCTAGCAGCTTGGGTAGCACCGGCAGGGCGGCGGCGCATGCGCTTAACATCGCTGGAACTTCGCGCAACGCTGCAACTGAGCAGGGAGGCGGCCAGACTGACGTCATGACAGGTTTACTCTCTATATCTGATCATGAGGCTTATTGTTTGATTGATACGGGGTGTAGTCATTCGGTGGTGTCGAGGGTATTTGTGGAAGAGTGTAGTTGGCCAATTGAAACGAGTAATCAAATTCTAAACGTTCAAACCCCATTTGGATCAACTGATCAAGAAATTACCATATGCCGAAACCGTAATATTAAAGTAGATGGAAGGGAATTCGAAGCTGATTTGTTGGTTATGGATATTGTGGGGTATGATGTCTTGTTGGGAATGGATTGGTTGACGAGGCACGCGGCCACTATCGATTGTCCGCATCGACGGATTCATTTTGCGAATTCAAGAGGTATGTCATGTACTTTGGAATGTAGAGAACTTGGGGTACTAACACCGTGTGTTTCTGCTGTAGAAGTGAGAAATTTGTTAGAAACAGGATGTACAGCTTATCTAGTAGCCGTGGTGTATGCGGCTGCTGCAGTTCCGGAGATCAACACTATACCGGTAATTTCAGAATTTGTCGATGTATTTCCGGAAGAGATTGTGGGGTTGCCACCTGAGCGAGAAGTGGAGTTCGGTATCGAACTAGTACCGGGCACAACACCGATTTCAAAGGCGCCGTATCGAATGGCACCGGCAGAACTGAAAGAACTTAAGGCGCAATTGGAAGATATGTTGGAAAGCGGATTTATCAGACCTAGCACATCGCCGTGGGGTGCGCCCGTGCTGTTTGTTAAGAAGAAAGATGGAACATTGCGGTTATGCATTGACTACCGCGAGTTGAATAAGGTAACCGTGAAAAATAAGTATCCGTTACCTCGGATTGATGATCTGTTTGATCAGTTGCAGGGATCTTCGGTATATTCGAAAATTGATCTGAGAACAGGGTACCACCAGTTGAGGATTCGGCCTAGCGACGTGGACAAGACGGCATTCCGTACAAGGTACGGGCACTATGAATACCTGGTTATGCCATTTGGGCTGACGAACGCACCGGCAGCGTTCATGGATATGATGCAACGGGTATTTCACGATCTATTGGACTCGACCGTTGTGGTTTTTATTGATGACATATTGGTGTATTCGCGCTCCCGAGAAGAACATGAGGTACATCTTAGAATTGTTTTACAAAGATTGCGCGAACATCAGCTATTCGCAAAGTTCTCGAAATGTGAATTTTGGTTGGAAAAGGTTACCTTTCTCGGGCATATTGTTTCGGGAAAAGGATTAGCGGTGGATCCTGAAAAGATTCGGGCTGTCACCGAATGGCAGAGGCCGAAGACAGTTACGGAGATTCGTAGCTTTTTGGGGTTAGCCGGGTACTACAGGAGGTTTGTACTCGGGTTTTCACGGTTGGCTGCACCACTTACAAAATTGCTGCATAAAGGTGTGAAGTTCGATTGGGGTACCGCTCAAGACAAGAGTTTTGAGGAATTAAAGAGTCGGCTGGTATCCGCGCCGATCCTTGCTATGCCGACTGCTGACAAAGAGTATACGGTTTATACCGATGCATCGCGATCAGGGTTGGGTTGCGTATTGATGCAAGATGACCACGTAATTGCCTATGCATCTCGGCAATTGCGACCACACGAGCAAAACTACCCGACTCATGACTTGGAGTTAGCGGCGGTGATATTTGCGTTGAAGATTTGGCGGCATTATTTGTATGGCGTGAGATGCCGTATATTTACCGATCATCAGAGTTTGAAATATATCTTCACGCAAAAGGAATTGAACTTGAGACAAAGAAGGTGGTTGGAGTTGATGAAAGACTACGACTTGGATATCCAGTATCACGCGGGAAAGGCAAACAGTGTAGCAGATGCGTTAAGCAGAAAGAGTCAGGTAAACCTGGCGTCGGTGATTACAAGTGAGAAGCATCTTCTTGAGGAAATGCGTAGGTTGGAAATTCATGTTGGCGCATCACGCGAATTAGCATTGGAAGTGGCATCAAAATGTGGTACAAGTGAGGTGGGGACTAGCGCAACTGAGATTGCGTCGGTTGTGCTAGCATCGGTTGAGATCCGATCGGAATTACACGAGCAGATTCGTGCAGCGCAACAGGATGATCCAAAATGTCAGAAATTTAAATTGCACTACGAGTCAAATGCGGATTCCCCATTTAAAGTTCAAGGTGATGGAATTTTGAGGTTTCATGAGCGCATTTGTGTACCGAATAAATCTGAGTTGAAAGATGTGGTTCTATCGGAGTCGCACGACTCGGGTTATGCTATTCATCCGGGGGAAGTGAAAATGTATCAAGATTTGAAGAAGTATTTTTGGTGGCCGAAAATGAAGCGAGACGTGCAAAGGTACGTTGAGAAATGTCAAATATGTCAGCAGGTTAAAGCAGATCGACGGAAGAAAGCGGGGTTGTTGAGACCGCTAGAAATACCTACGAGAAAATTTGAGTCGATTACAATGGATTTTGTATCCGGGTTTCCGAGAACAGTTAATAAATACAACACGGTTTGGGTGATTGTGGACCGGCTGACGAAGATAGCTCATTTCATTCCACTTCGGATTGAGACGTCGGGGCAAGAATTAGCGGAGTTATTCTTGAAGTATCAGTTCAAGTACCACGGTTGTTCACGCCATATTATTTCAGACCGAGATCCTCGGTTTACTTCTCATTTCTGGGGGAGCTTTCAAGAGGCAATGGGTACCAAGCTGAGATTCAGTACCGCGCATCATCCGCAGACGGACGGTCAGTCCGAGCGCACTATTCAGACATTGGAAGATATGTTACGCTCTTGTGCGCTAAGTCTAAAAGGTTCGTGGGTTGATCACTTGTATCTGGTGGAGTTCGCTTATAACAATAGTTATCACTCGAGCATTGGTATGTCACCGCAAGAGGCGCTGACAGGGCAGCAGTGTAGTACTCCGTTGTGGTGGGGACCAGCGGGTACATATCCGCCTACGGGACCGCAAATGTTAGAAGAAATTGCGGAGAAAACGAAAATGGTTCTGAGTCGACTCAAATCCGCTCAAGAAAGACAAAGGAAATACGCGGATATTCATCGAAGACCGTTGGAATTCCAAGAAAGCGATCACGTATGGCTTCGAGTTTCACCTGTCAGAGGCGTACACAGATTTGGTGTTTCGGGCAAGCTAAGTCCTCGGTATATTGGGCCGTTTCAGATTTTGCGACGAGTTGGACCGGTAGCATACGAGCTTACACTACCACCAGCGTTGGACCGGGTTCATCCGGTGTTTCATGTATCACAGTTGCGTAAATATGTACGAGATCCGTCACATTGCATTGACCATTCTGATTTACACGTGCAAGATGATCTGACCTATCAAGAGGAACCGATGCGAATATTGGATCGAAAAGAACAACGGCTACGAAGCAAAGTAATCCGGCTTGTGTTGGTAAAATGGGGACGACATTCCGATAAGGAAGCGACGTGGGAACTCGAGGAGAGTATCCGAGAAAAGTATCCGGCGTTATTCGACAATTAAGGTACGAACTCAAGTTCAGCGGACTGAACTTCATTTTAAGGGGGGGAGAATTGTTACATTCTAATCTTTAATTAAATTAAAAATATGCAAAAAGGGCCTATTTGTGAAGTTATATTTTTAAATTTTGCAATATAATAAGAGTGGAGGGACCTATGTGCAAAAGTACCATTAATTAAATATGACAAGCCTTCTCTCTCTCTTAATCACTCCATTAAACTTCTAAAATTTCGTGAGCTCAAGGTGGTGGCCGAACTTAAGAGAGAAAGAGAGAGAGAGTGAAATCGAGGTGAAATCGGGTCGGGATTTGCGGGAAAACGGAGATTCGAGCTAATTAGACGATCGTGATCAGTTCTAGAACTTCAATTTGGTAAAATTTTCTCTCCTTGTAATCTTTTGGAAAACCCTAGATTGTTCGATTTGTTGTATTTCTTTGAGAATTCGGATTTAAGTTCGATTGGTTCGATATAACTCGGTATTCGGTTTGATTTGTATTGAATCGAATGGTTTTGGTTGTGAAATTGGAATGGGAACTAAGGTTTGGTAAAGATGGTGGAAATTGGGGAAATTACTAAATTTCAGGTGTTATGCACCATTTGGATCTGATTTGATCGAGTTATAGTCGTTCGAACATCTCGTTTCGTGTTATATGAGTAAATCATCCGTTTGAGCTAATTTTGGAATTAGGGTTTTATGCCAATTTGGTACCAATTGAATTCATGGTTTAATGGTGTCGATTCTCGACAACCTAGATGTGAACTATACCTTCTGAACCGAGAACAAGTGACAAGAGTTAACCATGTCGAACCGCGATCGAAACGAGTTGAACTTAACCTGAAAATCCAGACTGGCCGGCCATTGATGCAGCTGTACAAAATTCTACATTCCGAATTTGGGTTTGTTTCCTTCATGAAAGCTGTAGATCTTTTCGTTCTGGTTCAGTCAAGCTTTGATTCACCCAAATCGGAGTCTGTATGACAAAGATATGGCCAAAATACGAACTATATGTTTTAATCGAATCTAAACGAATAAATAGGTGGTAAACCTACGAGGCATCGGATCTCGGGATCATTCGAGACGCCTGAGCCTTAGACGAGTACGCGACATACTCAGGTGCGGGGTTTCTGGACTTGTTTGATAGTTTATATTCAGAATTAAACTGTGTTCCTATTGACATGTTGATTATTGGTTGAATTGCATTATCGAATTGTGTTGCATATGCATTGCATTGCCCTAATTAGTTGAAACTCGAATTGTGATCTGATTGATCTGCATGCTGGTATGGTTGTTATTTGTGTATTGATCTGAATGATCTAATTTGGAATTAAAAGTCACCGTGATTTATATCACCATCGGTTGGTGGATATGGCATTACCGTCCCCCACCGTGGCGACGACACCCAGGGGGTGTGTTCGGATTTGTCAAAGTCTGGTGCACGGACTTTGACGACCCAGTATTCTAAAGCTTTAGATCGTCTGGCCCTCAGCAGTTCCCAGTACCGGTTGGGATGAGGGGTAAGTGACTCTGTACTACGAATTGGAATATATGTGACTTGTGTATCGGATGGCATTACCCAGGGGGTGAATGCGTTTGAATGGTCGATTTGGTTTTAATATGTATCGGAGGCATTACCCAGGGGGTGAATGCGGTTGTATTGACATTTGGTTTTATATGAATTTTTCCGGATATGAAATGGAACCAGACTTAGATTTAAACGGTTAAACCTATAATTACCAGATATTCTGAGTTCGAGTTAAACCAAATATTGTGTGATTGAATTTCGATTTGGCAATTCCTGAGTTGGATTTCATTTGGCTTATTGATGTCGGTTGATGTGTGCATGTTTATATATATATCATTATGAACTGTTCTGAGCTTTATTTGTACTTTACTTTTGAATATAATCTGTGATTGCAAGTCCAGGAGCGAAACGTGGCAAATTTATCGCACTGAGAAATTTATTTCTCACCCCCTCTTGGATTATCTTTTCAGGTCCGGGTTCAGCAGGGCCGAGAGAGGCACGAGGTCAGTAGGCCTAGTCATTCCGCTGCGTAGTTGTCTGGTATGCTGACATGAGAGATTATGTATACAGTTAGGTTTTGTGGATGTATATATATATAGTCTCTATGTCATTTTTGTGGTACGTATCCATCGAGATACGGGTTTGTATGACATTACCTGACTAGCCGGGAGTTATGTTATTTATGTTGGTTGTTTGTTTATGTTTTCATTTACTCTTATATCGTAATTGCCTAGTAGGCATACGGGCAACCGTATGTTTACGGCAGGGAGACCACCTGTCGCGCCTCGTTGGGCTGCGGGGTGTGACAGTCTAATTAGCTCGAATCTCCGTTTTCCCGCAAATCCCGACCCGATTTCACCTCGATTTCACTCTCTCTCTCTTTCTCTCTTAAGTTCGGCCACCACCTTGAGCTCACGAAATTTTAGAAGTTTAATGGAGTGATTAAGAGAGAGAGAAGGCTTGTCATATTTAATTAATGGTACTTTTGCACATAGGTCCCTCCACTCTTATTATATTGCAAAATTTAAAAATATAACTTCACAAATAGGCCCTTTTTGCATATTTTTAATTTAATTAAAGATTAGAATGTAACAAATTTAGCGTATTTTAGTATAAATATGATAATTCTATATGAAAAGAAGTAATCTATCAAATAATTTAAACAAAAAAAATCAAATATTTAGTGTTTTTCGCCTTTTCAGTGAAGATATCGTCCCTATTCGTATGTAATTTTGCTTAATTTTGCGTAATTTACCGTATTTCAGTGTAATGTAATGTAATTTAACATTAATAAGTGTAATTCAACATAATTTCAAGTAATTTAGCGTATTTTAGTACAAATATGCTAATGATATATCAAAAGAAGTAATCTATCAAAAAATTTAAAGAAAAAAATTCAAATTTTCAGTGTTTTTCGCCTTTTCAGTAAAGATATCGTCCCTATTCATATGCAATTTAGCGTATTTATCGTATTTTAGCGTAATGTAATGTATTTTAGTGTAATTTAACTTAATATAGTGTAATTCAACATAATTTCAAGTAATTTAGCGTATTTTAATATAAATATGCTTATTATATATCAAAAGAAGTCGTCTATGAATTAATTTGAACAAAAAATTGAAATTTTCAGTGTTTTTCTGTAACGCCATGTAATTTTAGGTGTGTGCGATCTAATTGAAAATTTCATTTTAAAAATATAATCAATTATGTAACGCCTCCTAATAAAAATAGTGGTACGATATTTATATATATATATATATATACATATATATATATAGAGCAAGACTAGGGTGTGCTAGGCTCACCAAGAGGGATTGGTGAGCGCACCTCCCAAAAGCGCATTTTCAAAGTTCAAATAGTCGATTCGAACCTTCCAACGTGTTCTTCATATTAAAATGTGCTTGGAGACCAAATTTTACATTTTTTGGAAATTGTTTACTATTTTTTCAGAATTTTTGAAAATCATTTGTTTTTCAAATTTCAAATTATTGTTTAGTTTGTTTAGTTTTTTCAAAACGCATTAAGAACGCATTAAGAACTTGTCTTTAGAAATCTTAGTGATATAGTTACAATTAATTTTACGGCATACCCTATTAAGAATTGTTGCAGTATCACTATGTCAAGTGAGGTTTAGAAAAACTAAAATTTAATGTGTCGCTGTGACCTCTAGTTTTCCTGAAACATGACTTAATGATGATGACCACTACTCCAATATTAAATATTTCTCTAAGCTAAGTATGTTATTATGGCGCGTACGAATGTGGAAGAAAAAAAGGAAAGAAAAAAAAACCAATAAATAAATCGAAGCAAGAAAAAGAAGAAAAAGAAAAACCAATATGATATGACAAGCAATGAAGGATGGCATCAAGAATTAAATATGAAGAAGGAACGCGTTATAAAATGAATTAACTTTGAAATTTTGTCAGCTTAACCTACTATATACGTAAGTCAGTAATATATTGAAGAATTTATTTATTTATTTATTTATTATTATTATTATAATTTTTATTTTTTATTTTTATGAATCAGACTAACGACTAAATATTTTTATTAACATATGGTACTAATAAGAAATAAAAACGCAGAACCCTAATCAATACGACAACATATAAAGGGATAGTTTCATTGTTATATAAAAATGGCGAGAAGACAATCCAACAGTAGAACATGAGCTACCAGTGATAACAATCCAGTTATTCCAACTACTGAAACCCAAAATAGGGCAAACCACTTGGAAGTGCTTTTGCAAGGCTTGGAAAGAGTCGCTCGGGTTGCTATGGAAGCCGAGCAAAGGAGACCTCGTGAAGTGGACCCATTTTTGGAGGTGTATCGTTCATTCACATCGCTACACCCACCAACATTTGACGGCACAAACAATTTCTTAACCGCAGAAAATTGGTTGGCCAATGTCAAGGACAAATTTCAAATTCTAAGGGCACCGGATGAATACCGGGTAGAACTAGCCACACAACTACTTGAAGGTCACGCACGATTTTGGTGGCAAGAGGTTAAGCGCAGGTGGGACCAGACCATACGAATTTCAAATTTTCAGTTTTTTTCGCTTTTTCAGTGAAGATGTCGTCCTATTCATATTTAATTTAGCGTAATTTACCGTATTTTAGCATAATGTAATGTAATTTAGTGTAATTCAACATAATTTCGAGTAATTTAGCGTATTTTAGTATAAATATGCTAATTATATATCAAAAGAAGTAATCTATCAAGTAATTTAAACAAAAAAATTTAAATTTTCAGTGTTTTTTGCCTTTTTCAGTGAAGATATCATCCCTATTCATATGTAATTTAGCGTAATTTAGCGTAATGTAATGTAATTTAACTTAATATATTGTAATTCAACATAATTTCAATAATTTAGCGTATTTTAGTATAAATATGCTAATTATATATCAAAAGAAGTAATCTATCAAATAATTTAAACAAAAAAAATTCAAATTTTCAGTTTCTTTCGCTTTTTCAGTGAAGATGTCGTCCTATTCATATGTAATTTAGCGTAATTTACCGTATTTTAGCGTAATGTAATGTAATTTAGTGTAATTTAGGTTAATTTAGTGTAATTCAACATAATTTCGAGTAATTTAGCGTATTTTAGTATAAATGTGCTAATTATATATCAAAAGAAGTAATCTATCAAATAATTTAAACAAAAAAATTCCAATTTTCAGTATTTTTTGCCTTTTCAGTGAAGATATCATCCTTATTCAGTGAAGATATCGTACCTATTCATATCTAATTTAGCGTAATTTACCGTATTTTAGCGTAATGTAATGTTATTTAGTGTAATTAAACATAATTTCAAGTAATTTAGCTTAGTTTAGTATAAATATGCTAATTATATATCAAAAGAAGTAATCTATCAAATAATTTAAACAAAAAAATTCAAATTTTTCAGTGTTTTTCGTCTTTTTAGTGAGATATCGTCCCTATTCATATGTAATTTAGCGTAATTTACCGTATTTTAGCGTAATGTAATGTAATTTAGTGTAATTCAACATAATTTCAAGTAATTTACCGTATTTTAGTATAAATGTGCTAATTATTTATCAAAAGAAGTTATCTATCAAATAATTTAAACAAAAAAATACAAATTTTCAATGTTTTTTGCCTTTTCAGTGAAGATATCGTCCCTATTCATATGAAATTTAGCGTAATTTATTGTAATTTACCGTATTTTAGCGGAACGTAATGTAATTTAGTGTAATTCAACATAATTTCAAGTAATTTAGCGTATTTTAGTATAAATATGCTAATTATATATCAAAAATGTAATCTATCAAATAATTTAAACAAAAAAATTCATATTTTCAGTGTTTTTCGCCTTTCTATCAAAAAAATTCATATTTTAGTAAGTGAGTGATGCAAGTTTTTTATTCAAACTTCCTTCCCGGACAAACCATAATTAGTTTTCCTTTTTTTATTTGTTTGATGTTTTATATAATAATGAGGCAGACTAAAACATTCTTTGATCTATTTGGAAGTACGTAGCACGCACCCGGTCAAAGGTCTGCTTGATGACATTGATTCAAATGACAGAAAAGTAAATTACATCTTTTTCTAATTACTTACTTATTATTATATTGAAATAATCATTATATGCTCATATATAGCAACAAAGGATTCATAGCTTACTAATTAATTAGTATCGTCTCTCTCACTCAATCCCTCAAGCACCCCTCCTATATTTTGCCATCTATTTTCATTGATGGAAGCGCCTTATCATAAAGCATACTCTTCAACTTCTGCAACTCCGGCCACGTCACTGGTCTATACAGTGGTGGGCCCTGCTCCGGTCCCATTAACTCACTAAGAGGCCCTACCTTCACATCAAGTTGAGGCCCTAAGAAATACGCAGCTGACAGTCGTTGATTTGTCTTGCTCACTGTGGACCGGTGCACAACATTGTGAAACGTTCCATTAGACAGAACATGCATGAGATCACCAATATTGACTACCAATGTGTTAGGTACCACTGGTACCGTAACCCATCTTGCCGGGCCAATATCATCTTTGCACCTTAAGACCTGAAGCCCGCTTACTCCATTATGGTACAGAACGGCAACAAAGCCGGTGTCCGTGTGGGGCGCCAGACCGACAACCTGATCTGGATCGGGACAAGCAGGGTATGAGTTCAGATGCATTGCATTCTTTATTTTGCTGGAATCTCCTATTAGGGTATTGTCTATTTCTTCTTCAGTCAATCCCAATGAAAGAAGCATCAAATGCATCAATCTATAGCCTAGTGGCCTTATGGCTTTCTTGTATTCCTCTATCACCGCGCTGTACGTATACAAAATGTGATGAATATTATTCATAAAAAAAACCACACAATATAATTAATTATTATGTTTTTGGACATTATGTTAATGTCCCTGTCTAGAAATATAATTTCTTTTCAATTATCAGTTAGAAATTAAGAAAGTTTTTCTAGCTAGAAGTAGGAATAAAAGATTACCAAAATGAAGAATAGTCATCGGGCCAAAGTATCCGTGCCTGGTCAAACAGAGAGCCAGTTTGAATGGCAAATCCTTCATACCACATGAACTTGGGAAAAAGATGAGAGATAGGTGCACCACCATAGCCTGCATCAGTTCCTTTAGTCTTGGCCACCTTGAGCTTGACTTCTACCGGCAGTGCGAATAACCGATGGATTTGTGAACTGAAGCGGTTTAAAAGTTCCGGTTCAATGCCATGATTCTTTATCAGGAAAACTCCCCATTCTTCACATGCTTTACCTATTTTGTAAATTAAGTTTGGATCATTTAGATCGATCACTGGGACGGAATCAAGACCAATGGGTTCCGCAGACGGATGATCATAGAGATCAGACCAATCATGTGAGTCTGGGATTGAGTTGAATCGAAAGTTCTGAGGATGTTGTATTTTGAGGTCGACTGATGCTTGAGATGACATTATTCTTTGATTTGGAACTTGAGTTTTGGGTTTTCACTTTTTGATGTTTTGCTTTGGGAAGATTCAATTATATAGCTAGGTGAAAGTAAACATGAGGTATATATATATTAATATTGAGGGAAATTTTCAGATGACACCAAATTTCCCACAATTAAAGTATGATCTTTTTCAACGATACATTGAGTTATGAAAATTAATTTAGACGTACATTGACCATCACCAATTTTCACACAAATATGACAGGTGCGTCCCACATCACATGATCGATGGTGGGCGTTGCAGTGAATGAATGAATCTCCCTATAAATTAATTATACGTCAGAGATATGGTAAGTAAATTCCAATATCTTGATACATTGAATCAAAACTAGGAGATTTCAATGAATCCTGAACATTAATTACCTAATTAGTTTTATTTTCTATTTGAAAAGGCGCAATATTTCACCTATAATTAATTCGAGCTTATTTTTTAAATTTGTTGAGACTTCCACTAACTCTTTAGAATCCTCCAATTCGCATCTTGTGGAGGCCCATTTCGGCATTCCGTGTTGAAAATGTTCTACGGGCCAAATTATTTAGGTTGAATTAATAGTTTAATTTCTGACATTAAATATTAGTTAAACCATATTGGGCTGAATAAGGGCCACACTCTCTCTTAATAGGTGCATCTGAACAGATGCATTGGGTTATAAATACATAAGCAGCATTGTCAAATGGTAATAATAATTTATTTATAGTCATACGTAACCCTCTAAAAATGTTTAATTCACTACTATTATAGAAGTCCACGGGCCTGTATATATAGATTAGAAGTCCAATAACCCTGCTCTTTTAGAAAAAAAAAAAATGTATTTATTACAGTTAACTTGATTTATGAAAAATTTACAAATATGCATGAAATTATTGAATGTAAAAGTATTCAAACCCAACACTCACTAAATGAAAGTAATTCTTTAGCATCTATCTATCTCTTATCAACCAAGGCATTAATTAATTTTGAAGATAGTAAGTAATGATACTTGTAATTAGTCTCCATTTGTTATTCTTCTTCATCAAGAGGTCTGAAATATTTGGCATCGAGAAGGTAAGTTCCTATTGCTAGACGAACTGCCCATACATCCTTGGGCTTTCTCGCCACAACTCTGCAATCATAAGATACAAATTAATTAGCATCAAATGAAACTACATACATGAGAATTGGTGAACCGAAAAAATCAAATGAAACTGAAATTGACCTCCCTACATCACCGGCCTTGACTTGACCGGTGTTTGCCCGCAAAGATGGCATTGGTGTAGCAGTCTTCAGAGCCGGTGGGGCCTCGATTATAACAATTGGTGAACCGACATTCAGGCCTGAATTTGATGCACAATTGGTCACAAAACCCGATCGCAGTGTGAGTGTCCCCCGAGGCCGAACTAAGCATTTTAGTTGAGAATTCAGAGGAAAGGGGAGTTTGGTGCTTGTAAGATTAGCACTGGGAAGCCATGGCGGTGGCATTTTTTTTTCTCTTTATTTGTGGATTTTGAGAGTCGATTGTATCATTCCCGGTTCAAAATACAATAGTGACTACCAATGCCTTGCTTATCTCTTCTTATCCTTTTCCTGTTTGCATTTCTGTACACACAATTTGGATTCTCCATTCATGCAAGGAAATAACCACCAAATTAAATCTGCAACCTGCCATTAAGGAATTTCCTAATAGGCTGACAATGATAGGCTGACAATGAAGGGTAAATATTTTAACAGAGCAGTTTTGATTCAATGCAGCGCATGCACAAACTATCTACATTCAAGAGTGGTGTTTTAATTATGTAGTCATACACTGCATGTCTGCATGAAACAAAAAAAATGCTATGTTAAAATCTTTATCCGACAATGAGTATGATAAATATCAAATAAAAGAAAATTAGTGTATGTTTAAAGTCGTTTTTAAAAATTATTGTATTTTTATCAAATTTGATTAATGAATAATTGACAGAAATAATGAGATGGTATTGATAAATTTTATATAGCACATTTCTATCCCAATCAAATGACACATGATTAAAAATACATTTAACTGTAACATAATTTTATAACATTTATATGAAATGATTCGTAAATGGATCTATACGTTAAGAAAAAAAATATATTATATAATTAGATTAGATTATAGTATTACGGTGAATTAAAACCCTTAATATTTATATATACTTGATGATTGAAGTGTATATATTATGCTATTAAAAATAAAAACTCTGAAAATTATATTTTTTTTTTATTTACTCAAGAAAGTATTAAAATAAAAATTCTTATTATCATTGCAAAAAAATAAGTAATAAGTATTTTGTATACTATATATAAATATTTATAAATTGAGATATAAATAATTATTGTAATAAGTATAAATATATTTTGTGTGCAAAGATAACAGATACATAAATGAAGTATAAATATAGTTTAGGGTAATTATATCTTCCCCCATCTATCCATCCCTCATTTCATCCCCCAACTAACTAACTACATTTTCTAATTATAATTCAAAATTATAACTACCTAATGGCCTTACAAATTAATTACTCAATTTTCTCCATTTATTTCTTTCCTCTTTCTCCCTCCCTCTCCCACCTCTCCCACTTCTCCCTCTCCACCTCCGCCTCCACCTCCGCCCGCCTCTCCCACCTCTCTCTCTCGGCCTCCCTCTCCCACCTCCACCTCCGCCTCTCACCTCCGTCTCCCACCTCCCACCTCCGCCTCCTCTCTCTCCCACCTCCGCCTCCGCCGGAGTAGATCCATCACTGTCGACCGCCGGGTCAGATCCGAGTTATTTGCAAAGAACAAAGCTTCATTAATGGTGAATTAGAACAGTGCGTACTAAGTACATATGGATGAATACTTAATATTTTAGAGATGAATACTTCAACGTTTATGGATGAATACTTAATATGTTAGGCATAAATACTTTAACTTATATGTATGAATACTTGATATCTTATGGATGAATACCTTTTATTTGTTTGGTATGCACATATGTTTGTAATACTCTTGGTACATTAACTATTTACACTTACACGATGAGGATGAATACTTGCTTAATGCGGGATGAATACTTGTATGACGAGGTGTGAATACTTGTGCAACGGACAACTCGAAAGTATGTCATCATGGATCTCATTTGAAAGAGAAAATTGTGTAGAAGACATTCATGGTTTTAGATTTGCAAAATTCCTCACAGATCGTCAGAAATATTGGTTAGATTGAACGGAGAAAAAAAAACCCATCTCTAAAAACGTGTAAAAGATGAGTGATTGATGTGTCCAAATATACTTCTATTGCAAAGATGAATACATTTATATAGATGGATGAATGCTAGTTGTGTTACAGATGAATACTTTTTTGCAAATTTCTAAAATGAGCTGAAGGTAGTTAGAAGTCCCCCACTTAATTAATGCGCTGACGGTTATGCGGTCCCCCACTTAATTAATGCTCTGACAGTTGTGCGGTCCCCCACACATGTTGTTTGTCCCCTACTTTCTTGTTGTAATATATCCAAATATGTTTCTATTGCAAATATGAATACATTCATATAGATGGATGAATACTAGTTGTGCTACATATGAATACTTCTGCAAATTCTTAAAATACACTGACAGTTATAAATTCTAACTAACTAACTACCTTAATTAATGCAACTGACGGGGGATGAAACGGGGGATTGTTCACGGGGGAGAGCTAGGCGGACCCTATAATTTATTTAACTAAAAATGTTGTTCTAAAAATGCGGGTGGGATTGTTAATTATCAGTCGATCACATTACCATAATAAAATGTTGTTTTTATTAATTTGTACATGCGTATCCCCTAAATAAAGTACTATTTATACTTATGCCTTGATGGAGAAATTTAACAAAATATATATATATATACAATATATATATGTTTAGTGAAAAAAATATATATATGTTTAGTACAAAAAAATATTATAGATTTGTACAGCTTTAACGATTAATTGACAGAGATTAGAATAGCTTGAAAGGAAATATTAGTCAATTAATAAAAATAAATCTAACATTCAATTTGAATTTTAAATTACTCTACAAATATAACATAAAAATAAATATAACATAACATATTAAAATCTAACATATCTAACATATTTAAAAATAAATCAAACATGTTTAAAAAGAAATCTAACATGTTTAAAAATGAATCAAACATTTTTAAAAAGAAATCTAACATGTTTAAAAATAAATCTAAATATTAAAATCAAAATAAATCCGAATTTCAAATTTAAATTACTATAAATCCGGATTAACACAACCGGTCGATCTAACATATTTATATAATGCATCATGCATGTACCACAAAACAATATGAAAAAAAAACAAAAAAAATATTCTAATTTTTTACATCTTCTATGGCCAAATAATACTTATAAATGTCAATTTTATATAATTTCATGGTTATTTGTCTCTTAAAAATATTCTAATTTTATCTTTCTCCTTAATCTTTGTTTGATCCCTATTTTTTTTTATTCTTCATTACAGATTTATTATCGTTATCGTTTCTTTCATCTATCAGGTCCTCCCGGGTAGGTGCGAATTCTCCCAATTTGTGACCTTTCATAGAATCTGTTATATAAATAGGTATATGTTCCTTTCCATTATGAATACCGATTGTTCATTTTTACGTTATCAATCAACGGTCGATCTGCAATGAAAAGATTCCAAATTTATTTTAAAATGATCAAGAGAAAACTCTGAACATAAAAAGCGCAAAATTTCTCATGTTTGGTTATGTCTAAACTTTGATCCAACGTGAAGTGTTTATAGCCTTCGATGTTTCAATATTCCGGCAACCGAATGGATAGGTAAATTACAATAAAATTTTATCAAACTTTGTTACAATAAAATAATTGCAATGTTCTTTAACCTCAACAGTTCCGATTGACCAACGGGTGATATATTCCCGTTTGTCTTCAGGAATTCACAAAACAAGAGTTTATGTTTCATGTGCATGCATGTAGAATATGAGTCATAAACTCTAGTTCTGTGAGTCGGTGAAGGCGAACGTAAATATGTCGTCCGTTGGTTCTGTCTCTCTCTCTCTCCCGACAAGTCTCTCTGTCTCTCTCTCTCTCTCTCTTCCGGCAAGTCTCTCTCTCTCTCTCTCCTAATTTCCTTATTTTATGGTAAAATTGAGGTATAATTGTTTAATACAAGGTAAAATCGTTTAAATTAGTTTGAAAAAATTGGGTTAAACTGAAATGTGCTTTGATTAGTTAGGTTAATTGGTTTGATTAATTGATTGGTTAGATTAATTGATTGGTTAATTGATTAATTGATTTGATTAGTTTGGTTAATTGGTTTAATTAGTTTGGTTAATTGATTTAAATTCATAGCATATGTAGATGTCACTTGTATGGCTGTATACAAGTCCTGTTGCATGGATGATGCAACACTTGATTTGATTTTGTGTTTCTTTCATGACTTACTTTAGATGGTCCGTTATCAATTGATGATATCTGGAGGGTCTAAAGTATAGATATGGATTTTTTGTTTGAGTCAAAGTTTTAGAATGTCATATATTAATTATTGCATTTAGGTTAATATCTTTTAATTTATTTGTAAATGGAAAAAACATTTAAGTAATGTATTATTTTTGTTGAAATTGTTTGTAAAACTAATTTTTTACAAACTTTATTGCAGGTATGCCGAGCAGAAAGGGTAAGGAGAAGAAGGCATCATTCAGTGGATCCAAGCACCCTTCGCGTGGCCGAAATACATACATTAAGCCGCCGCAAACGCCGGAGGACAGACCAGTGATTCGTCGGGTCGGTTATAGGTAAAATTCATTTTTTGTGCATTTTTGTGTATGTAGAATTATCCATTTGTAGTGGTTTTAATTAATTTTGTTTGCAGATCTTTTGTTGGAGATTTGTTGACAGCGACCAAAAATGTCAACAAAATAATCTCACAATGCGCACGTTTTCACTATCCTGCGGAAACTAGATTACCCACCATAGACGTGTGCACGAAATTTGATGACTATCCTGAGGGAACTAAACTAGAGGTCCAGGACGAGTTTTTGGTCAGTAAAATCTTCTTTTTTAAAATTGGCAACCTAGTATTTATCTGTTTAAGCTAACCAACGACTTTTTAATGATGCATACAGAAGCACTTTCAGTTTTCCCCAGGTGAAGACATGGATTTGGTATGGAAGACCTTCGCCAGCATAGCCCACAAAGCTCTCCAAAACCTGCTTAACAAGTGCAAAGACGAAGTGAAAGATAGGTATGGAGATAGCATTCTGGAGTGGAAGGACCGAGGGGTTCCAAGCACATATGATTGGATAACGGCGAATAACTGGCCCAAATTGTGCGACTATTGGAGCACCGAAGACTTTGCTAGGCGGAGCGAGCATAATTAACAAAATAGGGCCTCATCTAGAGAGGGTTCCTTTGCAACCACGAGCTCAGTGAACATGTTGGTTCATAAACAAAGATTCGTAAGATGCTTTATTTCATCAAAACAATTAATTTCAATTTCAATTTACTCGAACTAACCTTGATAATTTTATTTTTGTTGGAATGTTTATTCACAATAGGAGAATGAAAACCAGCGCGAGCCCAGGTGGTCTGACGAGTTGTTCACGCCGACGCATACCAGTAAGAAGACGGGGCAATTTTGTTCCGCAAGGGCGAAAAAGGCATAGGTAATAGAACATAACAATCTTTTAATAATAATCATTATTTGTTGTACTTACTTTATTGTTGTTTTATTTTACAAATTTTGCAGGAAGACTACGATCGGGATATGAGCATAAAGTATGGGTCTGATCGAGCACTTTGGCTCTCTTTTGACGCAGACATCTGGTACGCCAACACAGACAATAATACTTACGGTGATAACTATGGTCTTGGTGCTCTAGGTAAAATACACATACTTAAAATTGTAAATTTGTATCTAAATTTTGTAACGTAATATTAATTATCTTATTTTTAATGTTTCAGGCAAGACGAGATCGCTGTATCGTCCAGGTAGGTCCCAGACGTCTTCTTCGCAATTGCAATCATAATCGTAATCATATTCTTCGGCGCCGCCTCCTCTCAGGCAAGAAGACATAAATGCGATTTCAGGTCAGGTGTTGGATGTGCTTCAACCACAGATTAACTAATTCATGGAGGAGTTGAGGCGTAGCATGGGACGTTCTTCGTCTCATCAGGTATGAAATCCTAATTCTGGGTATGTTTGAATCCAATAAGGCCATCCACAACCAATAAGGACAGAAGTATGGCAAATCAACTAACGGAACAGTAAACTCCTAAAAATTTTAAACCCTAAAACCTAAACAGTAAACTCTTAACATTAAACCCTAAAAATTTTAGTTACATTCTCACAAAGAGGTTCTAGCTCACACCATGCATCGAACCCCGATGCTCAAGATGACAGCGGGGATGATATCGGAGATGACTATATCTAGTTTTAAGACGTTTTGTATGAGATTTAGATATTTGATTTTTATGTCGTACTTTAGATATTTTATTTTTATATTGTACTTTAGATATTTGATGTTTATATAGTACTTTTGATATTTCATGTTTATGTCGTTTTCTGAATTGCTTGATACGTACCAATTAAATTGCTTGTGAATTTCTTTTAAATTGCTTGGTGCTTGGTACGTTTTGTACCAGTATTTTATATTGTATATTTGAATTGCTTGTGAATTGTTTGGTACGTTTCGTACCAATTGGGGCTGGAGAAAAATAAATGAACATAATGGGTTCAATGGTTCTATATTTGTTTGGTACATTTCGTACCAATTGGGGAAAAGAAAAATAACAAAAAAATACCAAAAAAAAATTTACCCTTCTTCGAACGATTTTGGGACCATCAACGACCGTCCTATCAGTCTCTGCTGGTATTCCGCCACGTCTGCATATAGCATCAGCGACCGATCTCATCGGTCGCTATAGGGACATCTGCGACCGGCGCCTTACCCTTCAGCGACCGGTGACGTCAGCGGGTAGGGCATCAGCGACAGAGCAACTGCGACCGACTCTTTTGCGACCAACTTTGGCCTTCTGCGATCGGCACTACCCTTCTGCGACAGGCGCATACCTTTTGTGACCGATTTGGCCTGTTGCAGAAGGGTTCCACTGTTGTAGTTGTGGACTCCCCGTCTAATGAGACAACCTCTCACTGTTAGTTGGACTTCCCAAAGAGTGGGTGGTTTCCCACTGTTGGTTGGACTTCCGAGTGGGTTGGCAGCTTTCCAATGTTGGTTGGACTTCCCATTGGATTGCTAGATAATGGACTAAAGGAAAACTTGAAAGAAGAGGAAAGTGTTTATGAATCGTAGGATTACATGACATTAGAAACACATGAGCATTTATTATTTATTTTGTTTCATGCTTTTGAGAATTAAGTTAATTTTACAAAATCTGGAACTAGAACTGAATCCCGTACTGAGAGAATATTCGAATCTCTCACCTGTTCCACTGTTATGTGGATTTTAGGTAATAAAGAAGAGGCGCCATAACAAGACGTGAGTAAAAGCAGTGGAAAGATCCATATTTGAATTAAATGCCACTTTTGTTTATTTTGATTTGTGTATTTAATTTCCAGTAAATTGGTATATTTGAACAGACATGGTTGTTACCATATTTCTCACTGTCTGTCGTGACTGCTATGTAAGTACTTTTATTATTATTGTAAGACTTTTAATTTATGAAATTAATGTGACATTTATGGATGTATTGATAATGTATGTGATGTGTATACGTCTTATGCATAAATACATGGTAGATTGTCTCAGAGTGTGACATTTTTATTATTAGAGATTTGATATAGTTTGTTCGTTGAGAAATTTACCATTCGAATTTGAAATTATTTTTTATAATTCCTTTTATCAGGAACTCTGGACTTGAGATGCTAAATTTTCAATATCACATTAAATTAGTCCCTGAACCTTTTCATTTGGAAAATATAAAATTCATGTATTCATTACTGAGTCGATGCTTTATTTTCCTTTCGGACCCCGTTCACATCGACTATTTAAATTTGAAAAACAAAAATATTTACTCACAGTACGGATCAATTTGTACTATGCATAATAACATAGCCTTTTTTCTTATGATTGACAAAAATTCTCTCAGGATAAATAGACTTAAAAGGTTGAAAAAAAACCATGGATGAAAAAAAAATTTCTTTACTGAATATTGCATTTATTCTTTGTAAAGGAACAATTGAAGAACAAATATTTTGTGTACATCAATTGGTGTGCAAATTATGTTGTATTTATATCCATAGTCCTTTTTTGAGTAACATTACAAGGAAATTTAATAGAAAACAAAAATCATTTAAACAACTTGACATTAATTCTTCTTGAATTCCTCCTGAACAAATCATCATCAAAGTGCATAATTTAAGATGAACAAAAAGTTGAAAACCATAGTAGCTGCTTCATATAACAATTACATGGAACGACTCGATCTACAAAATGAACAAGAATTAATACTAAGTAAAACAAAGATAAAGAAATATTCTTTCAACTAATCTGAAACTATGAAGACCTACTCTTTGAAGTTTGAACTACCAAGCGTAAGGTCAAGCTCATCTGACACATACTCATGTATTCTCTCCCCTTCCCATGGTTTAACCACTGCATTACTCACTACATTCATATCGTGATTACCCGAAAAACCAAATGCGAACTCATCTGAGTAATTAACCGGAGAGCATGTGCCACTTTGCCCTGGGGTCCACATTCTAGAATTGCAACCCGCTTCGCGAAATGGGTTCACGGAAACCAGACTAAATGTCGGGGAAACGGGTTCGGAAGGGAGATTGAGACTTGTCAGCCAGTCAGCCCTGGCTCGTGGGGAACCGGGTGTAGGGGAGCTTAATGGAGGGGTCACCGGTGCGCTGATTGAATTGAATTTGGATAAATTTAGGGGGTTTTGGTTTGTAGTTGTGTGGGTTGGTGTGCCCGGCCGAGTCACATAAGCGGAGGCGACTGGGCTGGGGCTGTAGGAGGCGAGTGGGCTTGGCTGGTATGAGGAAGAACATGCGCTAGGTGAGAGGGATGATATGTGCATTTCGGTTGGGTATTGTACCGGCTTTGATCCCTGCAAAGAATAATTACAATTGTTAGGATGGTTTTGTGTTTATTCAGTAGAAAAATCCTTTTTTATTTTTTCGAAATAACAAACTCTCATTTTTTTTCTTATTTGTTTGAGCAGACAAAAGAGTTGTAACTTATCCGTTAATCTCTCGTCATGACAATTTACATTGCAAGAGATAAGACCCAGCAACAAGAGCCACCGTCAACACACGCACGTGTAAGGCGTGTGAAGTAGGCCCCACTAAAATCCAAAAAATTCGAACTTTGTCTTTTATCTCGCAAGGTGACAGTTTACTAGGTCAGTAGGCTACAGCAACCGGACGAATTCGGATCCAGTGAAGTAACTCAATTTTTGGGTTTAAATCAGGACCGTCCGATTCGGATCCGAGACCATTCATTTTAAAGTGGAGCGCACACATTTCGACGACGGATTCAAATTCCGAGACGATCTCAAGCGACAAAATCGAATCGGACGATCCCGATCAAAAAACCAAAAGTTGGGTTACTTTAGGGGATCCGGACTTGCAATCGGACACTGCCACCATAAAATGGTATGGCGGAACCGGCTTCGTCACAGAACGACACGGTTGTGGTACGGCACGTGTGACTGTTATGTGCCGTGACTCGTGTATCACGTGCTGTGGCCATCTTTTGAAAATTTGGTACAGCATAGCACGTCACGTGAAATATCTGATTATGGCACGGTACAGCACGTGGTCACCATAATTTCATAGTGAATCTTGAATAAACTAATTTAAATTATGAAAAAAATAATTAAACGTAACTAGTCACGTTTAGACACTGCACGTTTGGACACAATATTTAGGCACGGCGTGACTTGCGTGGCATGACTACCTTCGACATTTTGATCACGGCACAACACGTATGACCGTTCACTTGGTTACGAAAATCACAGCACAGCACGTTTTTATCACTCTAGTTAAAATCCAACATCATGGATCAACAATTGTATTTTTATAAAAAAATAAAATTGAAAAGCATGACAGAAGGTACAGCATGTATTTTTTTGTTTTTTTTAATATATATTATACAAATTCGAGCATTACAATTGAGATTCGCATCGAAGCACCCTGTAAAATTCACATTTCGAAATAACAAACTCTTATTTTTTTTTTCTTATTTGTTTGAGCAGACAAATTCGTGTCCTGCTAGTTCATATGACTTTTTTTGTTGTTGAGAGAAATCAAAATAAAGAACCCGAGTACCAACCAGCTGGTAGTCTGGTATACTGCACCCCTGTGTATAATATCCAAAGTTATTACAAAATAGAGCATTGTAATCCTCTCCAGAAAAAACACTGTTGAACTAAAGCACTATTAAAGCACTACTAGTTGATATGATAAGGTTAATAAGGTGATACCAAAACTAACTTCACAGGAAAATATTTTGTTAACGGCGGTTGTGTCCTCAATCTACCCTATGCTGATAGGCTACAAAACTACAAAAAGGACTCACTTTAATCAGCTAATGAATTAATATAATGTAGTAATTCGGGCTCAGTTTATTATTTAATATTGCAGTTCCAATAGAGAAATCAACAAATTATTTCGTTTTTTGTTTCCTCATAAATAGATTATTGATTGTTTCTTAAGCAATGGTTCAATTCCAATAAATTAGGCACTTCGCCAGTGTGTCCGTAGACCATAGGCAATCCTGAAATAATAAGGTTTGAGGCAGCCATGTTCGATCCAAGCCGTACAACTTAACTCGAACGGTCGGATGGCTACGAACAGTGCATCAGAAGTTGCTACTATGGCAGTTGACTGGTCACAGACAAAAACACCTCTACTATGCGACAGCGAGAAAGAAAAATACAAGTTGACTGGTCTCTCGTCAAGTCGGTGATAACCGACCGCTGCAGTTTTACTTTTAACCTGACCGGAAAGATCAAGTAGAAATCAAACTACTCTACACCTGGATCACAGGCACCGTAATAATCTAAATGACAGTTTGTAGGAAGCAAACTCGTGCACCTTATCTACGCATCAATGGTGGAGCCGTGGGGGAACAGAGCACTGAGCACGAGTGTCCTTTGTCGTTACTCGTGAGTCGTGACAATGCACAGGGCCACTTTCGTCAGAAAAATATTAACTGCAGTACGACCCACGGCGCTGTGGCGCGCCATCACCAGACAGGGTCACAGGGCCGCGTGGGTTGCGATCCCCAATGAAAAAAAGACTGATATACCCCTAGTGCACGCTAATACGCTGACCACTATTCACGGGCAGGAAAATTATTATTAATCTTAGTAGCTGGATTTTACAATTTTTTTAGTTTATAAATCCATAGCGTGCACTGACCGTCCCCAATACTTGATTTATTCCATAACACTAACAGTATTATACACTGTACCTGTTAACGTGCGCGGTTCGCTCAATTAAACATTTTTAAGAAATAAAATTCTATGAAAAATTCAACTCATGTGGCGTTCCTTTTGCAAAAATGCCCTATGAAATCCTCGGTTGCTAAAATTTCAATTCAATTGCAAAAATTCCCTCCTATGGTACTACTTTGTTTTTCTTTTTTGCTGTTGTTTGTTGTTCTAACTAACTAGAGATTAAATGAAATACATGGCTCTGGCACCAATTCTACAATGATGGCGGAAAAAAGAAAAAGAAAAATGATTATAGATTGATTTACCTTGCGGTATGTGGTGCCGTCTTCTTGGACGATCCAGCCGGCCTCGTGGCAGAGAGCCTTGAGGACCTCGTTATTGTCGCAGTGCTTCGGCAGGCTGTAGTTGCCGTACATCCTCAGCCCGGTGTAGATTTTCGCACCGATTGCTCGCCTGCGTCGCTCTCGTCTTTTGTTGTTCTCCCTCTCCCGCCATGTCGGCATCCTTGACCCCGTCGCCATCGATCGACAGATTTAAGAAAAAGAGTGTGTGTGAAAGAGAGAGAGATGATGAGAGAGGAGGAAATGTCTTGGGGGAGGGAATGGGGACTGGGGAGGGGGTGATACATAATATATATTTGCTTGGAAGAAGAAACTACGAAAATGCCACTGCACGAGAAAAAGGGTTGGGTTCATTTGGAAATTGAAAAAGGTGCTGCCTGCGTGAATGGAAACATCGGACTTTGTTGAGCGGACTGGGACTGGGACTGGGACTGGTATACGAATACGAGTACGGATCCCCTAAAGTAACCCAATTTTTGAGTTTAGACGTGTACGGTGCCTATTCGGTGGTAGCGCAGGGGGCCAGTATTATTTGTGGGGTCCTGGTTCTTTAAGATTCGTGTTAGAGTACCTTGGACGGTTTGGATCAAAACTCAAAAATTGGGTTACTGCCCTGGATCTGGATTCACTGGTATACTGGATGCGTTATCTAAATTTTGGTTTGTTTCTTCTAGTATGTATATCTTTAAATTGCTTATTTTAACTTTGACAAAAATTGATTATGCATTTGACTTCAACGAAATTAATTACATAAAATTTTTGAATTCAAACAGTTCTTTTTTATATTTTTTACGTCTGTGTAAATTACAAGTACTTTAATTCGAAGATTTTACCGACTAAAGCTGCCTTAAAAATCTCGTACAGATATTTAGAGTTCCAAGCTTTCCTTCTTGAAAATTAAGGGGAATTTCATGTATATTCCTCTAAAACTTCACAATTTCGTATTTCTCACTCTAAAATTTATAATATCATATTTACCCTTCTTATTCAAGAACTCACAAATATCTATTTTATTAGTTTTCTATTAAAACTCATTTAAAATATAAAAAGTATCCATTATACTCTTTATTAAGAAAAGTAAAAAATATGTAGTACGTTTCCGAAAAATACCAGTCTCATAATTAGTTGGTTTCGAGGACAAATGAGTTGTTTCTCTACATTACTACATCTTTTAGTATCACCGTGTATGCGTTAGAAGTAGAGAAATGACTTTTTTGTTGTCAAAATTAATCATTAACAGACTGGCATTTTTCTAAACATGCTTACATATTTTTTATTTTTCAATAAATGATAAAATAAGTACTTTGTAAAATTTAAAATGTGTTTTAATAGGAAAGACAATAAAAGAGTAAATATGTGAGTTTTTGACATTTAGTAGAATAAATATGATATTATGAATTTTAGAGGGGGAGATTAATTTTTAAGTTTTTGAGGGGTACTCATGAAATTCTCCCATTTTATTAATCTTGCTTGCTTGTTTGGCATTGGGCTTAAACTAGATTAACTAATCCTCACCAATGAATTTTAAATCTTTCAAAAGTTTACAGAATCAAATTACTCCCTTTAAGGAAGAATTTTATGTATACCACACAAAATAATGAAATTACGTATTTTCTCTTTCAAATTTTGTAATCACATATTTATCATCCTAAATTCTAATAACTCTCATACTTATCCAATAAAATTTAAATATACATCAAATATGTCAAAAACTCTCTCTTATTATGTAAGTTAATTTCGGTATATTTGAGTGGCACTATAAATTCACTATTCCATTTATCAAACTAACAATTTTCGTAAGAGAGTTTAAAAAACTTTATATATAGTTAATTGAAATTTTATCATAAGAAATAAATTATTGAATATGATATGTTACTTTGTATGATACAAAATTCATACAAAATTTCGAAGTTTTGGAAGGTTGCGTTTTCCTTGATAACCTTCTTACAACCATTTCTTTCTCATTCTCATTATTATCATCATTAATATTATTACTTTCTTCAATTTCTTCTACTTTATCACTTATTTCATTTTCATTTCTACTTTACACGTGACTACGTGTCATGCCGTGCCGTGACTAAATCTTTCATGTGTCGTCCCGTGCCGTGCCAAAGTTTTAAAAAATAGGCACGACACGCGACTGGTCACGGCACGGGACACGTGAGTCACGGCACGTAACTGACACGCGTGCGGTGCCGTTCCGTGACGGAGCCGGCTCCGCCGTGCCATTTTTCCCACTCTAAGTGAGGCTATGATACTATGCATAGCGAATATTGGAACGCGCTATGGATTTAAATTTTCGGATTGAAAGTTCTAATGATCGATCTAAACCATTGAACATGATCTCAGTATGAATATGTACTTGTAAACTAAATTTTACATTTTTTCGAATTATTTTACTATTTTTTAAAGGGTGGAAATCATTGTTTTTGGATGGTTCAGATTTTTCAGATCAAGTGATTTTCTACTTTTAAAAGGAAATTTTAGAAGATATAAAATTTAATTTATAAGTACATATTCATACCGAGATCATGTCACCAGGTTCCCATTGATTATTAGAATTTTGAAAATAAAAATATTAAAACTAGAGACCAATCCGTGTTATTCATACTATAGTGGCCAAAATGTAAAATTGAATGTGTTATATCAATTCCGGCAACTGCAACGTGCATTTTGAACTGTCTAACATGTGAGCTCTAGTCTCAGCCACTAATCCCTCTCTCGTCATGACGATTTACATTGCAAGAGATAAGACCCAGCAACAAGAGCCGCCGTCAACACACGCACGTGCAAGGCGTGTGAAGTAGGCCCCACTAAAACCCAAAAATTTCGAACTTTGCCTTTGTTTCGCAAGGTGAGAGTTTACTAGGTTAGTAGGTTACAGCAATCGGACACTACGGCGGAACCGGCTCTGTTGTAGAACGATACGGTTATGGTATGGCACGTGTAACTGTTATACGTCATGATTTGTGTATTGCGTGCACGTGTGACTGTTAAGAGTTAATTTATCATTATTATCGGATGGTTGAGAATCTTTAGATCAGATAATTTTTTACTATTCTAAAAAACAGTAATTTTTTTGAGAAAAAAATATAAATTTTGGTTTTCAGTTACATTTTTCTATGAAATTATATTAAACAGTTTAAATTAACTGTTTGAATTTTAAATAAATATATGAATTCATAATACGAACCTACGTCTGTCTGTATTGCAAAGTGTCATAACCTCTTTCAATATATAATTCTCTCATAATTCTAAAATTGCACGAGGCAATTTAAGCAGCATAACAAACAACATATACTAATGCCAATCCTGCTTTAATTTAGATGGAGGTAAGGTAAACGATTAGAAATAAAGTAAAGCTCCGTTAATTATCAATGATTTAGAGGTGTACGACTTCAAACTACGCGAAAATCTTGTATGATTAGCTAAGCATGCATATCTTCTACAAAATCTTTGAATCTTTATCTTAATTATATATTGACTTATTCATATCATAATAGAAATTAAGTAAGATCTCCTTCCTTCTTGGTACAACTAATAACCCAATCTCAGATAATAGTATAATCTATGACTAATCTACACCTTTTAATTGTTGATACAATATATGCCCCTTATAATATTCTCAATTCCACACGATTGGCACTACTACAAAAACTGGCTTTGTACACTGCACATTGTACACGGATTTAGCAATTATATTAAAAACAGTGTACCAAATATGAGTCCAAAAGATCTGCACGATTTCTACACGGATAATTAGTTAATAATCAGTGTAGAATTATTAGAGAGAGCTACACGGTTTATTAGAAACCACAAATCCGTGTGTAAAGAAGTGGGTGTGCAAATAATTGAGAGAGCTACACGGTTTATAACTAAATATCCGTGTAGGAACATTACAAACGGCTTTTTGATAATATAGCCGTGTAGAATTCTTATAATTGTACACGGATTTATAACTAAATAGCCGTGTATAAATAGTTGGAGAGCTACACGGATTTATAACTAAATAGCCGTGTATAATAGTGTAGGGTTTTTATCTCTTCCCTTCCAGAGCGCCGTTTTGATCAAGTCTTTTAGTTAATACATCTCGAACTGAGCTTTTTATTTCTGCGAATTGATCGAGGCCAGCAGCTGAGATCTGAGATCTTTGAATTAAGTTTGTATTTTCTCCTCTCCATCTTTCTAAGGTTAGTAATATGTATTTAAATCATTTTCTTCCTCTAATTTTCTGTTATTTAGGCTTATTTAATTAGGTCATTTCATGCATGCTTGAATTCTTAATTTTAGATGTAATTAATTAGTGTATTGTGGTCCAATAACCGACCTTTAGATGCTTTTAGGTCCATGCCCGTTCAAAATTAATCCAATAGGGATTAATTTTGGATAGTCCCCGTTTTGGGACTGCTCTTTGAATATTATGTCTCATTTAGGATGTGAACACATATTAGCGGGATTTAATTAGTATTTGAGGAAAGTTCGACAGTATTTTCCCTTATTGCTCCTACGAGTATGTGGTTCGTACGCATACTTGGGGAGTTAAGGGGAAATGCTGCCGAATTTTTCTCAAATACTAATTAAATCTCGCTAATATGTGTTCACATATGAGACATAATATTCAAAGAGTGGGTTAGGATTGTAAACCGGCCCTTTGTAAGCCCAACATTTTGTACACGAAGGAGAATGTTGACCATGCATGATTAATTGATCAAATCATTTTTTTAATTTAATTTACAGATGGATCGAAGCTGGATGTATGAAATGCGACGTGACAGTGAAGAATATTTGGTTCGCGTTGATGAGTTTATAAAATTTCCTGAGAGTTATAGAGTGAAGAAAAAAGAAGAAGACATTTTATGTCCTTGTAAAGATTGTAAAAATTTATTAAGATTTTTGGACATCGAAGAAATTAGAGCTCATTTGATTTGTCGGGGATTTAAGAAGAGATATACATGTTGGTTCATGCATGGTGAGAAATTTGGGGAAAGTAGTAGTGCCAATAAAGATTGTAATCGTGAATTGAATGATGAGAATGTTGGAATTTCTGATAATTTTGAACTTGATTGGAACGAGGATTATGAGAGTGCCGAATATTCTGATATTAACGTCGAACCCGAAAATGACGATGATGAGATGGAGAGGAATTTTGATGAAAATGTAGAACACGAGTTTACTGAAAATTTGGAGGATATGTTACGTGATGTGGAAGATGAAATTAGTGATAAAAATTATGATAAATTTCAAAATTTGTCTAATGAATCCAAGAAGCCGTTGTATCCCGAGTGTACCAAATTTACAAAACTGTCAGCTGTGTTGAAATTATTAAACTTAAAAGCAGACAATGGTTGGAGCGATAAGAGTTTCACGTCCTTATTACAGCTTTTAGGAGAAATGCTCCCAGATAACAACGAGTTACCCGGTACAACATATCAGGCAAAGAAGTTGATATGTCCAATGGGGTTGAAGATCGAAAGAATACATGCATGTCCGAATGACTGTGTATTGTATCGTAACGAGTACGAGGCCATGCATGTCTGTCCTAAATGCGGTGTTTCACGATATAAACGTCGTAAGGACCAGGACACTGATGATTGTAACGAGGACACAAGTGGCCGACCTCCGGCTAAGGTGTTGTGGTATTTGCCGATAATACCGAGATTCAAACGGTTGTTTGCGAATTCCAAAGATGCAAAATTATTGCGTTGGCACGAAGAAGAGCGCAAAAATGACGGTAAACTAAGGCACCCGGCTGATTCTCCTCAATGGAGAAACATTGACAGACATTTCAAAGAATTTGGTTCTGAAACGAGGAACCTTAGGATTGTGGTGAGCTCATATGGAATAAGTCCGTTTGGAAGTATGAGCAGTCGGCACAGTACTTGGCCTGTTCTTTTATGCATCTACAATCTTCCTCCTTGGTTGTGCATGAAACGCAGATATATAATGATGTCATTACTAATCCAAGGACCCAGACAACCCGGAAATGACATAAATGTATATCTCGCACCATTAATCGAGGACCTCCAAAAATTGTGGCGTGATGGCGTCCCGGTGTGGGATGCGTATATGAAAGAGACCTTTAACTTGCGGGCCATGGTGTTTTGCACCGTAAATGATTTCCCCGCGTACGGGAATTTGTCGGGTTACACTTGTAAAGGAGCAAAAGCGTGCCCGATCTGTGAAGATGACACTCAGGTGCTGAGGTTGAAAAATTGTCAAAATAATGTATTCATGGGGCATCGTAGGTTTCTTCCTAATAATCACCCATATCGTAAGAAGAAGATGGCATTCAACGGGAAAATTGAGCTTGGAGTGGCTCGTCATCCATTAGACGGGGAGAGTGTCTTCGAACGGGTAAAAAACATTGATGTTATATTTGGAAAGTGCGCCAAAGCACTACCGAAGAATATTTGGAAAAAGAGGTCCATATTTTGGGAGCTACTGTACTGAAAATATTTAGAAGTGAGGCATTGCCTAGATGTCATGCATGTCGAAAAAAATGTCTGTGACAGTTTAATTGGTTTATTATTGAACATTCCGGGGAAGACGAAAGATGGTATTAAAGTGAGAAAAGACATGGTAGAGATGGGAATACGACCCGAGCTCGCACCGTAGGAGAAAGGGAAGCGCACATACCTACCCCCCGCACTGTGCACAATGTCAAAGAAAGAGAAAACAAGCTTCTGTGAATGCCTCAATGGTATAAAAGTCCCATCAGGATATTCTTCGAATATTAAGAAGTTGGTGTCGATGAAGGACTTGAAACTGGTCGGTCTGAAATCTCACGACTGTCATGTTTTACTGACACATATAATTCCGGTTGCAATTCGGGGAATTTTACCAAAGCACGTTCGTCAAACCATTACGAAGCTTTGTTCTTTCTTCAATGCAATAAATTCCAAAGTGATAGACCCTCTAAAATTGGACTCTTTGCAAAAGGAGGTCGTCGTTACTCTTTGCCAACTTGAGATGTATTTTCCGCCATCTTTTTTCGATGTCATGGTTCACCTTGTTGTTCATCTTGTGAGAGAAATTAAGATTTGTGGTCCCGTGTTCCTTCGGTATATGTATCCATTCGAGAGATACATGGGCATCTTGAAAAAATACGTAAGGAACCGACATCGACCCGAAGACAGCATTATAGAAGGATATTCTACGGAGGAGGTGATTGATTTTTGCACCAACTACTTGACCGGTGTGGATCCTATTGGCGTTCCAAAATCT
Source organism: Carex myosuroides (assembly GCA_028015225.1). NCBI lineage: Eukaryota > Viridiplantae > Streptophyta > Magnoliopsida > Poales > Cyperaceae > Carex > Carex myosuroides. The sequence goes on along the minus strand of CM051489.1, from coordinate 8,805,895 downwards.
CGATACGAGGGAAGGCTCCAAGGAGTCGGGACAATTGGGTTGAGAGCCGTAGTTGCTGATCTAAATGAACTACAAAAGACACATTTTATTGTACTACAACACATGACAGATGTTGCTCCCTATATAGATGAGCACATGACAATCCTTCAACAACAAAACTACACGAGGAGTCAGAAGTGGCTTACTAACGAGCATAATCGTTCTTTTATAGGATGGCTGAAAGAAAGAGTGCAGTCACACCCCGTACCTGAAATTGTTAAACTGCTTGGCAAAGGACCCCAAATTGTTGTTAGAACATTCCAAGGATACGAGATTAACGGATATACATTTTATATTAAATCCCAGAGTGATAAGAGCACGATGCAAAACAGTGGGGTGACGTTGGTGGCGACCTCTCAAGAATTCAGTAGATCCGGAGATGGCCGGGCTGTAATAGCATCAAAGTCATATTATGGCGTTATTCAAGAAATTTGGGAGCTCATTTACAGTCCTCGCCTGAGCATTCCCGTGTTTCGGTGTCAATGGGTCGAAGACCGAGGTGTTAAAGTTGATAACGACGGGTTCACACTCGTTGATTTAAACAGGGTTGGGCATGTTGATGATCCGTTTATACTCGCCAAGCAAGCCACCCAAGTCTTTTATGCCACTGACCCGAGTGATGCCAGGTTGAGTGTCGTCCTATCCGGAAAAAGAAGGATTGTCGGGGTAGAAAATGTCGTCGATGAAGAAGAGTCAAGCATCCGGCACGTAGTCAAGCATCCGGCACGTGGGGCGCCTTAGACGATTTGGATAATCTCAAGGTAATCAATACTTCTTCATAATCTAAAGGTATTTAAAACCTGTTTGCAATCTTGTTGGACAATATCGCATCACTAAAATAAACAACTTTCCTATAAATTTGCAGGACCCCAGAGCATGCGACCTCGTCCTGCGGAATGGCAGTGTTTCTCTGATCGTTGCTAAGGGCGTTGTACATCCACTCGCCAAAAGTGTACACAATACTCAGCTAAGACCCGACCATGCATGCGTGCAGGTTGAGTTAGTCGTGGATGGATGGCAGCGCGTACCCCTTCCTGTCCCTACCGACGAAGCGGTTGTGCTTGATGACGCACGGATGTCATTTGTCCAATGGCCCAAGAGTCAGATTGTTTTGGATCAGGTAATCCATAAAAAAATTCATTTATTTTGTTACATTCAACTCATTCTTTTTGAAATACTAGAATAATACATCTATAACTTGATACAGACACGAGGAGATGATGTTACCGGTACGGCTCTCTCACCGGTACGTCAGGAGGTGGCTTGCGACGTCGCGGCTGACGCGCCACAATCACCGCCCCGTCCTATGGTCACAGAAGAAGAATACAGCCGTTTGCCCAATGATTTGCGCCTTCTCCACGACTACTTGATGACGGCGCTCGACGGCATGGAGGCTATCGTCATCCCTGTCCCACCTGGGATGTTTCTACACGAAGGCAGGGAGCTCCTGCTGTCGTTCAGAGACTTCAAGGACCTCTTCCACCACTCGTCATCCGACAAATGGCTCGATGTTTCACACATCACCATTTTCCTCATGTTAGTGATATTAAAATATTTTCATTATTGTATAGAACTCAAATATATATTCTAATTACAATATGATGAGTTTTCAGGAAGCTAGTCCGAAACTGTGATGAGATGGTTGAAAGGAAGAACTTGTGCATGTTTCTGGACCCCGAGAAAGTGAGTGGTACGGCAGCGACATATTATCCGGATATGGCTATCGAGTACATGTGTTTTGCGATGCATCGTGCTAAGTCGGAGGAGAAGAAATTCATTCTCATGCCATACCACGAGGGGTTAGTTCTAATCTTAACTTATGTGTTGTTTATATTTTAATTAAAGAATTGTATAAAGGAATTAAAAGTTAAACATAAAAAAAATGAAATCACACCATCAATCATAGCAAATACTCGTGTGACTTTTATATGCTAAAGTACTATAATTCTTCTCCTCGATCCAACAGCAAACATTGGTGCACGATTCTCATTGTGCCGTACTTAAGTGTGGGCATAATTATTGATTCTTGTAAGCCAAAAGGAAGGACCGCGGCTGCCAAGTGCAAAGTTATCTTGCCTTTTGTGAATAAGTAAGCAATAATAATTCTATAGGTTTGCATTTCTTTCAATCATATCAAATTATAAAATTGCTAATTACATTCACTCACTTTTGTAAGGGCTTTTGTGAAATATATTAAAGAGGGAGGATCAGATAGCACGGGCCCGGGCAAGAAAAGCAAGTTGAATTGGAAGTACATGGTGGTGAGCACACTTTATGAGTTAGAAATTTCATATCTTGTTAAAAAAATTATTGTCATTCTAACAAATGCCGCTAAATGTAAATTTCAGAGCCCGCAACAGAAGGAGGGTTGGGAATGCGCTTATTACACGATGATATTCATGTTTGACTTTGTCGAAAGAATACAATTCGAATTCCCAAAAGCGGTATGTACTTCATATGAATTTCCTATATAATAAGCAATTGATATCTACCTTTTCTGAAATACTAACTATTATCAAATTATAATTTTGTAGAATGTGACAAAGCAAGATCATTACACTTGGAATCAGATCGACGATGTGCGGTGCATGTGGGCAAGGTGGTTTGCCATGGAATTTTGTAATCCTCGATATGGATTTGCATAGATTAATTTGTAATAAAAATATGTTTCGAATGAATTTATTGCTATATGAATTTTGTATAAATTTAGTATATGAATTTCTTGCTAATTAATCTGTTTCGAATGAATATTTGTATTTCTGTTGAAAAAAATTGGCTAGCAAAGCTGGAGGCTAGCCCAAAAACAAAATATACAAAAAAAAAGGTATTTATACACGGCTATTTAACAGTTGTCCGTGTGCAATACTAATCATACACGGTTTTTTTGTTAAAAATCCGTGTATGATAGCCTTGCTGGAGGCGTAATACAAAAAATCTAAAACTATTTGTACACGGATATTTACCAAAAGTCCGTGTATAATAGCTAAGAGAGCTACACGGACTTTTAATACAAAGCCGTGTAGAAAGAGGAATCGTACACGGTTATTTAGTTGATATCCGTGTAGCTCGCTAGGTCTTTGTACACGGTTAATTAGGGAATATCCGTGTAGAAATCATCATAATCACACACGGTCAAATATCCGTGTGTAGTTCCTGACCTATTCATACACCCTGGCTTTAAACACAGCAGGAAATCCGTGTAGCTCTTCCATTAATGTCCGTGTGTAATCTGTTTTTCTGTAGTAGTGTGGCAAACAGTTTGATTTTGATGACCATTGGACTAAATTCGATCTGATATATCTGCTCGAAACCGTTTGATCTACATGAAGATTCGTGTATACTTGATACAAATGAAACTATTTATACAAACTTTAATGCGGATGCATGAAATAACTCAAACCTGGTGTTGAACCATATTTAGTCTAATTCCCATCAAACCGCCCCCGATTTGTTTCAATGGACCCCATTTCGACATAAACGGTAGATACACCTATATATGAGGACAAAACAAGATATACCAAATATTTTCCAAGTTTTTTTATTTTATTTTTAAGAAACAAAACAGTTTTACAGACATTATACACACGGACGCACCAAATGTAAATATAATTGTGCCTTTAATAAATTAAAGTATCTAGAACATGCTCCAACGCAAGAAACCAATGTGGAGCAGAAAACCTTTTTTGTCTATTATATATGTTATATAAATAAAAAAAGAGATGAAAAAAGCAACTATATCTAATAGCTACATCCTACATATATGAATTGAAAATGACCCGTAGTTCAAAGTCCACAACCATCTACTAATTGTATCCCGTGATTTTGGATACACAACACAACTTTTGTTGCACGTAAAGCGGAAAATCAATCCTCGCACGTGTGTTTTTCAAGTTAGATTTTTGAACGCAACTCCAACTCCAATTGAATTTTCTTTTATCTTTATTTTCGTTTTCTTTTTTCTGAACAAAAACTTTTACCCACTAATGAATTGAATATAGACCCTTTTTAGTACCAGTTTTGGATTACGACACTAATCTTAATATGAACTTTTTTTGTTAGGGCCCAAACTTTTATGAACTTTTTTTTGTCAGGGCCCAAACTTAAATAAAATAGAGTGACTTGTGTTGTGCATTGGGTGCACGTGCATGGTATGAGTCATGAGTGGGTGTAATTACTAAAATTTATTAGCGAGTACACACATACATTATGCATGATTTGTCATGCATGTGTTACTCGGTTTTTATTTAAAATATCTATAAATTATATGTCACTTGATATATATTGAAAATTAGTGCCTTGCCAGGATCCATTGATATATATCGAAAAAGGGGAAGACCGTATCCAAACGGCACTGAATTTGGGGAGAATGACAGACAAGATTTCGGACCTCCACCTGCCACAGCGAGAGGGCCAGCAACTCAGCCCCCACCCCCACCACTGCAAGGGGGTGGTAGTATCCGCATGCTATCTTCTGCAATCCCTCTTCCTAACTCAATCCCTCTCAGGTCAATGGATCCTGGCAAGGCACCAATTGAAGGCCTTAATGTCTTTGAAGAAGAAGAGTTAATTACTGAGGATCTGGAACTAAACGCTTGGGAGCAACATTTGCAACAAGTTAGATTCAGAGATGAAGCTGGACCCAGCTCTTTGCAAATCCCAACTCCTATGTCAGAGGAACCAGTGACAGTGCCAGTATCTACTCTTCCTGACAATGTACCCCAACCAGCTGAACAACCAACTACTGCACCTGGAATAACTCCTCCTCCTTCTGCTCCCTTCAACTTCACACCAGCCAGCTCAACTAACCCTCCACCAGTCCAGCAGACCCCCCCTCCTACCATAACCAATCCAGAGATGATGTCTGAAGATGATGAGCCAATTCTGACAAGATTAGTGAGATTGAATATTCTCCAACAACCCAAACCTGCAAGTGCACCTGCCAAACCGGCTAGGAAGTGGGTAGATGCTACTACAAAAAGAACCACACCAAAAAGGAAATTTACTTGGGGAAGGAAGAAAAACAAGCCTCTAGCTATCAAAACCCCAAAGTCTGGCATTATCAAAGCTAAGAACAATGCTGCTGGTATGGGTACCAGATTGAGGAGTGCAACAAGACAGAACCGACAGGGGATCGGGTCTACCCCAGACAAGGCTACCTGTCTGTCAGATAATGAAGTGGCCACTCCTGAAGTCGTGGACAGCCCTGTCAGACAAGCCAAACCTGCTCCCCGCCGCAGCCTTCGTGTCACAGTACAAGATGATCCTGCATCTGCTCTGAGCAAAGCTCAAAAAAGAAAAATGGCTGAAGGTGGTAGCTCTTCAGGTATCAGTCTTATCACCAAGTTTCCATTTAATAGACTTAGTATAGATCAAATTGTAGCATTATTTGAGGTATATCAAATCACTCTAGGTACTTCAGCGGAAGATAGAACACTTATTATTAACAGCATTAAATCTTTAGATCGTAGTAAGTTTGAACAGGTTATTAATCAGCTGTTACAAGCTACTAAGGAGAGTACATTACCTCCAGTTACCTTAGAAGTAGTTCAACAACTTAGTGCTGTAGCAGCTCAAGATCTAGATTTAGTAGTTCAAAACACTAGTACAATAGCAAAAAATGATCTAGATTTAGTAGATTCTTCACCCAAGATAGTAACTTCTTCCTTAACAGATACTATATCTACCTCTAGTGTTCCCTTCAGTTCTACATGAATATTCTCAACTGGAATTGCAGAGGTCTGACCTCTAGTAGGAAAAGACAAATAGTGAAGGATTTAATTGATAATAATAAAGTAGATATCTTAGCTATCCAAGAAACAAAAAAGGAAGATTTTACTACTAGATGTCTTAAAAGTATTTCACATAGATTAGATTCCTGGTTATGGATACCTTCCATTGGTAGATCAGGAGGCATCTTAGTGGGCTGCGATAGCAACAAAGTTAGGTTTGTTCAACACACAGTTCATCTGTATTGTTTAGATATAGTAATGAAGAATAAATTAGATAACACTAAATGGCAACTGACTGTTGTATATGGACCAATACTCAGGCCTCTCAAACAATCCTTTTGGGAAGAATTATCCACTATTAAACACACTAATATAGATCTGTGGTTCATTTGTGGGGATTTTAATGCTATTAGAAGAAAGGTTGAAAAAACAGGAAATAACTTTGATGTTCCCATTAGTAATAAATTCAATAATTTTGTTAATACTTTCCATCTAATTGAACACAAATTACACACTCGAAAATATACTTGGTCGAATGGTCATAGATTTGCCCTTTTAGATAGAGTCTTTACTACCCTGGCTTGGGAACAAAAATACCCTTCTAGTTCAATTAGAGATCTCAGTAGCTATGGATCTGATCACTGCCCTCTCCTAGTACAAACCTCTTCTGAGAATTCTCCCTCTCCCCCCCTGTTTAGATTTGATCCTAGTTGGACAGAACAAGCTGATTTTGTTCAGCTTATGCACAAATGGTGGAATGAATACCCCCTTTCATTACCAAATTTAGCAAAAAGTTGGACACAAAAATTAAAACACATTAGAAAAAGAATTAAGGGCTGGACATATAACTTTTATGGTCAGCAAAGGAGAGAGAAATCCCAATTACTAACCTTATTACATGACTTAGAACTGATCAGGGATAATAGGGATCTTACCACTGAAGAGGGGGAACAATGGATTAATATTACACACAAACTAGAAGAAATTTATCATGAAGAAGAATCTAAATGGAAATTGAAATCCAAACAAAAATGGTTAGCTGAAGGAGATGCTAATACAAAATATTTCCACATCCTAGCAACACATAGATAAAAAAAAATAGAATAAATGCTTTAGAAATAGATGGCCAACTTAATTATTCTCTTCCAGAAATCAAATCACATATAGTAGCATACTATAAAACTCTGTTAGGTTCCACTGGTTGCAAATTTGCACAATTAAAATCTGATTTTTGGGACTTAGAAGACAAACTATTATCTGCAGAACAATGGGAGTTAGAAAGACCCTTTACTGAAATAGAATTAAAAAATGCAGTCTTTGCATCTGAACCTAATGGAGCCCCTGGGCCAGATGGTTTCACATTTAAATTTTATCAATTCTTTTGGGACTTAGTTAAATCTGATATGATGATCCTTACTCACTACTTTTATGAAAACCAATTAGACTTACATCAAATTAACAAATCTTGTATCTGTCTCATCCCTAAAGAGAAGGATGCCACTTTGATTAAGAAATTTAGACCAATTAGTCTTGTTAACTGTAGTTTTAAAATCCTATCCAAATTACTTACGATTAGATTAGAACAAGTAATGCCTAGATTAATCGATTCTAGTCAAGCAGCCTTTCTTAAAAATAGATATATCTTAGATAATATGATAGTTGGGCAAGAAATTCTACATTCTTGTCAGCATAACCAGCAACCAGGTGTGGTAATAAAAGTGGATTTTGAGAAAGCATATGACAAAATCCATTGGGATTACTTGTTAGAAATCTTACATAGTAGAAACTTTGGTTCAAAATGGATCCAATGGATTACACAATGGTTGTATAGCTCTCAATCCTGCTTAACAATTAATGGAGACCTAACTGGTTATTTTTATTGTAAGAGAGGAGTGAGGCAAGGGGATCCTTTATCCCCTTTCCTATATATACTAGCTGCTGACACATTAAGTAAAATTTTTAATAAGGGTAGGAAAGCTACAGTAATTACAGGATTAGGACCAGAGTGTATAGAAAACACAGCTATCACCAATTGCCACTATGCAGATGACACTATTTTATTCCTAGCTGCCAAGGAAGAGAATATTGAATCTGCATGGTGGGCTATGATGGCTTTTGAAGCACTATCAGGGATCAGCATGAACTATGACAAAACTGAAATGTATCCAATTCATGTAGATCCCCACACCTCCCAGCTTAATCAACTGTTTAGATGACAATGGGGAGCTTTTCCACTTAAATATTTAGGACTTCCTTTACACATAAAAAAACTTGCAGTATGTGACTGGCAATTTTTAGTAGATAAAATTGAAGCTAGACTGCCTAGTTGGCACAGCCAACTCCTTTCAATAGGAGGTAGGGTTACATTAGTTAATTCAGTCTTATCCACAATCCCATTGTATGCTCTCTCAGTTTTTAAGTTACCAATTACTGTGATACATAAAATAGATAAAATTAGGAGGAGATTTTTATGGCAAGGAACAGAACACAAAAGGAAATATGCTTTAGTTAGTTGGGAAAATGTCTGCTTAGCTAAACAATTTGGAGGGATGGGTGTTTTGGACCTTAAGGAAATGAATATTGCACTCCTACTAAAATGGTGGTGGAGATTTAAAACCAATGAATATCATGCCACTTGGAAAACCCTAATTAGACATAAGTATATTGATAATCACACACCTTACTCCCCTTTCTGGAACAATATCTCTAGTTTAGAAAATCTTGGTTCTATTAATGTACAGTATGTACCAGGTAGTCACTCAATTTGTAGGTTTTGGACTGATATATGGTATCAAGATTGTTCACTAGCTACTAGGTACCCTGTCATATATAATAAATGTACCAATAAACACATACTCTTTAGTGAAGTCATTCATTCTCAAGGTATGGGAGTTCAATTTAGAAGAACATTAGAGGGTTTTGACTTGAGGGAATGGGCTGAAATTCTACACATCATAAGTTCAGTGTTCTTCACCACAAGATCAGATAGCATGGAGGTGGGACCATACAGGGAAGTTTAATACACATTCCTTGTATCAATTTCTAAATTTTAGGGGGGTTATACCAAAATTACCAGAATTGATCTGGTGGCTGTTACCTGTCCCACCTAAAATAAAGGTGTTTATGTGGTTAGTTATACACAACTCCATCCTCACCAAGGATAATCTGTCAATTAGGGGCTGGACTGGGGACCAAAACTGTCAATTTTGTACTGAACCAGAAACAATTAGTCATCTCTTTCTTACATGTCAACTAGCTCAGAAGGTTTGGTTTTGGCTGGGTAAAAGCTAAGAGATTATGACTAATTGGCATTGTTTTGCTGATATAGTAGAATTTGCACTGACATTGTCCAAGTTTGAGAAAATTGGATTCTTAATAGTTCTAAGTGCAGTATGCTGGTCTTTATGGCGACATCGTAATGATTGTTGTTTTATTCATTCCCCTATTAAATCTGCTAGAGCATTAATTTTTCTCATTAAGTCTTTACTTGTGTACTGGTCAGGGAATGTCAAAGAACAGGTGCAGAGGGTGGTGGAGGACTGGATGCCGGTTATTGAAGATGCCATACCACTGGCCCAGTACATGCCAATGGAAGTGGTGGTATATTAACCACCAGTGCCCCCCATTTAGACATGCAACACAAAAACAACCAATTTTTGTATCTAGAATATATCATTAGCCCTTTATTGAGTGGCTTAGTCATTGCCTCATTAGTATACTTTTGGTGTTTAGCTTCCAGCCAAGATTGGTATATATCTTGGCTGTTATGCGTATTTTGTTGTGTAGCTTGGAGCTTTGGTAATATGTCCTTCTGATAAACTGTGGTAGTTTTTGATGAACACAATATTTTGTAATTATGGTTTCATATTAATGGAACGGGCTTCTGCCTTTTTTTAAAAAAATATATATATTGAAAATTAGTTAATAAGATAGCAAATACGCCGACATTTTTATTAATATCCAAAGTTTAATACAAATTATTAATTATACCAAGAACTCAACTCAATATCGAAATATACCCAAGCCGGCCATTTTCTGGCCGGCTATGTTCCTTCCCTAAGCCGGCCAGAAAATGGCCGGCTATGTACTTTTTTTTTTTTTTAATAAAGAGACACTATGAAGATCAAAATATTGAAATCTAACTCTGAAAATTTGAAATTTTTGTTTAAATTATTTGTTATATTACTTCTTTGATGTATAATTAGCATATTTATACTAAATAACGATAGATTAATTGAAATTATGTTGAATAACACTAAATTATGTTAAATTACATTAAATTACATTAAATTACGTTAAAATACGGTAAATTACGCTAAAATACGATATGAATAGGGACGATATCTTCACTGAAAAGGAGAAAAACGACGATGAAACTTCAAACGGTCATAAAACGGCGCTCGAGTGTCCGATTTCAGCAAATGACCACTTTTCGGAAAGCTTGTGAAAATGCGCATGCGTCCGTGCCAGCTATGCTGGATTCCGAAATTCAGAATCGCCAAAAAACAAAGGGAAGAGCCTCAAAACTTGAGTTGAAGTTTCCGATTAAGATTTTCATTTCTATCATTCAATCCAAGTAGCTCAGTAAATTAGTTACATAATGAACTTTCATGAAAGATGAGCAAAATCAGTCTACTATAGCGTAATTTTGTGTAGGGTTTAGTGTTTTTTTTTTACTGTATTTCAGCATAATTAGCGAAGTTATTGTAATTTAACGTAATTTAGTATAATTGAACATAATTTATTGTAATATAGTGTAATTCAACATAATTTCAAGTATTCTAGCGTATTTTAGTATAAATATGCTAATTATACATCAAAGTACAGGAGGGATTAAGTTACAACAACCATTTTTTTCATTTTCAAAGTCCAAATCATCGATCCAAACCGTTCAACATGATTATCTAAATAAAATGTGCTTGCAAATTTTACATTTTTTTGAATTTTTTTACTATTTATTAAGATGGGTACAAAATTCAATGGTCTGAATATGACTATTTTTTGTAAAATACTTAATAAATAGTAAACAAATTCAAAAAATGTAAAATTTGATCTGCAAGCACAGTTTATTGTGGAAATCATGTTGAACGGTTTGGATTGACAATTTGGACTTTGAAAATAAAAAAATAATTGTTGTAATTTGATCCCTCCTCATAGAAGTAATATAACAAATAATTTAAACAAAAATTTCAAATTTTCAGAGTTAGATTTCAATATTTTGATCTTCATAGTGTCTCTTTATAAAAAAAAAAAAAAAAAAAAGTACATAGCCGGCCATTTTCTGGCCGGCTTAGGGAAGGAACATAGCCGGCCAGAAAATGGCCGGCTTGGGTATATTTCGATATTGAGTTGAGTTCTGGGTATAATTAATAATTTGTATTAAACTTTGGATATTAATAAAAATGTCGGGCAAATACGTATGTTTTTATTTTACAAATATAATTAATAAAATAATATTTCTAGTAATTATAACTATGATTTTATGTAAATTTCTTAATTTTCAAATTAGAATTCAGAGAAAATCAACAAAATGAACTTATATTATGTAATTACAAGTTGATGATTTACAAAATGAGGATTTACCCTCCAATGATTCTGCAATAGAATCTTCAGATAATAGTTCAGTAACTAATTAAAAACGTGGTAAAAAAAAATTGATAAACCCAAAACTATTAAATCAGAACACAAAGAATGCAAATTTTATTTGAGGAAAATGAAGGTCATGCCTTCATTTGCATAAGTAGTGCCTTTGTAGGTGTAATTTTTTTTTCTTATTTCTCTAGCTATTATTTGTTCAAATAAAAAAATTACAAAGGATATTATGTTAAGATCAGTTTTTATTAATATGTATATATGATTGTTCAATATTTAATGATATTTTTATGTCTTTAATATTTGTTTCTTTTGAAATCTGTGATACGAACTAACAACATTGATCAAGAGAAATATACTTGATTATTATTTTTTGGATAGGCAGAAAATTATTATGAAATCGCACTTAAATATTGTTTTCATTCTATGACAATTGGCATAAACCTGTACAATTAATGATCCAACATGAAGCGCTTCTTAAAATCACAGTATACTCTATTCTCTATTTAACCAAATGCACTGTGGATCCATCTGCGGAGTAACTTGAAAAATCTACACCAAAACCGTACTTATATGTTTGACGAAACAATTTTTTTTTTTTAATTTATATGAACTAACTCTATAATTAATCACTGCCTAAATAACTTCATAAATTAATTTGCAATATATTCTTTCAACCTTTACAGTCTCATGTACACTAATATATATATACAGGGACGGATTCAGGATTTTCGTCAGGGAGGCCAAAAAAATATTGAATCGGATTTAAATAGTTAATCGGGTATAAATCCATTAACTAATTGGGCATTCGATAAAAAAACAATGCTTTAACTTATACTTTCTAATGTTTTGGTTTGTAATTTTTGATGCTCTAACTTATAATTTTAATTACTAATCAAAATTCAACAAATTTATTTCAAATTTTAACCCTAAGTTTAACCGAATTACAAATCAAACATCTAGAGGGAAGCAAAAAAATTTCAGAGAAGAACAAAGTCGATCGGAACCGATAAATCTCCACTAAAACTCAAAATCCAAAACTGGCCCCCATGGGACCAGGTGGGTCCGCCCCTGTATATATACACATAGTCGAATATCGGTAAATTAACATGGAGTATATATATGTTAAATCATTGGATTATGGGATATCATTGTATCAGTAAACTAAGGCCAAGCGGCATAGGATACCATTTCAATCAATGGAAGGTTATATAAAGAATGAATAATGAGTCAATGATAAGTGAAAATAAGCCCAGAACGTGTTCACATGACAATTCTAAACAATATTTTAAATAGCGTTTATAGCGTCATAGCGGGAAGGCTACAAAAAAAGTTATAGCGAATAGCTATAACGGAAGCTATGTTTTTTTTTACATAAATTATATTATATGTTTGTACTAAATATCAACATTATCTAAAGTCTCATAGAACAATAAATAACACCAAATTAATTAAGAAATTGTAATATTCATATTAAATCAGTACAAAGTTCAAATTGTGGTTCAAAATATCCGTATTAATATCATAAACTATCGATCTTTTTCTATTCAAAATATCTTAAGCATCATGATTCATGACATATTCTATTTTTTTTTCTATTCAAATTTCAAAATAACCTAGACAAGGGTTTCCTTCTCGGTTTGAGCAAATTAAAAGATCTATAGCAACAAAGCTTTTAATTGATTTCGTTGGGCTTTTATTTAACTTGTTTGAGTCTTTATTTAAAGCCCGTATAAATTGCCTAAAAAAGTCCATTATGCATAGCACGCGCTATTTGCGCTACACGCTATGTGCTATAGCGGACCGCTATTACCGCTATAGCGGCCATAGCTCAATTAGCGCATTTTGATGTCATAGCTTAGCGTTTAGGGTCCAAAAACACTATAGCGGCGCTATTTAGAACACTGATTCTAAATGAAGAAAGTAAAACGTAAGGGAAAATGAATCGTGAAAACAGTGACCACACGCATGTCAACAAAGTCGAAGCAACATAAAATATATATATGCAGAAAGTACTACGGTTCTGGTGGGCTAGCTTTCTTTTTCCTCAATTGATCCTTTTTTGAAACAATGCAACTTTTCGGTCTGGGAGAGGCAACAAAGTACAAGAACAGAGAGCTATTAGGGGTCCATGTGTAATGGCGACCAAAGGCTCTAATGGCGATGTCACCTAGAAAATAACTACAAACTACTTCTCTCCTTCCCAATAGCTGCCACATTTGTCTTCCCACCCACTATACAAACACCCTCATCTACTGCATTTACTATACCAGAACACAGAGCCATCTCGCAAAAACTGGTAATAGATAACCGCATTTTTAACCCCTATATACAATCTGAAGTTATTTTGATTGGACAAAGCTGTCGCAAAAACTGGCATCTCGCAAAATAAATTACACGTCACGTCACATCATATCACGCGAACCAGTCACGTCACGTCACATCACGTCACAGTATGAAACATAGAGTATGTAGCTTTTTTTGGTAGGTATCCAGTCTTTTCTAGTTAATTTTAACTTTTTTGGTACGCATAGAGTATCTAGGTTTCCCTTTTAGTGTAGGTTCAGTGATACTGGTACTCATGTAGTACCGGCTTTATTTTCTCTAATTTAGTCTAATAAATGTTTGCAATTTGAATTTTTAAAGTAATGTCAGATGCCCAGCAACCTTTTCTAAAAACAAAAACTTTGCAAAGTTATTTACTTAGTTTAAATTTTTTACCATTTTTCATATTTTTTGATATTTTTTTTCTGAATTTTCAACAATTTAAATTAAAATATATAAAAAAAAGTTGGAAGAATCGGTTATATACCCATCAAAAGTTTAGAATTTGGATATTTGCCCATCAAATCTTCAAATTGGGCCCAAATTTCTAATACAATATGGGTAAATATCCAAATTCTAAACTTTTGATGGGTATATAACCGATTCCCCCAAAAAAGTTTGACGTGATTAATTTACGTCACGTCATATCACGTCATGTGTGATCACGACATCACGTGACGTGACCGTCCGGTACCATTTTGATTGCGTATTTCTTTCTCTAAATTAGTCACGTGAAAAAAAAAATTAGTCACGTCACGCACAGTGTGTCACCTATTTCATTCTCTAAATTTATCCAAGTTATGAATTACTTAAGATAAAAGTGCCGATGATAAAAAAAACTTTCTGATTAAATAAAAATATATTTACTTGTGCATTTATCACGATTGTGAGATATATAATTTGTTGGTACCATTGTTTTGTTTTTGACTGATTCAATTTAGAGAACACAAGCCTCCCAAGAAATCCCTTCCCTCCCTCAATTTTATTTATCAAAAATCGGTATTACAAATTCTAGTTTTTTCTCTTTTTTCTTCTACTCTTCTATACATGCGCCTCACCCTATATTTATTTCTTTTTTCCTTCCTATCTATATTTAGAAATAAACAAATACAATACAAATCAAAGATCCTATACAGCTAGACTAATTTACAGAGATGATATGGTGATTGCCTCCGAATTGGTGAGATTCCTTTCCTGCTTATCTCCTTCCGGTTTTGTTCCTTCCAACCTTGGTATCGTGACAGCTTGTAAATCTGACACCCTCCCTCAAGTTGGCACATACATATCCTTCATTCATAGCTTATTAATTGTTTCACTGAAAATTCTACTCACTACAGGTTTAGTTAATATATCTGCAAGTTGTTCATTTGATCGCACGAATGGCATAGATATGATTTTAGTCTCTAGCTTCTCTTTAACGAAATGCCTGTCAATTTCAACATGCTTCATTCGATCATGCTGTACCGGGTTATGGGCAATATCTATAGATGCCTTGTTATCACAAAATAATTTCATTTCGGATTCTGGTTCAAATCCTAATTCAGTTAAGAATCCTTTTATCCATAAGAGTTCGCAAATTGCTTTAACCATCCCTCTGAACTCTGATTCTGCACTTGATAGAGACACCACATTTTGTTTCTTTGATCTCCATGTGACCAAGTTTCCCCCCACAAATGTGAAATAACCTGCCGTTGATCGTCTGTCCATAGCACAACCTGCCCAATCTGCATCACTGTATGCAGATACTTGAAGATGTGAATTTTTTCTAAATACTATACCTTTCCCAGGTGTGCCCTTCAGATATCTGAGAATTCTCATTACTGCTTCTAGATGCTCTTCCTTCGGAGAGTGCATGAATTGACTCACTACGCTCACGGCATATGCAATGTCAGGTCTCGTGTGAGCCAAGTAAATCAACTTGCCCACAAGTCTTTGATATCTGTCTACATTGGTGGGTGTATGATCCGTGTAGGCTTCTAACTTCAAGTTTGGAATCATTGGTGTATCAACCGGCTTGCAATTTAGCATTCCTGTTTCACATAAAAGATCAAGTATATATTTTCTTTGTGACAAATATATTCCTTCTTTATCCCGGGTTACCTCTATCCCCAGAAAGTATTTTAACCCACCTAAATTTTTCATTTCAAATTCTTTGAACAACCTCTCCTCTAATTCTCGTATTCCCTCTTTATCACTTCCCGTTATGATCATGTCATCAACATAAATTATGAGAACAACAATTTTTTTATAGCTCTTCTTGTAGAACATTGTGTGATCTGAATTGCTTTGGGTATAGCCGTATCCCCTCATGGCCTGACTAAACCGGCCAAACCATGCCCGTGGGGATTGCTTTAACCCATATAACGCTTTCTTTAGTTTACATACTTTACCCATCATATTCGGTGGTTGGTAACCTGGTGGCATTTCCATGTAAATATCCTCCTCTAATTCTCCATGTAGGAACGCATTTTTCACATCAAACTGGTGCAGTGGCCACTCTAAATTTGCTGCAATAGATAAAATAACTCTAACAGAATTCAACTTAGCAACAGGAGAAAAGGTTTCTTGAAAATCAATTCCATATGTTTGGGTATAACCTTTTGCAACTAGCCTCGCCTTGTATCTTTCTACCTTTCCTTGTGCATTGTATTTTACAGTATATACCCATTTACAACCCACGACTCTCTTGTCACCAGGTAAATTAGTAACTTCCCAGGTATTATTTTTCAGTAGTGCACTCATTTCTTCATTCATTGCTTCTCTCCACTTTGGTTCTGTTATGGCTTCTTCCAGAGTTTTTGGTACTGATACTGATGATATTTGGTTCACAAAGCCCTTTAAAGGTTCTGTTAAATGATTCGTTGTTGTATATTTTGCAATTGGGTACAGTTCTGTGCTTGTCCCATCTTCAGGTACATACCGTTTTGGTGGTCTTCCTCTAGTTGTTCTTTGTGGTAAAGTAAATATTTGGTCAGAAGAACTTACCTCATTAGGAGAGCCAGACCGTGTTGGATCATCGGCGGGTTGTATTATTATCTCTTCTTGGTCTTCAGTGTTGTTGTTTCTATCTGAGTGGTTTATTTCATTTTCATTGTTTATGTCATGGTTTATTTCTTCAATTTCTTCATCCGAATTATTTTGTGTTTCATCCGAATTATTTTGTGTTTGGTGAGTTTGATACAATATAGGGGTAGATAAGGCTACTATATCATGATATCTTGGGAAATCTAAAAAATCAAAATTCAATTCTTCCTCAGATATATTTACCCTCTCCTCCTGAATTGGATTTTGTGAAGATTTAAAATATGGTTCATGTTCTATAAAATCTACATCCATAGTAGTGAAAAAATTTCTTGTATTTGGACTATAACATTTATATCCTTTTTGATTTTGACCCATCCCTAAAAAAATACATTTTTCCGCTCTTGGTTCAAGTTTTGATCGGTATTGTTTTTGAAGATGAACATAGGCTGTACAACCAAAAAATTTTGGAGGTAAATTTAAAATCGAATTAATTTTTAGGTGTGCAGAGAAAACTTGTAGTGGTGTTTTAAAATGATTGACTTGCGTTGGCATGCGGTTCATGAGGTATACAGCAAACGTAATTGCATTATCCCAAAAAATATTTGGTACATTTGTTTCAATTAAAAGAGATCTCGTAATTTCCAGTATATGCCTATTTTTTCGTTCTGCAATACCATTTTGTTGAGGCGTTCCTACACATGATGTCTCATGTACTATTCCGTTATTTTGAAGTATTTCTTGCACTTCTTTATTTATATATTCTGTTTCATTATCACTTCTAATTACTTTGATATTTTTCTCAAATTGTGTTCTAATCATAGTTATAAATATTCTAAATATGTCTTTTACATGTTCTTTTGTTTTTAATAAATACAACCATGTTAGTCGTGAAAAATCATCCACAAATATTATATACCATCGATAACCAGTTTTTGAAATTATTGGAGATGGTCCCCATACGTCAGTATGAATTAAATCAAATGGAGCTAATGCTTTAGTATTACTTAATGAATAAGTAGACCGGTGACTTTTGGCCTTAATACATGTCTCACAAAAAATTCTCTCACAATTGTAATTAAATAACTGAGGACAAAGTTTTTTCATGTACCCTAGCGATGGATGACCTAATCTTTTGTGCCATAATAAAATTTCAATCTCTCTTTCCTTCGAGTCTGTACTGAGTAATGCCTCTCCTGTCTTCACACCATCAAGATAATACAACCCGCCTCTCCTAGTACCACGGCCCAAAATTTCCCTGGTTTTGATGTCCTGAAATACACAGTGATCAGGAAATATGTTGACCATGCAATTTAATTCCTTTGTTAATTGGCCGACTGATACTAATTTGGAGGATAAAGATGGTACAACTAATGTATTATGGAGTGTCAAGTTTGGACATAATTTGACATCTCCTGCTGTACTAACAGGATAGCATATACCATTTGCATTAACAATACCGGTTTTTCTAGGTGTTTTGAAATTCATGAGGTCATTTTTATCAAATGTCATGTGGTCTGTAGCCCCGGTATCTAAAACCCATTCATTATAATTTTTCCAAATAATATTATTTTTACCTGAACCATTACCTGTACCTTCTTGGTATGCTACATGAGCACTTGCGCCACTGTTGCTTACATTACCTGCACCTCCACTGCTGCCAGCGCCTTGATTACTCTGTTCCAGCGCCCAGAATTGCCTAGAGTGCTCTGTTCCAGCGTGCTGCTCTGTTCCAGTGCCTCTGTTCCATGTTGCAGCGCCTTGGTTGCTCTGATCCAGCGCCCAGTATTGCCCAGCGTGCCCTGTTCCAGCAAGGCCAGCGAAGCCAGTGCTGCCCCCTGTTCCAGCGCCTCCTGTGCCAGCAGAGTTGTTGATTTCATGCGGTGCTGGGGCTGCTCGTGCTACAGTGGCATGTCCTTTTCCCGACCAATTACCCTTCTCCTTGCGTCGTTCTTTGAACCAATCCGGGTAACCCACCAATTTGAAGCACTGATCTTTTGTGTGCTTTGTCATACCACAATGAGTACATTTTAAATGAGATTTATCAATACCTTTGTGTCCCTTTGAGTACATAGCGGCAGATAACTGTGGTTCGGCCTCAACGCCCGACTTCATCACATCTTGCCGGGTTGCTTCTTTCCTTACCCGAGCAAAAGCTTGTTCAAGGGTAGGAAACGGGGTCATTTGCAGTACGTTTGCTCGTTTGTTGTCGAATTTATCATCAAGCCCATCCAAGAAAGAGTACACTCTTGATTCTTGTAAAAATTTGGCAAACCTTTCTATATCGGCTGTGCACTCCATTGGATTTGGACGTCGGAAATCTATTTCTAACCATAGGTCCTGAAGTTCATTGTAATACTCTTCTACAGACCTATTGGCTTGTTTGGTTTTATTCACCTTTTTGTTCAAATCATATACCTGAGCAGCATCGCTTCCGTCGTAGAAGGTTGTGGCTATTGCTTCCCACACCTCCTTGGCCGTCGGATATCTCAGGAACTTGCCGTAGAGGTTCTTGTCGAGTGAGTTGCAAATCCACCCTTTAACTACAGTATCTTCAATATCCCACCGTGCGAATAGTGGGCTATTTTCAGCCGGAGGTGACTCCATGATATGCTTCAATTTCTCACGAGCCTTAAGACACATCCGGATAGATTGAGACCACAATGGATAATTCTTTCCATCAAGTTTCCATGTATGCAAGGTTGGTTCATGGGTTACAGCTGGGGTTTGTGGAGGTGGAACATGAGGTTGTTGCATAGCTAGCAATTGATTTTGTTGTAAGGTAATTAGTTGGGTTAATTTCTCAATTAGGGTGTTAGTTTCGGCCATGGTTGTTACCAGAGTCGTTTCTGGCAGCGGTTTCGAAAGGAAGAGAAGGCTAGCGAGATCTTACCAATGCTCTGATACCATGATTCAATTTAGAGAACACAAGCCTCCCAAGAAATCCCTTCCCTCCCTCAATTTTATTTATCAAAAATCGGTATTACAAATTCTAGTTTTTTCTCTTTTTTCTTCTACTCTTCTGTACATGCGCCTCACCCTATATTTATTTCTTTTTTCCTTCCTATCTATATTTAGAAATAAACAAATACAATACAAATCAAAGATCCTATACAGCTAGACTAATTTACAGAGATGATATGGTGATTGCCTCCGAATTGGTGAGATTCCTTTCCTGCTTATCTCCTTCCGGTTTTGTTCCTTCCAACCTTGGTATCGTGACAGCTTGTAAATCTGACACTGACTTAATTTCTGGTATCTAGTATATATAAGTTGTGGGATTGAGTTTTGTAGGGAAAAGATTTAAGGATGCAAACTGGATATGTTGATTGTTGACAATGTGACATGTAGCAATTAACTTTTGTACTGATTCTCTGATACAGTTGTAGCAGACTTTGAATGTTCTATTTGTGAATTAAGCGGATGCGTGAGTGTTTTTTTTTTTAGGGTCAGTGAGCAATGGCTCACCAACATTTTGTATTAACTAATGAAAAATATTTACAATGTCACCAACAGCAACCTACGCCTTACAAAATCATGAAGAAATAACAGAAACTATTTAGCTATGAAATACAACTTCTAATAAAACGCAAAAACAGCCATATTGGTCTCTTTCCCATAGGCTCCGACCCGTTAAGGATCCCCCTCTAAAGCACAGAATACCATAAATCGACTTGGAGTTTTGTCTCATTGATTAAGGTGAAGATCTCTTTTCTTTCCTCCGAAAAGGTACGCCTATTTCTCTCTCGCCACAATGCCCAAACCGCCGCTGCCCAAAGAGTATCCCACCAGCCCCTCTGATTTCCTTGTAATGAATAGCGCCGCATCAACCAAGTTCATAGAATCGAGGTTGAGGCCGATAAGGAACTAAGTTGAGGCAGCATGGCCCTCCAGAACCTTCGTGCAAAAGGGCACGCCCAGAGTAAGTGATCTCTATCTTCGAGGATGTGCTGATCGCAAAGCACACAATGCGGAGTGACCAGCAGCCCCCTTTTGGTCAAGACCTGCTGGGTTAGTATTTTGTTTCTCGTAAGCAACCAGATAAAAATTCTTACCTTGAGTGGGGCTTTGATCTTCCAGAGGAGGTGATGAAAGGGGTAGAACTTTTTCTTCTGGATGCGTGAGTGTTGAGATCATCTTATTTCTTATGGGTTTTCTTTTTCAAAGGGGTAGAACTTTTTCTTCTGGAGTCTTCTTTACTATGAAGACTCATTTGCACCTGATTGTCTTTTTATCTGCTGGTAGCGGCACTATCTGCCATGTCCTATTATCGAGGGCACCAAGTTCCTTCCGCATGGCAGCCTTTCACTTTGGGTCCTCTTTGGCTTCCTGCCAATATTTGGGTATAGAAACCGTATCCAGAGATGCAATGAATGCTCCATACATAGATGATATGTTAGAATATGAGACAAATTGAGCAATATCATGTGAGGAACCATATCGATTAGGGGAATTTCCCGCATTGCTGCGAGAAGTCCTCCTCAATGCTGTGTCAGAAGAAAAGTGAGGAATCATACCACCTGAATCAAAGGGACTTTGAGGCACACCAATCTCAGTCTGGATAAGATCCTCATCCTGCTAACCTTCATCAATCTCAGTCGGTATGGGCATAGGACCCTCTCATCCTGATGACCCTCATTCTGTTGCTCCTCTGATACACTCTCAACTCCTTCTGATTATGATTCTCCTCCTTGTGTACACTCATTTTGCTGAACCTCATTCTGCTTGCTTCTCCTCTGGTGCACTTTCAACTCCCCATGAGTCTTATTCTCCTCTTCTTGGTCGAAATCTTCCGACTCATGCTTATCCGACTCTCCTATAGGACAAGGGCACTGAATAGATCCCACATTTACTAACATTTCACCACCACTATTCTCCCACTCTCGCATAATACCCCCAATATTAAGTGAGTCATGAAAAGGTGAGGTCACACCTAAGGAATAATACGGTTCTAGCTCTCGGAAAGTAACATCTATGCTTACAAACAACCTCCTTTCTACTGGACTCTAGCAAAAATATCATTTCTGAGTGGCAGAATAGCCCACAAAGACACAATTCACAGCTCTGGAATCCAGTTTCCTCAGTGTTGGCCTGTTGTCTTTCACAAAACACACACATCCAAGGACCTTTAAGGGAAGAATGCACTCGTTCTCTCCCTTTAACATCTTATATGAAGTGTGCCACTTCAACACTCTAGAGGGAATTCTATTGATCAAGTATGCGGCTATCAAGACCTCTTATCCACAAATGCTTTGGAACATGCATTGAAATCATTATGCATCGGGCTACCTCCAACAGGTGTCTATTTTTCCTCTCTGCCACCCCATTTTGTGCTGGTGTATAAGGACATGTGGTCAGATGTTGTATCCCATGAGCTGACAAATACTCCTCAAATGTCTTGTTTGTATACTCAGTCCAATTATCATATCTCATTCTGAACTCTGTGATTTGAGGCGTCTTTTCCGTACCAAACGCTAGTACTTGAGTTATTTGGAGGTTGTGAATTTTGAGTCTCATGTTGTTTAATGGAGGCCAACCCCTCGCACTCATTGTTTGCTGGCTCCGCAAGCTTTCTATTATGGACCAGTGTACTGACACCACCCACCAATTGCAATTCCGATTTCTCTCTCAACTTCTTTGTCAAGCTCATGATCAAGGCTATGTTGCTTTGAGCAACTACTCTTGCAAAATGCTTTTCAAAACATGAGGGAGGATCTCATTTCCAAGGTTTGCTATTATTGTTCCCTCCTCTTGCCTCTCTTCTTTGCCTCATTTCTTTCTGTTGATTGGACGTTCTCTTTCTATCATCTCTTTATCATGATTTAAGGTTCTCTTTTCAGATTGATTAGCAAGATCAGCAAATCTTGGAAGCACTTGTTCGAAGAGATGACGTGAAGCACAACCTTTCTGACGTCTGTGTCTGTGACTACAGGACAGAGATTGTGCCTTCTGTCAGATCATTCTTACATGTAATGCAATCTCAATCCGTTAATGCCTTAATGTCCCTGCCTTGGCCATCTTTATAAATGTTTTTATATGTAATAATTTTCTTGAATGAACTATTTGTTTAATTTGCTGCAGGCAAAATATAAGTTTGATGATAGCCTTAGGTGACTGCTGCTTATTTAATTAGTTTACGTTTTAAGTTTCCATGCTCTCTAATATTCCTTCATTGTTAAATGGACTGTCAAAAATTAAATTATTTTAGGAGTTGCTATCGATCGTCTCTCGACCAAGACTACATTACAGGCAATCCACGCTCCTTCAGTGCGCGGGTACTATCTTTACCCGGTAAAGTAAGTGATGTACTTTGATAGAATTTGTTTCCTGCTGTTCCAGTTCACTAAGTGCATGCTGGCATCCAAAATTCCAAATTAAAGGACCAGAACAGAAGATTGGTTTCATTTCGACTCAAAAGGGTGGCCTAATTTTGTTTCTTAATCAATGATTATTTATCAACAGGTGGTTATCAATACTAGCTAGGAGGAAGAAGCCGTGTTGGGGACTTTCTATTATAGGAATCAGTCTGGACTTGGTTGGTGCGAGTTCTATTAATTTTTTTTTTTTTTCCTTTTTACCCTTGTTTCATATACACGTTGAAGGTTTTCTTCTCATATATTTAAGCTTCCAGCTTGAAATTAAGTTCTTTTGCTCTTTCAGGTGAGTGGCCATCTACAGGCATGTGTAGGGGCCGGGGATCTGGAAGGGTGATAAATTGCAATTGCGAGCCTAGCTCGTCCGTCCATGGAATCCATGTAGATAATTGCCGGTATGCATGATCTGAAGCTGTTGGTCACAAGTTATATTCCCTTAATGATGACTACTTAATTTGAACAAGTTTCAAGTTTGAATTAATGTCTGATTTCAACACAAGGTCAACTTGATGTCACTTAACCACTGCTCTAGCCTCTAGCTGGTTGCTGGTTGCTGGTTGCTGGTTGCTGGTTGCTGGTTGCTGGTTTGTGGTTTCAGGTTTCATTATTTTGTGCAATATTAAAAGTTCATAACCAATTGAAGAAAGTCCTTAATTGTCTCTTGAAATAGAAATAGAGGCACTAATTAATTGAAGTTGTTGGTGCTGATGAATGTTTCCTCAGGAAGACACCAAGAAAAGGAAAAGCATCAAATCATTGTTTTCACTGAAATTAAAAGAACTCGCGCGTTACGGTAATTTAATTGAATGGAAATTATATATGTTAGTTGACCTTCTAGTTATGATAAGATTAGTTATGTGATTACCACACTGCAGTGTATTTATGAACCCTGCTTCATTGATTCGGATAGGGAAACTGCCATGAGGTTCCTCTGAATGGAAACACAGCTTTACAGCACAACTTCTAGATAGTTCTGCCATGAGGTTCCTCTGATATGATTATGTGTACGTGTTGCAACAATTAATGGATTTGCAATCCAGGCCCATGGGCTGGGCCCCTGTAATAGAATATATTAACCAAATTCTTGTTCATTATTTATTTGTTTGACCTGATCTTAAGTGGGTTCTGCCGACATACTATTATTATATATATATATAATATTGGATGAGTTTTCCACTGTTCACTCAGTGCTGGCACATCCTCTTCCGTCCGATCGATATGGCACGGTTAATAGCAACATTTGTTCGTTCCATCGACACGTGTTTCTTCATCGTCTCCTTGTTCGTTCCATGGACATCTGTTTTCTCGTCGTCTCCTTTCTAAACCATTCTATTTTTGTTCCATCCCACACCTCTGCCTAAACCCTTCCTTTCTTTTGTTCCTCTTCTCCTCCCAGATCGAACCAAACCACACCGATAACCTCCTCTCCAATTCTCCTCTTCTTGAGTAGTCCGCCCCGCCACTTCTCCTTCAGCCTCTCCTCTCCTCCAACCGATCAGGAACAAATTTTTATTAATATCCAAAATTAAATAGAAATTAATAAATATATCCAGTTCCTCTGAGTTTCGATAAAAATATCCCTACCGGTCATTTAATGACCGGTATCCTCAATTTTTTTTTTAGAGACACTATGAAGAGCAAGATATTGAAACCTAACACTAAAAATTCAAATTTTTTGTTTAAATTATTTGTTAGATTACTTCTTTTGATGTATAATTAGCATATTTATACTAATACTCTAAATTACTTAAATTATGTTAAATTATGTTAAATTACACTAAATTATATTAAACTACGCTAAAATATGTTAAATTAAGCTAAAATACGGTAAATTACGCTAAATTACATATTAATAGAGACGATATCTTCACTGAGAAGGCGAAAAACGACGACGAAACTTCAAACAGCCATAAAACGGCACTCGAGTGTCCGATTTCAGCAAATGACCACTTTTCGGAAAGCTTGCGAAAATACGCATGCGTCATGACAACTTTGTTGTTTTTCAAAATTCAGAATTGCCAAAAACAAAGAGAAGAGCCTCAAAACTTGAGTTAAAGTTTCAGATTAAGATTTTCATTTCTATAATTCAATCTAAGTATCTAAGTAAATTAGTTAAATAATGAACTTGTACAATACCAACTTTTACTATTTTTGGAATTTTTTAGTATTTTTTATGATTAATGAAAGATGGCACAAAATCAATCTAATTTAGCGTAATTTTGCGTAGTTTAGCGTAATTTATCGTATTTCAGCGTAATTAACGAAGTTATTGTAATTTATCGTAATTTAATGTAATTTAGTGTAATTCAGTGTAATTTAACATAATTTCAAGTAATTTAGCGTATTTTAGTATAAATATGCTAATTATACATCAAAATAAGTAATCTAACAAATAATTTAAACAAAAATTCAAATTTGTAGTGTTAGATTTCAGCATCTTGCTCTTCATAGTGTCTCTAAAAAAAAAATTGAGGGTACCGGCCATTAAATGGCCGGTAGGCAAAAAAGTTTAAAACCGGCCATTAAATGGCCAGTAGGGATATTTTTATCAAAACCCAGATGAGCTGAGTATATTTATTAATTTCTATTTAACTTTCAATATTAATAAAAATGTTGGTGGGTTCTACATGTTCTATTTTTTAAGTCCTGCGCCAAGATATATACACTGTACGTAATATGAGAGGAGAGGAAACAAGCTGAATATAACAAGTAATAAATCTTGTAGTTAGGATGGGAAAAGTGGAACGGCGGAACCGTTTCTGTCACGGAATGATAGGGTTATAGTATAGATGGTACGGAATGGCACGGCATGCGTGTCGGTTACATGCTGTGATTCGCGTGTCTCATGCCGTGACCATTTGCGCACCGTGACAATCTTTTGAAAATTTCGCACGGCACGTGATCACGCGAGTCACGTGTAACCAGGATCATTCGATTTTGATCAAATAGTGAATCTTGAATAAACTAAATTATATTATGAAAAAAATAGTTAAACGCGACATTACTCACGTGGCGTGACTATTTACGTGTTGTGACCACGTGGCGTGACTATTCACGTGCTGTGACCATCCCTCGACATTTTGGTCACAGCACAATACGACACGTGAAAAATTGACTTGGTCACAGCACGACACGGCACGTGACCAAAGTCACTGTGTGTTAGTCACGGCACGACACGTTTTTTCCACTCTATTGGTAGCCACTATCATCTTAAAAAAATAAGAAAAAAATAATTACTAAATAAAGAAGAGAATTAATAATAAATAATGAATAAATGAGGTGGTTATAAGGAAGATGTAATTAACATTTAAATAGATAAGGGAGCAGCTGAAAAAAGAGACTGAAACATTGCATGAATGTCACATATATGTATTTGATCATCATGACTACTAGATAATCATGATGAAAAGATAATTCAATTATGATACATAGCAGAATCTATTTTTTGTATTAATAAATATGATTTTCTTACTAACATATAAATTTGTTTGGTTAAGCAATATATATGTGTTATCCACAGACATATAACAATATGCCTATCAGTAATTAATATGTAATGAGCTATAATAATTAATTATGAGTAATTTAATTTATTCACACAAACCAAAAAAACCAATCTGTTCAGTAATTAGTGTGTTGTAGAATGTGAGTAGTGTGTACGTGCTTAATTTGCGTCCAATCTACCTGTTATTGTTAAATTTGTCAATTCAATTGCTTAATCTGGTATAAAAACGAGTGCGTTGAAGAGTCTCCCTTCTAGAAAGACTAGAACAAAAGGGTCTCCCTTCTAGAAGGTCTTAATTCACTGGTTACATTACTTGCTCACACATTCTTTTGGATTAAATTGTTCACAAAAATCACAAAATGATGATGTGTTCAGTGTTTATCATTAATTTGCCCCAACCACTATCAATCAGACAGACCCAGGAAATTAAAACCACACCTCAACTTATTTATCAACTTCAATATATTACTAATTTATGCATCCACATCCACACTATAGTACTAAATGGGACATTTCTAGAAAATTCAAATTTGAGTGCCGCCAAAATGGTGTTGCATTTCACAATTAATGATACCAAAAGAATATTTAAATTAAAATTTTTTGTTTATTTTTGCTTGCAAGTTAAAATCAAGCCAAATTAAAAAAAAAAAGAAACTTCTCCTTGGAACATGTCAAATGAAAACACATCATGTGAATGAACATGTCACGTGACCAACATATATATATATATATATATATATATATATATATATATATATATATATATATATATACACACGTGCCATGACGTGTTACAATTAATGTAGCCATAGCGTAGCATGACAAAACTGCTTAATTTGGTTTATTTGATGTAATGGCCGATGATAAATATAATTAAAATGTTCTCTCCACAACCACAAGTAACAAAAGGCGTGAGGGTATATGTGAATATATATGGGTCGTTATTTCAAGCTATATATGCATGAGCATGACGACCGTACTTACGCGAGGGAAAGAGAAAACATATATGAATCTCATCACTCAGTCAACTCATGTCTAATCAGAATTCGAATTGTGGAAATTTAAATAAGAAAGAAGCGTGCCATTAGAAGCTTCCATGAATCAATTATCTCGTTGGACCATATTTAATTTAACCTTAAAAAATATATTTAAAATCTTTTCTTCTATTCTATCTTGATTTTTTATATATGTACCTTAATTATCTATTGACTTGAATTTCAATTGAAGGAGTACAAAAAAGAAAAATGATAATTAAGGATATATATTAATTGTTGATTGTTTCAAGATCATTAATTCAATGCACGTTGTAACTACTAACAACATGTACCAAATTAATGGAGTTTGTATCAGTGCAAATTTTATGATGGTACCACAATTATTGTATGCAATATGATGCGTCCGTCCTATTCAGATCGAACGCACACAAGTCACAACATAACATGGCATTGTTTTGACTTCGTGCGGAATTTAAAACAGACGATATTAAAGATTGTGTACAAGGGTAGAACTAGGGTGCTCTTGAGTTGGTGAACTCAAGTCTAAAACCCATCGGATCGACTGCAAATAACGAATCCGAACTGTTGAAACCCGCCTATCTTACGAGTGATGCGTCTACATGCAAAAAATTTAAATTTTAAATTAATTTTGCATAGAGTCAAGTGGTCAAAAAACGTCAAAAAATGAATGCATTAAAATTAATTTATTAACCTTCTAATTTTGACCGCTTGACTTTATCCTAAATAATTCGAAAGTATAAAATTTTTACATGTAGACGCATCACTCTTAAAATAGGCGGGTTTCAACTGTTCGGATTCGTCGTTTTAAGCCGATCTGATGGGTTTTAGACTTGAGTTCACCAAGAGGCTTGGTGAACTTAAGAACACCCTAGACTTAAGAACACTATCAAATGACAATATATAAAATACTTGAATGCATGAAATATACATCATATACATATTTACACCTCAATTAACTTTTTTTATTGTCATAAATATTAAATTAATATAACTCAAAATAATATTGTGAATATAAATTTGGAGTTTTTATTGTGTAAATTATGCAGTTAATGCTAGAAAATATTACGTCATTTGTGTTTTGAGTTCGTATGCATTGGAATATATATATATATATATATATAGAGAGAGAGAGAGAGAGAGCTGGGCTATGGTGAGTTGTGAAGTAAGATGTTATTTTTACTTCACGCTCATATTTTCATTTTGAAAATTCAAACAACCAATCCGAACCGTTCAACATGTTCTCTATATTGAAATGTGCTTGGAGACCAAATTTTACATTTTTTGGAACTTTTTAACTATTTATTAAGCCACTTTGAAAATCGCTGATCCAGTGGTTCAGAAAATTTTACTGTTTTTTACTGTTCACAGTGGATCAGCGATTTCAAAGTGGCTTAATAAATAGTAAAAAAATTCCAAAAAATGTAAAATTTAGTCTCCAAGCACATTTCAATATTTAGAAAAAGTTGAACGGTTCGGATCGGTTGTTTGGATTTTCAAAATGAAAATATGGCGTGAAGTAAAACGACATTTTACTTCACAACTCACCATAGCCTATCTCTCTCTCTCTATATATATATATAGAGTAGAACTAGGGTGCTCCTAAGCTCACCAAGCCCTTCCGTGAGCGCGACTCTAAAACCTATCAAATTGACTTCAAACGACATTTCCAAGCCGTTAGATGTTCAATCTATATTAAAATGTGCTTGGAGACCAAATTTTACATTTTTTGGAATTTTTTTACTATTTATTAAGATGGTTTGAAAATCGCTGTTTTCCAATGGTGCAGAATTTTAATAAAAACAGCGATTTTCAAACCATCTTAATAAATAGTAAAAAATTCCAAAAAATGTAAAATTTGGTCTCCAAGCACATTTTAATATAGATTGAACATCTAACGGTTTGAAAATGTCGTTTGAAGTCAATTTGATAGGTTTTAGAGTCGCGCTCACGAAGGGCTTGGTGAGCTTAGGAGCACCCTAGTTCTACTCTATATATATATATATATATATATATATATATATATATATATATATATATATATATATATATATATGAGGAGGGATCAGATGACACCTCTTTTTGGTGACATCCGAGTTACCACATTCATTTTTTTCATTTTCAAAGTCCAAATCGTCGATCCAAACCGTTCAACATGATTATCTAAATAAAATGTACTTGCAGATCAAATTTTATATTTTTTTGAATTTTTTTACTATTTATTAAGATGGGTACAAAATTCAATGGTTTAAGTATGGCTGTTTTTTGTAAAATACTTAATAAATAGTAAAAAAATTCAAAAAAATGTAAAATTTGATCTGCAAGTACATTTTATTGTGGAGATCATGTTGAACTGTTTGGATCGACAATTTGGACTTTGAAAATGAAAAAAATGAATGTTGTAACTTTGTTGTAACTCAAATTTGTTGTAAGTGGATCCCTCCTCATATATATACAAACGTTTGTTCTTTGATTAAGTGGATCCCTCCAATATTTATTAAGCTGTAACTCAAATTTGTTGTAACTTTGGACTTTGAGAATGGTTAATATACAAACGTTTGTTCTTGGACTCAGGAACAAACAGTTCGGTTCTCTGATTTTCAAAGTCCAAATAGTCGATCCAAACCGTTAGATATTCAATCTATATTAAAATGTGATTGGAGACCAAATTTTACATTTTTAGAATTTTTTTACTATTTATTAAGCTGGTTTGAAAACCACTGTTTTTCAATAGTGCATAAGTTTAATAAAATCAGCGGTTTTCAAATCAGTTTAATAAATAGTAAAAAAATTCTAAAAAATGTAAAATTTGGTCTCCAATCATATTTTAATATAGATTGAATATCTAACGGTTTGGAGCAACGGTTTGAACTTTGAAATAAAAAAAACAAACTAATTATTTCCGAATTATACCCGAATTATTTTCGAATCACGAATTTTTGACCTCGCCGAAATTCATTTGTTACTACGGCACTGAAAGAGTTCACAACTTATACGCCACAGGTAAGAACAAATAGTCGCGACCTCGGTCTAATAAAAATTTGGGGTGAAACAAATGGTGAGCTACCAAATACAATTAAGTATATATTATAGCATAACATGGATGGGTGTCAAGTGTCAAGTGTCAAGTGTCAACATCACAAATGAAATGTAATTATGTAGCGTGAGGCGATACTACTTACTGTTTTTTAAAATATGATTGGAGACCAAATTTTATATTTTTTGGAAATTTTTTACTATTTTTTAAAATAGGTACAAAATCACTATTTTTCAGGAAATTGTGGACCATCTAAAAACAATGATTTTGTACCTATTTTAAGAAATAGTAAAAAATTTCCAAAAAATATAAAATTTGGTCTCCAATCATATTTTAACATGGATATCATGTTGAGCGGTTTGGATCGTCTGTTTGAACTTTAAAATTGAAGATAAAGATGTTGGAGTACGATTGGGGCATGAAGCAATGGGGCATTTGAGCCCCCCTCATATATATATATATATATATATATATATATATATATATATATATGAGTAAGGCTACGGTGCTTTGCAAAGCATAGAGGCATCCGTGCTTCGGAGCTACTTTTTGGATTTTGAAAATCCAAACAACCCATCCGAACCGTTCAACATGTTCTAAATATTGAAATGTGCTTGGAGACCAAATTTTACATTTTTTGGAATTTTTTTACTATTTATTAAGCCACTTTGAAAATCCCAAAATCCAACGGTAAACAGTACAAAAATTTGGACCACCGGATTTGGGATTTTCAAAGTGGCTTAATAAATAGTAAAAAAATTCCAAAAAATGTAAAATTTGGTCTCCAAGCACATTTCAATATTTAGAACATGTTGAACGGTTCGGATGGGTTGTTTGGATTTTCAAAATCCAAAAAGTAGCCCCGAAGCACGAAGGCCTCTATGCTTTGCAAAGCACCGTAGCCTTACTCTATATATATATATATATAGTAGAACTAGGGTGCTCTCGAGTTCACCAAGCCCTTGGTGAACTCAAGTCCAAAACTCATCGGATCGGCTTCAAACGACGAATCCGACCGTTGAAACCTGTCTACCTTACGAGTGATGCGTCTACATGCAAAAATTTTAAATTTTGAAATTAATTTTGCATAGAGTCAAGTGGGCAAAAAACGTCAAAAAATGAATGCATTAAAATTAATTTATTAACCTTCTAATTTGACCACTTGACTCTATACAAAATTAATTTCAAAAATTTAAAATTTTTGCATGTAGACGCATTAGACGGGTTTCAACAGTCGGATTCGTCATTTGAAGCCGATTCGATGAGTTTTGGACTTGAGTTCACCAAGGGCTTGGTGAACTCGAGAGCACCCTAGTTCTACTATATATATATATGTGTGTGTGTGTGTGTGTATATATATATATATATATACACACACACACACACACACACACACACACACACATATATATATATATATATAGTATGGCTAATTTGCTGCTGGCAGCATTTCGGCCAAGTGCTGCCAGCAGCAAATCTGCCATTCTGATGTTCAAATAACCGATCCGAACTGTTCAACGTGTTCTAAATATTGAAATGTGCTTGGAGACCAAATTTTACATTTTTGGGAATTTTTTTACTATTTATTAAGCCACTTTGAAAATTCCAGATCATATGGTCCAGACTGTTTTTACTGTTCACCCGGATCTGGAATTTTCAAAGTAGCTTAATAAATAGTAAAAAAATTCCAAAAAATGTAAAATTTGGTCTCCAAGCACATTTCAATATTTAGAACATGTTGAACGGTTCGGATCGGTTATTTGAACATCAGAATAGCAAATTTGCTGCTGGCAGCACTTGGCCGAAATGCTGCCAGCAGCAAATTAGCCATACTCTATATATATATATATAGTCATAATTTGCTAAATTATAGCACAAATTGAGCTACGAAACTCACTAAATAACAAGAGATGAGATGATAATGAGCTCAAGGTGTTAATTAAGACTCAAATTTATTTAGTAAATTAAGGTACAAACTAAGATTTTTTTTTACCCTACTTAGTGTTGTAAAATTTTAAAAAGAAAAACTATTGCGGAACTTTTTTTGAAGACATCTTTAAAGTTGCAAAGGTGAAAAGATTTAATATTTAGAAAACATAACCAACCGAATGAAAAACTATCACATTATTCAGATTTCAAAATTTAAAAAAATAGAAAGTTTGTAGTTTTAAAAGTGTGACCTAATTAATTAAGTCTAAAAATGCAATGGATCATAGTTTTATTTCTCATGCATATTCGTATTTTGAAATGTACTAATGGTCTCATTTTTAAATGTACTGACCGTTATTTTGGAATAACAGTTGAAAGAATACAGTTATTTTTTATTTTTTTTATATAAATTGGCTAATATAAATTTCAATTTATGTGAAGAAAAGGACACCCTTTAGTCTTTATTCTTTGATCGGAATAAAAATTAATAAGAATAAAAATCAATTTAATAGAGAAGAGAAAATAGTTTTTATCTGAAAGAGTAAAATAAAAGACCGAGGAATATATTCAATGTTGATCAGTTTTAAAAATTCTAAAATTTCATTCTATTTCGCTGATTCTTAAATTTAGTTTTTTTTTTTTTTTTTTTTTTTTGCTTAAAGGTACAAGCAAAATTAACAACACATAGATTGAACAAAAATTTCATATAACAAACAAAAATCATAAGTTTGTTGTAGAAGCTCTTGATTTTAATAGAAATTTCATGACGCGATTTGAAGAAAATATGGAGTGATGAAGTGACATTTATCTATTTTTTTTTGCCGTCTTCGTCTTACATTTTACGCGATTTAATTAAACCCTTTCCAAATGAGAGCCTTATTCTATTTCACACTTACTGAGGAATGAGGAACACTTTCATAAATTAACAAGTGTAAGGGATATTTTATTTTCACAGTCGCCGACAGCCTACAGCCTACAGCCTACAGCCTACAGCCTACAGCCTACAGCTTCCTGGTGAAATATGAATTAGTCAACCAACCATTCAGGACTCAGGAGAAGGAGAGTCCAGTCCCACTTATAGATTCTGTTGCCAAGTATTGGTGATGCGGGCCATATCAACTGCATTTATAACCCGCTACATATAAAAACACAGTACTTTATTTTTAACCCAGTGAATTTGTCTTTCATTTACTCAGCTTCTGCCTTCTAGAAGATTCAACATTTCCGGGTAACTCTTCTCTTCATCACTATGAATCATATCATGTAATGCTTCAGATTCTCTGCATGCTGCTTCTCTTCTCTATACTCTATTTGTTATCATCTTATAGTTTGTATTGACTTCCTGGTTCACAAAAATTAAAAAAAAAAAAAATCCTTGGTTCACTGTCCCATTCTCTATTTTTTTTTTTTTTTTTTTTTTTTTTACGAATATGTATATATTTTTGTAAACCAAGGAAAATGAAAATTGTTGGACCAATTTATACCATGCCACATAGTAACTTTTTTATTACCATCAAAATTTTCATAAAAGCGTCATGACTTTGACATGAACATAGTATACAAGTACCTCGTGCAATAATAATTTTAGGGAAAAACCAAGCAGAGGAAATGTCGTCCTGCTACTTTACTTATAAAGACCCATTGCCATTGGTCGTTACACCTTGGCTTCCACGACATCGCCGCCTTGCTATCTCAGATTCAATACAGAGCACACGCGTACACTGCAACAGACAAAATTCTCATGCTCGCCAACTGTTCGACGAAATTCCCCAGTTAGCTCTGAGTTAATTCCTCTCTTCTATTCCAAAACAATTGAGGGAGCAAGTCCCAACTTTTGCTTTACAGTTTGGGGGTTGGGAAATTGGTGCCACTTGGTGATTTGTTGGAGATCCTGCTCTGTTTCTCGCTTCACCTCAGACCAAGAAAAAAAGCGCACTGAATTTGGTAGGTGCCTTACTTGGCCACTGATTATTCCAACTAATTAGCATTATTCCACCAGAATTTGTGTCAATTTTTCCCAATTTATATCTTTTGATCACTTAAAGCTTCTTCTATCAACAATTGTTGCTCTGGCAAAAGCTTATTTTTCTCTGTTTTTTTTGTATCAGGGATTTTCAGATTAGTATTGATCATTTTCCAGCTGTGAAATAATATTGGTTTAAACATGGCATATCAGGAAATTGCATCGTTCTGCTATTGACAGCCCATTGCTGGAATGGATAGCTCACAGAATGGATCCGGTGGGCCCCCGCCGTTCCTGACGAAGACGTATGAGATGGTGGAGGATCCGTCGACTGACGACATTGTCTCGTGGGGACCCACCAATTCGAGCTTCATCGTGTGGAACCCTCCGGAATTTTCAAGGGATTTGCTTCCACAATACTTCAAGCACAACAATTTCTCCAGCTTCATTCGCCAGCTCAACACCTATGTAAGTGTGCCAAGTTATTTATGATCACTTGTTAAATTTTGCAGCTGCTGCTATGCCTTTCTGAAATTATTTGTCAGATTGATTGAATAACAAGAGCCAAGAGATTTATTTGACAAACATCTCATATGAAATGATTGATGAACAATTTGGCAATTTTGAAAATTTTGCTTGAGTCAATAATTTTAAAAAGCAACTTTCTCTCGCTATAAGTTTGATTATGCAAAATGGTTCCTGCAAATACAGTGTACTGCTGGAGTTATTTGCATGGAGTTGTTTTGGATAGAGAATCGAAGTATCTTTTTTGTAAATAATTAAGTGCTTTGGGGATAGCCGGATAGCTCTAAGAGGATAAAGTAAGGTTTAGTTACAGAGGATAAGAAAATGGCACACATAACATTGAAAGCAAAGTTAAAATTCAGAAAGTAAACTAAAATGTGAATTGATGATCAGGTGGTTTTATTAATTTCTTTTTATGTGTTTTTCCTATTTCATGCTAGTTAGTCAGTGAAAGGGACAGGAAACAACTACTTACAATTACATTTTTTGTCTTAATGTTGTGATAGCAATAAGGATGTTTACTATTTTAGTAATTTAGTTAATAATGCTTTGGACTTTTATAAAAGTGAAATTATTCTTGCACCAGCTTGTCTACACACACAAAATGTTTATACTTCATTTTTTTAGAGGTGTTTATAGGTTTTGACAAATATGTTTATATTATATCTTATGTATGCAAATTGAGATTGCATGGAAGTTTATATTGCATACAGTGTTAAACAAGGGTTTACAGTTTACACATATTGTACAAAATATAAGCAACTTTTATCATTAGGTATAAACACTTGTTAAAAAAAAAATATATCTTTTGGGATGCAAATAAGGATAATATCGGATATAATTAAGAGTGTACATCGTTATCATATCCCTATATATATATAATTGACTTGTCTTCTTGTGCCTTATAGCTCAAGAAAGGAATGAATACCGGTTTTAATAAACAAATTGGCAAGTTGACTAATTTATGCTAACAAATGAAGTTTGTTGACCATCAACCTCTTAATTCATTGGGGGAGCATACTTTTATTTAAAATCCAATAATTTATATTGTGAACATCATAACTTTGTTCTAAAGACTCTTTCGCATGTGAAATGACAAATAATGAAGGGTATTTTCTGAATGACAAATTTATATGGCTATAGTTTTGATAGGTTGAACATAATTTAAATTACTTGTCTATCTTTTCTTTTAATTTATCTGTTTGTCCTTTATTTATTGTTTGTCTTGCTTGGTTAGACACAGACCTATCGAAATCATGTATTTAAAAAGTAGTTTTTGTTTACCCAAAAAAAAAATGCTATGAAACTTGAAGGAAACTAAAAGGAATAAATTAAACAAGAAAAGTACTTCGAATAACCCAAAATATATATAACAAAAGCAAAAGAAAAGAATAAAACAAAAATTTGATACTTCCCCTAAAAATTATTTTTTGTCATCCCTTTTTCAGGGTTTCAGGAAAGTCGACCCTGACCAATGGGAATTCGCCAATGAAGATTTTATTCGCGGCCAAAAACACCTCTTGAAAAACATCCACCGAAGGAAACCTGTGCACAGCCACTCGCTAAACAACAACTCGCAGTTAGCTGATGAGGAGAGACATGAGCTGGAGGATGAAATCGAGAGGCTAAAACGTGAGAAAATTTCTCTAATTGCCGATCTCCACAAACACACTGAGACCCAACAAAACATGGATCGGCGAATGCAATACTTAGAAAACCGCCTCCAAGCCTTGGAAATGCACCAGCGAAATTTGTTAAATTTTGTCAGCCAGACCATACAAAAACCGGGCATATTTACAAGTTTCAAGCCCCACAGCAAGAAAAGACGTCTCCCAAAAATTGGATCGAATTACGACCAGACACAGATCGTCTCTTCGTTTTCAGCTTTTGAAAAGATGGAGACTTCACTGAATTATTTAGAAAATCTCTTTCGGGGTGTAAGTCAGGCTTCTGGCGAAGATGTTTGTTACTATGATTGCACTGAACCATGTGCACCTTCAGTTGTGTTGACTGAGATTCAGGAGCAGTCTGTTGAGGCTGACAAGTTTCTACTGGGACCCGCTCCTGAACTGGAGGCATCCAGTTATGATGCAAGCCCCACAGTTTGTCTGACAGAGTTACCAGAGGAAGGTGATTTGGGTTGTAATAAAGTTGTAGAAATCTACATGAATTCAGAGCCTGAAGGTGGTAATAGGCAAGTGGAGTTGCAGAGAGACCGAGATGCCGGAATTGCAAATACAAATGACACCTTCTGGGAGCAGTTCTTGATGGATAATCCAATTACTTGTGTTGAGGTGAAATCAGAGGAGAATTGTGAGGTAATGATGTCTGAAATCGGGAATGTTTGCTCGAACAAGAGTAGTGTCGATCGAATTATTGATAAATTGGGGCACCTCACACCAGCTGGACAAGCGTGACAAAGATTTTTTGTAATATAAATTTGAATTATGATTAGGTTGTTGAAGTGTTGTTCATTTTTTGTTTAATTTTTTATGAGATGTTTTGTATTTACATGTTCTCTACTAATTAAATCATTGTATAAAAGTGTAAAACGTTGTTATTTTATCATTTTTGTAGGTTCACAGTAGAGGAAAATTGTCTCTTATCAAACCAAATAGTCTGGATTTCCTTGTTTTTCTATAAATCAAGGCTCTCTATGTTCGTTAAATTGCAATTTTACCCCTCTTGATTTTCAAAATATAAAAGGGAAGGCTTTTGGAGAAAATTTTATTGGTTGCTTCCTCTGATGAATTCTGTTTTGTAGGTTGAACTCAAAGCTCTTATTAAGGAACAATTAATTAATGTGGTACTCAAAACAGGTGAAGCTGACATATACATACGCAAACAAACTCAGAGTGGTCATGTAACTGTTGCCTGTTGGGTTGGGGTACAACCGTACAATACATGGGTGAGTCCGGATCCTCCAAAGACTTTAGATTAGGGCATTCAATTAGAACACAAAAATAGTAACAGTTACAGCATAAACCAAAAATAGGAACACAAAAATAGGAACATCATTCATTATACAACATTATTACTACAACAAGAGATAAACAAATCCAACATTGCATAAACATCATTTATTTTAAAATTACGTTGATTCAAAACATAATATTTAGAGCTCTTCAGAAAATTATGAAAATATATAACTCAATTTAATTATATTACCATAGAAATTAACTTGAAAGGGGAAAGGCTTGGTCTTTGTTTTGCCGAGATTTTCCAAGTGGTCCTGCAACTCTTTCTCAAATAGAAAGAAAGACATCAATCAATCCATGCAAATGACATGATCATGTACAACAGATCAAATAAAATATTGAAATGGATCCATCAAATACCCAAGTTGATGAGATAAATTACATTGAAGTAGTTTTCTAATGAAATTTCAACTAGCTAGCTGACATATATAATTGTTCATTTTTTTTTTTTTTTTTTTTTTTGAAAGCTTTGCAGAAGCTCTGAGTCGTGAGAGGGGCAAGAACTCAAGACATTTGAATAACCACAGTCTTAGGACTTTTTCTTCTAGCCAACCGTGCTACCGCTCCATCTCATATATAATTGTGCTAGCTATTAATGCTGTAATTTTACAGTGTACCAAGTTTATGAATGAAACTCTACATTGGTGCAAAACTAATTAAGGAAATTATATCATGACACAAAAGTTTCACCATCAACAAAATTCTTGCATAAAAATACCTTAACATAATATGCACAATTGTATATCCTTGCTAGAAGGCCTCTCTTTTATTATCTAATTTTATTTTTTCCTTCTCGATCGATCTGTCTTGGATGAAAATACACTAATAGCTACGTACAACACTAAGCATACACAAAAATTGATACTTGAACCTTCAAAAATCCAAAACATCAATGCCCAACACCAGGACTGGGTACCGATTGTAGTATTCTCTCGCGTTCATTCGGCCGTTGCGTACCAGTCTTTCTAAAAGTAGGAGAAGATATCCGAAGAACCAAACCACCTTCGAAATATTGCACCTTAGCCTCCTCTCTACTCATGAGTAGCATTAATCTCCCTTGGCCTTGAGCAACGGTCAATATCAATAGAGCATGAATCAAAAGAAGGCCACGTCTCATTCTAAAATGAAATGAAAGATGCAATTAAAAGAGGACAATTAATAGATTTAGAGAGGGAAGAAAAGGGCATGAATTCTCAAGAGAGAAGTGGTGATGATAGTTAATTAATTGGTTATAATTTAAGGCGCAGTCAAATGGTGATGCGTCAGTACTTCACCTGCTTCTCTACTATATAGCTTTATTTATTCCAATTGGGCCGTTGAAAATCTTCCATAAAATACTAGGCAGCATCTCCACGTTTCTCTCAAAAAAAAGAAAAAAAATCTATTGTCCTCAATTCAAATCTACAATTCATTTGTTCATTAAAAATAGTTCTTGCAGATATCAATTCTTTTATTGCAGAAAATATATATATATATATATATATATATATATATATATATATATATATAGACTTTAATTTTTATTTGTTGTTAAAAATTAACATTAATTGTGCGTGGTATATTTTCCAAATTTTATGTTTTATGGCTGAAGATCGATGCATATATATGTTATAATTGTTAATTCAGATATCGAAAACATTAATTGTGTTTATTTATTTGAAGATAATTGATTGATTTTTGTTATGCAGGATTATTCATGCTTATCCATGCATGCATGGGATCCTTTTTAAATATCACAAATATTACTAGCTAGCTAGGAACGCCAAAATAAATATGAAAAACTGTTGGCAACTATTTTCTTGCCTCTCAACTTGTGTGTGTCTGTGTGTGTGCGCGCACACAAACACACAGATATATATATATATATATGGCTTCCTTGGTTTGGCGGTTTAATTAAATTTTTAAACACATTATTCTATTTACATAATTGAGCTTGAAGAAGTGTTTTTTCCCTTGAGTTGCTTCAACTGTGCGTTGGTTATCAGCCCTCAATTTAAATTGATCTAAACAAAAAAACAAATCCTCCTACATTTCATTTCAGTGGATAAATTTGCTAATGCTCGATCCTCAGTCTAAATTAAAGTCACCCAGCCCCAGCCGCACGGCCAACCTTTAGAGATCCAGTTCTGATACTTTGGTGCCTCTTTCTCAATGACACTTTGTGTAGCTAGTGATGTTTGTGTCATAAAATGAACCGCTATATATAAGTTTATTAGTAAAAGAATTAATTGGGTTCAAAACTGATAAATTAACGGGACCTAATTAACTAATTAATCTGCTTTGCACATGCATGCATGCATGATATATCTATCTCTGGCATCCTTTTGAAGAAAAATTATCAATACGAAATTACAAAGTAAGTAAAGTTACGTTGAAGATGGGGTTGTATTAATTTTTGCTAGCTGATGAAAAGGAAAATTGACACAACAAGTTTTAATTAATATTTGTGTCTCCGTGAATCTATGCACTTTTAAAGAGATCATTTGTAGAGTAGATCCTAGACCAAGGAGCTAGATTTGGAAAAGCTAGCTGTCGGCGTGAACAAAAAGGTTTAGTTAAAGATTGGTGTTGAAACGGGGACAAATTAAATTCAACAAAAAAAAATGGGCCTCTGCTTTTCAATGTTCTTGAACATATATATATATATATATATATATATATATATATATATATATATTCATGTTTGTTTGCAATGAACGGTCGTCGGTCAAGGGGAAAAGTAAGAGTGTTGTACGTGTTTGCACATGACGTGACTGCCCGCTGATTTCTCATTTTTGGTTGTTTATTATATATATTAGCTAGCTTCAGAATTAATGTTGTAGAATTGTGAATTTCCTCCAATTTTAATGGATATGCTACCGTACATTCCACACACACATAATGTTTACATTCCGGTTTCAATTCATTTGGGGGAAAAGTTACAAGTATCAAAGAAATGTAATTTCAGAATAACCATTTTTTTTTTTTTTTGTCATTGTCATATTATTAATAAGGGGTGGAGCTAAATATTTGAAATTGAAAAAGTTGAATAAATTAGTATAGTTGTCTAATTTTGTTTTATAAGAAGACTGAAAAATAGTGTTGTATTGTATGCAAATATATAAAATGTGATGGACAAAATCATAAATTTTCAACTCATAGGAAGAA
Organism: Carex myosuroides; assembly: GCA_028015225.1. Classification (NCBI taxonomy): domain Eukaryota; kingdom Viridiplantae; phylum Streptophyta; class Magnoliopsida; order Poales; family Cyperaceae; genus Carex; species Carex myosuroides. Next base: position 8,764,718 of record CM051489.1, on the reverse strand, counting down.
GGCTTCCCTTTTCTCTCATTTTCCCCTGCCCCTGTTGTTAATCACATAGCAGTTAAAATAAACTCTTTAAGCTCCATTAGCAGTTTCCATTACTAGTGAAAACCTCTAAACTCAACTCCGCATATTAAAAACACAAGAAATAATTACAAAGAAATAGCAATTAAAAAGAGCAAGACATAATTTTTTTGGAAATTATGATGAGAGATGAAAATTTATACATATTCCGATTTTATATATTTTTTTAAGGTTAGTGACTTTAATGCCTACTAATAATTTTATTGATAAAAAAACGTATTTACAATGGGTCAAATGATCATAATTTCTAGATCTACTATATTCAGTGTTATAAAATGATGTTTTCATGCGGTATGCGGAAGGCTACTGCATACTGCATATGCGGCATGCGGCCGCATATACGGATTTTTATGCAGACTTATATATGCGGATTTTATTAGTATTTGTAATTCATACAACAGTCCATTCATACAATTTATAATTTTAATTACATTCATTTAAAAAATTATACATCCTGCAGCAGTCCATTTACATATATAAGAAATGGGCTACTCTAAAAATTAATAATAAGAGAAAAAACTTGCTGAATCTGCACATATACAACAGCCCATTTGGCCCATTAAGATTGTCTTTTATTTTTTGAATTGAATGCCCTGAGGCGTCGAGGCGTGAGTGGAAGATTGTCAGCATTTAATAATAATAGACGAACTTTGCGTCAATCTAGGCATTGAATCCGAATTTCGTTGTTTATTTTTTAGTCCCACATCAATTAAATAAATAAAAGGAACCGGCTGGGAGGCTATAAAAGAAACTGGAGACTAAGAAAAATCTCACTTGACTGGATTTGTCCGGATGAGTCACTAAAATTGGGTTGCGGATCCGAATTTGTATTACAGATACGATTCTAGATTTTTTTTTTAATAAATAAAATATTTGAAGTGGGCTCTATTTGGTTTTGGGTTAATACCAAGACCGAATACGCATATTAAATCCGCATAGTCGGATTTCATGCGGTTGAGGACCGCAAACGCATATGTGCATATGCCCTGCATAGAACCACATTTAATAACACTGACTATATTATTCTCACTCTAATTTTCTAATTCTACTTATATTCCGAAAGATAAAAAAATTTACTTTTCAGTGTCTTTGATAAACACAACAAAAAAGAGGAAACTGTTATTTATAGATCCCAACAAATTTATCATCAAGAGATCCTCTTCATATTTTGCCATATTCTAAATATTCTGATTTCTTTAGAAATTAAAAATTATTCTTCGGAAAAGAGAGTGATGATTTTTTTCTTTGAAAAATATATGGAACTCCATCAATGGTACAACCTCACCAAACATAGATTTCTGAGACTGCAATAATACCAATAGTACGATTTTAGTGTTTTTTTAGACGTTGTACCTCATCTTAACCACAAATTTGCCCGAAAACTGTTGGATCACATCATTGGTACGGTTCCATCTATTTTTCAAAGAAAAAAAAACAATAATCATTTGTCCCAAAATTTGATTTTCTAAAAAAAGATCCTTAATATTCCCTTTGGCAATCACCGTTTTAACTTCGAAATCGAAAAGTATTAACGCAAATTAAAATAAGAACTTTAATTCGTGATGTAATTAAGCTAATCCATCTTCTAATTACGTATAAAATTTAGAACTTTTTTTTAATTCTAGGAGAGCTGAGCAGCGCCTAAGCTCGAGAATTTTTTTTATCATTGAAAATATTATTAAATAATATAAATAAAAGCGAAAGAGTACCTTCACTTTTCAAATCATAGAATGACTGAAGACTGATACAATTTTTTCCGATTAAACTTTGAACTGGTAAAAATTCTACCGATTCAAAATGTTTTCTTTTGTCCGGTCGTCTTGGATCCTCTGGTTTTGGACAAACTCCTTCAAACAATAGTGACCTTCAAATTTCTTAGTAGAATTTTTCCTGTTTAAATTTTATCGGAAAAAATTAAAAGTACTTCTTCTCTTCCTCTATATTATTTTATAATATTTTTATAAATAGAAAAATATCTCTGAGGTTGGTTCTTCTAAGACTGTGCTCCAGAGAAAGGGGGAAACAACATTAATGGAAGGGTGGATGAGGCTTCCCCTCCGCACAGTAAACTTACACTCCGATTTGGAGGGGACAAATTTCAGCGAAGTTGTACACGGAGTTTCCCTTAATTCCCCTTGCTACAGTGGAGTTTTCCTTCCGTCCCACTCTGATGTTCCCCTCGCTCTCTTACCCTCCTTCCTTCCTTCCGCGTACCCCTTTTGTGGAGCATAGCCTTAGCCTTAGTCAATGGTAGAGGTAGCTTGATGGTGAAGCAAACGGAAGTTGGAAGCTTGACACATGACACATGCATGTCACAAGTGCTCCATCTCCATATCATTAACAATTTTATTGACAATTTTAGCACTCCATCTCCATCTCCATCTCCATCTCATATTTAATTGACAATTTTAGCACTCCATCTCCATCTCCATCTCCATCTCCATCTCCATCTCTAAGCTTAAGCTTAAGCTTAGCTTGGACCTTTAATTCTTGGTCGTTGCTACCTACTTAATTTCACTCAATTTCATACCATTGTATATCATCAACATCATAATTATTATCATCCATTATGATTATTTAATTACAATTATCATTACAATTGTTATTTTATTATTAATATTATTGTTATTGTTACTGCCACATATCATGGTTATATTTCTTTTCTACAGCACAACTCAGTATTACATGCTTACATCATTTTGCTTGTCCCGCAGGCCTATTAGGCTATTATGTAATTAATACTGGTTAAATTTCCAAAAAGTTGTCCTTTTACTACTCTCCAATGTTAGGCCGATTTTTTTTAATAATAAAAAATAAAATAAAAAATATCGCAAAAGGGAATCGTTTTGATGAAAAATTAAAATAGAAAAATTAAAATAGAAGAAAAACAGAATTGATTATCCTGTCCAGATTAATGCTCCGCTAATTCAAATTCTTAACCCTGCTAAGTAGGAAAAAAAATTAAAAAAATTCCGGACGGAAAAAAAATTCTTAACCCTGCTAAGTAGCAATTTCCTGTGTGTATATATATATATATATGTTGGGGTTTGATTTCATACAAGAGAATGAAAAAAAAAAATCAACATTTTTTTTGCTACAGTGATGGACGCGATGGTCTATCCCGTCCAGCTTTTTTTTTTAGTTAGATCGCTAATTAGGATCAAGATTAACGGGATGGGATGGTTTATCCCGTCCAGTTACAGTGTCTGGACGGGATACACCATTCCGTTTTTCCTATATTTTGATTTTTCAGCAAAATGATCTCCTTTCGTGATATTTTTTATTTTATTACTAATTCATAAAAAAATCGGAAAGTTAGGTGCATCATTTGTGGAAATAAATCAGCTGTTATTCTCGAGGAATAACAGGAATCTATTATTCGGATCTCAACTGTTCAAATCTTTTCATATGCAAATTTCAAAAAAATATTTTTTTATACACGAATCTCAATAAAGATCAACGGCTTCATGTTATTCATTGGAAATAACAACAGATTTATTTCCATCATCTGTAGCCTTCTACAGTCCATGAAGGAGAAGAAGGGAAAACACAGTGCTTTTGCCTTTTGCGGCTTTGCCCCTGTAAAAAAAAGTGTTTTCTTAAATTTCGATATCTTAATATATACATAGGGTAGTTGAGGTGTTAAAAGTTGGATTATTTTTTTTCCAGCGGCCGGCCTAGCGGTAGATTAGGCCATCATTAGATAGAGCGGACATTGTTACTATACTTTTTTTTTTGTCTCTCATTGTTACTATACTCGGTACGTTACTACTTGGTACTTACCAGTGCGCACCTCTCCTATATTTTCTATATATATATATTATTATAGACATATGAAAGTGTTTCATATTTTATAAATTGGCAAGTCTTAAACTTTTTTTTTTTTAAGTATACAATTGATTAATATTTTTCAAAGGGTTTAGATGCTTTTATTTTTTTATCTTTATCATGCTTCCAATTGTTAATATCATAAAAGTGAAAAAAATCATTAATTCAAATAAAAAGAAAATTGTTTGATGCGGTCAGCTTGTAGCTCTCTGTATATCTACTATTTGAGCAAATATTTGAAATCAGTTCACTTGCTAATTTACTTTAAAAGTCTCAAATGTTATATATTTAGAAGACAACATAAACAAATACCATTTTGAAAACCAAATTCTCCTAATTAATTCGAACCGTCTGATCTAAAATATGCATCGACTTTTTATGGCGATATATTATTAAAGGTAGCGGAGCGTGTCCAAAGCCCATTGCCATTGGACAATTAATTAAAGACTTATTTTATTGTCCGATTAAATTCAAATTTGATTGATTGCGCTGATTCATGTATTTATTTCTTTTTAAAAAAAATAGTGTGTGCCTATTTTTTGAAGAATAAAAGACAAGTGTAGAATCTTTAGCATCCACATAACAATTTCTTTACTCAAACTCTTCTGCTTTTATTTTTATTTTTTACATTATTAATTTTCAAAAGTATCTCTCTACACATTAAAAATATCTTACAGGTTTACAAGAGTTTGAATTTCATATTATTTCAAGCTAATTTTATTTCTCTAAAACTAAACACGACAATAAATAATTAAAATATTTACAAATATATATTTTGTTCATAATCTTCATAATTCACAAATATAATATATTTAATTTGTTGATTAGAGTAGCAAAATAAACAACAATTGATAAAACTCAAAATTTATTTACTTAAATATTAAATTCGATCAAATTGCTTTCATTCATGTTACTTTATTTTTTGAATAATATTGATTTTATTCTATTTGGAAGAAATGGAGGATTTGAGAAGATATTGGAGGCTTTCATCTATTAGAATAACAGAGATATTTAATAATAAGGTTGTACATTGGATTTTTAATCGGTAAAATTGGATATATCTATTAATTCATTAAAAATCAATTAATATAGATTCAACAATTGATTTTCCTTTAAAATCTTATTTTATTAATATTTTAGTGAAATTGTATAAAATATTATTATATAATACGAGCTTTTTTTTTCTTTACTTCTATTTTAAAGAAAAAAACTACGTCTATAGTTCCAAGGTTAATATACACTATATGTATCATCAAATTTGTGTGATTTAAACAAATTATACTCACAACTAATAAATGATGAGTTATTCTTGCTGGTAGTATATTTGAATGTTTATTTTGCATTAACTAGTTTCATGAGATAGTGTATGCATGAAATGAAATGAAATGAAATGAAATCAGTTTGTGTTGACGATTGACGTGTTATTTTCATTGCTTGTCTTTTACAAGTGCACGTATGTACGTTTCACCTAGCTAGCAGCCCAAAAAAGTATTGGGCTGCTTGAATTTTGTATGACCGTTCGATATATATATAGATAATGTAGCGGATACAAAAATCTAATGAAAAATTGTATTCCAACACATTAATATTTTTATAGGGGAGATGCCATTGCCGGGACATTTATTTCTATAAATCATATATATATGTAGTAAAAGAATATAACGATGTTTTCAGAAAGGGAAAATCAGAGAAGAGATAAAGAGATTTGAAATTTTCTGTATTGATTTTTCTATATCTTTACGTCACACAGTTCTCAGCTTATATAATTAAGCTTGTATTGATAAAGAGATAAAGAGATTTGAAATTTGTCCTATTAGCTAAGTATCCTCTGTAGAACTGGAGATATCCTTTAATTTGATGGTTTAATAGAAAGGGAACCAAGGAGAAAAAAAACACAAATATGTAGTAAATTAATGCTTAAAAGCTCAATTTGAAAGATCCGCATATCTAATTTATTAAACAAAAGAAAAAAAGATTATAACCATTTACAAGGTAATAGTTTGCAAACATAATTGTTAAAGAAAAATCACCACACACACAAGGAAAAGAAGATGAAACATTTTGATAAATAAATTAAAAAATATAAATCCAAAATAAGATACAAAAAATGTAATTTATATTAGATTGTGCCGGACGGAATCAATGCATGTATGATATTATTTAAATTCACCTGCCATTTTTCTTTTATATAATTTACAAGATTTTCAGTGATACAGTAAATTATTTTGTCTGGAATTAATGAAGGAATATATTTACGCTTCATAGTTGATAGCAAAGAAACCGGACCTTTGGTTAAACCCGCAACATAATAACTCTCATTTATAAAGATCGCTACAGACCTATGTAACATGAGATCAAGTCCCATGAAAAAGCACCGCGGAAGTTAAATGGCGGGAGTAAATTCAAAACGGCCGAGGTCACACGCGGAGTGAATAATTCCCAAGTCCAAGTCTTATCCTCCTCTCCTCTCCTCTGTAAAGCGAGTCATTTTATGAGGGACCCACAGCACTTATCATAGTCATTAATTCCCAAGTCCTAGTTTGCTACACAGAAATACATTTTGTAGCCGGCTTCTTCAAGTTCTTCACACAAGTTGACGCACAGCACAGAGCACACATCCCAAACCGCAAGTGAGCTTTGAAATCGTCCGTCCCTAGTCACTAGTCACTAGTCACTAGTCACTACTCTCTTTCTTCAGTCACGCACTCACGCCTCTCTTTCTTCGTTTCTTGGATTCACGCTCCCTTTGTTCAATCCTTAATTGCTATCTCTTTATCTTTCTCTCTCTCTCGCGCGCTCCTCCTCCTCCTCCTCCGTTATATTTAAGCAGATTCCGCTCCAATTCACAAAATCTCAACATTACTTAGTAATCCCAAAAGGAAATTAAAGATGAGGTGGATTAGCCCGGATCAAATTCCAGAGCAAAAACCAGAAAAGCAGCACTTCTCTTTGCTTTCGTGTTTATTATCCACATTATTATGTTTCTCCGTTCCATGCTCATCCCAAGAATCAAATCAACAATTTCCAATACCCCAAAATCCAAAACCTGATCTGAATCCAGAAACAAAATCACACTCTCCCCCAAATCCAAAGGCCAGACCTCACCCCCGGGCTCGATCGGTTCAACACAATTTTGACATAACCAGGAGATCAAAAATCAGCTACAAGCCTCCAAATCGCTATGGCCCGGCAGTCATATACGGTCTTGATCCGACGGTTCAGAGTCGACGAAGCAACGGTTCAAAAGCAACTAAGGTTGATGAGAAGGATTTGGAAGGGTTTGCCGTTGCCAAGAAATCGAGCAATCCTGAGAAAGATTTTAAGGAATCGATGGTCAGAATGATACGTCTGAAGCGTATCAGTCGACCCGAGGATCTTGAAAATCTGTTAGCATGTTACCTAGTTTTAAATTCAGATGAGTATCATGATGTGATTGTGAAGGTTTTTCGACAAGTTTGGATTGAAATCAGTTCTGCGAGGCTTAGGTCAAGGCGGCGGCCGGTTCATGCAAACCGGCGTGGATAACAAACAACAAGTTTGTCAGTGAAGCCTTGTTTCAAGTGGCTTTCATTTTTCTGTTTCAATTTTTAATTGGTATAATTAAGCTAGAAAATATAGCCGTGTAAGTAAGGTTTCAAACTTTCAATACAATTGAGCGTTGCGTTCCATGTGTGCTAATAGAAATGTTCACTTTCCAACTTTTATCATTTATTTAGACAAAATTGAGTGTATGATATACTTTATTATTTATAAAAAAAAATCCATCTATTTAAACTTTGAATTTGGATATTTACCATAAAAATCTCAATTTCAAATAATATCGAAAGTTCATTACAATATAATAGTTGAAAATGTTGCCGATGGATGGTAATTCTATTCGTGCTTTCATTTAAAATAAAATTATAACAAATTTCACAAAAAAAGATGTATATATTATATGTAATTCATATAGATTAACTATATATAATATTTACATAATAAATTTGTTAGTAAAATAACCAATATTAATTAACAAAATTTAATTACTAAAATATGATTAGATTTAATTTATTAAGTAGATCTAAATTAATTGCATTTATATTAAAATATATTATATTTCAAAGTCCAAACTAAGGTGGTACATAATATAAGTCTATCCAAACTAATGTTGGTATATGAGTGTTCCAAATTAATCCGAATTGAAAACTGTATTCATATTCATACTACACAAATTCTGGCTGCCATCCACAGTGAGAAAGTTGGATCCAAAACCCTAAAAAAAAAAACACATTGAAAATATGAGAAGAAAAATGAGAAAAAACAATTAAAAAAAATGCAAGATATGGACAAATGCTATGTTCCCATGTTTTTTTGCCCTTTGATTGCATAAAATCAAAATTAATTAATATGAACATGATTTAAAAAAAATTGTTTTAGAAAAAAATTGTACCATTCAGATCAAGTGATTTTCTACCTATCTAAAAAAATAGTAAAAAAATTCTAAAAAATGTAAAATTTAATTTGCAAGTACATAGTTATATGGAGATCACGTTGAACGGTTCGGAATGTTTGCAAGTATATAGATTGGCTAATATCAAAATATTTGTTCCTAAGCCATGGAACAAACATTTCTTTTTTTACATTTTCAAAGTTCAAAGTCGATCCAAAATAATTGGAATTGCAATATGGATTAGTTGAACCGAAGAAATCATCAAGCTATTTATCAAGAATTTAAATTGTAAAAATTATGAACTTGGTAGAGTAAATTTGATGTTGAAACATGAATTAATCGTTGGTAACGATTAGCAATCGTTGTAACGATTAGTGGCAGACTAAGCTGCCATTATAAACAGAATTATTGACTTTTCAGCCAAATAACAACAGAGCTCAATCGTTGGTAACGATTGTTAATCATTGGTAACGATTGTTAATCATTGGTAACGATTGTACAAAGTACACAGAAAAACAAATTAGGGCTGAAACCCTAACTCCATAAGTTCTCTAATCGTTGGTAACGATTCGTGGCAAATTGCTCATTCCGAAGCTGCCTATAGAGCTAGTGGGTTTTCAGCCAAAGCACTTTTAGTCGCCCTAACTTTTCAAAATCAATTTTTCTGTGTGCTTAAGTCCCTCCATTGTTGTGAGAGCTTAGAATTTCAACATCCCTCAAACAACATCAAATCCAATTCACTAATCTTGAGTTAGATTAGATTAGAGTGAGTTTTTTAGTGTTTCTCTTAAGACTCTAAATCTAGAGACTTCGTTCTCTAATCAATTTAACCGTGTGACTTTCTATTGGTTGTAAGGGCTCACTGGTTCACAAGTTGTAACATTTCTTGTTGGGTAATAGAAAGGCGCACCGAGAAGCAGTTGCGACGCCCCGAAGACGTAGGCATTTTATGCCGAACTCCGTTACCATCCCACGTGTCAATTTCTCTAAACTCATCTATCTATTTTAATTGCAATTATTTTTAGTTTTTGAGTATTAGCGGTGCCTTAAGTATAACAAAGTGGTATCAAAGCGGTGTTACTCAAATTAAGACTCACTTAATTCGAGTTTTATCGATCTAAAAATGGCACCACATAGATTTGTGAAGGAGCCCCTAATTTTTGGTCTTACAACCAAAAACTTTAGTCATTGGAAGAGAACCATGGTTAACTACCTAAATATCCTTGAAGTTTGGGATATTATTGAAAAAGGGTATATACCCGCATTTGGTGTAGGTGAGAACAAAAATCAAGCTCTCACATCAAAATTAGAAAAGAAAGAGAACGACATCGTAATTAATGCAATATTAAATGCGGTTAGTGAATCGGTTGCTTTGATATTTGGTAACTTACCTAGTGCCAAATACATGTGGAATGCCCTTATAAATCAGTATGAGGGAAATACCCAAATCAAAAGAACTAAGATAACCAGTTTGAAAACCAAATTTGAGACATTTAGAGTAGAAAATGGTGAAACCATTGAAGATATGTATAATAGACTTATGCATATCCAAATGAATTTATCGAATTGGGAGAACCACTTTCTAATGATAAAATTATAGGAAAACTTTTACGAGTCATGCTTAGGAGACCTAGGTGGGAAGGCTTAGTGAGTGCCTTAGAAGCAATCCAAGGGACACACACATCATTCACACCGGATGAGCTTTATGCACACTTCCGAAGCTTCGAAGAGAAACTTCTATAATCCGGTGAGCTAAAGCAAGAATCCAAATAAAAAACCGTAGCCTTCCCGGCACAAAACTGTAGCCATCCTAGCTCCTCAAATACCCGTCTATCAAATGACTCATTTATAAATAAAATAGATAATGAATCCTCCAAAGATGCCCTCCTCTTATCCAAAATATTCCAAGGAATACTTGACTTCGAAAGAAAATACAATAAGGACGTGCGGAGGAAAACAAAAGAGTAGTATGCTTTGCATGCCATAGAGAGGGGCACACCATTCAAACATGCTTCAAACTATTTCCACACTTAAAGAACAAGGATGGTGAAGGGTAACAAGACCGAAGGCCAAGACAAAAGTATGACAAGTACAATGGCAAGAAGAAGGCTAAAGCAATGCAAGCCTTGTGAAGTGTAGACTCTGACGAGAGCGATTTGGAGGAATCTGACACGGATTCGGGTAATGACAAGAGATTAACCTTGCATTGGTAGAAAATGTAGACGAAAGCTCATCGATGATTGATATGGTATAATCATTGCAAACAAGAACATCACCAATGAGACCACCATCGAATTTCTCAAGAATCTCGTTAATTCAAGGAACAACAAGGAGTTGGATGATACAAGCGAAGTCTCAACAAACTTCGCTAATAAGGTACATCTTGATCTTGATCTTAGTGGTTATACGCTCGAAATTGAATTGACCGACAACCAAACAAAGACCAATGAACCCGAAATTGACTTGAATAACAATTGGATAATAACAAATGAGACAAGCACTTTCGTGAATGAGACACTAATACGCTATAATGTACCTAGGTTGCTTGATGAATCTAAAAAGGCTTTGCTTGAAAAGGAAAGTACCATACAAAAGTTAAGATCTAAACTTCTTGAATTTGAGTCCAAAATAAAAGAATTAGAAATGGTACTACTTAAGTCACATTCTTGTCAATCACACATAGGAGAAATATAAATGTTAAAAGTAAAAATTCAAACCTTAGAGACCGAAAATAGGGCATTAAGATCTCCTAGTGAATTCTCAAATGTCACTAGTCTAAATCCCTATTATGTAGATAATTTGATCAATGCCAACTTGAATAGAAAAGTTGATACAATAGGTATTGGATACAAGAAGGGTCAATCCTCATTTGAATCAAATTACTCACAAAGCCCAAAAGTAAAAGGGGGACATACTCAAAACTTAAATGTAGAAAATGATGAACAAAAATCCTTAAATAAATTTAAATTTGATTGCAAAGAGTATTCAACTTATCAATTTCACACCAAAAGGGGTAAAACTACTTTGAAAAAGGAGTTAAACAAAGGGAAATTCTCTCAAACCTCAAGTGCTAAAAATAATCAAAAGTCTCAAAATTATGCATTTAGGTATACGTATTCTAACAAAAATTATAAAAACAAAAACAATTTTCAAAATAGTGATAGGAACACATTCAATCCCAAAAGAGTCAAACAAAGATTATTTCAAATGACCGGATGGATAGTTTTATGAACTAAAAAATAAAAATGTTTTACAAAATATTTTCAAAGAAATGGTTTGGTAAGAGATGTTCTCCAACATCACAATAAATTTGATTCTAACAAAAATAAAAACCGTTCATCTAGAGTTTCAAATCGGTTGGTCGTCAATCATAGGAATCAAATTCAAGAAGTGAAAGATGAATTCAATGCCACTTTCAAGCACGGTTCGTACGATATCAAGCAATCAGTTACATTTTGTAACTATTGTTGTAAAATTGGTCACACCTCATTAGAATGTTGGTTTAGGAAAGGAAACAATAATTCAAATGTTGTTTGGATTCCTAGAGCTAATCTAGCGTAAAGTTGTGCTTGAATTCTCTTCAAATAAATAAAAAATTATTAAAATCATTAAAAGGGGAGATTAAAACAAGGTATATGTTAGTTACTAATATATACTCTTGTAGGTGTGTTTGATTACAACTCATAAAGAAAATACTTGGATCATTAATAGTGGATGTTCACACTATATGACCGGTGATAAATCTAATTTCAAATCTTTAGAACCATATGATGGTGGGTCGGTTACTTTCGGTAGTAACCAAAGAAAGAGTTCGAATATTGGTTTAGGTTCGGTCGGTAACCAAAACTTAACCATATCGAATATCTACCTCGTTGATGGGTTAAACTATAACTTACTTAGTGCTAGTAAGCTATGTGAAGCCGGTTATTATGTTAAATTTGATATTAATGCTTGTTTCTTAGTTAGAGCTTCGGATGACACATTGGTGTACACGGGTAAAAGAAAGAAAAATGTTTACTATCTACACTTTACCCATTTTGACTCCGGTGAGACATGTTTGAGTACCACAACAACCGGTTCTTGGTTATGGCACCGTATATCAGGTCATATTTCAATTGATTCAATTAGAAAATTGGTTAAATTAGACCTCGTCCGTGGTTTACCAACACACAAATTAGAAATTGTAGGATTATGTGACGCTTGTGTTCAATGTAAACAAACAAAAAATTGTTTCAAGTCCAAAGATATGGTCTCAACCGATCAACCACTGAAATTACTTCACATGGATTTGTTTGGACCAATTAGTGTACCTAGTTTGGCCAAAAATAAATACACATATGTAATTGTAGATGACTATAGTCGCTTTACTTTGGTTATATTTCTACAACATAAGGATGAAGCAATTGAAAATTTCATTAAATTTTGCACTCGTATTGAAAATGAAAAGGGTCTAAAAATCATTCGAATTCGAAGTGACCATGAAGAGAATTTGAAAATGCAAAATTTGATGAACTTTGCTCTAAAAGGGGATATAAACATGAATATTTGGCTCCTCGTACACCTCAACAAAATGGGGTTGTTGAGAGAAAAAAATAAACATTACAAGAGCTTGTCCGAATCATGCTAAATGAATACCCCTTGCCCAAACACCTTTGGGCCGAAGCGGTCAATACGGCTTGCTACGTGATCAATCGCGTTAGTATAAGATCGATATTGAAGAAAACACCTTATGAACTATGGAAGGGATACAAGCCAAAAATATCTCATTTTAGAGTATTCGGTTCGAAATGCTTCGTTCTAAATAAATCACCTAAATTACAAAATTTGATTCTAAATCCATTGAGGGAATTTTCGTAGGGTACTTTATGGCAAGTAAAGCCTATAGAATCTACATTGCATCTCAACGGGTTGTAATCGAATCCGTACATGTTAAATTTGAGGAAGCTACTAAGTAAAAGGTCAAGAAAGGTATTGAATTTGTAGGTGTCGAATGGATTTCTGGATGAAGAAGTATATGTTCAACAACCACCTGGCTTTGTTGACCTGACATTTCCTAACCATGTTTATAGACTCACTAAAACACTTTATGGACTAAAATAAGCTCCTAGGGCATGTTACGATAAACTTCGTTCCTTTCTAATTGAAAATGAATTCACTAGAGGTAAAAATGATACAACTATATTTACTAAGAAAAGAGATGAATCCATTTTAATAGTACAAATCTATATTGATGACATTATTTTTTGTTCAACTAATGCGGTACTTGCCGAGAAGTTTTCATCTCTTATGAGTAGTGAATTTGAGATGAGCTTGATGGGTGAGTTGAATTTCTTCTTGGGACTCCAAATCAAGCAACTTTCGGATGACACTTTTGTGAGTCAAACCAAGTATGCAAAGGAGTTGATTAAGAAATTCGGAATGACCGAGAGCAAGATGAGTCCCACGCCTATGGCTATCAACACGAATCTTGACTCGGATCCAAGTGGCACGCCTGTGGACATCACTCAATACCAAGCTATAATATGTAGTCTACTCTATTTAACTGCTAGTAGATCCGATATTATGTTTGTGGTATGTCTATGTGCTATATTTTAAGTTAATTCCAAAGAGTTGCATTTGAAAACCGTTAAAAGAATTCTCAAATATATCAAAGACACTTTAAATTTGGGACTATGGTATGACAAACAATCGGACTTAGATTTGATAGGATATACCGATGCTGATTTTGCCGGAGACCGAATGGATCAAAAAAGTGCAAGTGGTACGTGCCAATTTCTTGACGGATCACTTGTTTCTTGGTCGAGCCGTAAACAAACCTCGGTTGCGCTTTCTACCGTAAGTCGAGTATGTTGCGACCGGTAGTTGTTATGGATGATTCAAACTCTGCATGATTATGAAATACACTTCCGCAACGTACCAATTATGTGTGACAACACTAGTGCCATAATAATTTTTAAAAATCCGGTTCTCCATTCTAGAACCAAGCACATAGAGATACGACACCATTTTATTAGGGATCATGTTGAGAAAGGTGAGGTACAACTCATACATATCGATACCAAAAACCAAATTGCCGATATTTTTATCAAACCCCCAAATGCTCAACAACACAATGAACTAAGGTTTAAATTAGGTATGCTTGACCTTCAAGACTGAATCTTACCCTAAATGTATGCACATGCAGCTTAGATAGGAAGCATAGCACCATTTAATCAAATTCAAGTCTAAAATAGCTTCAGAAAACACTAATATTACATAATCGTTCACAACAATTACTGAATCGTTGTAACGATTAATGAATTTCCAAAATTAGAAATCTAAAATTTCTCCAGAGAACAATTATCGTGAATGATTGTTAATCATTATAATGTTTGATGAATTTCCAAAATCAGAAATCCAAAATTTCTCCAGAGAACAATCATTGTGAACGATTGTTAATCGTTATAACGTTTGATGAATTTCCAAAATCAAAAATCCAAAATTTCTCCAGAGAACAATCGTCGTGAACGATTGTTAATCGTTATAACGTTTGATGAATTTTCAAAATCACAAATTTTCATTTCAGAAGTCCAAAATTTCACAATTTTCTGTAGAGGACAATCATTGTGAACGATTGTTAATCGTTGGTAACGATTAACAACAAAATGCACTTAAGGGTCGAGTCCACCTCTAATTTCTTTTCTTCTTCCTCTTCGCACCCTACTCTCTTCTCTCTGTCGCTCTTCTCCTCTCCGCCGCCTCTTACTTTCCTCCACCATTTTGACCACCACGGTCCACCAAATCACAAACTTTTTAGTGTATTTTCTTCTCCTCTCTCCTCTCTATCCGATTCTCCTACAAGAAACAACTATTCTCCTCTCTTCTCTCCTCTCTACAACAACCCTAACCTTACTCCCTCTTCAAATCCAGTGATCCAACCACCAAATTGATGATCCGTCTTCGCTATTGTGTTGCTCTCACTTTTCTCCTCACGGTTGTGTGCTCAATTCTTCAATCGGTAAACTCCCATTTCTCTCACCATTTTCAATGCCTCCAAAGCTTAATACCAAGATATTTTCCTAAAAGAAAAGACCTCGCACTGAAGAGGGTCAATCCTCTAACCCCATATTACTAGACTTGAGAATTGCCCGAGACAATCGGTACCTATTTAAGGATGTTGAGGCCCACTCGAACTATATTAGACAATTTACTACCCGTGACTTGACCAACTGCTACTATTTTAACAAGAATTCCACCGAATTTAGTTTTTTTGGGGGAAACAAAATTAATCAATATATTGATCATTATGATTGGGAACCCTTAATCAATTGCAACGAGTCATTCACCGTGCTATTTGCCCAAGTTTTCTATACAAATCTCTTCATCACCATGTCACCGTTCGAAGTCAAGTCCTATGTTTGTGGTACCTGATACCTCGCATATTTAGTCCTTTTTAGGCCTGTTTTAGTACCAGATTCGTGCCCTAATTCACCAGAATCATGTGCATTTCATCGATATATCTTTAGAATTTGGTACTGCTGAGTGTTTGTTTGTTTTCTGCAGGTTTGGAGCAAAACACACGAAGAAACGGCGATTTGGGATGATCTGGTACGGCCCTTACCAAGTTTGGTACGGGTCTTACCGGACTTAGCCATTTTTCAGCTCATCACGCCTGGTACGGCCTGGCCGTACCAATTTGGTACGGGCCGTACCTAAAGGCGGCCTGACAGATTCAAATTTTGGCAAAAGCTATTTAAAGCGGGGAACTCTCCAATTTCGACATTCATTCCATTCCAGATCTATTTGAGAGCACAGTAAGAGAGAGAAAGAGAGCTAAGGAGCTAGGAGCAAGAAGGAAGGAAGAGGAAAGAGGCGAAACTCGACGGATCTAGCTTCCTCCTCTCGATCCCTTCGATCCATGGCTATCTCTATCCCTTTTATTGTATTTTTAGATCAGATCATGTGCTGTGAGTAGTTATTTTAGTTTCTAGGGTTTAGAGATGGATTCTTGATTTGTTTTGACTTTCTTTGACTTGTATCTTGTATGAACTCTTTTGATTGATTGATTGTGATTTCTTTGCTATCTTTTGCATTGATTGCTGTGATTGTGTATGATGAACCTCTAGGTTTAGATCGAACCTATCAAGGTCATGTGATCATCTCAATCTCTCAACCAAATCAATTGTTTAGGGTAGACTTGTTCGAATTGAAGCCGAGAGGTTGAATTCTCCTCTAATCGATAGATTAGAGGGTGCCTTAGGTCTCCAATCAACCAGTTAGGGTAGATCTGTACCAACACACGAGAGTTGAGGTGTAGAAATCCCTAAAAGACAATCAATTGCATTCCAACCTAGATCTTGATCCAACAAACGACAGTTGAGGCTTAGGAACCTTAGGTATGGTCAATTGAACCTTTCCAAAGAGTTTAGCACAAGGTACCAGCAAGGAAATGCATCAACTCGAACTGGTAAGCTCTGTTCTGGGAAGCCAGTACGGGTCTTACCAGAGTGGTACGGCCTTGCCTTACCAAGTTAAGTACGGCCTAGCCGTACCGACTTGGTACGGGCCGTACCACTAGAGGCAGATCATAGATGAAGTCTGAAACCCTGGAAACGCCTTTTATCCATAATCAAAACACAATTTACATTTCTTCTAGCATTTTATTACATCTTTCTGAATTGTTTGAATTGTTTGAATTGACCTTTTTAGGAAATTAAATACCAAACCAAATCTTTCTCACTTCTAGTTTTTAATCGAGTTAGGTAGATTCTAACCTAGTAATTGCCCGTCCCTGTGGATCGATACCCGATTATACTACTCGATAGGGGTTGTGCACTTGCGACCCTTACTCGTGAAGTGTAAACGCGGTTTTAAAAGGTACGCCCTCAAGCGTACCGAAACTTGCGTTGCGCTTCTGCGCGAACAGTACCGAAATAATTCTATCTCTCAAAAATCTTGCGAAATGGTTAGAAATACCAAATGAGAGTGGGGAAACATATCCTCTCAGAAATTGGCCTAAGTCAGCCGTAGACACAGCTGATAATTACAAAACATGGTTTGATCGTACCAATATAGGTGGAGCTCCCATTTATGCTTCCCATCTTCCATCTCTTCACCGTTTGCTCTATCTCTTTATCAACAACATCCTTACCCCAAAAGCCACAATCAAAACCAATATGGAATGGGGTGCCATCTACTACATGCGCCATCTCATCTCATTGGATGACAAACAATTCAACATTCCATACATCATTATATGTCACATGAGAAATTCCTTCAATAACAAGGTGTACAATTTATTGTATGCCCACATTATTCACAAATCATGCGCAAAAACGGTATTCACCTTCCAAATGATATTCCCCTCCGAGCCCCGGTAAATTTGATCTTTGAGTTACCAAATATTGGTAGGGTTTTATCTCCAGCTGAGAACGGCTTACCCCGTTACAGACCCGACAACCGTTCCATAAACTGATGGATTAAAGTCCCAAATGCTCTTTCGAATCAATATTGGGATCCAGATGAAGAAAAATCACCATCACCACCATCGGTCCAAACTCAACAAACCCAAGGCATACCACCACAAACCATAAATGAAAAAATGGACTGGATTATGGAACAAATGAGAAATCTTGCTACTGATTTTCAAGGAATGTCCACCGAGCTTCAAAAAGTCCACAAGGAAGTTCGCAACAATACCAAGAGCATTAAGGTACTCGATGAGGCTCAAACTGACCTTATCAAACGATGGGTAAAACGCTATGGAGCAGCGAGTGGGCATGTGGGTGATGACAGCGATGATAGCCCTTCAGACGATGACCCTGTCGACGACCCCGCGTCCTGTGACAATTAGATTTACTCTCTCTGACTTAGTTTGATTACGTGTATGTTTATTATATGCTACTTGGTTGCTATGTTATGAATTTTAGGTCATTTAAATTTGTATGATAAGTAGAAATTGAAAACTTATTTATGTTTTAGTTGTATGGTATGACTTGACATTTTAGTGCATGACTATTTTTGCTTGGATTCTTACTTGTGCTATTTGCGATGCATGCATTATTATGCTATTATTAGAGATCTATGTTTACATTGTCATATTATTTTGAATGCATGTATTATTTGTATATGTAGTCGTGCTACCAATAGTCCTCAATTTTTTTTTAACCATCAAATATTTCAAAATTTAGGGGGAGTGCATACTTTAAGGGGAGCACTCATACCTTGTGTTATTTTCCTCCCCTTCGTCGATTCCAAAAGGGGGAGACATTGCAAGACATGAAAAAACGATAATTGGGAAAATTAAATTGGGAAAAATCGACTTATGCACTTACTTGCGATGTATGTTTTGCAAATCGTCAAAATAGGGAGATTGTTGTTGCAAGCAATACTCTTAATACACTATTTGACTAATTTGCAAAATATATAACAATTGAATTTAACAATTTCCTGGAGTTAAGATATTCTGCAAGTTCAAGACAATTGGAATTGCAATATGGATTAGTTGAACCGAAGAAATCATCAAGATATTTATCAAGAATTTAAATTGTAAAAATTTTGAACTTAGTAAAGTAATTTGATGTTGAAACAAGGATTACGTTGGTAACGATTAGTGGCAGACTAAGCTGCCACTGTAAACAGAGTTATTGGCTTTTCAGCCAAATAACAACAGAGCTCAATCGTTGGTAACGATTGTTAATCGTTGGTAATAATTATATAAAGTACACAGAAAAACAAATTAGGACTGAAACCCTAACTCCATAAGTTCTCTAATTGTTGGTAACAATTATATAATCGTTGGTAACGATTAGTGGAAAATTGCTCATTCCGAAGCTGCCACTATAAATAGAGCTAGTGGGTTTTCAGCCAAAGCACTTTTAGCCTCCCTAACTTTTCAAAATTTTCTGTGTGCTTAAGTCCCTCCATTGTTGTGAGAGCTTAGATCTTCAACGTCCCTCAAACAACATCAAATCCACTTCACTAATCTTGAGTTAGATTAGATTAGAGTGAGTTTTTTAGTGTTTCTCTTGTAACTCTAAATCTAGAGACTTCGTTCTCTAATCAAGTTGGCCGTGTGACTTCCCATTGGTTGTAAGGGCTCACCGGTTCACAAGTTGTAACCTTTCTTGTTGGAAAATAGAAAGGCGCACTGAGAAGCTGTTGTGACGTTCCGGAGACGTAGGCATTTTACGCCGAACTCCGTTACCATTCCGTGTGTCAATTTCTCTAAACTCACTATCTATTTTAATTGCAATTATTTTCAGTTTTTGAGTATTAGCAGTGCCTTAAGTATAACACAAACCGTTCAACATTCAATCTAGATTAAAATGTGCTTGGAGATTAAATTTTATATTTTTTTGAATTTTTTTACTATTTATTAAGCTAGTTTTAAAATTGTTGTTTTCAATGATCCATAAATTTTTCACTGGTTATTAAAATCAATGATTTTAAAATTGACTTAATAAATAGTAAAAAAATTCAAAAAAATGTAAAATTTAGTCTTGAAGCATATTTATCAAGCATATTTATCAAGCATATTTTAATATAGAGATAACATCTAACTATTTGGATTGACCGTTTGGACTTTGAAAATTAGAAAACCAATTAGTTACACCACTGCTCCGGAACAAACGTGTTGATATTAGCCAATCTCTCTCTCTCTCTCTCTATATATATATATATATATATATATATATATATATATATATATATATATATATATATAGAGCTGGGCTATGGTGAGTTGTGAAGTAAGAGGTCATTTTTACTTCACGCTCATATTTTCACTTTGAAAATTTAAACAACCGATCCGAACCGCTCAACATGTTCTAAATATTGAAATGTGCTTGAAGACTAAATTTTACAATTTTTGGAATTTTTTTACTATTTATTAAGCCACTTTGAAAATCGCTGATCCAGTGGTCCAGAAAATTTTACTGTTTTTTACTGTTCACAGTGGATCAGCGATTTCAAAGTGGCTTAATAAATAGTAAAAAAATTCCAAAAAATGTAAAATTTAGTTTCCAAGCACATTTCAATATTTAGAAAATGTTGAGCGGTTCGGATTGGTTGTTTGGATTTTCAAAATAAAAATATGGCGTGAAGTAAAACGTTGTTTTATTTCACAACTCACCATAGCCTATCTCTATATAGAGTAGAACTAGGGTGCTCTCGAGTTCACCAAGCCCTTGGTGAACTCAAGTCCAAAACTCATCGAATCGGCTTCAAACGACGAATCCGACTGTTGGAACCCGTCTACCTTACAGGTGATGTGTCTACATGCAAAAAATTTAAATTTTGAAATTAATTTTGCATAGAGTCAAGTGGTCAAAATTAGAAGGTTAATAAACTAATTTTAATGCATTCATTTTTTGACGTTTTTTGACCACTTGACTCCATGCAAAATTAATTTCAAAATTTAAATTTTTTTGCATGTAGACGCATCACTCGTAAGGTAGACGAGTTTCATCGGTCGGATTCGTCGTCTGAAGCCGATCCGATGAGTTTTGGACTTGAGTTCACCAAGGGCTTGGTGAACTCGAGAGCACCCTAGTTCTACTCCTCTATATATATATATATATATGAGGAGGGCTCAAATGCCCCAATCGTACTCCAAATTTTTTATCTTTGATTTCAAAGTCCAAACAAAAGATCCGAACCGCTCAACATGATATCCATGTTAAATGTGCTTAGAGAGCAAATTTATATTTTTTTTGGAAATTTTTTATATTTTTTAAGATAGGTACAAAATTAATATTTTTCAGGAAATTGTGAACCATCCAAAAACAGTGATTTTGTACCTATCTTAAAAAATAGTAAAACAATTCCACAAAATATAAATTTTGATCTCTAAGCACATTTTAACTTGGATATTATGTTGAGTGGTTCAGATCTTTTGTTTGGACTTTAAAATCAAAGATAAAGATGTTGGAATACGATTGTGGCATGAAGCAATGGAGCATTTGAGCCCTCCTCTATATATACACCAGACACACCATATCACGTCATAAAAGAATATTCATATGTTTTAGATCATAAACAAGTAAAAATGAGAATTACTTGTGACAACAATAAAAAATTGGATCCGACTCTGCTGTTCTTCAAATGGGATAACAGGATCCTGTTATTTCAAATCTAACCGTTGGACTGTATTGAGATTCGCACATGAAAAAATTCAACGGTTAAATTTGAAATAACAGAGTCCTGTTATCCCATTTAGAGAACAGTAGAGTCGGATCATAAAAAATTGTAGAGCTGTTGTTTTCATAATGATAATTATATGATGGTCATTAATTAATTAAATTATTTAAATTTTAAATTTTTCAATTTTTAATATACGTGTGAATTTCAAACGCTCTCCAGTGTATACACAATGAGGAGGGTTCAAATGCACTATTATTTTTGTGCTCCAATATGCTCCACATCTTTTATCTCCATTTTCAAAGTCTGAACAGTCGATCTGAATCGCTCAACATGATCTTCATAATAAAATATGCTTGGATACCAAATTTTATATTTTTTAGAATTTTTTTACTATTTTTTTAGATAGATACAAAATCACCTTTTTAAGGAGATTATGGACCATCCGATAAAGTGATATTGTACCTATCTTAAAAAATTGTAAAATCGAATTATTACTTTGGTTTGCCTAATTCGGTTGGATTTTAACTCACAAGTTTTTTCCACTAGACCGGTTTTTGGCCAGTTTTTTTCCACTAGACCCGGACTAGACCGGACCGGACCGTGGCAAAATCGGACCGGACTGGACAAAACCGTGGCAACCCGGACCTATGTTATTCATTTCAATTATTTTTTTTAAATCATTCATTTTTAAGGAAATTACTAACAAAAAAAGTTAGTGTGGACTCGTGGACCGGTTGGTTTTGGACCGGACCGGACCGGACCGGACCGGCCCGGCCCGGCCCGTTTGCATAACACTAATTGGTCGGAATTTGAATCGGCCGGATCTAAACTCAAAATTTGAGTTATTTGAGAGAATCCAGACTCCTTTTTTACCACCCGATAATCATGAAAATAAATCGGCTGTTAGTTCAAGAGAGTAATAGAAACTTGTTATTCCAATTTCAACTGTTTAAATTTTTTAATATCCAAGTTTTAAGAAAAAAAAATTTCATACGCAAATTTCAACGAAAATTAAAGGTTGGAATCGGATATAACAAATGCATGTTATTTCTTTAGAATATCAGCAGATTGATTTCCAACAAACATTCAGGAACGAGAAAAGAAACAGAATGTCAATAAAACCGATGACTTTTTAAACTCTTGTTAAAATCTGACAATTAGAAATAGTGACAATTGCAACTGACAACCTGTATTTAAAAAAAATAGTGACAATTGCTAGGATAAATATGTGTGTGTGTGTTGCGTGTGTGTGTTGTGTGCGTGTGTGATCAAAAGAGGATAAATATGTGGGTGTGCGTGTGTTGTGAGCGTGTGCGTGTGTGTTGCGTGAGTGCGTGTGCGGATAAGTAGAAAAAACCGCGATGGGAGGAGATGAGTAAAAAATCTAAAAAAAACTGTCGGCTCCAGAAATCCCTTGATTGATATTTGTAATATTGGGTCAAAAGAAATATGAGTTGTACCACAAAATTTAGCTTATTTGTTTCGTGCAAGGAATACTGGTGGCTTTCGAGGTGCCATGTCACTGTCGGCAGGGGCCCAGAGCCCCAGACTTCATCTCCATCTATTTTTATTCTTCACGATTCTCTTGTCCCACCCAACCATCGTGGGACCCACCATTGATCAAATGAAAAATGAATTTTAAGAGAGCCCGGTTTACACTTATTCGATGGACCGACTATGACCATCAAGAGACCTGCCGATTTTTTTTTTTAATATCCAACATTAAATAAAAAATAATACAAATGTCCAAATATTTTGAAGAATTTTAAAAATGTCCAAACCGCCGAAAATTTCGGCACCCGAGAAAAAAATTGGCCGTCGAAAATCTCGACGGCCGAATAACAAAAATTTTGTTCACATGTTCTTCGGTTTATGTTTTATGGATTTATAGTTTTTTTTATTTAATTAGACAATGTTATTCTTACAATTATTTTGCATGATAAGTATAGTTTTGTGTATTCTTTCTATATCATTATGGGTGCGTTTGGATGAATCAAGGAATAGCGCTAACCCAGGAACAGCTGCTATTCCTAACGAGCTATTCTTAACACATCACGTTTGGGTGAAAAAAAACGCTATTCTCAACAAAGGAATAGCTCGGGTTAGCCGCTGTTCCGCTATTTAATAAGAAGATAAAAAGTAAAATACATATAACTTTTAATTTATCTTTTACTGTTAACTCAGTTCATTTGGATTAAAGATGTTATAAAATTTAATAAGAAAATAATTGTTAAAATTTCTGATGTAAAAAAGAAAAGAAAATATCATCTTTTGCAATTGATGAGAAGTTGAGTCATACACTAGGTCTTCCTAAAAGCAAGGCAAGTCTCTTAGCAGAAAACAAATTGCCAAACATTGGAGTTGTACATAGCCACCCAATCGACTACTGGAGTTTACAACATCTTGACGTGGCATGGAGTGATGGAGATCATAAACATCCAACAGCTACTGTAAGTCTGTACCTGGATGAGCACTTCCACGTCAGATTTATGTAATAAGTCGTAAAGTCGAGCACTCGAGAGTCGTAAAGACGCGCGAAGAAGAGCAAAAACATAATAGAAAAAAGAGGGGTAAGAATCATAGCTCCTCGCGCGCCTTCCTTCCTTCCTTCCTCGATGGCGCAACTCCTGTCGCCAGTGTGCGCCGATTCTCTCTTCAAATCTACAAGCCTTTGTCCCTCCTTCAGTCGATGGCGAACTGTTGTCAGAAGCGGGCCCCACAGCCTGAATTTCGGGTTGAGGAGGAGAGATGTGTTGGTGGCTGCTGTCGCTGGAGAGTCCAGTTCGACGACGAATGATGTCGCCGATGACTACTATGCCCTTCTTGGTGTGGTATGTGTTGTTACTTTTCCCTATTTGCCTTGATCTAAGAATAAAATAAACATTAGATGAGGAATCCATAACTTCACTTGAATGCAGGGTCCTTTTTCTTCATCTCTCGAAATTGGATCCTCTTTGTGTCAATTCTAAGAAAATTGGTCATGGATTACTCATTGCCTTCATATTTGTCATCATCTCAAAAAGGACTGAATAGAGAACTAGTGATTCTTTTTTCAGGAATAATGTCCACATCACGGTCCTTTGTTAGTTCAGTATTATTAGCGGCTTGCTTAATTTGATGCATGTATTAATTGTTATCTTCACCTGAGTTTCAATTAATTGACATAATGTGTGTAATTAGATGCCAGATGCAACTCCTCAGCAAATAAAGAAGGCTTATTATAATTGCATGAAATCGTGCCATCCCGACTTAAGCGGGGACGACCCTGATGTAACCAACTTCTGTATGTTCATCAACGAGGTCTATGCGGTAAGACTCTAATGCTCTCTTC
Organism: Carex myosuroides; assembly: GCA_028015225.1. Classification (NCBI taxonomy): domain Eukaryota; kingdom Viridiplantae; phylum Streptophyta; class Magnoliopsida; order Poales; family Cyperaceae; genus Carex; species Carex myosuroides. The sequence continues at coordinate 8,739,933 of CM051489.1, read as the reverse complement.
TGAACATCGATATTGCTTAATTAATTTCTTTTGGGAAAATTTCCGGTGTGCCCAACCAAAATTTTAATTTATATTGTTATACCTATAATGATTGACAATTATCTTGCATATATGCCCCTGGAAACAAATATACGCCATGCATCTCCATTCTAGTTTCCTCTAGAAGATTCTCTCTGCTTTGATCCGGGATTTTTATCTCAAACTCTCAATGTGCACTTTGAACGAGGGGTTTGGAGTTTTATATTGGGCATGGAGAGCCATATGAGGCTCAATTGACCCCACTGGATTTTGCAAAAATGCCCTTATATTATATGAATTAAAGAAAGCCTCCAAGTCTCCTGAACTGACACCAACTAACCAAAAATCTTGCCTCTGCCCCTGATTTTGGGTACTCAAGAACAAAAGATGCAGAGCATTTTTTTGCAAGAATCTGCTGAGAAGATAATTTGCATTTTTGGAAGGTTGTGTTGGATGTTCGAATTTTTCAGTGCGCACAGGAAATTTTCTGATTAGGTGTGGCCTGAGGAAGTGTTTAACCTGGATTAGATGAATTTGAGCAGGTATTGAGTGATCCGGTACAAAGGATGGTGTATGATGAGATACATGGTTACGCATTGACTGCCGTTAACCCTTTCCTGGATGATACTGCCACCAAGGACCATGCCTTTGTTGATGAGTTTAGTTGCATAGGTAATTTTGCCATTGTTTCTTTTTCAGTAGTTCAGTTATTGCTATAAATATAAACTGATGATTTTTATCTTTCGGGACAACAAAAGAATTATCAATTTAGCAGAAGATTAATTTCATAAGTGGAAGCATTGCTGAAATTTTTAAGGGGAATCGACTAATATTTCAACTAATTTCTTATTGTTCTTTTCCTTCTAGTAAGTTTTTGAATAAATAGTTGTTGCTTATATGGGAGGATTTTGAGTTACGTATAATGATGTGACTTTCTTTCATAATTGATATGGAAAACACAAATCAAATCACACTCTTTTGTTCTGCTCTCTTATGAAAAGATAAAAGAACAGAAGGCAGCCAAAGTAGGGTACTTTTATATATGAACTGTAAATAACTGCAGGTTAAATAGAAAGCACAAATAGTTTTCTAAAGTTATTTCTGTATTTTTCTTCTTATATTATATTGAATTATCCATAACTCATGTCGTATTATTTGTCTTTATGTCTAAATAGGATGTAAAAATTGTGCAAACATTTGCGGTGACGTGTTTCGAATAGAAGAGGACTTCGGCCGAGCCCGAGTGCATTGCCAATCTGGAAATCCCAATTTGGTTACGGAGGCTATTGAAAGTTGGTGTGTTTTTATATATATTTTGAAAGACTTCAATTTTTCTTTTCTAATTTCATTTTATTGAAGTTGCTATCTAAAGATCAATCCAGTATGCAGTAAGTTTGACTACTATCATATTTGCAAGTATGAATTTGGGCTTTTCTTATTTCCTTTAGAGCTTAATTATGAGTGTATTGGGGTCTAACGGATTTGTTGGAGATAATATTAAACCAAAATAAATGAGAACACATTAGTAATGAAAGCACCATTGTGATACATAGAACTAATAAAGCTAATCTATATGTATTAATTAAATTTTCAGCCCGGTCGATTGTATTCACTGGACTTCGGCTGCACAAGTCTCTCTCCTAGAAGATGAAATGCGTCGGGTGGAAAGAGTTAATGTGAGTTCTGTTACAATTTTACCTCACCTTTATTTTACTTGGAAACTTTGTATTCAGTTTGAAATAATTGAATGACTCTGCTTATTCCTTTGTAATACAAGAAAAGGATTATTTTACAATCTGGACTATAGGCGTCAAATTATGCATCTATGACTTGAATAGAGAATGTTGGGATAAATTACTATGCTTTATGAATTTGTAGAATGAAAAAGGTGATTGTTGCCCTTGTTTTCACAGGTTGGGCTAATGCTGGCTGGAATGGGAAGTTCAGTTGATGTTTTTCGAATGGTAATCTTGATTATTTTTGTTATAAAATGCCTTTGTTATTTGTCAAGAGTCAAGACCATGCTACATTCATATTTTCAAATCACTTGGGAAGATTACCATAATTGTTTTCTCACTATTTTGCTATATGTCAAAACAGACCAAGATATATACACACCTTAGGTCCTACATGTTTCGAAGCATTCTTGTTATGTTACAAGGCCTAAATTGTTCTGTTATCGAAACTAAACTTGGGTACAATCCTTGAGATTATCATTGATATTAAATAAATATATGACCCAGTTATTCTGGTTATGAGTTGCTCAATTTGCCCAATTTATTGTTTGTAATAATTATTACTGTACTTTGTTATAACTGTGACAGGCGAGCTCAAGGTGGGAGAGAAGGCAGTCTAAAGTCTTGGTAAGTTTCCTTGTCCATTTCTTTTTGTATTATTTTTAATTTTCCACTATTTTGGTAGCGCTAAGCTGAATTACTGAATTGTAGTTATAACCCAAAATGCATAATTAATGCAGGAAAAGGCAAGGGCTAGCATGGTGAAGCAAAAGGATTCAGAGAAAGCGGGTTCATGGACCGGGTCTTGGAGTGATGTTTGGGGAAAACCAAATGAGTACCCAAAAACTACAGGTACTTCAAAATATTATTGAAATTACAAAAGCTGTTAGTGTACAACATAATTGGATTATCCAGCCATATCCACCTTGATTTGAACCTGCCATATTGAACCCTTGTTTTGTTTACCTATGCTTTTTGTTTACTTCTGGATAGGGGTTCATTGGGTCAGTTCGGTTAAAACCAAATTAAATAGTCAAACCAAAATTTTATTCGGTTTTCAAAAATATAACCAAACCAACTGAATTGAACTTGTCAACTGAATGGTTGAACCAAAATAAGGAAGATTAAATTTTTAGAAGGTCAAAACTCAATACATACACAGATACATTTAGTAGTCATAGAAATAAATATGAATTATATACAAGTTCTTGATATTACATAAATTGTTCAATTCCATACGAAATATGTAGATGTTCTAAAATATCCAACCAAAATATAAGTTGTTGATATTACATACATTATATATAAAGCATGGATTTGAACCATATAGAGCTCGGTCGGCTCGGTCTTTTCGGTTTTGAAAAATCTAAACCGAACCAAATATAAAAAACCAAAGTAATTCAAAAATTCAACCGAACCGATTTATTTAAACTGAAAACCGAACCATTTAATCCATACTTATTCGGTTTGGTTGAAAACCAAATAAACCGGACCCAATGAACACCCCTACTTTCTGGACTCTGTTTTGAATACCAATTTATTACCAGCTAAAATTAGATTGAAATTTACAATATGATATATGGTTTCCAGAAGAAGAGGCAAAGGAAAGAACTAAACGAGCTGCAGCGGCAGCCAGGAGGTGGAGAGAATATTCCAGAAAAGGTGTGGATCGACGCCCGACCTTCAAACTTCCTGAGGCCATGTCCTCCGAAGACAAATGAGGAAAAAAAGGTTTTATAGTGATGTATATTCTAGAACTCTTCTCTCAGTTCCTGATTTCTGAAGAATGCTCATTATTTGCAGAGAGCTTGAAATTATAGTTTTCACCATAATTGTGTAAATAAGAAGATATCATTATATAGTAGTTTATACCATTTTAATTACTTTATATTTTTAACTAGGTGCTAAGTCTTTGCGTTGCTTTCGTTGCATTTAGTTAATAATGTTGTGTAGCTGGGATAGTGGAAGTTTTTTTTTTTTTTTTTTTTCATTTTAGGAATGAAGCTTTTCAAGTGTTTTTAATGTAGTATTTTTATCCTGCAAGGAAATAGCGAAATTTATAAATAGAATGGAAACGTCTATAGCTATTTTCACTAGCACGGGCCAATTTTTTTTATTTTTTTTTAATGATACATTACGAATACTGGCAATTTAAACATCCAGGATAGCGTCTACCTTGAAATAGGAAAATAAATTTCTTGTCACTTTTTAAACTAATATCAGTAATCAACAAAATAAATATAATAAATTATAATGTAAATTAATCCTGCATAAGCCCATGAAATTAGAGAAAAAAGGGTAAAGTTAAAGGGCTCTCATGAGTCATGACCTCAGCGAGCAAGCAACAGCATAAGCCCATGACCTGAGTTGTTCCTTCATTTCCAAATCATTTGTAAACTTGGAGTGGATACCACTCTGGCTCTGCTCATTTCTCCTGCTATTTCTCATTTGACAGTCATATAGCACAGCAAACGGTGTTCTTTCTTCCCATTGCGTTCCAGCAGAACTCTGTTGTATCCACTTTTGTACCCTGTTTTTGCTGCTTCTTCCTTTCCTTTTCCCCCGTCTCTTCTCTACACCTGCTATTTCTATGCAATTGCAATTGCAATCTTCTTTTGTCTTTTCTTGATCTTGCTTCTGAGCATGGGTGTATTCATTGCTTTTCGTAGTAATTTGAGGATTTAGAGTTAGAAGCGGGGAAGACGGGCTGAGAACAGTAGAGAAGAACCAAAGGGAGTCTATGTTTTGTAGGAGTTCCTCATTCATTCTCTCAGTCTCTGTTTGGGAGTTGAAGATGAGAGGTGTGAATTCGATAAATCGATAGGATGAGAGATTGGTCCGTCATGGTAGTCATTAGTCAATGTAATTTGAATTTGAATTTGGTTGGTGGACCTCAACGGCTCCAATTCCATAATGGAACGAACACCTTTTCACAACTGCCAGGTTGGAATCCATCTCGGTTTGTGACCCAGTGGGCCCGGGGGGAGCTCAACTTCTTTTCCTAAACCTGGTCTACTTGAGGTGCTTTAGCTTTTGGAAACAACATATATAGCTGAGCCTGAGAGCCTGAGACAGAAAGTAACAATAACCCGAGCCGACAACTCCTATCCTATGTAGTCAGTCTAACGGTCTAGGTATTTAATGCTCTGTTACTGTACTCACGAGTAAGTAGCTGTACATCTTCTGTACCCGTCACAACTTGAATTTGGTTCCAATTTGCCCGTCAAAACTTGAATTTGGTCCCAATAACTAGGGGTGTTCATTGGGTCCGGTTTAATTGGTTTTAGATCGAACCTAACTAGTTCGGTTTAAATGGTTCGGTTTTTTCGGTTTAATGGATCAGTTCGGTTGGCTTTTTAAAACCGAATTATAATTTTGATTCAGTTCGGTTTAAAAAATTCTAAAACCGAATGTATTGAACCGACCGAACTTTTGTTTTCTTATTACCTGTGTAGTCTCCCCTCCCCAGGCCCATGGCCACGATCGTGTCCCATTTCTCTCCCATGCCTAGAGTGACGTCGCTCCTCTTTAAACTATCTCTCTCCACTGTTCGGATTGGACGATACACTCTCTCCCTCCTCTTTGAACTCTCTTTCTCTTTCTCTCTTTCCCATCTCACAAAACCCAATTAGGGTTTTTCTCTCCTCTGTGGATCTGTTGCAGATTGCCCAATTTCAACCCGATTTGGGTCCGTGTGTACCCTTGCTTGCTGGCACGGAGGTCTCGAGGCCGATCCGAGGGCGAAGTAGGTTAGGTTGTGGATTTTTATGTAATTTTCTGATATTTTCTGGTATTTATGTAAGTTTTCATGTAATTTTTTGATAGTAACTTGGTTTCATGTAATATTCTGATATTTTCTGATATTTATGATATATTTTGATTTTTTATGATTTTTTCTAGTTTTTATGTAAGTTTCTGATTTTTATGCCTTTTAGCTTAATGGCTAACTTATTATGTAAGTAAGTCTCGATCTTTTGTTAGAAATGAATTGAAAAAAATAGATGAGAACGATTAACACAAGAAATAAAAGCATTGTCTCACTTGTGTTAAACTGAGAGATCAAACAATTGTTTTCTTTCTTTTGTTTACAGGCCGGTAGGCTTTGAACCAGAAAAATGACATCTCAGAAAGTGCCTGTTGTGCTAAATAAAAAAAAAATAATATACTTCGGTTTGAACCGAACAAACCGAAATAAAATTTTGGTTCGGTTCGGTTCGGTTGATAAGCTAAACCGGTTAGCATCATATGTGTACAAAAGACCAAATTGTCCATTGCATTATTTGTTGTTATATAATAAAGATTTATATAGTTAATTGCAATATACCTGATTTTGATTGCAATTAACAATTTAGTTATAGCAAACCGTATGCTGTATTTAATTAAAACAATTTGTTAAAAAAAATTAAAGAATAAATAAATTTATCTCTCTGGCATTTAGGAAAAAAAAAATCATATTTCTTTCTGAGGTTAGAAATTCTTCAAATTAGATAGTTCGATTTCTTCACCATCTCTTCCTTTGTTTATCTACTAAAAGTGTTTATTCTTGGAAAAGTTGTGCAGACTAATTTAGTAATGAATGTTGTTTTTTAGGAATAGTTGAGAAATCCATAATCTTCTTTGTAAGATGGAGGTCAACATGAAAGCTCAATCGGACACCAGCAGCATAAGAGATCTCTTCAAGTTTGAAGTACACACCATTAGAAAAGCAAAATGAAGAGATACAAGCACGATGAAAAAAAAAAGACAAATTAAATGAAAAAGGTACTATGAATGTGATCTCAATAGAAAGAGCATTTCATCCTCAAGCTTTCTATATATATCCTCAGTTTTGTGAGTTTATTAGAGATTCAACTATGATTTGAGCTACAAAAATGGGATTTTTTTTAAAAACAGTAAGAATAACCTATTCGGTTAAGGGGATTTTTTTTTGCTTCACGGATAGGCTATTTGGTTTACCCTATTTTCACAAAACCAACTCCCCGAACTATGTAACCATTCATGTAACACCCCCTAAACCGAATAGCCAATTCGGTTTGGAGTTTTTTTTTATTTTTTAATGTAAACCGAATTGGCTATTCGGTTTTGGATTTTTTTGTTTTTTTGTTTTTTGTTTAGACCGAATAGCCTATTCGGTGGGGGTAATTTGATACTTTGATTCCAACTGACCTTGCATCTTTGACCTTATTATGACCTTAAATTGATTAATGGTTTTGAATTTTCAAACCAATATCATATTATTTTGTAGAGTAGAACCGGGTTAAATATCTTTTCTTGTTTAACATATCTATACTAATTAAAGTTGTTTCTTGGATTATATACAATTCACCATTTGATGACTACATGCTACAGCATATATAGGATTGAATATCACTTAAAATTCAGTCAACAATACGGTTAAGTCAAAATACGGATTGAAGAGATTAATTTTTTGGCTTAACCGAATAGCCTATTCGGTGAAGCCCAAAAAATACCTTCACCGAATAGCCTATTCGGTTTGGCCAAAAATTGTGCTTCAACGGATCTTCTGTGGCAATGTTCCTACAACTCCATCAGAGCCGACTACTTAACCGAATAGCCTATTCGGTGAAGCAAAAATAAACCTTAACCGAATAGGTTATTCGGTTTTTTCTCTTTTTCTAACAAACTCAGTAATCATGTCATTTCTTTAACTTTTATTATTTTAATTACTGTTTTTAAAAAAAATCCACAAAAATGAGACTTTTTTTCTTTTTCTTGGATTGTGTGCACCCAAAAGGAAGAAGAAAGATGAAAAAACTATAAACAATTCACAGGTGCTTAAGGAGCACACTTTATAAGGGTACTATAGTCCGTGAAAATGAGCTAAGGAACCTCTAAAGGAGACAAATTGACTAAGGGGTGGACCTTAAGAATTTCTGCTAAGGAGATGTTTTAATTCCATATAAGGAACTCTTGTTTGGCTGGATTAAGAGTCCTTAGACTCTTAAGGAAACTTAAGCCTGTCTGCCGAATAGGTAAGGTTTTTATTTTGAGAATGGAGTAGATCCGATGCCTATCGGACCTACTTTTAGGTTCAACGAGCATGATGACCGTCCGATCTAATTTAAGATTTGTGCATATGAAAATTGAAACAGACACACACGGAGTTTAAAGCGTTTCGCACAAATCTTAAAGCAAATCGACGGTGATTAAACCCATCGAACCAAGTAGGTCCGATGCCCATCCGACCTACTCTCAAGTGTTTTATTTTGGGTCATTGTTGCTGTCATGCCGCTATATATGCACGGACCAATGCGTGCCCCAAGTTCATGCATGTGGATAACTTTCTATATTGTCCCTCCAGAAAATTACATTTACTTTGATTTAAAAATTCCTCTCACCTCACTTTTCTACATCAAAATGTTTTATCTTGCACCTTCTATAGAGGCCCAGTTTTTCATTTGGTAGGAATGTGTGAGAACGGTATGATATACACCTGGAGTGAGGCTACGGTACTATGCATGCATTCCACGGATTGGTACGAAATATTGATTAATATATCCGTTTTCAAAGAACAAATTACAGCTGATTTGAACCCTTCAACATGATTTTCATATGAAAATATACTTACAGACTTACTATTTTCTAAATAAATAAATTAAAATAATCACTATTTTTGAATTATCTAAAGTGGTTTTCTACCTATTTAGAAAATAATTAATAGGGATTGTTTCTATATATACTCCGCTAAAATAATTAATAGGGATTGTTTCTATATATACTCCGCTAGCAGCATACCAGTTTTCATATATATGAGGATCACACTTAAAAAATGTAGAAACATATTTATAAATTATATCTTCAGTAGTTCATTATAAATATTAAAAAATGAAAAAGGAATTATGTTTATAATGAAGATAATTATGTTTATAATATTAAAAATTTTATTGAAATTTATAGAGTAGAACTAGGGTGTTTTTAAGTTCATCAAGTTTTTTTTGTGAATTCAACTCTAAATTCTATTTGATTGGCTTCAAACAATAAATTCGAACTGTTAAAACCCATCTATCTTATGAGTGATGTGTCTACATATAAAAAATTTAAATTTAGAATTAATTTTGTATAAAGTCAAGTGGTCAAAAAAACGTTCCAAAAATGAATGCATTAAAATTAATTTATAAACCTTCTAATTTTGACTGCTTGACTTTATACTAAATTAATTTGAAAGTTTGAAATTTCACATGTAGACACATCATTCGAAAGGTAGATGAATTTCAACGGTTCAGATTTGTCATTTAAAGCCAATCCGATAGGTTTAGAGTTGAGTTCACAAATGAACTTGGTGAACTTGTTAAGAACACCCTAGTTCTACTCAAATTTATATATATGCCCATTCTAAATACATTATTTAGATATTTCTCCATCAAAATTTAAAAATTAACATTTCTCTGTCTAAACCTAATTATTTTAATGAAACGTCCATTTTAAAATTTAATCAGTACAAATACTATTTAATAAAATACTACGTTAAACCACTACTAGAATCTCCGTTTTTACTAAGGGGAGAAAAAGAGCTTGTTCCAACGGCTACCCATTGGAATAAGCCCAAAAATCGTCATTTCCAACGGCCGCCCTTGGAAATACTACTGTCACAAGAAGCCTCCATGGAAATACTCAAAAAAACTGTCATTTCCATGCGCTACCCGTTGGAAATAGTTTTTTTTGGCTTATTCCATGAGATTCCCCTTGGAAAAGGAACGCATGGAAATAGTTTCACACCTGACCCCTATCTGGATTATTTCCAAGGGATTGTGAACGGGGCCCACTTGAGTATTTCCAAGGATGATTGAGGTGGACCCCACTGAGTATTTCCAAGGATGACTGAGATGGACCCCACTTGAGTATTTCCAAGGATGACTGAGATGGGCCCCACTTGATTATTTTCAAGGATGACTGAGGTGGGGCCCACCGAGTTTTTTCCAAGGGGTAGCGAACCTGGAACCCATTGAGTATTTCCAAGGCTAGCGAACCTAACTATTTTCATGAGCTAACATTTGTATGGATATACCCATGCAAATGATAACCGTAAATTGCATCATATCAGCACGCCCTCATTCTACAATCCTCCCCGTACCAACCCAGTACCCTTTACATTCCCCACTTCCCGTTGAATCAAATAAACATAAACACATTGATATACATATCGAAAACATGCAATAAACATTAATCAACATAGTAATAGCAATAAATATATCCGTACATCAATATGTACATGAATTTAAACAACTAGCAATATTACAGTCACTATTTTAATATGGTTAACAAGTTTATTAACATTTAGCATCATGTTTTGTTCTTAGATATGAAACTACATCCCTGACGTGTCCAAAACCCATTAAGAACATCACGAGTTGATCAAAATTGATTTGAAAACTAGCGTTCTTAACCGTACCATGTCTTCTAAAGTCTAGATACCAGTCAAATTGTTCTTTTGCTAATCCCACTACCTTTATCCTGAAACAAAAATTCACCAACAGTGAATCAGTCACTGTTAAAAAAAAATGGAATCAAATTAAAAATGATTGTGTATTTTAGTTCAAGGTTAGCACTGTAGCCACTACTTTTATTGCAAATAAATAGGAGTGAGGCTACGGTGCTATGCATAGCACGGATTGGGTCCGTGATATGGCTCAAAATTTGACTTTTCAAAATCCTAACGGTCGATCCGAACCGTTCAACATGATTATAAAATGAATATGTACTTGTAAACCAAATTTTACATTTTTTCGAATTTGTTTACTATTTTTTTAGATAGGCTGTTTTTGGATGGTCCAGAATGTTCAGATCAAGTGATTTTCGAAAAACTAGTAAAAAAAATTCAAAAAATGTAAAATTTGGTTTGCAAGTACATATTTATTTTATAATCATGTTGAACGGTTCGGATCGACCGTTAGGATTTTGAAAAGTCAAATTTTGAGCCGTAGTACGGACCCAATCCGTGCTATGCATAGCACCGTAGCCTCACTCAATAAATAGTCCATCTTAAGAGAATACTAGATCATACAATTACAACAAGTGGTTTGAGGGCTCAAACATGATTCAGCCACTAATCATACAAACCCATGCGGAACCAAGTCAACAAAAGCCATTAATCTAATTTGAAAAGCCGTCAACTTTTTTGTATTGCGATATGGCTTCTTCACTTGGGTGTCATATCTCGAGGGCATGACTCCTTGTTTCTGTCATTTATATAAGAATAAATAATCTAGTACTTGTTAATCCTCAATTGATGCTTGCTTTCGATAAGTCAAATTTCAACTAGATTTCACCGTAATTGTATGTAAAGTAATTTTTGGGTCAAATTGCAGTATTCTACTATCAGGTCTCATGCTGGAATATAACATGCTATTTTAATTTGGGACTGAAAATCATTACCTCAAGATCCTTCAACAAATGAAAAGCAGCTTTTCCTTTCAGGTGTCACTAATACAGATAACAGAGATTCAACAATTTCCCATACTTAGATTGAATTTTGTGTCAATCAATATTGCCCCAGTTATGCTTTCTACAATGTCTCCAAGTGCCTAAATGCATAAAGAATTAAAAAAAAGTTGTTTAATATAAATTAGTCACTTTCTGCTGTTTAATATAAGCTATCAGGAATCCATCAACAACATATATAACTAAAAAAAACTGATCAGGAATGCAGTAAGTATGTACTCTTGGTCAGATGTTCCAAAATCATCAAAATTTGATGTTGTCAAGAGAGGTCGACTTGGCATAGAAGAACCATTGCTGAACATGTAACTTGATACCTCCATGCATGTCTTCATGCCAGAAAGCAAGTTTCTAGCAATTAGGCAACTAAAAACAGAAAGAGACTAATTAACATAAGATTAAGAACACTACAGATGTATTAATGTTAACTCTGATTTCATGGCAATGAAATGGGCATCAGTATACCTTTTATCAAAAAAAAAAAAAATACAGATGCATTAATGTTTTTCATAACATGTACATACCATGGGGTGTTTTTCTAGGAGATGAGTCATCTTTAGAGCTGTGTTATTTTGTGTCTCTACTCGAAGGTGCATGGTTTTCATTCCCCTTATTATCAAATATACTGTATTCAAAATTTAAAAACCAAGCATCGCATTTCGAGAGGAATGAAAGGAAGAAGAAGCAATCTCCAAGAAAAATGAAAGACAAAAAGAAAAGTACCTGTGTATATGTATGTTAAATCAAAAGGTTCTCAGAATGGCACGAGCGGATTTTGGGTATCAGGTTCTCAGAACCACTAACACATGACCTCCAACTACCTGTGTATATGTATGTTAAATCAAACTCATTTTAAGAAATTCTACATCAAATATATAGAGCAGTACTGGTGTTAGCCACGGACATAAAGTAACATATTTAATTATTTATATAAGTGTTTTCAAACAATTCTTTATGTCAGAAATATTTGACTATACAGCTAGATGACTGATGAATAAGTTTCTTGTGCATTTTTCGAAGTAACACATCTAAATTGGTTTATTGAAATAGGCATCTGTAGTGTTGGAACAGCCATGGAGGCGACAATCAGAGATCTGAACACAATCATTGACAACTTCACTACCCTCATCTAAAATCTAATTTTGGTTTGAGCATTTCATCGAACACCTTTAATGCATTAATGTATTCAATAAAATCATCTAAAAAATTCAAGCTTTTTAAGTGCATGGACTACAAATCCGAATTAAATGATGAAATGGATTACTTACGGTATTTGATAAAAAATTCAAGCTTTTTAAGTGCATCGAACACCTTTTGACTTCTCAACGTCGCCAATTTGGGGATTTACGGCATCTAATGGACTGGGCAACTCGCTTCTTTTTCGCTGGAGGCTGAGAGTTTGAGGCATCCATGGCTAGGGTTTAGGGTGTGACGAGGTAGTGATTAGGGTTACTTTAGGGTGCGACAGAGGGGGTAGCGGAGTAGCGGCTAAGGAGGCATGGTGAGGGAGACAGGCGATCTGTGAGGAAGAGGGAGAGTGGCGATGGTGATGGCTAGCAAGGCTAGGGTTTAGTGAGGACGAGAGAGAGAGCAGCGAAGGAAAGCGGGAGATGAAAAGAATTTTGGGAGAGCGTGAAATTTCAGAGGGAACTAAAGGAGGGAACGATAAAATTTTGGAGTTTTGGTACAATCGTGCTTGGTTTATTTAGAAAGTAGACAGAGGAGAGGAGAGATCTCGCTGAGTCCAGAGAGAAAAAATAAAAGGATTTGTATTGTATTTACTAGAGAGAATTCATAAACTTTGAGGTAAAATAAGATTTGTGTTTAGATCGGAACCGTTTGATCATTATTATGCACGAATATTGAAAGAACATGTGCATCATCTAGGATCGGATCTAAACAACAATATTATGTTACCTCAGAGAATAGAGACTACATATCCACATCTTTTAAATGAAGCCATCAGGACCATTCATTACCTATCAGACGGCTTGAGCTTGATATTTATAAATTAGCTATGTATGTACACCAAATAATATGAAAAAAATTCAATACAAATGTTTTTAAATTATTTACATTTTCTATGGCCAAACCATACTTATAGTTGTCAATTTTATAGACTTTCATCATTATTTGCCCCTTCAAATTTAGCAAATATTTGTGGACCGTTCATTTTTACATGAACGATCGACGATCAATCTGTAATGAAATGATTTCAATTTTTTTTTGAAGTGATCTAAGAAAAATATTGAATGTAACCAACATAGAAGTTATGAAGTTTAATTATATCTGAGCTTCGATCCGACGTGAAGTGGTATAGCCCTTCGATGTTTCAATATTTTGTCGACTCAATGTATAGGTAAATAAAATTATTTTTTTATCAAACTTTGATACAAGAAAATAAATACAATGCTCTTTAATTTCAACGGTTCTGATCGACCAGCGGATGAAATATTTTCGTGCGCCTTCATTAACTCCTAAAGCAAGAGTATATGTCTTATGAAACATAAACTCTAGTTTGTGAGTTAATGAAGGCGCACAGAAATATGTCGTCCGCTTGTCGATCAGAACCGTTGAAATTAAATAGCACTGCATTTATTTACATGTATCAAAGTTTGACAAAAAAATATTTTTATTTACCTATCCATCGAGTCGACAGAATATTGAAACATCGAAGGGCTATAAATACTTCATATTGGATCGAAACTCGGACGTAACAAACTTGCAAATATTTTATGTTGGTTATGTTCAATATTTTTCCTTGATCATTTCAAAAAAAATTTGGAATCATTTCATTTCACATCGACTGACGATCACTCCTTGAAAATGAACGGTCCGCAAATATTTGCTAAATTTGAAGGGGCAAATAATGATGAAAGTCTATAAAATTGACAATTATAAGTATGATTTGGTCATAGAAGATGTAAAAAAAATTATAAAAAAATTTTGAATTTTTTTCATATTACTTGTTGTACATGCATCACATAATTAGTAAATATCAAGTTCCGAGTCATCCGATAAGCAATGAAGGGTCCTGATGTCTTCATTTGGGCGATTTTGTTAGCAGAGCATTTTTTATTTTATGCAGCACACTGATATAATTTAAAGAGCGTCACTACTAGAATTTTGGTTTCTTGCATGGATAAAACTTAGTTGTTACATGGATGTGAATGTCCCATGCAAAAGAATTGGCATTTCTGACACAACAATATCCATGCAATTAATCTAGATTGTCGATGTAAGAAGTCCTACACTATCCATGCAATTTTATTCCAAAGGTCCATGTAAGAAGTCCTACACTATCCATGCAATTAATCTAGATTGTCGAGAAATATTAGTTGCATGCGACTACCCATGTTAAATGTTATATAAATTCCTGGACAGAGCCTTTCCTGTATATATTTGATCTCTCCTTTCAAATTGAATATATTTTGTATATCACAGCAAGCAACATGAAGTATAGCAGTATATTAAAAACTAAATGAGATACACAAATATATTCCGAAACTTAAAATGTAGAATCTATAAATTTGGTCTTAAGAATAAACCTTACAAAGTCATTGAGATACAAAATAATTCACCAAATTAATATACAAAACAATTCACCAAAATGGAAGACAAAACATTACACAAAAGATTTACCAATTAATAACCATCTTCATCGGATTCATCGTTGAGGTTAGACCATCCAAGTGCTTCCTCAACTTCATGCATGTCATACTCTTGCTCCGTGTGATAACCTTCATCACCTTCCTCCATGGGGTTATCAGCCACCATTTGTGGTGCATGTGATATTGTTGGTGAAGTCTCCATCATATCGTCTACTAGTTCGAACTCATTTTCTTGAATTACCACATTCTCCCAATTAAAGCCCTCTTCATTTGGTTCCAATACCGGATTATCCGTCCTTTCCTCTTGGTAAAATTCGAGATTTTCATCGAAGTCCTCGACACGAAACTTTCCTTTGGGGCTTGTTTTCATTGCCACCCACCATGGACGTCTTTCACGAGTATCCGATGCATAAGGAATGTAGACTACTTGAATTGCTTGGCATGCCAATACGTACGGCTCAAAACTTTTTAGCCGAGATGTGTGTTTCACCTCTACTATTCCATGTTTTTTGTCCTTTTTTACCCCGGTTGTTATGTCAAACCAAATACACCTAAAGAGAGCAACCTTGTTGCCTCCATCATAATTTAGCTCAATTACCTCTTGGAGAATTCCATAGAAGTCGTGTTGCTCGCCATTTTCATCAAACTCTCCGTTGATGCAAACACCGCTACTCTTTGTTGCCTTGTTTTGCCCATACTTTTCGGTGTGAAATCGATACCCGTTGATGTCGTACACTTCGTAGGAGCTTGCGATTTTAGATGGCTTGAGTCCTGCCTTTCGGATATATTTATCACAATCATCATCAGAGAGTACCTTTGTTCGTAACCAATCTCCGTAACTCTCTTGACGAACTTTGTCCAAATCTTGCGGTCTTGTACCACCGTTGAGCATGCATGTATCGAACTCCCTACAAATTCCAATAATTATACAAAAATAAGATTTCGATAGTTTTGACCAGCATGAAAGTCTTTGAAGTTTCCCAATATTGTGCCAATATATAAAGCATTACATGCCAAGCATCGATATACAAAATTTTCCATTTATATGAATTTTGGTAATTTTAAATTGATTTCTAAATCCCAGCTGGTGAACACGAAAAACTGGGTCAAAGAATGGGAGCTGGCATGTGAACTGCCCCTCACAAATCCCTCAATTACACATATCTACAGGCCTTAATATTTTTTTTAAAAATTTTGGCACAGAGTACATGAGGTGACCATCATTTCTACACAGAGAACTAAAAATATGGTTAAGCCAATTGCTCACAATAATTTTATAAAGGTCAGCTGTTCAGAATTATCAAAACAATCAGCACTAGTCAAACTCTAAGCCAAACTCAAACAAAAAAAAATGATAAACCAACTGGAATAATTTAAATATGTGTGTAAATGTCTCATGGACAGTATACTACATGATTTTAATATGGTTATGACACCGGCTTTGGCCATTGGTTGTTTTCCAAATTAAAACATATAGCTAGATAAATAAGATTGTACCTTTCATACTTGTCACGAATCTCGGGACAGTTGTGAAGGACATAGTAGTGTGCTGCTTTATAGTCCTTATCATCAAGAACAATTCGATTTTCTTTTCCAAGAGGCCGACCCGGATTATCAAATATCGATAGTCCTCCTTGCGAAGGGTTACTCCTTACAACTCGTTGTTTGCCATTTCGAGGTTTTTCTTCAAAATAATGTGAGCAAAAGGTAGATATCTCTTTAACAATTGTAGCCTCGACGATTGAACCCTCGACACGTGCCTTGTTCGTCACTCTCATCCTTTGTTCTTTGTTACGCCTATAATTTCAAGAGTCGGTACGGTAGTTAGATAGATATACTATTATGGGTTCGATATAACAACCAACTTGCAAGCGAAGTGTTTCATTATGTATTTAAAATGTTTTGGGAAAGATAGCAAACCTTTCACATGGGTACATCCATCGGGACCCTACCGGACCACCCATTCTAGCCTCGTGTGCTACATGCACCACAAGATGCTCCATTGAATCGAAGAAACTTGGCGGGAAATTTTTTTCCATTTTGCAAAGTGTGACGACAATATCCTTTTCTAATTGGTCTATACGGGATGGTAAAATCTCCTTGGCACATATCTCTCTAAAGAAACTTGAAATCTCGCATAGAACATTCCACACTTCATCCGGGACAAAGTCTCGAAATGCGACGGGAAGTAGGCGCTCCATGAACACATGCAAATCATGGCTCTTTAACCCAATTAGGGTGTTTGTTGTGAGGTTAACACACCTTGACCAATTCGATGCGTACCCATCGGGAAACTTCACTATCTCCTTGAGCCATGTCAAAACCTTCCGCTTTTGTTCTAGAGTAAGTGCGAAGGGAGCTTTTGGTTTACGCATCTTTCCTGGGTGTCGAGGGTCCGGGGTTAGGTGTTGATTGTCACGATCGCAAAGGAGAGCCAAATCTTTCCTTGATTTTTCATTATCCTTGGTTTTGCCACCTATGCTTAAGAGCGTGTAAATCAAATTATCCGCGAAATTCTTCTCCAAATGCATAATGTCAATGTTGTGAGGCAAAAGATTGTCTTTCCAATATGGTAACCTCCAAAATATACTCTTTTTTTGCCAATGGTGGGTATCGGCATAACCACGAATTTGGTTTAATTTCTTAGTTCTACCCCATTCAATCTCATCTAGTTGGCTCACTTCCTCGAGCATCTCCTCGCTCGTTTTGTGGCGCGGTGGCCCACCATATTCGGCTCTTCCCTTGATGAAATTTTTCTTATCTCGACGAAATGGGTGACCCGGAGGCAAGAAACATCTATGACAGTCAAACCAACTTGCTTTCCCACCATGCACTAGTCGAAAGGCCTTTGTTGCACCTTGACAATAATAACACCCCAATCGTCCATGTGTACCCCACCCACATAGCATCTCATAAGCGGGATAATCACTCACCGTCCAAATAAGTGATGCATGCATCTCGAAATTCTCCTTTCTAGATTCATCCCATGTCATTTCTCCAATCGACCACAATTTATTCAACTCGTCAATTAAAGGTTCAAGAAGGATGTCAATGTCCCGACCCGGATGCTTTGGTCCGGGGATGACTAGCGTGAGGAACATGGTATCTTCTTTCATTAACATCCCCGGTGGTAGGTTATATGGAAAGACAAACATCGGCCAACATGAATATGGAGATGCACTCGAGTTGAAAGGCATGAATCCATCCGTCGTAATACCCAAAATTACATTTCTCACATCTTTCGCGAAATCCGGATACTTGGCCGCGAAATGCTTCCAAGCCTCACCATCGGCCGGGTGCACCATAATCCCGGGTTTGTCACGCTTACCCTCCTTGTGCCATCTCATATTTTTCTCATTTGATTCGGTCAAGTACATCCTTTGCAATCTTGGGGTAATGGGTAGGTAACGAAGTATCTTTTGTGGAACGGGTTTTGCCTTTGTATTATGTCCCGGTGGCTTATATCTCGGTTCTCCACATACATCACAACTTGTCTTGTCCTTGTTCGTATCGTTGTAATAAAGCATGCAAAAGTTTGGGCATACGTCTATTTTCACATGTTCCATGCCCAACCCCTCGATCAATCGCTTCGATTGGTAGAAATTATCCGGCATTTGAGAGCTAGGAGGAAGCATGCTCTTAATGAGACCCATCATATCATCATAGCATTTTTGGCTCAATTGGTGTTCCGCCTTTAACGCCAAAGCTTGTGTGACCGCCGACAATATGGTATGGTTTTCGCATTTCAAATGTCCGGTCATGTTCTCCTCCCAAAGAGGGGTTTCCGATGCGGCTAGCATGGTGAAAAATTTTGAAGCTACTCCGGAGGGTTGGTCAGCCTCCCAATCAAAAGAAGGTCCAGCTGCTGCCCTTACCATATCTCCCATTTGATCCGTTGGTGGAGGGGATAGACGGTTGATAGTTGGGTTACTCTCATCCTCGCCGTGCTTGTGCCAAACCTCATATAGAGCGCGGAAACCAGATTTGTAAAGGTGTATCTTCACGGTTTCTACATCTCGACTATAGAGGTTGTCACATTTTTTACAAGGACAAGGGATACACTTCCTTCCACGCGCGTCGATAGTCACCACATCGGGTTTGGATAATGCCGCCTTAGCAAATTCTTGAACACCCCTAATAAAATTTGGTTCAAGTCGTGTTCTGTTGTTGTACATCCATTGACGGTCGTTAGTGGCCATTTGATTAGTTTCCTGTAACATTGAATTGATGGTTAATTTAAAAATTGAGATGTGGTACAACCTAATGACTTCAAGTCCTTTCTGGCATTTCATCAAACAGTTCCAATGCGCAGAAAAAAAAAGCATTTGTTGAATGGTAATGTACACAGAGAGTTAGAGGTTGTAAGGAAATTCAGCCCCATTCAATTAGGTTGAAATGAACCGCTTAGTTACCACAATAAATTATATTTCAATTGTACTTACCTCCTCTTTGAGTGCAATGCCGATGTTGACTTCAATGTGATGAGCAGAGAGACACAGAGACTCAAAAAGGCTGATGGGCAGAGAGAGATATAGCGAAAGTGGAGGGAGGGGTAAGAGGCTGGGCAGAGAGACACAGAGACTCAAAAAGATAGAGTGGAGGGATTAAAAAGAAGGGCACGACTTGGCGACTGACCGACTGGGCTCATAAGGAAGAGCATGAGGAAATGAATTACCAATAAGGTGGTCTGTGTCGGGTTGAAAATGAAACCGATGGTCGGCATTTACATCGGAAGACCAGTACAAATAGTGTCATTGTTGTTCTAAGTTCATTTTTGTTTTTTTTTTGCGTACCCTGTTTGTACGCATTTTATTTATTCCACCACAAATTCCCACCATGCATTGTATATATCCCAACATAAGACTACATCCCATTTTATATATCCCAACAGAAAATGAAACTCAATATATGCCAAGGATAAGAAAAAACATATCAGGAGTTAATTATCTAAGATGAGTGACTGAAGTATAGTAAACTTCAGTTTAAACTTAATGCTGTTCACATCCTACTTAATTGTTCATCCAAATACTTAATATTGTTCACTTAATACATAACTCCCAATCAAATTAGATACATAACTGTTATGTTTTGTTAGCCGCTACACTATTACAAATGGCGTAAAACCAGAGAAGTTAGGAGTTCCAGAGATCATCCACGTCCTTTATCACCCCCACCGCGACCAGAAGGTTCCCCTCCCCCTCCGATATCGGCCCCACCACCACCAGAAGACTGCACATTTGTGACAACCTCCTAACAAAATGCAGAAAAATAATCGAAAATATGCATTAATATACTACGATGTGATTTCCAAAAAATGAGTTGAAAGGGACATTGCACTTACAGAGAAGTTAGGAGGGTCAGCTCCTGTTTTGGCGAAGAGCGCCGCGATACATGCCCTTCTGTACGCATTTTCTTTTTTATTCTCTTCCATTTCCTCTCGGTGTCGCATCTCTTGGGCAGCAATCTCCTGAGCAAACCCTCTTTGTGCAACATCTAGTTTCCTTTTAACTAACTCTTCCACCTCCTCGGCAGTGTACGATTTCTTTGTGTGTTCAGCAGAGGTGGCAGTGCTTTTGGTAGGTTTCGATGGGGCTGCCTCCATTGCCTCCAGCTCTTGGTTGGCTTTTGACATTCTTGACCGATTGCCAAATCCGTACATCCTGCCTCTCTTGTCCTCTCCATCCACAGCAAGTTTCCATAGCGCTTCATCGTCCATTTCATTCCCATGTGCCTCTTTTAATGATTTGAACCGATCCTGCATTGGATCGACACAGTAAGTTAAGTTATAAATTGCAAATCATTATATTACATCTAACGGACTGTAATCTTGGGGCTAAGGGTGCTATAGTCAATTTCACTTTCCAAACAAGGGTACATTTATGTTGCTTGAGTTGTGCTTGTAATTCTCAAAAGAAGGAACTGATTACACTATAGCAAACCAGGCCGGCTTGGTAATGTTGAGAAATAGATAGAAAGTTCTCCAGTTGACCCAATAGCTAAAGGATTTTTTTTTTAAATGGTCAAAAGCAGAATTTGGTAAAACCCTCACCCAAAATTGGTTCATGTTGCACAATTTTGGTTCATGCTGTACGTAAATACCATCAAATTGGTTCATGTTGTGTGAAAATGAAGACATAGACAAAATTTGTGTTTACCGCTGCCCTTTTTGCTCTATCGCTGACGTACTCCCCCGCCGGTGACCTCTTCAAATGAGTTCGATCAAAAACATCCTGAAGACCAACGGCACTCCCCTTCTCAACAATCTGAAATTTCATTTTCAATGTATAAGATGTAGATCAATACAACAGTTAAGAGAAGGAAATTCATGAAATTAAATTTTCAATGTGTAAGATGGAAATCTCGAATCGATCACAGCAAATAAGCCACTTCTTAGCAAATTACAGCAAATTACAGCAAATTACAGCAAATAAGGCACTTCTTAGCAAATTACAGCAAATAAGCAACCTCCTAGCAAATTCTTGTTTATTTGTAAAGTATATGATGAAAGAAGAAATACTAATTTTTGTTTGTGCCTGTACGAGCTCCTGGATCCACCCACATGACTGACGGCACGTTTATCTCCAGAGCTGCTAGACCCAGTTTTGTTAGCCCGGTTGATGTTTGAAGATTTCTCCCATTTGGGATTCATCCAAATGTCACACAGACCCTTCCAGTGGTCCGAATTCTTGCACCACCTTGGACAAACATCCTTCCATAACTCCTTGTCCTCTCCAAATTTGTTCCTGCACACTCTCCTAGTGTCTGTCAGTACACGCAGCCAGGTATCTGCCGCTATGTTCTCGAAGACATCGAGACAACGCCCGACATCTTCGCCTTCGGCCCATGAGTATCGCTGCAAGAATTTACGCAGGATTTCTAACCTCACAGTCGAAGGAAACATGTTGAACGACCTGATTGGTCCCGGCAGGCACTCACAAGTCACGAGCCTTATTGTTGTCACCACCTTTGAGCATTTAGGGGCTGCTGTGAACTCGTAGTCACCAACAACCTTCAGTACAGGCCTGCTATCTGGGTGAACAGGGTCACGAGACTTGGCAAGACCCCGTACACCCCTGACATCAGACTTCTTCCCCTTCCTGTTTTGCTTTCGCTTGCTAGTCTGCACTATATTTGCTGACCAATCCAGGTCTACACCGCTCAATTCGAATGCTTCAGGACACATGCGTAGAACCCGACGCTTACGGAACCTCCTACTTCCATCATCCTCTATCTCCGGCAGTAATGACTGGGGTTCAGCAGCAGCCTCCTCTGCAGAGAAGTTAGATGGCTGGTTCATGTCAGAATTGTGAATATCCTCAGTATTGTCAGATTCTGCTGGACTCACACCGGGCTGCACAGTGGGCTGCGGCTCGGGCGGCGGCTTGTGATGCGGCTCGGGATGCACACCGGGCTGCTGCTGCTTGGGATGCGGCTGCTGCTCGGGCTGATGTGGGGGCTCCGGCGGTTGTGACTGGGGTTCAGCACTCTGACTGGGAGAGGAGGCGGAGGCCCCCTCTGTCTCATCCTCTTCAATTGTGTACATTCCTCGGGCGGTGTCAATATCTTCACTGCTGAGAATTTCATCAGATTCTTCAGACTGGTCAGAGTCATCATCCAACATTCTTCTGGCCCTCAAGTATGCCAGGTAAGCGGGACTATACCCTGAATATGTTCTGGCCCTGACCGGTTCTTCGACCCCCTCTTCTGCCTCATCTTCTTCGACCGGGTCGTCGACTGGTTCTTCGACCGGCTGCTTGACCGGTTCTTCGACCGGCTGCTCGACCGGTTCTTCGACCGGCTGCTCGACCGGTTCCTCGACCGGTTCCTCGACCGGCTGCTCGACCGGTTTTGGATGTCCATCGGGCTGAGGAGGTACGTCGGTGGGAGGGCTGGAGGATGGGGCAAGTGGAACACTCACTTTGGTGGGCTGAGGTGGTGACAGAGGAGGATACTCAATAGGATTCAGCCTTGGGGATCTTCGGCGGCCATCAACGTCAGCACCCAAGGGTTTTGGTCTACGAACCATTCTCTTAGAGGAAAGGGACTTCGGTGGAGGAGGTGTCATAATGGCCTCTGGCTCTGCCATTGGCGGGGGAGAACGTGACACAGTCGCCGTGTCAGTTCCCTCCACCTCGGGATGAAGCCTCGGAGATTTCCGGCGTCCAGACACCGTGGTCCTTACGGAATCATCACTGTGCTCCATCATATCTGTGACAGAACAATACAAAATTATTAATTAAGCTACAGCAATACATTGTAATACCATCAATGTAAGCAATAATCAGGTTCAAGTGATTCCTTTCATGAAATGTTTTAGATTTGTCAACTTATTTAGATAAGATAATTACTTGTTTAAAATCAGCTCCAATTTACAGAACTATACAACATAAGACTAAAAGCAACCATAAGCACTATACAACATAGATGCGTACCATAAGACTAAAATCAGCACCAATTTACAGAACTAGATAACATAAGAACTATACAACATAGATGCGTACCAGTACTAGTACATCCAGAAAATCAGCACCAATTTACAGCAAGAAAATAGATTAAAAGCAACCATAAGCAAACGCACAAATTCTGAAACCAGAGACATTTTTTCATTGATGATTATCAAGGTCTTTGCACTTACAGAACTATACACACATCTTTCATCTTGTACATATTGCAAGAGAGATCAAAACAAATGAGATAAACAAAGAGAGATGACTCAAAAAGCTTGTACCAGCCTTCAATACCAACCCACGTACTCTTCTCTTTTTCTTTCTATCTCTACTCTTTTTTTTTCCAAAGATGAACAGAACTTGAGGGACAAAACACCAAGCTGTTTAGAACACACTAGAACACACTGGACCTCTAATATCTCTTTTTTTTTACAAAATAGACCCTAGACTTAACAAAAAATATTGATACTGCCCTCTCTCTACTAAACTGACCTAACAGAATCAAGGTCCAGTTTATCATTTATTAAACGGTCTATTTAATGTATCAGTGACAAATAGACAGTGATTTTAGCTGACAATTGCCAAATTGAAGATCGATTGAGACATGATCAATCCTTAATCAAAGAGGTTCTTTTTGTTTCAATATTTATTCTTACTGGTTCATGCTCCAGTACCCCAAAAAGTTTTCAAAGGACCATCGATGTAAACCTAACTCGAATTTCAAGCTTTTCTAGACACCTTTAATTTCAAGCCTCTCGTACTTTCAAGCTTTTCTAGACACCTTTAAGCTACAGCAATACATTGTAATACCATCAATGTAATTAACTACAGTTTCTGAATGTAATACCATCAATTGATATATTTTTGTTTATTTGGTGCTTTTGGAGATCATAAAGGGCTTTTCTGAGTATAAGAGAAGGTAATCTATTCATGCTGACTATGAAGGCTCCTACTGCCATAACCCAAGCTAATTGATTTTCAGAATTTGACGTGTCAGAGCTATTCAATACTGACTGACGATGATAGGTACAAAGGTAACCAGTAGCAGAATAAGCCAACCATGGATAACATGTTCTTAGCTACCTTTCATTAAATCAAAGTATCAGTAATAAAAAACTCCATCAATGAGCTTATGCAACAATAACTCTATATTTTTAATTCATTACCAGAATATTATATTTATAAACAAACAACATAAGACTACAAGGGACAAATCAGGTTGCCACATCTTATATAGGAATGACTACATCTGATCAGGTCAGCAATACAAAAAAACAATTGACAAAAAAATCCTCATTTTTCATGCATATATATAATAGCAACTACCTCTGAGTTAAATTAATGATTTTAAACCCAAGTTAAAGTTTTGAGTCAATAAAGATGAATGAAAACTAAATTAATAAAACTAATTTCGTAAAACCTAAATTAATGCATTAATACCATATAGTTGTGAAATTCATCATATATATATGGTTTAATTGTTCATAGAAAACCTAACTAATCAATCTACTTTGAGGTTCTTTTTTGGTAGTGGTTGTCAATATATAACCAAACATCACGAGTTTACCAAACTTATCCGTGCACATGCAAGTATTCTCCTTTGAAATTTCTATCGTTTGTTTTTGCATGAAGGAGCCTGTGTCTCTCATTTCATAAAATTGTGTACTTATTACCGTTGTTTCATTATATTACTACGGCAGATATAAATTCTTTAGTACTATTTTTAGATCGCGCAGTACCCACAGCACCCCGCCCAAATATAAATAATTATGTAAAAGAATTTTATTGGAACCTCCCAACTTCCTGCTCCATATACAAAATTCAGAGACAATACATGTTATTGTTTACGTATATATATAATAAATGTTTCCAACAATAGTTCTGCACTTCTCTTCATGGGAATTTTTTTCCATTTAATTAACTCATATTATATTCAGGACACTTCAAAGAAATGTTTTATTTAGTTGTATTGTAAAACCTAAATTAAAACCTAAAATTAAAACCTAAACTAAAACCTAAATAAAACTAATTTCCTAAAACCTAAAATTCTACTGCCCGAATTTCCTAAAACCAAAATTAATAAAACTAATTTTTGTAACCTAAATTACAGCAACGAGTTATCTACGTACCTATTCCGAAGAGCCTTCGATCTCCGACGTAAGCGAGATTGGCGGAGAGAGCGGCGGGGGTCGATCGATCGTCAGTACGGAGGGTTGCGAATGTGGTCGATCGAGAGACAGAACAGAGCGACGGGTGGGAGTGTTCTTTGGCGGCGACCCCGATCGGAGAGGCGGAGTGAGGGAGAGGAAGGGTTGCGCCTCGGGAGGTAATGTGTGAGGGTTTAGGGAGAGGAGGGGTTTTGGTTGCCTTTTCAAAAAAAGCTAAGTCCCAGACTCCCTCTCCAGAGACCTAAGTATGTATGAATTCGTATCCTCTGCATTAAGAATTCAGATCCCCTAATGTAACCCAATTTTTGAGTTTTGATCCAAACCGTCCAAGATGCTCTAACACGATCTTAAAGAGTCTGGACCCCACAAATAATACTGGGCCCCTGCGCTACCACCGAATAGGCACCGTGCATGTCAAAACTCAAAAATTGGGTTACATTAGGGGATCCGGACTCCTGCATTAACCCCTCTCTGTATCGCATTTACTATGAGGGCCTCAGGTACCTCAAATTTACCAATGCATATCGGTGCCGCATGATCCTCTAGCACAAATCTTAGAGTAAAGAGGGGCTTCCACCTGGGGCGGATACAAACACATTATTTATATTACCTGAGGGGACATCATCGCATAATTTTCAGTTACTAAAATGGAGATCCCATTTTTAAATCAGGACAGTTCATCACACATCAGATGGCTCTGATTCGCCCAGTGGCCATTTAGATAATAATTACACAGCAAATAATATACTGAAAATGCAAAATGCAAAAAACTAAAGTTTATCATATTATATATGTAAATTATTCTTACAAATATCAATTTTATACCATTTTAATATTATTTGCATCTTAAAATAGTGTTAGTGAATGTGGACCGTGCATTTTCACGTTATAAATCAACGGTTGATTTGTCATGAAATGATTCAAAGTTGATTTTTAAATGATTAAGTGAGGACCCTTAACATGTACAACACAAGTGTTTTTTATTTTGGCCGTCTCTAAGCTTCGATCCGACGTGATTTGATTATAGCCATTCGATGGCTTGATATTCCGTAGGCTAGATGCATGTGAAAATCAACGTAAATTTGGACAAAATTTTAAAAGACCAAAAGTAAGGTAATAATCTTTAATTGTAACGGTTCCGATCGACCGGGCCACGACATTTTGGTTTGCGCCTTCATTAACTTGCACAACTAGAGTTATGGTTGCATGACAAGTATATATGGCATATGAGTTGTTAAGACAAAATGCATGTACTAACTTAATATTTTAGGTGTCTAAATCATTTACTAATATGCAAATACATGTTTAAAAATTCATTTTGGGGTAATAGAGATACTAATATAATTTCCAATAAATTTTTTTAACAAAAAGAAATGCCAATTTTCTTCATTGATTACTAAATTACACAACTCATTGCAAAAAACTAATAACACATATTTAATAAATTAATTTGTTCATCACATATTCATGACTTGTACAAATTTAATTAAAATATGAATATATAATTATTAAAATTTTTACAAAATTTATCTCATCTGTTCAGAATATATATTCTTATAAATCCACATGTTAACATACTAAAATCCCACTTCTTATTTAAACCCTATTTCACTGAACTCCTGGCCCCATAATAAATTCCCGAATAAGCACCTGACACGTGTCAAAATACTGTGTACCTAGCGAGAATACGGAGTTCTATTTCAACTCCCTCTCAAATTTTGTATATTTATATTAACAGAGCAGGTGTGGTTCAACGCAGCACATCACATTGGTACATTTCACGTTATAAACCAATTAAAAAACTGCCGGAAAGTAAAACAGATGTGCTAATAAAATTGGCGGAAACTTTCCCCCCATCGCAGCCAGCGAAAAGTTCCCCCCTTTACCGAATTCACATCCTCCCCGGTACCGCACCAGGGAGCCTTTTACGCTTACTGCATCCAGACGGTTCTTTCCCAAATCTCAAAACTGCTAAGAGTAAATCTTAAACCGTAAATTGAAAGGGAATCTTTTGCAGTATTGGAGAGGATACATGTTCCCCATTAGATAACCTCAGTTACTTAGCCGCCTCCCTCACTTTTCCACTCATTTCCACCCTCTTTCTCTCCTTGGCTAGGTCACGATTTCTTGACCCTCTTTCTCGCCGTCTCTAAAAAATCACCCAATTTCTTGACGGCACGGAGGTAGATCCAACCAACGGAGGTACCTCTCACACTTCTTGGAGGTACATGCACCCCTCAAGAAATTTGATTTTACTTTCCTTTTCAGGTAATATCTAACCGGTTTCGAACTTGATTCTCTTAAATGTGCGTATCTATGCATTGTTCCCACCTTCTCACCTCACATTAGAATATTTCTCTTGATATTTTTGCCAATTCTCGGAAAATGTAGTTTAATCTGGACTTACACTTGATATGTGCTCCACAATCACCATTCTCTGAAATGATAATTGTTCATGTCTGAAAAAATAGAAATACTGTGTAGTTTGATCATTTTGAAGTTTATAAAATTGTGTAGTCTTCATAGGCATTGTATGAACAATTGTGCTGTAAATGTCTCATATGCATTGTATACTGTGTGTAAATGTCTCATGGACAGTATACTACATGATTTTAAATATGTGTGTTAACATCGCTTCAAAATTTAATTTCTTATTGAAGTTCAAAATTTAACCTGACAGAACTAGAAGGAGATGATCCCATTTCATGATTTCCTGATGATGCTTCATTTATTTTCTACAAAAGATATTTAGTAAGTTTTCTTATAAAGAAATCACCCCAAAATATATTAAAAAAACAAAGAAACAATTCTCTTTTACATAATTGGGAAACAATTCTGAGGGAGACCATGTATATGTTCCTCCTACCTTACTTTTAGTATATATATTTGATGTAGATTTATACTTGGGACCTTGTAAATATATTTTTATTGTCAATCAATTGTTGGAGCTCAATGCTACCAACCTTCAAAAAAAAAGTTATCTTTTATTTTTGAAAGATCGCTATACCTTGTAGTTCTCCGGAGCATTCTTATAGAACTGTTGAGCTGATGCCTTTCTAGCCTCATCTTGTATCTTTGTTTTTTCCTCTTCCAGTCCTTTAATTAATCTCCAATAAAAAAGAAAACAAAAAAATGCAGCTCTTGACTGAAACATAAAATCCCCAATTTTAACATTTTAACCCTAATTGACATCAATGTAATCAGTAAACATAATTACTTCCGCTCATCAATGAAATCTTAATGTCCAGCAACAATTTCACCTTTAATTATATTTGTGACAGCGAAATCAATGTTCGACATCCACTAGGTGTGACACCTTTAATTATATTTGTGACAGCAACAATATTCGACATCACCTTTAATTATATTTGTGACTTACTTATTTTTTGTATCACAGAATTACAAAGTTCAAACTTAAACATACGGTGCATTTGGAATTACCAGCAAACTCAAAGCTTAGTAATGCCCGTTTCCACCCCCACTACCGGATCCTGAACCATATCCAGAACCGGATCCGTATCCTGACCCAGATCCACTGCCACCATCACCACCCCCACCTACACCTCCACCTCCACCGCCGCCACTGCCATACCCACCACCATGAGCACCACCTTCGCCGTATCCAGACCCAGAACCATAACCAGATCCATACCCAGATCCATTACCAGAACCTCCGCCTCCACCTTTCCCTCCACCACCACCTCCACCGCTGCCATAACCGCCACCCGCTGCACCACCTACACCACCACCATAGCCTGATCCGGACCCAGAGCCATACCCAGACCCGTAACCAGATCCTATGCCGGTACCACCCCCTTCCCCACCACCCCCGCCGCTGCCACCACCCTTGCCATATCCCCCACCAACTCCTGAACCGGTACCCTCACCATAACCAGACCCGTAGCCAGAGCCATAACCAGAGCCTCCGTCATAACCACCCCCACCTCCATTGCCCCCGCCTCCGCCACCACCTGATCCAGCACGTAGATTTTAAATAGTTAATGGCTCAAACCATAGTAAACAGATGATACACGTAGATTTTAATTAGTGGTGGCCTGGTGGGTTCTTATATGGTACATTTCTATGTTTTTTTGGGGCTTCCGATGAATTGCCTCCTTTATTT
The DNA here is from genome assembly GCA_028015225.1 of Carex myosuroides. Lineage (NCBI taxonomy): Eukaryota > Viridiplantae > Streptophyta > Magnoliopsida > Poales > Cyperaceae > Carex > Carex myosuroides. Next base: position 8,710,374 of record CM051489.1, on the reverse strand, counting down.
TGTATTAATCAACCCTCTAAGGCCTATAACACATTTCTATGTTTTTTTATGAATATAGAAGGCGACTACCAAAATGCCTCCCCGAAATTCTGGTCTGACAAGAGCGAGAGCAACTAAATATAACAAGAGGAAGTGCCCAACAGATCAGCAGACCCTTGGTGTCGGGATTGTAGATGCAACTCATGAATGTGATACTCCACCACCAAAGAAAAAGGGACGAGGGCCTGGAGCTATACGAGATGCGACATAGGTTATTGAAAATCGACCGGAGATATGGCCTGTTGGGATGCACGAGTTCTCGTGCGGAAAGGACTCAAGGCAAATCACTGCTGCAATAACTAGGCTTGCCCTTAATTACATGCCGTCGCCATTAAGAAGTTATAACGCCTTTGATCCTCGTACAAAGGATAACGTTGAGAAGGCGTTTTTGGTACCCTTTAACTTTCATGTTTTTTTAATACAACACAATTCATGTTCCCACACTTTGATCTGTTCCTGAGTTGGGTCGCATCTGTGTTTTTTGAGATGTTGAAATGTAGATAATTCTGGATAGTTGACCTTTATCGGTACAGTACCAGTAATATAGATTCTGGACAGCAGGGAGCATCTTGATAACTGGACAGCTTGTTGCACAATATAGATTCAGTACCAGTACCAGTATAAGTAATATAGATTCTGGACAGCTGACCTTTATCTGGTTAGTGAGTAATTCAACATCTGGTTGTTTTGATAATTGACATCTGGTTAGTGAGTAATTCAATAAGTGCAACAAGTGCAACTTTCAGTACAGTACCAGTAATGTTCTATATTATAAAATAAGTTTGATTTTTGTTTTATACATACAAAGTCAGAAATTCAATTAGCCAAGTCAAAATGTCGACATGCATGTCGCCAGAAACTGACATGACAGTATTTATATTGACTAGAATTATTAATATTTTTCATGAATATTTATTGAACTTATCTGAAATAGATGGTTTATTTCGGAGTTAGTAAAGATTTAGATACATGAAAGATTTATTGAACTTATCTGAAATAGATGATTTATTTCGAACTTATCTGATTCCCTTTTCTTTTTTACAGGAAAGATTTAGATACAGAGAAGGTGAAGATGCCGACCATTGTCGAGAAGTTTTTGATGCCATAGCTGTCAAGAGGTACGCTGAGGAGCTGCACACCGCAAGGGACAAGTGCATCAACAAATTTGGTTGGGACATGCCCTTATGGAAGGCCAACGTGCCGCATTGGTGTCTTAAAGCCGCAAATTGGCATGGTCTCTGTGACATCTTCAACACAGAGGAGTGGCAAGGGTTGAGGACACAAAACAAAATAAACCGCATAGCGTCAGGATTTAAAATCGCACACCACGGTGGATCAGCTAGCACACTCCAGCATGTGGATAAACTGGTAAGCTTAATTAACTACTGTGTTAAAAAATTAACACTATTTACAGATTACTAGTAAACCTCTAATTGCAAACCTCTTGTTTATTCCTTCTCATGTGGAGACAACACTAAAAAAAGGAACTCCAACATTGGAGGTGATTTACCTACACATGCATTGTAGATTAGAAAATGGAAAATCACCTGTGCTGTCTCAATATGAGGCTGCCACGGAGGGCGTGACTGAAACCACTGAAGATGGTGATACTAATGACATCGTAAACCAACCAACAGAGGAGACTACCACACCCTCCTTAACTTTCGATATCAACTCGTTGCAATTCACCAACGATAGAGCCAAAAAAGTTTATGTAAGTGGTAATTTTGTATAGTCACAAGACCTTGTTATTGTACCGTTCTTATTAACAGTCCCAACCTTGTTAGTATGCTGTTTTTATTAGCAGTACCAACCTTGTTTTTGTACATTTCTGGTACAGTTTGTATTACAGTACTCACTTTGGCATGACATGAAATTACCACAATTGCACTATATATAGACCAATAAGACTGAATAGCAGCTTATGCATGATTCAAATGACAATAAGTGAGAAAAGTTGATATTTGAGGGGTTTTATGGCACAATTACAAAGGAAAGGATCTTGGCGAAAATTGAGGATTTATTTCTAAAGTCTAATATCTGATGCAAACATGAAGAGTAAACGAAATTATATTTATTGTGCTAGATTGATGTTGGTGGGAATATAGTTGATAGTTGATACCCAAACCGAAATTGGTATCCTCATGTATCAGTTCAATAACAGTACAGTACCTTAAAGACACATTATTTTAAGGATTATAAATGATACAAGTATTCTATGAATATTGAAAGTTATTTTGGGTGTAAATTTGTAGTATAGAAAGGTATTTTGGATGTAAATTTGTATATATAATGTCTTGCATACAACTAGATATGTATATAATGTCTTGCACACAACTCTGTTCAGTGCAGTTCCTGAGCAAAATTGTTCCAATTGAAGTGAACTTGATGTAAACCACATACGAACAAAATTACATCAAGTTATTATTGTTAACTACATGTATCAAAAATTCATTTTACTCACCTGTTGCAACTTATAGGAAGATGTTACTGAATGGAGGGCCGATGAGGAAAATGTTGACAAGGACGAGAGCGCTTTGTATATTACTGCTGTTGGGGGATCAATCCGTGGCAGGATACGAGGCTTCGGAAGCGTGCTTGATCCTATGCTGCCAACAGCAACCACACGAGCCAGGGCAACCCATGCAACATCTTCTGTTTCTGGGGTGACACAACATGGGTCGCAGAAAACTTACACTCATGAAGAAATGAACGCAATCTTAGTGCAAGAACGAGATCAACGTCTTATTGAGGAGCGAGAAGAGAGGAAAAGAATACAAGCAGAAAATAACATCATGTTCATGCAACTGTTTGCAATGATGGGGGTGCAAAGGCCTAACTTACAGGTACGAAATGGTATTATTTTCAATATCAGCACAAAATTTGAGAATTTTTACAATCTTCAATTCATCATGGTTATAAAGTAATTGCGGGTATATTACTGAAATTATACATAGCCTACCAATCAAAATTCATGTTAATGTGTTGTATGCAAATATATCATTTACTGTTAATTTCTGAATTTTTATATTTATGAGTCACTTGATTTATGTGTCACTTGATTATACATAGCCTACCAATCAAGATTCATTTGTCACTTGAAATGATACATACCTGAAATTATACATAGCCTACCAATCAAGATTCATGTGTCTCTTGATTTACTGTGGGTTTCTGATTGCTAAATTTATCATTCAAATTGATTCATGTTTAACAGTCTACATGTTGGTGTAATGGGGAAAATCACTTATTTGCATGTTAAATTGTTAACTACAATACTAGATGATGTTAATATTACTCACTAACAAGATGTTGAAATGTCCATATTCTAACATAATTCTACAATGTTTAATGCTTAGGGTCAAGGTACCACAACTATACCTCAGTCTCAGGAAGGAGCTTCACGAATGCCGATGGCCATCTCTCAGGTATCATATCTGTAGTTGGAACCTTATTTTTTTGGGTAACATATGTTGTATTATGAAAGTCTTTTATTTCTGGATTTTTACGTACCATACTTACAAGCAGAAATAGCTGACCTAATTTAGCTTGTATTTGGTGATCTCTAATCCAAGGATTATCCTTCCTCTATAAGGCAGCCCGGCTGTTTTTGTTCAGTGGCTGTGCTGAACCATTATCTATACTAACTTATATTCCTATTATTGATGTGCTGCTACCTCTGCTGTTCATCTTAGTGCTGTGCTGGTACCCGGTGTTGGTACAATGCAAATAATACTAACTTCTATTCTATGCTAATGTGGTATATGTAGGGTCTAGGTGCTGACTTTATACAATCAGATGGGAGAGCCACTTTCCAAGCACTCCTCAATGGGCAATCTGGACAAGATGTGGCAACATGCGAAGTCGCCATCAACCAATGGTTCGGGGGAGAAAACCAGAACAACCCCAACAATCAGCCCTTCTAGTGTGGGGATGTTGCAGCTACAAATAGTAGGCTCTTTTTGTAAATTTTTGGTGATAGGCCGTGCTTATATTTTGTGTATACAAAAACAAAAGGGCCGTGCTCTTTTTGGTCTTATGTTACAATGCTTGCTTGAATTTAAATGTTGGTTCATGATAATTAAAATGTTACTCTCCATGTTAACTGGTTTGAATTGTTCATATTATGTTTCAATGGCAAATGCCAAAGATTTCTTGCTTGCCACATGTTTTATTGTATTGTTTTTATTATGTTTGAATGGGAAATGAAACAGATTTCTTGCTTGCCACTGGGTTGGTACCAAATGGTACTGGGAGGATTATAGAAATCTGGCACGATAATATATTGCTGGAACGTCAATTATTTCCATCGGAATATCATTACAAATATTGGGTAATACAGTGCATGCAATAGGTCGAAATGATATCCTTGCAAATAACCTGGTGGGGCCCACCAGCATTATCCATGCAAATAACCTGGTGGGGCCCACCAGCATTATCCATGCAAATAACCTGGTGGGGCCCACCTATATAGCCATGGAAATAACCTGGGGGCCCCACCTTGTCTATCCATGCAATTACTCCCTTCAATTGCCTTGCAATAACCTGTGTGGGACCCACGCTCTCTATCCTTGCAAATACTCAGTTGTCTATCCATGCAAATACTAGGGTGGGGCCCACGCTCTTCATCCTTGCAAATACTCAGATGGGGCCCACGCTATTTATCCATGCAAATACTTCCTGCAGGCGCCAATTCTCAGACTTGTTGCATGGGTACTTGTTCCATGAGAAAGCCCATGCAATAAGATTTGGAAAAGTTATTACATGAATAACCCATGCAACAAGTCTGAAATTGAGTATTTGCATCGAGGCTTGTACCATGGGTAGTTGTTACATGGATAACCCATGCAACAAGCCTTTTTCGGGCTTGTTGCATGAGTAAGCCCATGCAACAACCGAAGTTTCATCCATGCAAGAAACCAAAATTCTAGTAGTGCGTTCAATATATTTAACAAACTTCTTGAAGCTAAAACTACTCTGTTAAAATCTGTACTTCCCAATTTTTTTTGTTCCCCTATTGCATCCAGAGAGGATTCCTCTCTGAATACTTCATCTTTTTCTCTTTAGGTGAATTTTTCTCTTCTTACAGCCTTCCTCTTCGTTTCCCTCTAAAACCAATTCGTTTCCCTCTAAAATCACCAAACAGCAGAACCATCTAGTGCCAGTTTTTTTAATTCACTATCTTACTCTCTCTCTCCTCGACTCCTCCCCCCTTTCCCTCCGCCACTTCAGATTCTGATCGGCGAGCTGCGATTGAAGAAACCACTGCTCCCAAGGTTGATTTTTGGGCAGATCAAACTAACAATCAAGTCTGGCAGTGCCAAGGTTTATTTTTGTAGTTTTTTTAGTTGTATACCGGTGTTTGATTATGTGCACACAAAGTGTTTGATGAAATGACTAAATTGGAACCCGCGCCACCACCTTCGCCTAGGGTTTAACCCCCCCCCTCCTCCTGTCAGCCGCACCCGCGCTCTCCTCTCTGTCTCCGATCGGCAACCGATAACTGGTTTCGTTTTAATGGACTGGGCAACTAGCTATGCTCAACTCGGTAGTTTTTTTAGTGGACCGGTAGTTTGATTATGTGTTTGATGGACTGAGCATCTAATATTTATGTTTTAATGGACCGGTAGTTTTTTTAGTTGTATACCGGTGTTTGATTATGTGCACATGAGGTGTTTGATGAAATGACTAAATTGGAACAAATTGAGATTGCAACTGCTGGTGGGGAACAAATCAAAGTTTGTGTGACCTGGGGGCCACATGATTTAACTGTTGGTCATAATCTCTAAAAAGTATCAATTTTAGTTGTTGTTCGAGGCTTACAGATGTATAATATTGGTTGGAATTTGCAAAACACCTTTAATTATTATTTACCTTGCAATATTACTTTACTAATCACCTTGTATATTAATGAATAACTATGTCGGCTCTTACGAAATCAATGTGCTGGAAGTTGGTGAACAAAACAAGAGATAAAATAAATGAGGTGGGAATGGCAGTTTACAGATAGCTCAGATGTAGCCTGGTAATGCATTCTATCAAATTAAATCTCACTGTTTCGTCTGATCAAGCAAATTTGCGAGATCAACAAAATTAAGGATTGTTTGTGAGATCAAGCAAATTTGCTTTTTGTCTGATCAATTCACTGAATTTTGCACTATACTTGACATGTCTGGTCCAGTGCGTACCCAGAAAATACCACCTGTAATTTTTTATTGGGTGTTGTATTGGTTTTTTGGGACAGAACTGTTGGATTTAGAGACGTCTAATTACAATAATAAAGTTGGACATGCGTGCATTATGATTATGATATCAAATACTGTCGCAAGATTACATTTATGTAATGATTAAAATATGCCAAATAATGTGATTAATTAAGTCATGGCATTATACGTATTTATATATAAGGTTTTGGATACGAATACATATAGAACAATGTTAATCAATATAATTGTTAATGGACCGATTATAGTTGATTAAAATAATAGCAGTAATAAATACAGACTAAATAAGAAAATCAGAATTTATTCTGATCTATTTCGGTTTTTTCTGGAAGTTCCTGATTTCCAGATCCTTGAAATCCGAAATCAAGATTTCTTGGAAAACTTGTTTTCCAAGTATTAGCAAATTTCGGCTGCCCTAGGTTTGGGGTTTTTGCACTGCTATAAAAGGGCTGAGTCTCCAAGGCTTGCAATCATCCATCATAATTGTCTGCTCCATTGAAAGACAAGATACTCTGTCATAATATTTAGGGTAGCCAGAGAAAAGGATTGCAAGTTCTTGGAATGACTCGAGAGCCAACAACTCAAGTCAAGACCAGGAGCGTATCAACCCAGAGCCTTGGAAGCTGTCTGATTCATAGCATACGGAGGCCTATGAAGATGGAAAGTAAGTTCCGCTGTGCATTAAGTTTAATTTCTTACAAAGGAGTAGATCTTGGTTGTGGTTTAAAGTAATTAGGAAAACTCACAAAGTAAAACCAACAAGTGGTATCAGAGCACCCTTATGTAAGAATTGCAGTTTAATTCGGTTTTAATTGCTTTCTATTTTTCATATCGAATTTAATTGTTGCAAAAGGAATTGTTAAAATTTTGCTTTAACCATTTTTTTCATGCAGTTTTGAATTAAAATCTTGAATTTGAACCCATCCTTGCGCTTCGTGCGATCTTGGAAGAAGTTTTTTATTTGAAATTTTAATTTTCAAAATAAGAAAGGATTAATTATGCAACAATTTAAGGTTTTAAATTCGAATTAGAGAAAGTAATTTAGGTTTGAATTTTCAGATCTGGTCATAAACAATTGATTTGAGGTAGTGATCTTAAAACAGATCAAACTTTTGACTCGTAACTCCGATTTGGACGCACGACCACAATTCGGAAACCTTGAAAAAAGGATCTAGCCAGCCATTAACAACTTCGTTGTCAAAACTTGCTGTTTAAGCCCTCAAAATGACTGTTTTAGATTTTTCGACCATAAAAAAAAAAAAAAAATTCAGTTTTCCCTCAATTCCATATCTGAAAATTTTATTAAGTCTAGATTATTTTTGGGTTACCAAATTTTCAGACTTTAGGAGTAATTGTAAGTAATTGTAATTTAGGTTATAATAATTATAATTGCTATAATTGCTATAATTACTATATATATTATGCTATATTTAGCCTAATTATTAGAATTTAGATATTATTTAAAATTGGTATTAACACCAATTAAAGGCTCTAATACTAAATTCTGATTTGATATCAATAATGCTTATTATGGCATAAAATTTATACTAAGTATGGAAGCAATAAAATTATTGAAGCATTTCTAAAAGATGATCATTGTAGAAATTGCTAAAGTTTTGCTAAAACCTAATAATTATTTTGATGAATATAGTTGACATATAAAATTAGTATATTCTAATTTAAAAGTGCTATAAGATACTGTATTCTATTTAGGACGAGTAGATACTATAGGTACGTCCTAGATTAGGTTTTAGGCATAATTTTGAAATCTAACTAAAGGCGTTTTAGGTATACATGTGCTGTTTTCGCATGAGTCAAGCATTGATGTTCGCAAACGAACCGCTCTTTGTAAGACGATTGCAAGGATTACTCATGACAAGTTGAAATGACGTGCTGACAATGGACGTGGGTGTTAGCTTTCCCAAAGGAGGGTTGGCGCCTACTAAGTTGTTTGGTGCATAAGGGTAGTGAATAAAAATAAGTTGCAACACACATGGACTAGCGATGTCTAGAAAAGCATCAGGGGCTTGGAACATAAGTGATCCGTCTGTGATCCTCCTCCCCCTGTTGACTGGCCTGGTCGTTAGTTAATGGATATGTTAATTTGACCCAAAGGTTGATTGACAAAAATGTTACATGTTTGTACTTTATTCACTACACCAGAGTGCCTGAAGGTAATGATTGCACCCAAAGGTGTTTCATTAGTGAATGGTGTTTTGGCTAAAGATTTAATGGAGCAAATAGTTTTACACAGGCCTTTAGATAGATTTTAGAATTATGATTAAGGATCAAATCGTGACGCATCGTATCTAAATTATTTTCTTGTTCTTGAATTTTCAGATCTAAACATAATGTCAAATCTAAGTCAGATTAAGCCCCTCATGGGGAACAATTTCAAACAGTGGGAGGAAAAGCTGAAATTAGTCTTAGGGATCATGCAATTGGACACAGCACTGAGATTTGATCGCCCCAAGCCTAATAAAGAGGGTGAGGAAACTCCCCAAGAGAAGGCTGATATTACGAAATGGGAGCATTCAGATCGCATGTGCATAATGGTGATGAAGCAAACGATCCATGAGACTTTTCGAGGCATAATACCTGATACAGAGACCGGCGCTATTAAATACCTTAAGGCCCTTGAAGAGAAATTCACAAAGAGTAAAAAGACTGAAGTTAGTACACTCTTTGTGAAGTTGGCAACAATAAAATACAAGGGAAAAGAAGGGGTTAGAGAGCATGTTATTGAGATGACAAGATTACAACGTGCCTTGAAAGGGCATAATTATGACATCTCTGATGAGGTTCTCATTGAGTTCATTTTTCTGTCTCTCCCGTCTAACTTTAGTCAATTCAAGATGACTTATAATTGTCAAAGAGAGACATGGACACTACCTGAGTTTGAGGCTCAGTTGGTGCAGGAGGAAGAGAGACAGAAAATGACTAAGGGAGAAAGTGCTCATGTAGTAACATCTAATCCTAAGGGTAAAGTCAAAAAGCGCAAGTTTACTGCCAAGGAAAAGGGACCTACCAAGATAGCTGCAAACAATGCCGCGCAGAAAAGCAAGAAGGAAGATACTTCTGCGAAAGCAGATGAAAAGAACTGTTTTTTCTGCAAAGCGCCAGGACATACAAAGAAATTCTGCACCAACTATCATGCATGGTTGGCAAAGAAAGGTGTGTCTCTTGCTTTAGTTTGTTCTGAAGTTAATTTAAGTTCTGTATCTAGATATACTTGGTGGATAGATTCAGATGCAATGACTAACATCAGTATGTCGATGCAGGGTTGCCTAAGCCATCGCAAGCCAAGTGAGGCGGAGCGCTACGTTTACGTAGGAAATGGCAACAAAGTAGAAGTGGAAAGCATAGGAAAATTTAGATTATTATGTAAGATAGGATTTTATTTAAGTTTTGATGCTTTAGTGGTTCCATCTTTCAGAAGGAACCTAATTTATGTATCTTATTTGGACAAAAATGGTTATGTATGTTCATTTAGTAATGAAAATTTCAGTTTGTGTCAAGATTCTAAGCTTCTTGCTTCTGGTATCCTGTCTTCTTATGATAATCTTTATTTTCTAGATATAGACACTTCACATTCAGAGGCACTGTACATAGATAATAGAAAACGTAAATTAACTTGCGAGTAATCTGCAACATTATGGCACAAGCGATTAGGACATATCTCTATGAAAAGGATAGAACGTCTTGTGTCTAATGATATTCTCCAACCTTTAGATTTTACAAACTTAAGTGATTGTGTAAATTGTATAAAAGGAAAACAAACTAATAAACGTAAGTATGATGCAAAAAGGTGTAATGATGTCTTATAATTGATTCATACGGATATCTGTGGTCCTTTTCCAAAGGCTACAAGAAATGGTCACCGTTACTTTATCACATTCATAGATGATTATTCAAGATATGGTCATATTTACTTAATAAAAGAAAAGGCGGAAGCATTAGACGTGTTCATAAAGTTCAAAACGGAAGTTGAGTTACAACTTAACAAACGTATAAAGTCCATTCGTTCTGATCGTGGTGGTGAATACTACGGTCGTTATGATGGATCAGGAGAACAGCGTCAAGGTCCCTTTGCAAAATACTTAGAGGAATGCGGAATTGTGCCTCAGTATACGTTGCCAGGTTCGCCTGCAATGAATGGTGTTGCTGAGCGACGAAATCGCACCCTTAAAGACATGGTGAGAAGTATGATTGCTCGTACAACTCTACCTGAGAATTTGTGGGGAGAAGCCTTAAAGACTGCAGCATACATACTTAATAGAGTGCCTACTAAAGCAGCTAACAAGACCCCTTACGAGTTATGGGTTGGGCGCAAGCCTAGCTTGAATCATTTGAGAGTTTGGGGATGTCCATGTGAAGCTAGGCCTTATAAGCCAAGCGAAAAGAAACTGGACGAAAGAACCGTTAGTTGTTACTTTATAGGCTATTCTGAACGATCTAGGGGGTACAAATTCTATAATCCAACAGAACATACAGTTTTCGAGTCAGGAAGTGCAAATTTTTTTGAGAATAATGAGTTTGTAGGGGGAGATATGACAAAAGATAGTATTTTTGAAGAAGAAGAAGAGACGAATGCGAATGAGACTATGGACCAAAATCCTAGTTTTATTCAAATTCCGATTGCATTTAGAAATACATCTTTTGACAATGTGCAAACTTCATCATCCCAAACAACTCAGTTAGAAACTCAACATGGAATAGAGAACACAAATGGACCTGAACCCAACCCAAACCCTGACATTGACATGACAAATGTTGATGGCCTAGGGCCTGTGGGAGATTCAGAAGTTGGTAATGATGTTCCTCCTCTTGTTGAAGATCAAGTTGTAATTGAACCTCAAGAAAATCTAGAGCCTGTGCCAGTTAGGAGATCTACTAGAGAGAAAAGATCTACACAATCGAAGGATTATGCATATCTTCAAGAACATGAGTTTGACATTGGCTTGTTTGAAAATGATCCTGTTAATATCAAACAAGCTGTGGAAAGCTCTAACTCTCAATTGTGGATTAATGCCATGAATGAAGAAATGAAATCTATGTACGACAATGACGTTTGGGATATCGTTCCGTTGCCTAAAGGCAAGAAACCCGTTGGTTGCAAATGGATATTTAAGACTAAGCGGGATTCTAAAGGAAATGTTGAAAAATACAAGGCACGTCTTGTTGCGAAAGGTTTCACACAGAAAGAAGGCATTGATTATAAAGAGACTTTCTCTCCAGTTTCATCGAAAGACTCTTTAAGGATTATATTGGCGCTTGTAGCACATTATGATTTAGAACTTCATCAGATGGATGTAAAGACGGCATTTCTCAATGGTGACATTGATGAAACGATCTATATGAAGCAGCCAGAAAACTTTGTATCAGGTGATGCAGGGTCTATGGTCTGCAGACTTAAGAAATCTATCTATGGTCTAAAACAAGCATCTCGACAATGGTATCATAAGTTTCACAAAGTTGTTAGCTCATTTGGTTTTGAGTCTAACATAGTAGATGAATGTATATACCTTAAGTTCTGTGGGAGTAAATTTATTTTCTTGGTTCTATATGTAGATGACATATTGCTTGCCAGTAACGATAAGGACATGTTACATCAAACTAAGAATTTTTTATTTAAGAATTTTGAAATGAAAGATCTTGGTGATGCATCATTTGTTCTAGGGATTGAAATACTTAGAGAAAGATCTCAAGGTATTCTAAGGTTATCCCAAAGGAACTATATCGATAAGATTCTAACAAGATTTGGCATGCAAAACAGTAAACCAGGAGATACCCCTGTATCAAAAGGAGATAAGTTTAGTCTAAAACAATGTCCCCAAACTGACTTAGATAAAAACATCATGAAAGATATTCCCTATGCCTCAGCCGTAGGTAGCATCATGTATGCACAAGTATGCACGCGTCCGGATATTGCGTTCATTACTGGAATGCTAGGGAGATATTTAAGTAACCGAGGTATGGAACACTGGAAGGCAGCCAAGCGAGTGTTGAGATACCTAAAGAGAACTAGGGACTATATGCTCACGTATCGGAGATCGGAACAGCTCGAGGTCATTGGATATACCGATTCTGATTTTGGAGGATGTGTCGACAGCATGAAGTCAACATCAGGATACATCTTTATGATGGCAGGCGGTGCCGTGTCATGGAAGAGCGCTAAGCAGTCATTGGTAGCCTCCTCCACTATGGCAACTGAATTTGTCGCATGCTATGAAGCATCTAATCATGGCGTATGGCTAAAGAACTTCGTCACAAGGCTGAAAATTGTGGATTCTATTCAGAAACCACTCAAATTATTATGTGACAACAATTCAGCAGTGTTATACGCCACCAACAATCGAAGTTTGTCAAAGTCGAAGTACATTGACATTAAGTTTTTGGTTGTAAAAGAGAGAGTGGAGAAAAATGAATTATATATAGAACACATAGGTACAGACTCCATGATTGCGGATCCTCTTACTAAAGGACTGCCACCCAAGAAATTTCACCAACATGTTGCTTGTATGGGTGTAATATCTGTTTAGGATAATTAGAAAATGTGGGAGTCTGAATATGTTTTAAGTTCTGTTTTTGATGTTCTATGTAATGCAATTGTAAACAATTTTGATGATATATACAAGTTGCATTCAGTTTCAGTTTCATTATTTCTTTCTTTAAAGTTTAAATTCTTGGCCTCATACAGTAAAGTGAGGGTGACTCAATTAGAAATAGGCACGTCTAATCACACTTGCGTGTAATTTCTAAACTATATGTCCAAATCAGATTCATGTCATTCAGTTATGTTGGCAGCGTGATTTATGTCGGTTTAGTTGCGAATAAATGTGACAAATGCCGCTTAAGTCCTTTGTTAGCATAATTGATGGACGGAATTGTTTAAGAAATACGATAAGTAAAGACAGAAAAGTTGCATGCAATAAAGTTAAAGATATATAATCAAAATGTTGCACTTGTCCATGTGGGAGATTGTTGGATTTAGAGACGTCTAATTACAATAATAAAGTTGGACATGCGTGCATTATGATTATGATATCAAATACTGTCGCAAGATTACATTTATGTAATGATTAAAATATGCCAAATAATGTGATTAATTAAGTCATGGCATTATACGTATTTATATATAAGGTTTTGGATACGAATACATATAAAACAATGTTAATCAATATAATTGTTAATGGACCGATTATAGTTGATTAAAATAATAGCAGTAATAAATACAGACTAAATAAGGAAATCAGAATTTATTCTGATCTATTTCGGTTTTTTCTGGAAGTTCCTGATTTCCAGATCCTTGAAATCCGAAATCAAGATTTCTTGGAAAACTTGTTTTCCAAGTATTAGCAAATTTCGGCTGCCCTAGGTTTGGGGTTTTTGCACTGCTATAAAAGGGCTGAGTCTCCAAGGCTTGCAATCATCCATCATAATTGTCTGCTCCATTGAAAGACAAGATACTCTGTCATAATATTTAGGGTAGCCAGAGAAAAGGATTGCAAGTTCTTGGAATGACTCGAGAGCCAACAACTCAAGTCAAGACCAGGAGCGTATCAACCCAGAGCCTTGGAAGCTGTCTGATTCATAGCATACGGAGGCCTATGAAGATGGAAAGTAAGTTCCGCTGTGCATTAAGTTTAATTTCTTACAAAGGAGTAGATCTTGGTTGTGGTTTAAAGTAATTAGGAAAACTCACAAAGTAAAACCAACAAGAACTTCATAGTTTGGGCCTCGGTTGGTCTGTGCATAAACCTGGAGATCAAGCAAAAAATTTAACATAAAGTAAAGTTTGAAGTCTTTGATCCCCAATCAGTGTTGTTCAATAGAATGCGGTATAGACTACTATCTAATTACCTTTTATATTGTTGAATTCTTTTATGTTGGATAGTGACCCTCCTTCCCCCTTGCTCTGGGGCTGCTATTGGCATAACCAGGCAGATACAATGGCATAGGAAGGATGTAATTTCATGTTACATTACATAAAGGATTGCAATGGACATCTCCTTATTAAGTAAAAGTTTCCGATATAACTACTGTATTTATCTTGGCTGAAGAGCAATCTATGCTTCATTATTCTTGTGAAGCTCATTATAAATCAGTGCACCCCTTTCTGTATCATGCGTTTATTTTTATTTTTGTCGATATTTTTTTTTCAATATATTAAATTATCTAGGGCTACAAAGAAGAAATCTAAATTGATGTGCATCTAATTGTAAATTGAACCCAGCATATGTTCTGTAGCTTGTAGGAACCAAGAGGCAGTTTGGACGTCATTAAGTCTTCTTGGTGTGTGATTTAATTTAAAAGATGCTTGTATTTACCCGTGGGTCATATTATAATTCCATTTAAAGAATCTCTGATTGACAATTTTATTATTAGTTTTGTCTGACATTAATTGATTTTGATTGATTTGCAGCTCAATTTGATATTAAGCCAGATTAGGAGTATAATACAATTTTATGATGCAACTGATGGTGTCAGAAGAGAATTCTTAGTGGATTACTGTTCACATCGATTTTATGATGCAACTGGCTAGAAATATCTCAGGTAGGTGTCTATGGAAAGCCAGCGAAAAAAGACTTTGAGGCAAATTATGATGTGTGGAAACATGTTGTTAAGAAATAATACTTGAATGGTATGGGCATTGACTGGTCAAAAGTCAGAAATGTCATGGATATGAGATCATATTATGGAGGTTATGTTTGTAAAATATTTCTCTCTCTTTCCTTTATAATTTCCATTCTCGTTTTTGTGAATACCTGCCATAAATATGACATATAAAACTTATATTGCATTATTTCACTAAACGTGCCTCAGATTGGATGGTTGTGTTGCATAGCACGAAACTTGGTGTCCAGTTAAATAGCATAAGGTTTGCTTTTGGTTTATAAAATTATCACATTGAATGTTTTAGGTCGAATAAATCGGGTGCTGACACATTCTTGTTTGGGTTCATATATGATTTTAACCAGTCAATCTGGTTTGGATTATATTGGATTTTGGTTTCAATCATATTCAATTAAATATCGTTAATGTCTGTTGGGATTTGAGTTACCATTAGTGTCAGATTTGGTGTAGAAATTGGTGTTAATTAATTCGATAGGCTTGTTAAAATGTGTTACTGTGTATATATTAATTACACGTACAGGTTACTTGTTTATGTTACTCGATTGAGTTTAATTAATAGGTCTCAGGTTAATTAATATATGCCTCATGTACCAAGTGAAAATTGATATCCATAATCGTTGACTGTGATTATGTGATGTCGTTTATGAAATTGCAAGTTACTAAGCTCTGCAATAGTTTTACAATCTTACCAGCAATGGTACTGTTGGGTACTGAATTGAGACACCAAGATTGAGTTGGTAGGGTTGAACATGATTATTTGCTTAGATTTTATAATAATTTTACTCATTTACTCACACTCATATGTTTCAAACATAAATTGCATGAGTACACAAGGGGCATTCAAATGGAGATCTTATATACTGCTATTATTTGTCACAATGTTTTGTATCAAAATTAAATATATTGGCTTATTCAAAGTGTCAAAATTTTTGTTTTCATTCTAATGTTTCGGTTCTTCTCAATTCAATTTTGCTTGCTACCACAATATTTTGTATCAAAATTAAATATATTGGCTTATTCCAAATGCCAAAATTTAAGTTATCAATCTAATGTTTCACTTTAGCACAATATTGCTTGCTTGTTGTTGTGATTTATTTATTTAGATAATTCAAAGGGAAATCTAAAATATACAAAAACGTTCCTATCTCCAGGAATTAAACATTTGTTGCCCTATGAAAATAATTTGTTCAATTATAAAATAATATAAATAGAATAAACAAAACATTTCCAAGGGCCCAGTTCATGGAAATAGTATGTCCAACCATAAAATAATATAAACTGTATCAATAAAACATTTCCATGCGCATTTGGTCCAGTATTTCCATGAATCTTCACTATAAAATAATATAAACAGAATAAACAAAACATTTCCAAGGGCCAGCCCATGGAAATAGTATGTCCAACCATAAAATAATATAAAATGTATCGGTAAAACATTTCCATGTGCATTTGTCCCAGTATTTCCATGAACCTTCACTATAAAATAATATAATCAGAATAAACAAAACATTTCCAAGGGCCAGCCCATGGAAAAAGTATGTCCAATTTGTTCAGACTTATTTCCATGCACAAGTGGTTAAGTATTTCCATGCACCTTCAATAAAATATAATTTTTGGTCTGTTTGGGGGTCGCGGGTCATGCCAAACTTATTCCAAGGGCGAAAATGATACATTTCCATGGACATGCAGGAAATATTTCCATGTGCTACTTTTTCCATGAGCTGCTCTTTGGAAATAGTTTACGGTGTCAGAAAAGTCAATTTATTTCCATGAACCCTTCACACGTTTGAAAATGCGTTTTACTACCCTTGGTAAAAATGAAAATTCTAGTAGTGAACGAATACCTCTTTTCTTTTCATATGCCGCACATGTGTTTCTTATTTGAATTTTATTAGACAAAAGTTGTTTCACATCGACACCACAAGCATCATTGCCATCCTCCACACAATGGATCTGTCAATTTCTTTTGCACTTCTGAAAACAATAAGAGAGCCAGTGCCTTACAGGGTTCAAATCCCCTGAAAGTAATCCAATTTTTTAGTTTAGATCTGGACCGTCCGATTCGAATCTGGCCAATCCAACCTGAAGTGAAGCACACATACCTCTTTTATCTAAAAGTCCGGATCTAAACTAAAAATTTAAGTTACTTTAGGAGATCCGAACTCGTGCCTTACGTGTAGAGCCTAAGATGAGGAATGCATGTGCCGAGTCAAATGACCAACATTTTCAAGCTTGTAGAATGCATGGGATGAGGAACACTACGACACAATTGTCAATTTAATTTTTTTATCATTTTAATTAGTATTTTCAAGAAATTAAATCAAATAACTGCGGGTTTAATGCAGCGGTCTGAGTCCCGTATGGAGATTTATGGACTAGCTGATTAATTTAATAATATTAACAGCTAAAAAATTAAATTATAGTTTTTGTAAATGGAAAGCGAAATGCAATCTATATCTTAGACACATCATATATATGAATTTTTTTTATTGTAAATTAATCGTTTGTCAAATGATATAAAAGTTGCAACGATTTAGTAGCAGCATTTGATATAAAAAATTGTATGAAAATTACGTAAAGTTGTACATAATCAATATATAAGAAGATCAATATGTTTATAATTTTTTTTTCCATTTTTTTTTGTGATTTAGAAAAGAGGAGTCAAGTTGTTAAAATAAGTGGTTGTCAATCGATTGTAATTCAATATTTATATCGTTGGTTGAAAATTGAATGACCATTTTATCCTCAATGCTAATTATTTGGAAAAAAAGGAGTAAAATAGTTACTTGACAGTTGACACAGAGGGAATTCTTTTTGAGATTTTTAATTATAGTAACTACTAATTAAGGTAAAAAATACAATGGTCATATTTACTTTTTAGCTTAATGCTTTTTTTTTTTTTTTGAAAATCTTCGCAGAAGCTGCGAAGTCGTGAGGGAGAATGGAACTCTCGACCTATGGGTAAACAACAATTCTAGAACTTTTCTCCTAGCCAACTGTGCTAACTTGTTAATATTGGTGATCTTAACTAAGATAAGAAAAACACCTCACCATTGTAACACGGAAATATCTCAAAATTCTTATAAGAAGTGTGAAAATACTAGTGTTGTAAATAATGGTATGCGTTTGTCGGTAAATAGGGTACCGCCATGTGATTAATCAAGAATAATCTCTTATAATCGGAAATAATCGGTCGATAGTTGGGAAAATTCGTGACGGTTTTATCGCCAACAACGACTAATCGGCCTAAACGTCCGTTTTTTACAACACTGGAAAATACACTACTAGAATTCTAGTTTTTTGCATGGGTAAAATTTGGCTTGTTGCATGGGCTTACCCATGCAACAAACCCCAAAAATGTCAGTTGCATGGGCTACCGTTGCAATAACTACCGTTGCAACAACCCCCGTTGCAACTACTCAATTTCCGACTTATTGCATGGGTTACCCATGCAATAACTTCTGGAATACTTGTTGCAACGGTGTGCCCATGCAATAAGTACCCATGCAACAAATCTGATGCAGGGAGTATATGCAACGATAGAGCATGGAGTATTAGCAACGATATAGGGGTTAGTAGTTGCATGGGTAAACTGTGTGGATCCCATGGAGTATTTGCAACGATAGAGTAGTGAGTAGTTGCATGGGTAAATAACGTGGGTCCCACACGGTTAGTTGCATGGGTAGAGAAGGTGGGCCCCACCAGGTTATTTGCAAGGAATGTATTACCCCATATTTGTATAGATTTTCCGATGCAAAAAATTGTCGTTCCAGAAAAAAATTCAGGCCCAATTCTATAATTCACCCCGTACCAATTTGGTACCTATACCGATTTGGTACCAACCCAATGGCATTAATAATTTACATTTCAAATTAAACAAGCATTAATAACAACACATTGCAATAAGCATTAATCAATATAATGTTATGAAGCATACATTGTAGCAAAAACCAAAAAGTACTACAATCACATTAATATAATAAACTTGTACATATATCCAAAATAAATGATTTAACACTGGACTGAACAAATCTGAAGGCCAGTCCTGAAGTTCTCTGCATTAAGAGAATTTTCAATTGATGTTAAGAAATTAAGAACATAGAAAATTGAAAAGTAATTTGTTACAGTATCAGCCATGGGGATAAAGACTAAGATAATTATGTGTACATGGCAATTACTTCAATTGGCATTACTTATACAGTAACCCAGCACTTATGGCAATTACTTAAAATACAGTGACCCAGCACTTATACTTCAATTGGCATTACCCTAAACCCTAAACCTATGTTGCTTACCAAGTCAAATTAGATTTTAATTTGCCTACCAAGTCAAATTAAAATACAGTGACCCAGTAACTAAAGAAGCATGTTATTGACTTTTAATATATAGATGACTACAATAAGTTTTCAATCTAGTTTTCTTCCCTAAAAGTAATTTTATTTGTTATAAACCTTTAAGTTCATTAATTGTTCATGAGCAAGGCACACAAGTATCGTTACATCAATATCATTAAGAAAGCGAATCAAAATGAAAAATAAATCACTTCAGTCTTGAATCTTGTATTAGGTGCCAACTATAAATCTCAACTCAATTATAGACCCTATACATATTTATGTTCAAGGACATATAACAACTGTTACCCAAGGGCTGGCATGCAAAATATTCAAAATATTCACTACCCCCTGTTCAAAATATTCACTAAAAATATTTCCAAGGTTTTGTTTTAGCTTTACCTCAATAGTAGTAATAGAAGAAACCATCAGCATACAAACCAGTTTGAACAAGGCTCGCAATCCAAGCTATACAATTATCAAGAGTCAGCATCATTAGGTATAATTTTTCCATATCATAACATCAGAAATAATATTAACAGAGTAGAACTAGGGTGCTCCTAAGCTCACCAAGCCCTTCGTGAGCGCGACTCTAAAACCTATCAAATTGACTTCAAACGACATTTTCAAACCGTTAGATGTTCAATCTATATTAAAATGTGCTTGGAGACCAAATTTTACATTTTTTAGAATTTTTTTACTATTTATTAAGATGGTTTGAAAATCACTGTTTTTATTAAAATTCTGCACCATCTTAATAAATAGTAAAAAAATTGCAAAAAATGTAAAATTTGGTCTCCAAGCACATTTTAATATAGATTGAACATCTAACGGTTTGGAAATGTCGTTTGAAGTCAATTTGATAGGTTTTAGAGTCGCGCTCACGGAAGGGCTTGGTGAGCTTAGGAGCACCCTAGTTCTACTCATATTAACATCAATTTTACTAAATCAGTTTCCAGTATATGACAGTACTACACTAGTACAGGTGTATATAAAGTGCACTTGCTTCCTGTCCCACTTTGAAAATAGGTATATTATTCGGATCCTATCATATTCCTACAAAATAGCATTGCTGAGGTGTATATAAAGTAGGTATATATAAAGACTTTGTCCCCAAATATCACTAATTTCCCATTTTCCTTCAAGTACTGAAGTATGTATTTTCATCTTTAAAATTCCAACTAATACATTTTGGTGACAAGTAGCATTGCTGAGGTGCTATAACCTATGATTCACTTTTTTCTAGTCATACATAGTAATATATAAAATAATCAAATTTTACCACATAGAAGAATCCAGCCTCTTTGCAAGCCACATCCAACTGTCTAACAACTTCCAACACATCATTATTTGTTGCCAGTATTGGATCATCAATCTTAGTCACAAGTGGACTAATATCTAATAAAGGACAGAAGCGAAATCTTAAAAAACATGTATGAAATCAACGCGTCATGCTAAATAACACCAGTTCAAGGCCCGATTTCACAGTTCAATTCACAAGCATAAGTCTTATATATCCAACGGTCTCCATTTACCGGCAATTCAATTCAAGGCCTGATTGTTCAATTTCAAACAATACTGAGAAAGAGAAAAAACTTAGAAAAAGGTCAATTTACCGGATAGTTTCCAACTTCGGCTCGGCAGGCTTGACGGTACCAAGACGGTCTTGATCGATCTCCTCCGCCTTGCTTTCGACCAAACATACCGACCATACCTTCATCACCCAAATTTAAACCTGATTACAAATTCGGGTGATGAAGGGAGTTTCAGGTAGTTGTATAACCTGAAAATATAAATAAAAAACCTAATAAATAAGTGAATATGCATTAACAGTAAGAAAGAGAAATAAGAACAAGGGCAAGTAAACTTACGGCAACTGGACCCTCAATGCGCATCAAAGGCACCTTTGGGAACACAATAGATCCTTCTGGAATAGCAGATACCGCCATATCTGAGCAGTCTATTTCTTTTAAATACTCAAAAAATCCATCCTAAAATGGTAAAAATATAAATAGAAAAATAGATCAGACATGATTTATATATGCCATGTGAAATTTCAATCGATAATTGAACCTCGCATGTAGGCATAGAAGAGCACAAAAATGCAATCTCATCCTCAGTTAATTTAAAATTAGCTATGAAGCGTATGCATTCTTCAAGGCCACCAAAAACAGTATACTCTCCGCAAAACGGGTTCTTTCGGAAGTATAGATCAAAACTGTAGCATAAAACAAATATCAGACAGATAAATTTTAAACCAAATATAAGAGTATGCTGCAACCAAGAATCTCTTAAATTGTTATCATATGAACGTTGATAGAGTCCAGCCCTTTTAGTTATGATTTGCATGTATGCACACACAATTAATGGTATTCTTAGATTGCCCAAAAAATAAAGATAGTTGATTAACCAGATAACTTGACGAAGTGTGAAGTTATTAATTAAGAATTTTCAATAATACGCACTATCATATACTTCAATTTCTTTGCATTGTTTATCTTTTACATGAATAGGAGTGCCGAAAATATATATTTCCACATCTAACCCTATAAAACACCAAATTTGCATATATGCACCAGAGAATTGAATCCAGGATCCATAACAGTAAAGTACAATAATTCAGTTAAGTTGGCATTCCTATGAACAAGTACTTTTTAAGTACAATGAACAGCTTCATGCATGCCTCGATTAAATGTATACTAAAAATTTCTACGCATCTAAAATTGAAATTTAGAAGTACCAAACTGAAAACAAGGCATCAGGATTGATTTAAAAAACAAGGCATCAGTAGGTATAATAAAAACTATCGACCATACCTTCGTCACCCAAATTTAAGTAGGATCATCATCTCTGAGTTCAGAATACAAATTTAAACGCAAAATTTGATAAAGATTGAACTTTTGCCATCTCTTGAGAAATGAATATAATATGTCCCCATACCAGAATTTAGGCATTAGGAAGAAACCTGATTATTCAGACATATATTATAGGAATGCCATATCTACAAATCTTCAAAGAGACATTGATCTCCACATTCAATTAAAAATTGGTTTCCAGTAACGAATAAGAAATGCATTAAATAATAAATTATCAAAAACAAAAAGAGAATCAAAGAGATTACGCCTTGGCCCAGGAACCCTAGCTCTGAACACTAGCACAGCACTGGAACCCTAGCTCGGCGGATGACTTCTAATCGACGGAGCTACACCTTGGCGCTGGAACTCTTGTTTTGTGGGGGGATCTGTCCTTCTACGCGCTGAAATGTTACTGGCGGACATGGTCGGTGAGGTGCTAGGGTTAGGGTTTGGGTTGGGGAAGAAAGATGGCACGAAAATTTTAGAGGGAAAAGTTTGGGAGAGAAAAAAGAGCTGGGGCGGCTGATCTTATGAGTGGGATTTTTTGACAAAAGGTTAGATTGTAGGGAGACAGGAGAGAAATCTTCCGAGTGAGATTTAAGGAAAAATGAATTCATATTCTCTAAGGTAACATAATGCTTGTGTTTAGATTGGACCGTCTGATTATTATTAAGCACGAATATTAAAAGGAGCCTGTGCATCAGCTACTGCTAGATCTAAACAGAAATATTACGTTACAATGGAGTATAGGAACTCCCTACCCACAGCTATATAAATTAAATAAATCATGATCGTTCTTTACTTATCGGATGGCATGGAAGCTTAATATTTACTAATCACTCAAAATTTACAGCAATATATATAAAAAAAATTCAAAAAAAATATTTTTATTTCTTTTACATCTTATATGGCAAAATAATACATATACATATCATTTTTATAGACTTTCATCATAATATGTCCGTTCAAATTTAGAAAATATTTTCGGACCGTCCGTTTTCACGCGAAAAATCAACGGTCGATCTGCAATGAAATAATTCCAAATTTGTTTTAAAATGATCGAGGTAGAACATTGAACGTAACCAACATAAAACTTTGAAAGTTTTATTATGTATGAGTTTCAATCCAACACGAAGTGTTTATGGCCATACGATGCTTCAATTTTCGATCAACTAGATGAATGGGTAAATAAAAACAAAATTTGATCAAACTCGGATGCAAGACAATAAATATAGTCCTCTTTAATTTAAACGGTTCCGATCGACCAAGAGTTTATGTTTCATGTTTATGCATAGAAGATGTGTCGTATATGCAACATGCATGTAATGCTATGTAATTAATGTGTCAAAATCATTTAATTAAGTAATAAATATATTAGAACATTAATCATTGCATAAATTTCATTAATTAATATAATTTCCATTACAAAATATTTTTACAATTAAAGTCGAATTTTGACGTTAATTGACTAAATTTCATTGAATAGTTTTTTTCATGTCCCATATGCATGAAAAATTTACCAATGAATATAAATTCAGTACCACTTTCAAGCAATTTCAATGTCTTACTTACTCTCTCAATTAATTGCAAATCTATTTTAAAATCTACCTTATAAAATGATCAAGGGAGAAAACTAAACGCAACCAACATAAAAGTTCGAAAGTTTTATTATGTATGAGCTTCGATTCAACATGAAGTGTACATAAAATTTAATTTATTTTTTTACTTTAAAAAATTGATTTTATTAAAAGTCACTCAACTTGATTAACTAATTATAACCTGAAAATCTAAATTGGATTAACTAATTATAAATAATAATTATGGATAATTAAAAATCCGAATTTATAATTAGTTGAAAAGTCACAACATTCAATTTTTAAAATTTGAACACATGTTAACCAAAATTTCATTCAAAGGCTGGAAAATTCTAATTCGACTAAAAGGAAAAAATTGAACCAAAAGAAAGTATTTAGAAGGGTTTAGAACCTCCAATAAAATTGCATCTATGAAATATTCCGTTGTCAGACAGAACCACACAAATACTCATATGACCCTTGCCTCACTCTTTTATCTCCCTTTCTCTCTCTTCCAAGTGGACCCCACCCCATCTCTTCCTTAATTTGTACAATGGGTCGATGGCAGCTTCCCTCCACATTTTCATTTCCCTCTTGAAACTCCTGCCCGTTTAGCAGCTTCCCTCCATATTTTCCCTCCACATTTTTGGGTGCCGCCATATTTTTTGGCTCCCTCCACGTTATATTGGGCGCCTAGGAGAATGAGTCGTATGAAAAAGCAAAGTAAATTGACTCATTATCATTTCCTTGCCAAAAAAAAAATTAGAAGCCAAGCGAAAGTGCCATTAGTTTGAAGCTCTTTGATTCAATGGAGGTTCCATCAGCTCGCCTCCCATTTTCTCCTGAAGGCTTCTGATTTCACACCTTAATCTGCGCTTAACCCTATGATGCTCAAGCAAAAGCGTTCGTTCGTATTTTAGTTGAGGCAATTCTGACTCGTTCAAAATTGGTTATGCTATTTTTAATTATACAGTTGAATACCACTAACCCTGTATTTTGACAGTAAATGCAGAAATTGACCCCAATTTCACCCAAATTAGTGCTCAATCTTGAGTTATTGTGATAAATTGTAATTGCCCCTAATATATCAGAAAAAGATGACATGGTGTATACTGGTGTTTGATTATGTGCACTCAAGGTGTTCGATGAAATGACATAAGTGCACAAGCTTGTAGTAAACTGATAATCTTCTTTGTTTGGTAGTATAGTGTTTAGATCTTCTAATTTTGAAGTTAGGAGTTATAAAATGTGGAAACTTTTAGTAAACATAAGTGCACAAGTTCGATGAAAATTCTCAATTTCAAACTTTTTTTGCACAGTCTTTCTTAATTTCACTTTTATTTCGCAGCCTCCATATAAGAACCAACTCAAGCAGTCAAACTTAATTTTATTAATATATCATACTACACTTGTATTTGAGAGTGTTAAATCTAAAAGGCTGATCTGTAAATTTACAGCCCTCAAAGAGAATATTTATAACGTTTTCTTGTCACATGCACCAATCGAAGCCAAGGTGTCTTCCTGCCACACCAATCGAAGCCAAAGCAACAAACGCTTTCTAAATTTCAAGGTAAACTCCTTTCACATCAACCGACTTTGTATGTTATTCTGAAATTTTATCAACACAAATAGGCCAGCACCTGAATAGGCACGTAATATATTTGAGAAACTGTAATTAAGATGGTGCATTTACTAGAACATTTCTTGTTAGATGAATTTTCAGTGAGGTATTTACTCGAACAACTTGCAGGCTATGTTATATTTGGGTGCTAGTTATTTAATTATTTAAACTTTTGATCTTGTAGTTAACCATGCTGGACCACCAACTATAATTGATGGTAAATCCAGAAGAAAAGGCAATGGAGGCAGTGATTGATCTTGAAATGCCCAGCATGCCAATAGAAGCTGAGTTAATCCCTTATGCGCTTCAAGGTAAATGCATAAATCATGAATTGGTCTGTATAGTTGATTCTTATACTAATTTGAGCACACGAGGATACTAGTACTTCTATTTAAAACTCACTTTGATTTCTCTTTGTTTATCCAACTACCCCCAATAAATTATCCTTTTCAGAAGGAATATTGAAGTTTCTTATAGTTGCAACTAACACCAAAAATCCTTCCTTTTTACAATTTTCACTACAATACTAACCATAAGTCAACAGGATGTGACAAAATTAGCCCTAGCCGTTCCATATAATGCAACCAGTTCTCATAATAAGTACTGAAAGCATCTGGCTTCTCTTGATTTTGTTATTTTTGTAATATCCCAACAATTGTCGGTGTTGCCTGCAAGCATGTTGATATATGAGTTTAGTGTAGCCTGAAACTTCAAAGATTAATAAGTAACTAACAAGTAACTAAATTTCTTACTATGCTTTATGCCATATCTTGCTGACAGATTTGGGGACAATGGTTGGAGGCTTGTATTAGTACCTTTCCTCTTTTCATCTTTGTTAAAAATCTCTTACATGTACTTTTTGTGCAATTTCTGTCATTTATTATTTACAACTGTTGCTGACAAGATGGATCTGGTATAACTTTCTTTTGATGGTAGCAATTATTGTTAATTAATGATAGCTTAAATGTTTAAATTCAAATAGCAAACTTAAACATGCCCTAAATTATTAAACTCAATCTACTTATCTACATCATTTGTTGTTTGCTACACATGTTTGTAGATGATTATAAAATTCTGATGACTATTTTTTTTTCAATAATAATTAACCAAATTGATTGCAAATCCAGAAGTTCTTGATCAGTATTTTCACATCAAGAAAAAGTGATTTTTATACACTTTTATATTTTGATAAATCTGGATTCCAGGGAATAATTATGTACAAGGCTTACTGGTAATTAGACTGTACTCTTTATGTTTTTATTCTCTTTTTTCAAAATTGTCAAAGAGACATCACTGGTACTAGTATTCCTGTACTAGAGTGTTGAGCACAGCTTGCATCTGATTTGCACTGGTACCAACTATTGAAATTTTCTCATAAAACTAAACTGGATCTACCAACATTCTTACCAACTCATAAATGAATATGCCCGCACATGCCTAGGGACTGGTATATGGAGATACATAGCTACTGTTTGTAACATAGATGTACCAGCACCATACCATATTGGTACATATCGTTAAGAATGCTATGCTCTAATTAGAACTTTTGTTGTCTTCCATTTCATAATTGAGTGATGTTATTTTTGAAATAAGTATTAAGTTTTAAGTAATCTCATAAATAATTTGAAGTGAAGGGAGTGTCAAGCAAAATAATCAGTTCTAATGGTCTGGTTCGGATCATTATCATTCTAGCTTGAATTTTCCCAAGAGAAAGGCTTATGATGCCCAACAGGTCCATGCAAATAACATCTCTGATTTTCTAGAAGGTATCATTTTTATCTTGCATTTGAATGCCTATTCTTGTACCAATATGCCTATTGTTTGTTATATTATGTGTACATGTACTAGTAATTGTTTTATGTAATCACGAGGGTCCCTGCTAAGTGCTTCAGGTATGAACTGGTGGAAACTGTGTAGGCATATGTACAGTTATTAGTATGCCCACAAAAATTCAAACAGTATCTGACACAAAAATAAGGATATGGTGCACACTGTACAGTTCATTATATCTTGAAAATTTAACCCAAATTCATTTCAGTTCTGTTCTTTTAGTTGCCTCTTATGTTTTTTTGTTTTTTATTCTAATGCAAAACTCTCATCTTGCCTTGAAGGATGAACGCATTTTTTGTATGACCATAGATTAAAAAAAAGATAAATGTGTATGCTGATCCTCTTAAAAAAAATTGAAGATTAATAAAGATAACATGTTGACCCCTGAACCTCGGTGGGCTCCGCAGGTTCAGAGACAGTATTGGATATCAATGGGTGTAAATGTGGACAAATACGCATCGTGGGTGGGATTAGAGACAAGGCAATGGTTACTCGTATCTATTACTTATATCTATTACTTCAACTTCTTTCTTATATTTTATTTATCTTATTTGTTGGTTAAATGTTAAAAGTTATTTTAAACTGCAGAATTCACACGATCTTGTATGCAGTTCCCAAATATGTTACATCTGTAGATTATCTTTAAAAACCAATTTAGATTAAAAGTAAAAGATTATTGTGGTATATCACCAGACCATTATAGGAGTGGTTTTCAAATGGTATGACAAGCCGGTATCCAAAATTTGAAAGTCGGTATGGGCCAAGTTATCAATTATTTTTATTAAATTAAAAGACTCTTTAACACTGATTATCTCTGTCGTGGGGATTGTATGTGCTAATATGCCTGGTGAAGCATAATTAGAAACCTTGACTTAAACTATTGCATAATTTGCAAATACCACACAACGTTTTTTTATTGAACTACCAAACATTTTGGATATTTACGACAGATGTTTGATCATTAAGGAAAACAAATGCCAAGTTAAGCAAGAAATTGAGCATGTTGTAAAATAACATCACTATAGAGGAATGTGATGAAAGTTATGATACGGAGCAAAAGTATGACATGCAAGAAATTGAGGAAGGACTTATTGGTTATGGCCTAAATCTCAAAGATCAATCCGGTGAAGATGGTTGTTAATTGGTAATTTTTTGTGTAATGTGTTGCATGGTAATTTGGTGAAGACTTTTGTATCTTTATTATTACTTGTAAGGTTTATTCTTAAGACCAAAATTTTAAGATTCTACATTTTAAGTTTTTGAGTTATTTGTGTATCTCATTTACTTTTTAAGTAGGATGTGAAATATATTAAGTAGGATGTGAACAAATTAATATAATGCTGTAATTTAGAAGAATTTATTCAATTTGAAGGAAAATATTAAATATATATACTGAAAAAGGCACTGTCTAGGAATTCAGTACTTGTTGCATGGGTAGTCTCATGCAACAAATAATTCTCAAAAATCATCAAAACTTGTTGCATGGGTAACCCATGCAACAAATAGTTCTCAAATAATTTTCCAAACTTGTTGCATGGGTTACCCATGCAATTGTTTAGTCTAGATTCTTGAAACTTGTTGCATGGGTAAGGCCATGCAACAAATAGTTCTCAAATAATTGTTGCATGGGTTATCCATGCAACTGTTTAGTCTAAATTCTGTAGACTTGTTGCATGGGTATGAGATGAGATGTTGCATGGACATTCATTAAAATATACATTCTACCCTTGCTAGCGGGTCACGGGTCGTCAAATATTTATTGTATGGGTAAATAAGAGATAGTTGCATGGGTAAACATCAAACTTGTTGCATGGGTATCTGTTGCATGGGACTACCCATGCAACAAGTTTCACTGTGTTAGAAATGTCAATATTTGTTGCATGGACACTACTTACCCATGCAACAAATATTTTTACCCATGCAACAAACTGAGATTCTAGTAGTGATACAAGACACTAAACCACAGAAATACAGGGAGAAAAAAGGAAATAAATTATTTGAAGTCATAAAGCCACTTTATTAATACTAGTTTAAGCTTGCCGGGAAATATTAATTGCCATCGATCTGTATAATTCAAAAATTGCAAAAAGCTTCTACATCCTTAATCATCGCTGATAGCACCCCTTAATTGTTACTTGGATGATACAAAAGAACTTTGTCACCCCTTAACAAATTAAGGTACTAATTAAGTACAATTAACCATGCATGCTGACATGATATTTGGCACTTCTGTTTTAATAAAAATGTTATATGATAATGATATTTAATAAATAATATACATTAGTAGTTAAAACATGTTTCGTTATAAATTTAATTTAAAACCCTAGCTATTTGCGTCAAGCTTACTATTGTCTCTTCTGTTAACTATGTAGTTAACTACAAGTCTATTGATTCCAAATATTAATTAACATTAAAGACCTTATTTTATATTTCATTTTTAAATATAATTGTCGAATCCAAATGTTGATTTTTTTCCCCAAGGATCGCGTTCACATAAACATTATATAATTTTAATCTTATACTAAATTAAGAATGTGCTCTAGACATAACTCATTGAAGGAAAGAAGGGATGGAAGGAGATCGAGAAGATCAAGCAATGATTTCATCTCTTCTTTACACTCCAAATTTTGAGATTTCAACTCCTCTCCCCTTCTCTCTAGTTTGTTCATTTCTGAAATTTATTGTTCTGGAGCAAGTAAACGACCTTGGTCAGATCCGGTTAGGACTTAGTTTTCCTCCACTCCCCTCCCTCACTACAAGAAAAGGGGATTTTCGCGGCGCTTACAAATGCCGCTAAATACACTACAAAACGCCACTACATATCTTTCCCGGCGCTTGGACAAGTGCCAGGAATACTACCGTCGGCAAACATCTTTACCGGCGCTTACAAATGCTTTTACCGGCGTTTGCGAAACGCCGCCCGAAGTGCTCTTTCCCGGCGTGTGGAGGCGCCTGCAGTTCTTTTGCAGGCGTTCAAACGTCCTTTGCCGGCGCTTGGTAAATGCCGCCCGAAATTTTCTTTTCCGGCGTTTGATGAGTTTTCCCGGCGTTTAGGGTCACTTTTACCGGCGTTTGGGAAGCGCCGCCAATTATGTTACCAGCTTTTTTACAGGCCCTTTGCCGGCATTAGGGCAGCGCCGCTAAAATACTATTTTTCAGGATTTGGTGAGTTTTGCCGGCACTTTAGAGGCGCCTGGAATTTGTTTACGGACGTTTGTGATCTGTTTAATTAGCAACATTTTTTTTGAGGCGTTTCTTCAGACAATAATTAAGCAAATAGTAAGCTAATATAATACAACTTCAGAGATATATATATATAGAGATAGACTAATATGCTAACGTTAGAACTTCGGCCGAAGTTCTAACGGGTCGTTTTTGCAATTTCAAAATCCAAACAACCGATCCGAACCGTTCAACTTTTTCTAAATATTGAAATGTGCTTGGAGACCAAATTTTACATTTTTTGGAATTTTTTTACTATTTATTAAGCCACTTTGAAAATCGCAGATCTGCTGTGAATAGTAAAAAACAGCAAAATTTTCTGGACCACCGGATCAGAATTTTCAAAGTGGCTTAATAAATAGTAAAAAAATTCCAAAAAATGTAAAATTTGGTCTCCAAGCACATTTCAATATAGAGAACATGTTGAACGGTTCAGATCGGTTGTTTGGATTTTGAAATTGCAAAAACGACCCGTTAGAACTTCGGCCGAAGTTCTAACGTTAGCACATTAGCCAATCTCTCTCTCTCTCTCTATATATATATATATATATATATATATATATAAACACTATATAATCTAACACTACTACAGAAAAACAGATTACACACGGACATTAATGGAAGAGCTACACGGATTTCCTGCTGTGTTTAAAGCCAGGGTGTATGAATAGGTCAGGAACTACACACGGATATTTGACCGTGTGTGATTATGATGATTTCTACACGGATATTCCCTAATTAACCGTGTACAAAGACCTAGCGAGCTACACGGATATCAACTAAATAACCGTGTACGATTCCTCTTTCTACACGGCTTTGTATTAAAAGTCCGTGTAGCTCTCTTAGCTATTATACACGGACTTTTGGTAAATATCCGTGTACAAATAGTTTTAGATATTTTGTATTACGCCTCCAGCAAGGCTATCATACACGGATTTTTAACAAAAAACCGTATATGATTAGTATTGCACACGGACAACTGTTAAATAGCCGTGTGCAATAGCTAATTTTTTTTTTTGTTTTTTCTATCGTACACGCACAATTGTGAAATATCCGTGTATAAATACCTTTTTTTTTGTATATTTTGTTTTTGGGCTAGCCTCCAGCTTTGCTAGCCAATTTTTTCAACAGAAATACAAATATTCATTCGAAACAGATTAATTGGCAAGAAATTCATATACTAAATTTATACAAAATTCATATAGCAATAAATTCATTCGAAACATATTTTTATTACAAATTAATCTATGCAAATCCATATCGAGGATTACAAAATTCCATGGCAAACCACCTTGCCCACATGCACCGCACATCGTCGATCTGATTCCAAGTGTAATGATCTTGATTTGTCACATTCTACAAAATTATAATTTGATAATAGTTAGTATTTCAGAAAAGGTAGATATCAATTGCTTATTATATAGGAAATTCATATGAAGTACATACCGCTTTTGGGAATTGGAATTGTATTCTTTCGACAAAGTCAAACATGAATATTATCGTGTAATAAGCGCATTCCCAACCCTCCTTCTGTTGCGGGCACTGAAATTTACATTTAGCGGCATTTGTTAGAATGACAATAATTTTTTTAACAAGATATGAAATTTCTAACTCATAAAGTGTGCTCACCAACATGTACTTCCAATTCAACTTGCTTTTCTTGCCCGGGCCCGTGCTATCTGATCCTCCCTCTTTAATATATTTCACAAAAGCCCTTACAAAAGTGAGTGAATGTAATTAGCAATTTTATAATTTGAATTGGAAGTAAGAAATGCAAACCTATAGAATTATTATTGCTTACTTATTCACAAAAGGCAAGATAACTTTGCACTTGGCAGCCGCGGTCCTTCCTTTTGGCTTACAAGAATCAATAATTATGCCCACAGTTAGGTACGGCACAATGAGAATCGTGCACCAATGTTTGCTGTGGGATCGAGGAGAAGAATTATAGTACTTTAGCATATAAAAGTCACACGAGTATTTGCTATGATTGATGGTGTGATTTCATTTTTTTATGTTTAACTTTTAATTCCTTTATACAATTCTTTAATTAAAATATAAACAACACATAAGTTAAGATTAGAACTAACCCCTCGTGGTATGGCATGAGAATGAATTTCTTCTCCTCCGACTTAGCACGATGCATCGCAGAACACATGTACTCGATTGACATATCCGGATAATATGTCACTGCCGTACCGCTCACTTTCTCGGGGTCCAGAAACATGCACAAGTTCTTCCTTTCAACCATCTCATCACAGTTTCGGACTAGCTTCCTGAAAACTCATCATATTGTAATTAGAATATATATTTGAGTTCTATACAATAATGAAAATATTTTAATATCACTAACATGAGAAAAATGGTGATGCGTGAAACATCGAGCCATTTGTCGGATGACGAGTGGTGGAAGAGGTCCTTGAAATCTTTGAACGTTATCAGGAGATCCCTGCCTTCGTGTAGAAACATACCAGGTGGGACAGGGATGATGATAGCCTCCATGCCTTCGGGCGCCGTCATCAAGTAGTCATGGAGAAGGCGCAAATCATTGGGCAAACGGCTGTATTCTTCTTCGGTGACCATAGGATGTGAAGGTGATTGTGGCGCGTCAGGCGCGACGACGCAAGCCACCTCCTGACGTACCGGTGACATCGACGTACCGGTAACATCATCTCCTCGTGTCTGTATCAAGTTATAGATGTATTATTCTAGTATTTCAAAAAGAATGAGTTGAATGTAACAAAATAAATGAATTTTTTTATGGATTACCTGATCCAAAACAATCTGACTCTTGGGCCATTGGACAAATGACATCCGTGCGTCATCAAGCACAAGCGCTTCGTCGGTAGGGACAGGAAGGGGTACGCGCTGCCATCCATCCACGACTAACTCAACCTGCACGCATGCATGGTCGGGTCTTAGCTGAGTATTGTGTACACTTTTGGCGAGTGGATGTACAACGCCCTTAGCAACGATCAGAGAAACACTGCCATTCCGCAGGACGAGGTCGCATGCTCTGGGGTCCTGCAAATTTATAGGAAAGTTGTTTATTTTAGTGATGCGATATTGTCCAACATGGTTGCAAACAGGTTTTAAATACCTTTAGATTATGAAGAAGTATTGATTACTTGAGATTATCCAAATCGTCTAAGGCGCCCCACGTGCCGGATGCTTGACTACTTCGTCGAATTCCCGGCGAAATGGGAGGTGGTTGCTCGGATGGCTGCGTAGTTGCTGATCTAATTTGTGTCAACATTGCTTCCATCTCAGCAAACCTTGCGTCGTACTCTTTGCTCACCTCCGCGCGTATCTGCGCAACTATCTCGTCTTTGTTTACCTTGGCACGCGATTTTCTTCGAGGTTTTTGTCCCTCCACTCGGAACACCTCCTTCCAGCCCCTGTAGACCCCTACACCCCTTACTCGACCTGGGTGTTCTGGATTCTCGAGCGCTGCGGACAAGGAATCATTTTGTCGTTCGACACTCCGGGCACCCGAGTTGACCTCCTCCTCCACTTCCAACTGTTCAAGTAGAAGAATTAGTTAAAGCAAAAGAACAATTGATGTACTTTCGGAGTTATAATTTTCGGATGAATGTCACAAAGTAAGTATAAAGGACTCTTACCATTCTTTGAGCCACGGGTTGCAAATCCTTTGGGAGTACTATCCTCCCGTCAGCGGTTACCTCGGCTCTACCCATGACCCAATCTTTGCCCCTAGGATTTTGGATCCTAACCACGGGTGAGTCAGAATCCTTGTTCGCGTCCAGGACTTTCCTCCATTCTGCCGACTTACCCTCGTAACCACCTGACCCTAGATGGTGTTGATACTTGTTAAAGGCAACGGTCATCCTGCCTTTATTACTTTTTGCCTTCACAGAAACAAGACAATAACGATCAGTTAGTTTTAGAAAGATAAGTACATATCGAGAAAGAATAAGCATAAATTTGGCACGAGTTAGATACCTTGAACTCTTCGGTAGACTTCAAAGCTTGAAACGCATCCCAGTCCTCTTGTTTTAGCCATTTGTAGTAGCCGACCGGATTTCTCCCTTTCTCCATGAACTCCGTCTTCAACGTGCTCTTGTATTGCTTCCAACCATTGTTCATAATCTTCAAAGTCTTATCCTTTGGAACATCATTCTCGATGTTCCACTGAGCCTGATTGACACAAAAATTTAGTGTATTTAAGTATAGATCATACATAAGTGAAAATTCAAGAGAAGAGTTGTTAGGCACTTTACCTTCACCGCGTTCCACCACTCGTTCTTCACCTCATCCTCAAAATGATCCCATCTCTCAACAAGGATACTCGCATTTTGCCTCACGAAGCTCGTACACCAATTTGAATATTTCTGCCGTTTTTCTCCCTGCGCACGCCCGTCTTCTGTGAACCATATTTCTTGATGGGTCTGCTCGGACGTGCTCGTGCACATTGTCGGCCCTCTCCTCCTTCTTTCTGATGAGGCAGTAGCTTGCTGCTCCTCTTCTTCTGCCATCATATCGACGTACTCATCCTCATTCGACATGGTTCTGCATGAAATTAAAGATCAAATCACAAGTGACCAATAATTGAAGAGATAAATTAAAGAGATAAATTAACAAAATAGAGATAAATGAACTACATATTTTGTCTACTACATTCGACATGGTCTATTACATATTTTGTCTTTTGTAGGGTTAAATGAACAAAATAGAGATAACCTAAAATACCCTAACATGCAAGTACCATAATTATTTGAATAACCTAAAATTAACAAGTACCCTAAATTAACAAGTACCCTAAATTAACCTAAAATACCCTATAATTAACAAGTACCATAAAATAACCTAAAATACCCTATATACAAATTATGAATAACCACAATGTATTCAATAACCACAATGTATTCAAAAACCACAATGTATTCAATGTATACAATGTATTCAATAACCTAACAAGTATTGCTATAAAATACCCTATATACCAACTGGTACAGCAACACAACAGTATCATATAGTCAAAAAGGGGCAGCACGATAACAACAGCCAAGCCGCAAATAGCAATACCTTTATTAAATTGGCTAACGGGTTCAAACCCAATAAGAAAAAGAATGAGATAGAGAGACGCTAACCTAGGTGAGAGAGACCACGGGTTAGAGAGAGAGAGACCACGGGTGAGAGAGACCGAGGTGGTGAGGCGGCGAGGCGGCGAGGCGGTGAGGCGCGCGGTGAGCGGTGAAGATCGAGCTCGTGTCTTTGGGAGGTTTTTGGCAGAGAAGGGTTTTCGGACTTATGAAAATTTTGGCAGAGAAGGATTTCGAAATAACCAATGTTTCCTCATTATACACGGCTGTTAAGTTAATGTCCGTGTGCAAATCACCTTTCTACACGGTTGTACATAAAAATCCGTGTGCAAATCACCTTTCTACACGGACATCTAGCTAATAGTCCGTGTAGCTCTCTTCCATTTCTACACGGACTATTAGCTAAAAGTCCGTGTATAAATCGTTCCGACAGGCGGGTCCCAGGTTCAGTAAAATGCTTTGAACATAAACTAATATTTATTTTAACTATTAACTAATATTTATTTTAACTAATATTAAATGTTTGATAAAGTTGAACATAATATTTTAAACATAATATTTTCATTAAACATAATCCTTCCTTAAATATTTTAACTAATATTAAATATTTTAACTAATATTAAATATTTTAACTAATATTTTAAATATTTTAACTAATATTTTAAATATTTTAACTAATATTAAATATTTTAACTAATATTTAGTGAAAACTAATATTTTAACTAATATTTATTTTATTTTATTATTAAATGTTTTAACTAATATTTTCAAAAACTAATACTAATATTTGATAATATTATAAGCATTAAACATAATCCTTCATTATAAGCATTAAACTAATATTTGATAATATTTGATAATACTATTACTACATTATGCTTTTTTCTTTTTTTCCCTCTTTTTTCCTTTTTTATTTGATATATTACAAGCTAAAGTTGCAATATTAAAAGCTACACGGTCTTAAACAAAATAAATATTACACATTATGCTTTTTTTTCCTTTTTCTCCTTTTTTCCACTATTTGAACAGTACCCTCGGCCCATAATCCTTCATTGTGGTCGGACCGCATGTAGTCAGCTTCGTCTACCCCTTCAAGTGTTGCTACCTCAGTTTGCACATCGGTACAAAATGGAGGTACTTCGTCGAACTGGTCGTACTCTTCTTCATCGACGACATTTTCTACCCCGACAATCCTTCTTTTTCCGGATAGGACGACGCTCAACCTGTCATCACTCGGGTCAGTGGCATAAAAGACTTGGGTGGCTTGCTTGGCGAGTATAAACGGATCATCAACATGCCCAACCCTGTTTAAATCAACGAGTGTGAACCCGTCGTTATCAACTTTAACACCTCGGTCTTCGACCCATTGACACCGAAACACGGGAATGCTCAGGCGAGGACTGTAAATGAGCTCCCAAATTTCTTGAATAACGCCATAATATGACTTTGATGCTATTACAGCCCGGCCATCTCCGGATCTACTGAATTCTTGAGAGGTCGCCACCAACGTCACCCCACTGTTTTGCATCGTGCTCTTATCACTCTGGGATTTAGTATAAAATGTATATCCGTTAATCTCGTATCCTTGGAATGTTCTAACAACAATTTGGGGTCCTTTGCCAAGCAGTTTAACAATTTCAGGTACAGGGTGTGACTGCACTCTTTCTTTCAGCCATCCTATAAAAGAACGATTATGCTCGTTAGTAAGCCACTTCTGACTCCTCGTGTAGTTTTGTTGTTGAAGGATTGTCATGTGCTCATCTATATAGGGAGCAACATCTGTCATGTGTTGTAGTACAATAAAATGTGCCTTTTGTAGTTCATTTAGATCAGCAACTACAGCTCTCAACCCAATTGTCCCGACTCCTTGGAGCCTTCCCTCGTATCGAGATTTTGGAACGCCAATAGGACCCACACCGGTCAAGTAGTTGGTGCAAAAATCAATCACCTCCTCCGTAGAATATCCTTCTATAATGCTGCCGTCGGGTCGATGTCGGTTCCTTACGTATTTTTTCAAGATGCCCATGTATCTCTCGAATGGATACATATACCGAAGGAACACGGGACCACAAATCTTAATTTCTCTCACAAGATGAACAACAAGGTGAACCATGACATCGAAAAAAGATGGCGGAAAATACATCTCAAGTTGGCAAAGAGTAACGACGACCTCCTTTTGCAAAGAGTCCAATTTTAGAGGGTCTATCACTTTGGAATTTATTGCATTGAAGAAAGAACAAAGCTTCGTAATGGTTTGACGAACGTGCTTTGGTAAAATTCCCCGAATTGCAACCGGAATTATATGTGTCAGTAAAACATGACAGTCGTGAGATTTCAGACCGACCAGTTTCAAGTCCTTCATCGACACCAACTTCTTAATATTCGAAGAATATACTGATGGGACTTTTATACCATTGAGGCATTCACAGAATCTTGTTTTCTCTTTCTTTGACATTGTGCACAGTGCGGGGGGTAGGTATGTGCGCTTCCCTTTCTCCTGCGGTGCGAGCTCGGGTCGTATTCCCATCTCTACCATGTCTTTTCTCACTTTAATACCATCTTTCGTCTTCCCCGGAATGTTCAATAATAAACCAATTAAACTGTCACAGACATTTTTTTCGACATGCATGACATCTAGGCAATGCCTCACTTCTAAATATTTCCAGTACGGTAGCTCCCAAAATATGGACCTCTTTTTCCAAATATTCTTCGGTAGTGTTTTGGCGCACTTTCCAAAAACAACATCAATGTTTTTTACCCGTTCGAAGACACTCTCCCCGTCTAATGGATGACGAGCCACTCCAAGCTCAATTTTCCCGTTGAATGCCATCTTCTTCTTACGATATGGGTGATTATTAGGAAGAAACCTACGATGCCCCATGAATACATTCTTTTGACAATTTTTCAACCTCAGCACCTGCGTGTCATCTTCACAGA
This sequence comes from Carex myosuroides, assembly GCA_028015225.1. Classification (NCBI taxonomy): domain Eukaryota; kingdom Viridiplantae; phylum Streptophyta; class Magnoliopsida; order Poales; family Cyperaceae; genus Carex; species Carex myosuroides. The sequence continues at coordinate 8,672,041 of CM051489.1, read as the reverse complement.
TCGGGCACGCTTTTGCTCCTTTACAAGTGTAACCCGACAAATTCCCGTACGCGGGGAAATCATTTACGGTGCAAAACACCATGGCCCGCAAGTTAAAGGTCTCTTTCATATACGCATCCCACACCGGGACGCCATCACGCCACAATTTTTGGAGGTCCTCGATTAATGGTGCGAGATATACATCTATGTCATTTCCGGGTTGTCTGGGTCCTTGGATTAGTAATGACATCATTATATATCTGCGTTTCATGCACAACCAAGGAGGAAGATTGTAGATGCATAAAAGAACAGGCCAAGTATTGTGCCGACTGCTCATACTTCCAAACGGACTCATTCCATCTGAGCTCACCACAATCCTAAGGTTCCTCGTTTCAGAACCAAATTCTTTGAAATGTCTGTCAATGTTTCTCCATTGAGGAGAATCAGCCGGGTGCCTTAGTTTACCGTCATTTTTGTCCTCTTCTTCGTGCCAACGCAATAATTTTGCATCTTTGGGATTCGCAAACAACCGTTTGAATCTCGGTATTATCGGCAAATACCACAACACCTTAGCCGGAGGTCGGCCACTTGTGTCCTCGTTACAATCATCAGTGTCCTGGTCCTTACGACGTTTATATCGTGAAACACCGCATTTAGGACAGACATGCATGGCCTCGTACTCGTTACGATACAATACACAGTCATTCGGACATGCATGTATTCTTTCGATCTTCAACCCCATTGGACATATCAACTTCTTTGCCTGATATGTTGTACCGGGTAACTCGTTGTTATCTGGGAGCATTTCTCCTAAAAGCTGTAATAAGGACGTGAAACTCTTATCGCTCCAACCATTGTCTGCTTTTAAGTTTAATAATTTCAACACAGCTGACAGTTTTGTAAATTTGGTACACCCGGGATACAACGGCTTCTTGGATTCATTAGACAAATTTTGAAATTTATCATAATTTTTATCACTAATTTCATCTTCCACATCACGTAACATATCCTCCAAATTTTCAGTAAACTCGTGTTCTACATTTTCATCAAAATTCCTCTCCATCTCATCATCGTCATTTTCGGGTTCGACGTTAATATCAGAATATTCGGCACTCTCATAATCCTCGTTCCAATCAAGTTCAAAATTATCAGAAATTCCAACATTCTCATCATTCAATTCACGATTACAATCTTTATTGGCACTACTACTTTCCCCAAATTTCTCACCATGCATGAACCAACATGTATATCTCTTCTTAAATCCCCGACAAATCAAATGAGCTCTAATTTCTTCGATGTCCAAAAATCTTAATAAATTTTTACAATCTTTACAAGGACATAAAATGTCTTCTTCTTTTTTCTTCACTCTATAACTCTCAGCAAATTTTATAAACTCATCAACGCGAACCAAATATTCTTCACTGTCACGTCGCATTTCATACATCCAGCTTCGATCCATCTGTAAATTAAATTAAAAAATGATTTGATCAATTAATCATGCATGGTCAACATTCTCCTTCGTGTACAAAATTTTGGGCTTACAAAGGGCCGGTTTACAATCCTAACCCACTCTTTGAATATTATGTCTCATATGTGAACACATATTAGCGAGATTTAATTAGTATTTGAGAAAAATTCGGCAGCATTTCCCCTTAACTCCCCAAGTATGCATACGAACCACATACTCGTAGGAGCAATAAGGGAAAATACTGTCGAACTTTCCTCAAATACTAATTAAATCCCGCTAATATGTGTTCACATCCTAAATGAGACATAATATTCAAAGAGCAGTCCCAAAACGGGGACTATCCAAAATTAATCCCTATTGGATTAATTTTGAACGGGCATGGACCTAAAAGCATCTAAAGGTCGGTTATTGGACCACAATACACTAATTAATTACATCTAAAATTAAGAATTCAAGCATGCATGAAATGACCTAATTAAATAAGCCTAAATAACAGAAAATTAGAGGAAGAAAATGATTTAAATACATATTACTAACCTTAGAAAGATGGAGAGGAGAAAATACAAACTTTATTCAAAGATCTCAGATCTCAGCTGCTGGCCTCGATCAATTCGCAGAAATAAAAAGCTCAGTTCGAGATGTATTAACTAAAAGACTTGATCAAAACGGCGCTCTGGAAGGGAAGAGATAAAAACCCTACACTATTATACACGACTATTTAGTTATAAATCCGTGTAGCTCTCCAACTATTTCTACACGGCTATTGAGTTATAAATCCGTGTACAATTATAAGAATTCTACACGGCTATATTATCAAAAAGCCGTGTGTAATGTTCCTACACGGATATTTAGTTATAAACCGTGTAGCTCTCTCAATTATTTGCACACCCACTTCTTTACACACGGATTTGTGGTTTCTAATAAACCGTGTAGCTCTCTCTAATAATTCTACACTGATTATTAACTAATTATCCGTGTAGAAATCGTGCAGATCTTTTGGACTCATATTTGGTACACTATTTTTAATATAATTGCCAAATCCGTGTACAATGTGCAGTGTACAAAGCCAGTTTTTGTAGTAGTGTAAATATAAAGAATTATAAAAACACAATTAAATTACTCTAAATTTTACTTAAAGAATTCTAAAGTTTACATATATATCTCTCTCTCTCTCTCTATATATATATATATTTGTAGCACCTACAAAATATTAAAAACTCTTAAAGCATTCTGAACTTAATTAACATATGTTTGTAGGAACTCAACTTTAGTACACAACTGATTCCTTAATTCAACACATCAACACCTCATCTTCATTCGCTTGTCCCAACAGATAGCATTTAAATCTTCTTTAACTACAAGCAACAATTAAATTAGTATGAAGAATTTGTCAAATTCAATAAGCCAAACAAAATAACCCTTTAACTGATTCCCATGCCCAAAATAAGTGCTACTTAAAATCTATAATATTACCTTTAGGATAGCAAACAGTAACCTCAAAGAAAAAACTTACCAATGATTTAGGCTGTAATACATCCTTTATGAGATACATGAGTTTTTATACAATTTTACCCTTTATTATAAATTATAAATTAATCTGGTCAGTTGACCATAGTTGATCATCATGTTTTGTGTAATTACTTTCCAGAGCCTATCCAAATGCAAAAGGTCAAGGTCTCTTCAATTAAGTAGCCTTTAGCAATTGAACCTTCTGGTCGAGTCTTATTTCGTACATATGACTTGAGAATCATCTGAAACCTATCAAAAGATAAATTCATATATTTTGAGTATAAGTAATGAAAGGTAAAAGATAACAAGTAAAAAATTATATGAAGGATGTCATACCTTTCAGGAGGATACATCCATCGAAAATGGACTGGCCCAGCAATTTTAGCTTCTGTAGCGAGATGGATTGGCAAATGGATCATAATATCAAAGAATGATGGTGGAAATATTCGCTCAAGTTGACACAAAGTTAGTGCCACTCTTTTCTCCAAATCTTGCAAGTCTGATACACGAAGTACCTTAGAACACAATTCTCTAAAGAAATTACCAATTTCAATAATTGGTCTACTTACAATTGTTGGTGTAATCTTTCTTATTACTAGCGGCAACAAGTAGTGTAGCAAAATGTGCCAATCATGAGTTTTAAGACTCAAAATCTTCTTTTCTTTAACACGAACGCGACTAGATATATTAGAAGCATATCCATCAGGAAATTTCACACTCCTAAGGAATTCACATAATAGAACCTTTTCTTCCGGACTCAAAGTGAAGCAAATTGGTGGAAGATATGTTTTACCTCCTATATCCACTGCCTGAAGTTTCTTTCCAACACCCATTGCTACAAGATCCAAACGGGAATTTGTATTGTCTTTTGACTTAGCCATACCCAAAAATGTGTACACCAAGCTCTCACCAAAATGTCCCTCGATATGCATTGGGTCCAAGTTGTGGCGTAACAAAATGGTCTCCCAGTATGGCAACTCAAAAAAGATACTCTTCTTTGTCCAGTTAGACAACAACTCCCTATTTTTTCCTCTTTTGCGCAAGTCTGGTTGCAACTTCCCAAATGTAACATTTAAATCTCTTACTTGCTCCAAAACATCTGACCCGGTAAGCAGTTTGGGTGCTTCTCGAAACTCTTGTGTACCATCAAATGCTCTGGCATCTTGTCTGAATCTATGGGTCCTTTCGAGAAATCTACGATGCCCTCTATAAACTGTCTTATGGCTGTATTTCAAATATTCTGAATGAGTGTTGTCAGCACAATCAGGGCACCCCTGTTTTCCTTTTGTCATGTACCCAGATAGTGATGCATAACCAGGAAAATCACTTATGGTCCACAAAAGGGCAGCATGTAGTTGAAACATCTCACATTTAGATGCATCATAGGTTCTTACTCCATTGGTCCAGAGGTCATTCAACTCGTCAATCAGAGGCTGGAGATAGACATCGATGTTATTTCCAGGTGAAGTTTTACCAGGAATGATCATGGACAAAATGAAGTTGGACGACTTCATGCACAACCAAGGAGGGAGGTTATATGGAATTAAGACAACAGGCCATATGGAATATGGTACCATCATACCATAAGGATTAAATCCGTCACTTGCTAAACCAAGTCTGACATTGCGCGAATCTGATGAAAATTGGGGATGATTGGAATCAAAATCCTTCCATGCTAGGGAGTCCGTAGGATGTCTCAACAACCCATCTTTAGTGCGACCATCCTTGTACCATCTCATGTTAGCTGCTGTTTTTGAAGACATGAACAACCTCTGTAGTCGTGATTTCAAAGGAAAATACCTCAATACCCACTAGTGGAAAAACACAAATCAGGATCGGTTATATTCGCACATCAGGATCGGACCTACAGCCGATCCTGTTCCAGCCGATACAAGTAGTCAATCTAAACTGTATCGGTTAAACAACCGATACTAAAAGTTTGAATCAGGATTGGTTCTTTTAATAACCGATACAGATACTAACATCTGGATCGGCTGTTTACAAATAACCGATCCTAATGTACACTAATCTGGATCGGTTGTTTACAATAGCTGTTACTAATTATACTATCAAGATCGGACTTATAATTTTAGCCGACCCTGATTCATTCCTATCAAGATCGGATTTTTATAAATGTCCGACCCTGATTCTTTTTTTTCTTTTTTTTTTGCGGAACCAACATTTTTTGAATCCAGATATAATGCACTATTGATATCTATATAGTCTATTTAAATCCAAGAAATTTAATATTATATATCAGAATAAAAAGAAAGGTCAGGATGACCCATTTCATTTACCAGTAAAGTAATACATGACTAATTCTTACTAATGACACAAGCCAAGTAAAATACTATTTCTTAAACCAACTAAAAACCCAGTCTATACTACTAACTGAACTCTGAGACTTCAATGTGACTTCATTTTTCAATCTGCCTCTAGCACAAAAACAAGCACCACAAGTTTTAACTCCACAAGCGCCACAAGTTGAAGGCAAAGTATCAACCTGCAAAAACAAAAGGGAATAAATTTAGATAAAAGCATATAGTTCAAAACTAGTATGCACCCATTGACTTTATAAAATCACAACTTCATAAAATCACAACAGAAGAGAAGTTAGAGAGCAACCTATCGAAGAGAGTTGTTATAATATGGGTCTTTGTTCTCCTTGTATTGGCATCAAGTTTCTGCAATTGTCCATAAAATACTCTACATCAAGTTGTTCCTTGCCAAAAATTACAAGTCATATACAATGGTTGGACTGATTTACAAGACAGCAGGGTTTGCATTTGTAAGTTTAATGTTAATTATATTTATTCATATGCTAGAAACATACGAGTACATGTAGTATGCAAGACATCACAATTTTCATCACAATTTCATCACAATAACTTACGAGTAGTATGCAAGACATCAGACTTAACTCTTCTAATTTGTATTAAAAAATTAAGAAAAGGAAATAAAGAGAAAAACCTTGTCTATCCAAGGATAGAAATCCTCTTGGAGCTCATCAGCATAGCAACATAGCATGTTGCATGCTAAGGCTTATTCCAACATCGACCCCATCACTGATAATCACCAATTTTCAACCTGCGAGGCGCAACTGAATTGAAGATCAGACACTCAGACCTTTACCTGAAGCACGACTGAATTGAAGATGAGACACTCAGACCTTTACAAGTAGCACATCTTCGTTTCTTAGATAAAGAAGGCTTGCCGTCACCACTCGATTGGTGCGACATGACTGCACAAATATTGTCAGTACAGGGGTGTCATTGGTAAATATTGTCAGTACCAGACTAATGGTATATATACATACATTTTCGGATCATTCCCTAAGAGTAACTAATAATTTTTAATGTTTTTATCTTTTCTACTGTTAACTCAATTTCTTTTGTTTGGCTTCTAATTTTTTTTTCAAAAATTCTTTTCTTCCACTCTATTATGAAATATGCTACTATCTGTCTAATATTCTCCATATAGTCCCATTATCCTTAGTTAGGTCATAAAGTCTAAATTCGAACCAAATATAACACATAGTAGAACAAAAAAAATGCATAGTAATATCTCAGCACCTGTCTGAGGTATATGTTCCTGATACAACTATTGCGTGGCATGAAATTTTTTGAAATGGTAACAAGAAATGCCCATTATGCTATATCACTCATGAAATTAAACAAACAAGGGACTATGCTTACAGGTAAATGCCCATTATGCTATATCACTCATGGTTTCTTATAAAATATAAGAGTTTAAGATGAAAAACGTCAAGTAAAGTTTAGACATACTGGTAAAGAACTTTGCTCACATATTTGGTAAACTTCTCACTTCCAACAGGAGAGTGGATTAACTTTGCTCACATATCAACTGGGCAAAGAACCATGCAATCATGTCCTCGCCAACTTTTAAACACTCGCCTAATTACACATTATAGCGGCCAATTATACATTAGATCAATCTGCAATTAAAAATAGTTTTTGTTATTATTCTGTTAATTCTCATAATGCACCTAATATTAGTCACTATAACATCAATTTCTAGAAATTAATTTACACATTATCAATTACTGAAAATGAATTGTACGTTGTATACAGAACCTTCCCTTCTAGGTCAAGCATGAAGCCAGCTGGCGGCTTAGACAAAGATGCAGCAGATTTTAAGCAAGTTTTCTGCTGGAATCATATTTTAAGCAAGTTGTTAGTATCAGATCAGAGAAAGAACTTTACATAAATTAAAAGCAGAAATGAAATTAACTCATACCCTTATCCAAATATGAAATTAACTTTACAAAAACTAAAAGCAAGAGAGATTGTTTAAATACCTGAAATCACTCCAATAAGTCCTGGTGAGCGTCGATCGACACCAAAGCTCTAATTGGAATTCATCCACTTCCACCTTCTTTAGCTTCGCCTCTTGACCAGCATAACTCTGAAGGTACGGACCGCTCATAAATAGGAGAATCAGAGACAAGGCAGAATCGGTGAAGTGTGGTCCGATCTGGAGGAGAAGGGGAATCATATCAGACGAGAAGGTGGGGATTGAAGGAGACGAGGCGGCTAGGGTTTGATCTAGGAGGAAAGGAGAGGAAGCAGTTAGGTTTTGAGAGGCGCAGGAGAGGACACAGATCTGAAGAAGTTAGATTTGGAGATGAATACGAGAAAGGAGGAGGGGCTAGGTTTTACCGAGAGAGAGAGAGAGCAATATGAAATTTTTTAAGTTCTGGATTTGCACAATCAAGATCGGATGAACGTGAAGAGCCGATACTGATAAAATATGGACCATCAAGATCGGTAAAGATTAAATAGCCGTTCCTGATAGTGCCACATCAAGAACGGCCATTTATAAACAGCCGTTCCTGATATGTTCTGGACTATCAGGAACGGCTGTTTATAAACGACCGATCCTGATACCTACTTTCAAGATCGGCCTTTTAATTTGCCCGATCCAGATATATATCAGTATCGCCTTTATGTTATGTCCGATCCTGATGTGCCGATACTAAATGTACATTTTCCACTAGTGACCTTAGCTGGTATCTTTTTTCCCACCTTGAGCTTGCCTCTTCCAATTGATTTTTTTCTTTTGATCACCTTGTACCTAGATGCACTGCACACATGACATGTGGTATCATTAGCAAATTCTTTCCTATATAACATGCAATCATTAGGGCATGCATGAATCTCTTCGTACACTAGGCCCAGATCTTTAACAATTTTATCAGCTTCATAAAAACTGTTCGGAAGGGTATCATGGTCAGGTAATGCAGCCTTAATTAATTCAAGCAATTGTTCAAAAACTTTGTTGCTTATGCCCCCCATACATTTCAGCTGCATAAGTCTTAATAAAAATGACAATTTCGTGAATTTCTTGCATCCTGGATATAGTTCTTTATCACCATCTTCACATAATCGATAAAATTTCCTCACTTCCTCATCAGGAATCTCATCGCGATCATTGACTCTGAATTCTGATTCAGTGCCTATAGTTTGCATCCCAAATGCATCATGCAACATACTATCGATGTGATCACCTTCTCACTGCTCATTTTGAACATTGCTACAAGAGATATTTTGCGGAACTGAAATGTTTTCACCGTGAAAAACCCAATTAGTGTACTGTTTCGTAAACCCGTTGCATATAATGTGATCGTGAATTTCAGTTTTACCCAACCAACAAGTATTCACACAAAAATTGCAAGGACAAAGTATCATATTCTCTCTAGATTTGTTTCTAAATGCAAACTCAATGAATTGTTCACACCCAGATTGATACTCAGATGTAACCCTGCATGTTTGGGTTTATTGTATTAGGGCATTACCTAATTAGGGAACCACAAGTAATTAACAAATACAAAGGAACTATATATATGCTTCATACCTTGGGAGTTCTATCCAAGTCTTGTCCATTAGAAGAATCTGCATGAAATTAACAAGGAAGAAAAAAACAACTAGCAGTTCAAAATCTGTCCATTTTCTATCATATATTTTTTTTAATATACCCTCAAAGTGCACATGCATTTATTAGAAAAATCATGCTTAATTTGTAGACTTAATGTCTAAACTCAAGTTAACCTATTAGAAAACACTTAAAGAATACCTTTTAGTCTTACTACTAACCCTAAGTAGACTTGGCTAATAAAATTCATCCACCCTATAAAAAACCTAAATTGCAGCAACATCCAATTTTGTTTTCGAAAGATATATTACAATTACGTAGCAGTATATTCAATTAGAGATGGACCTAAATATTGCATCGAATAAAAATAGCAATTACTGAGATGTTATATTGAAGACTTACATTGTTGGAACTATCAGAGATAGCTCCCAAACGAACCTCTGTCTTGTTCCCTACAATTAGAATACAATTGATTAAAATAAAACAGTGATGCTTATAATTATATCCCAATTAACCAGAATTACTAAATATGATAGCTAGACAGCATAGAGATCTGAAAGTAAGCCCATAATTAATTAAACATATGCAATGTGACCTATGCTTTACTGCTTGCATGCAAAGAGAAATGTGAAAATGTGAAACTGTGCCAAATTGAGTCTCAAAATTCTTAATCAATAACAAGAAACTGTAGTGAGGGAATATATCTCCATAACTAGAAATTTGATCGGCTTAACAGAACTAAAGGAAAGCAAAGTCACGAAATTGGTACAAAATTCACCGCAATTTTTTTGTATAAAACTCACGAAATTGCTCAATTAAGAAATAAAGAAAGCATAGTTTAATTACTACAGCAAGAATCTCATCAAGGAATGAAAGTAGTAGGGCTGCTTGACCTCGGTGGTATTATCTTATTTCAATTTCTCCCTTTCTTTGACTGCTCTAATAAAATAAAGTACTAGGTAGCGATCAGATCAAGGACAAAGGCTTTATGCCGCTCTCAGGAAATTGAGATTCGTAATTCGCACTCCCGTAATTCGCACTTCCGGTAAATTCCTAAGAGTAGACATAAAAAAGAAGTACTAGGTAGAGATCTGCCGGGAAATTGCTCAATTATGCTTTCGTAATGGGCCTAGTTGACCTTTCACTATAAATTGGAAAGTACGAATCTCAATTTTTCATTTTAGTTGAGAGAATTCAAGTGAGAGAATTCTAATTTTTCATACCGTGAAATTGAGGAGACAGAGAAAGAGCGAAGCGCGCGAACGACAGAGAGAAAATTGGGTGTTGGAGATGGAGAAGAGAGAGAAGCGCGCGAACTTTGAGACGGAGAGATCGTATTGACGCGAGCCAATTATGGAAACAGCAAGCTGGAGGCGCAGCAGAAACAATCTGGATTCTCATAGCTGGTTTATTTGTTACCTTATTATGTGTCTAAAGATATAAGGAAAGATATATGTAATAATAGAATGAATTCTGGGGTGATTTTCTTTCCTTTATTTCAGTGATTATCTCTCTATTTGAGGAGGTCGAAAATACAGAAATTGTAACACAGAATTTTTCTATCAATAATACATGGGTGGGAAGGGAGTTTCATGGGAGTTGTGTGTTGTTTACTCTTTTTCCTCTTTTTCTTCATAAGTTGACATGGTATCAGAGCACAAGTTTCGATTCTGAGATTTGTTTTTTTTCCCCTGTGTAACCAAACCAGATTCTGTTTACTCCCTATCCCTATTTTCTGTGTAGAATGTCGAAGGAGGTAGAGAAATCTGCGGAAGCAGCAAAGACTGAATCTGTGCTTCTTCTGGAGAGCCTGACAGCCACCTTATCACAACTACTACAACAAAAACCGAGCAGCTCTCATCTAGATGGGATTATGTCAGCCATGACGATCAAACTAGACGGGAAGAACTTCAACCTGTGGTTGCAGATGTTGAAATGAAACTGTCAATGAAGGATAAACTCGGCTATATTGATGGGTCGACTCTCAAACCGTCGGCAGCTGATAGCAAATACCGCAAGTGGCAGATGGAAGACTCTTCGGTTAAAGACTACATAATCGAATCCATGGATCCCTCCTTAGTAGGTAATTTTCTTCCTTTCTCTACGGCCAAAGAGGTCTGGGACTCAGTAAGAACAACCTTTTTCGATGGAGATGACTTGACCCAGTTTTTTGACTTGAAAAGGAGAGTTAATCGGGTCAAACAAGCAGGGGGTTCTGTTGAAGTTTATTACACCCAATTACAAGGGTTATGGAAAGAGTTAGACGTACGTAGGCCAAACCCTATGACCTCCCCGGTTGATATTGAGAAACATAATTATCTTGTTCAAGAGGATCGTGTTTTGACCTTTCTAGATGGTCTTGATGACCACTTGGATTCTATCCGGGCAACTGTTCTCCAACAAAAACCATTTCCCACAGTAGAACAAGCTTTTGCTTTAGTACGTAGAGAAGAAAACCGCCAAACAGTAATGTTAAACAAAGGGGATGGTGCTGAAAATTCTATGGTTATGTTTGTGAGAAACCAACCTCTTTCCATAAACAAACCTGACTTCAAACCAAAACCGGGTCTTGTTGAAGGTTGTACTTACTGTCATAACCCAAGGCATACCAAGGATAAATGTTTCAAATTGATTGGCTACCCACCGGGTTGGAAAGATAAAAGGAAAAAGAAGCAGGGAGATTGGCAACAATACAGGGGTGAGGCGCAAATGGCTGCAGCAGATTTGTCTGCAGCCCCTGTTGTGCAAGGTGCTACTGCTGGGTCGGGTAGTCTTGCTGGGCAGCTGGTCCCAAATGAGTTGGGCATGACTGGACCGAACCAAGCCACTGCTGCCTCAGTTTCAGCGGGTAAATATTCCATTTTACCGCCTGTTGAGAACAAGAAACGTTTGGAAGGTAAAAACTGTTTTGTCTCTAATAATTTTCATACTAATAAGGTTGATTGGATAATAGATTCAGGGGCAACAGATCACATGACCTACTCAGAAAAGGATCTTGTGAAGATGTCCACACCAAGAAGAACGGCAATAGTCAATGCTAATGGTGAATTGTATCCTGTAGAGGGTGCTGGAGATGTTCAGTGTTCACCTTCCCTTACTTTATCAAATACTCTACTTGTGCCTTCTTTATCAACCAGATTATTGTCTGTTGGTCAGATTTGTGAAGAATTGAATTGTGCTGTTCTCATGTATCCCCAGTTTTGTATCTTTCAGGATCTTCTCACGAAGGAGATCATTGGCCGTGGTACTAGAAGAGGGAGACTGTATCATTTGGACGACATGGTGGTTGGAAAGGCTCATTTTTCTACAAGTTCATCAACGAATCGGATCTCTCGTATTTGGATGTGGCATAAGAGATTAGGACATCCATCTTTTGGGTATCTAAAAAGACTTTACCCTAGTTTATTTTTTGGCTGTGAGAATGAAAAATTCGATTGTAAAACCTGTATTAGAGCTAAGAGTCACCGTGTGGTTTTTCCTAGTAGTTTGAATAAGAGTACTAAACCTTTTGACTTGGTTCATTCTGATGTTTGGGGTCCATCCCCAGTTAATTCATCTGTTGGAAATAGGTGGTTTGTACTATTTATTGATAATTGTACTAGAATGACATGGCTGTATGTCCTTAAAACAAAAGATGAAGTGGCACCTGTTTTTAAGTCATTTTTTAACATGGTACAAAATCAGTTTAATCGAAACATTAAATTTCTAAGAAGTGACAATGGTGGTGAGTTTGTGAATAAAACACTTCGGGAATTTTTTCACTCTAATGGAATTATCCATGAAACGAGTTGTGTCGGAACTCCACAGCAGAACGGAGTGGCCGAACGAAAAATAGACATGTTTTAGAAACAGCCAGGTCTATGTTATTAGAGTGTGAAGTACCACAAGTCTATTGGGATCATGCGGTTACCGCTGCCGTGTATCTAATTAATCGCATGCCATCAAATGTGTTAAATTTCCCAACTCCACTTCAAGTACTCTCTTCATATGTACCGATACCATCCATTCTGAACCTTCCACCAAAGGTATTCGGGTGTGTTGCATTTGTCCACATACAAAAACACCAACGATCAAAATTGGAACCTTGTGCCGAAAAGTGTGTATTTGTGGGGTATGGCCAAAACCAGAAAGGTTATAAATGTCTCAATCCTGTTTCTAAAAAACTGTTTGTTACCATGGATGTCACCTTTATTGAAACGGAAAGTTTTTTTCGAAAAGATACAATTCATTCTCAGGGGGAGAGTTCAGTTGAGAATGAAAATTGGCATCAATGGGGTCCGTATGAGAATGTTAGCACAGGAGGTGTTGCTGACCCGAACTCAGACCAGAACCAAATTGCTGCTGACGCTGATCTGAACCAAACTATTGTTGTTGCTGATCCGAACTCAAACCCAAACCAAGCTGTTGTTGTTGCTGACCCGAACTCAAACCTAAACCCAGCTACTGCTGGTCCGAATCCAGATGCTGGCACTAATCCGAACCCAGCTACTACTGGCCCAAATTCACCTGCAATCAGCCCATCTCAAACTGAGTCTGAAAGGGACATTAATTGGTGGATTGAACTTAGCATGGATCCAGAAAATGAGCAAAGGCAATTAATACAGTCTCCTCTACCACAACATGGCCAATCTTCTGAGAACGAGGTACAAATTTCAAACTTGGAGAATTTAAATTCTAATAATTCCAATGCAGGATACACGTTACCTAACAGACATAACAGAGGGCAACCTCCTAAGCGATTTAGACCAGATGAAGACAGCGAAGGAAATTATGCAATTGGTAAATTTGTGACAACAGAACACTTGCCCAGTCCCTTGAAGGAGTTCGATACTATTCTTGCTTCTGTTCGGGTTCCTGAAAGGCTTGAAGAAGCAATGAGCGATCCCAAGTGGTTGGAAGCTATGAGAGTGGAGATGGAGGCATTAGAGAAAAATCACACATGGCAGTTGGTAAGCTTACCAAAAGGGAGGAAGACAGTAGGCTGTAAGTGGGTATTCACTGTAAAATATGGTCCAACTGGTTTGGTTGACCGGTATAAGGCTAGATTAGGTGCCAAAGGATTTACACAAACCTATGGAATTGATTTTCAGGAAACCTTCTCACCGGTTGCTAAGTTAAATACCATTAGAATTCTATTATCTCTTGCAGCTAATCTTGATTGGCCTCTACATCAGTTCGATGTAAAAAATGCTTTTCTTCATGGTGAACTGGAAGAAGAAATCTACATGGAAATTCCACCTGGGTACAGTCATTCAGGGTCTCAAAAGCTGGTCTGCAAGTTAGAAAAGGCGCTATATGGACTGAAACAATCTCCTAGAGCATGGTTTGGGAGATTCTGTAATGCTATGAGTAAATATGGGTACACTCAAAGTGATTCTGACCATACTTTATTTTACAGGAAAAGACAGGAAAAGATAGCTGTTCTGATTATTTATGTAGACGATATGATAATCACAGGTGATGATCAAGAGGAAATTAAAAGATTGGAAAAGAAACTCTCCGAGGAATTTGAAATGAAGGACTTAGGTGGACTAAAATATTTTCTCGGAATCGAAGTGATAAGATCCAAGGAAGGTATATCTCTGTCTCAAAGAAAGTATGTGTTAGATTTGTTAACTGAAACTGGAATGCTTGATTGTAAGCCAGTAGATACTCCTGTTGTACAAAACCTTAAGTTAGGTGATTGTCCGGATCAAGTACCAGCCAACAAAGAAAGATACCAGCGATTGGTAGGTAAACTTATTTATTTGTCTCATACCAGACCGGATATCGCATATGCGGTAAGTTTGGTAAGCCAGTTCATGCATGCTCCAAGCGAGCAGCACATGGAAGCTGTGTTTCGAATTCTCAGGTACCTGAAAGGTGCTCCAGGTAGAGGAATTTACTTTAAGAGAAATGGACACTTAAGAGTGGAAGGGTATACGGATTCAGACTGGGCAGGAGACATTACTGATCGGAAATCCACTTCCGGATATTTCACATTTGTTGGTGGTAATTTGGTGACATGGAGGAGTAAAAAGCAAAGGGTGGTAGCTCTCTCCAGTGCCGAAGCTGAGTTTATGGGTATCGCTAAAGGACTGCAGGAGCTGATATGGTTGAAAAAGGTCATGAGTGAGCTCGGGTTTGGTCCTAGTGACGGAATGAAACTCTTTTGTGACAACAAGGCGGCAATTGCTCTATCTCAAAATCCTGTACAGCATGACCGTACAAAGCACATAGAAGTGAGCAGACACTTTATACGACAAAATCTAGAGGAGAATGTCATATCTCTTCCATTTGTGAGAACAGGTGATCAACTAGCTGACATTCTAACCAAGGGCGTTTCGGGTGCAATTTTCCATGACTCGCTTGGCAAGTTGGGCATGACGGATATCTATGCACCAACTTGAGGGGGAGTATTGACGCGAGCCAATTATGGAAACAGCAAGCTGGACAGCAAGCTGGAGGCGCAGCAGAAACAATCTGGATTCTCATAGCTGGTTTATTTGTTACCTTATTATGTGTCTAAAGATAGAAGGAAAGATATATGTAATAATAGAATGAATTCTGGGGTGATTTTCTTTCCTTTATTTCAGTGATTATCTCTCTATTTGAGGAGGCCGAAAATACAGAAATTGTAACACATAATTTTTCTATCAATAATACATGGGTGGGAAGGGAGTTTCATGGGAGTTGTGTGTTGTTTACTCTTTTTCCTCTTTTTCTTCATAAGTTGACAGATCGAAATAGTTATTCTGCACGCGCGGAGAGATTCACCCGGCGGTTTCAATCGCGCCGAGAAAACTACATACCATATCCCGGCAGTTTCGATCGCGTCGAGAAAACCGCATATTGTATCCCGGCATTTCCTATCGCGCCGAGCCCCTCAACGCCGCCCGATCTATACCGTATCCCGGCATTACATATCACGCTGAGCCCAACAGCGCCGTTAATTGCATAATTTCTTGTAGTGCCTTTTCCTCGCGTACGTACCTCCTTCTGAAGCACGCTCTAAGAGGCAAAAATATAAACCCACTGAAATTCCATATCACAATTAATTAGGTTCCTTCATTTTATAGAATCTCAATCTTTTTCAAAATATACTAAAAAAAAAAATTGTGGACCTATCTTTCGGAGAAAAATAATACAATTGCCAGTTTAGATTCATTATTAAAATTTTAAATTTTGAAATACAAAGGTAAAGAGAGACGCTGAATATAATTCCTTTCATATGCGTACTCTTAATCATTTATTTTTATATTTCAACCATAACCCATTTATTCATTGATTGCAATTAAAGGAAAAGTTGAAATTAAATGAACGTTATCGATAGCATCAGATAAAATAACAGATGGACATGCATATATTGTACCAGAAAAGCCGAGAGAAAGCTGTAGAACCTAGAACTTAATTGTGTGGTTGAATTGCCGGGCAAATTTCCTTTGGCAGTAAGCATGCTTCATGCATTTACAGTAGCATTCTGGCAAATATGAATGACTATAATTAAGAGCATGCATGTGTTGACTGCCAGAGGAAAATTTGCCCGGTAACGCAACCATACATCCATCTGAATCTGAGCATATATATATGTTAAGCTCCATATAAAAGGATCTCTATAATATATATACTGCCATGCGCTTATGTTGAGTTTTAGATTTTAGCTAGCTTAGGGAAGGCGCACAGATAACTGCATTACTGTGCAGGGTTTATAATTTTATATCGGTGTTATGGAGAGAATATTAAAACAGGAGAAGGGCATATCCACATGGAGATACCTAGTCTAATGTGAAGGATATGCTACCCAAGTAAAGTGAGAAAAAAAAGGTGAATGAGAGAGATAATGAGATGATATCAGAGGGACAGAATTATTTACTAGTCATCCATCCATATATTTAAATTAATATACCTATAAATATTTTACATCACCTTAAACTTGGTTAACAATTAATACAAGCGTGGAAGACAATTAATCCAATTAATATGGGACTCCGAACTCATTAAAAGTTTACAAATTACAAATTAATGTTGGTAGAATTACTGCGGGTAGCCATATAGTTAGAATAAACTTTTAGTATTTAGGTGAGAATTGAGGTTCTTGCACTCTCCACTAGCTAGCTGTTTTTCTTGTTTTTATACTCCGGAATTCCAATAAAGATCCTTTATTCCAGTATGTATTATGTAATTCTTTCAAACCAACATACAAGATTGAAGCTAATAGTCCAATTTTAATTTCGGATTACTTGGGGAAAAATCTTTTTCTAAACTTAGAAGTTGGGGTGTCAATGGCACCCCGTTTACCCGACCCGTACGTACGTACCACATTTGATAAGACGGTATGGGTAAAAAAAAAATCCGTTAATTTATCGAGTACGGGTACAAGTACATGTAAAGTTTTTATTTCGTGAATTAAACAGACAAGGATATGGATAAAGACTATTTCTTATCCGTTACCCGATATGATCATTATAAAATAAATAAATTGAAAAATTAAAGACCGTTCAACTGCACCTCAGAGAGAGACAATAATATATTGGATACTTAATTAAATTGATCGTTATGGAAAAGATGCATGCATTTTATTGAATATTAATTAATTCTCTGGATATGAACGATTGACAACCTCTTGTGTTACAATTAATTGACGATTACAACAATTAAAATAAATCCTATTTTTTAAATTGCTTGGGTATTTGATTTGACCGCAGATCCCAAAACTTTTACTTAAGTATTGGAGCAAAAAAGCAGTCATTTTTAATAATTTATTTAATAAATAATAAAACTAATTATTATATTAATTATTACCCACTACTTATCTGTATCATTATCCAATAACCATAACATTCATGTAAGGTTAATTTGTATTTGGTAAAGGTTAATTTGTATTTGGTAATGATATGGTATGAGTAAGATTAATTCGTAATGGGTACAAATATGAAAATATTTCCACCCAACTTGTATCGTACTCGTTGACACTCCTACTTAGAAGCATAAGAGGTAAAAAAAAAATGATTTCATAGATGAGAGGGGCCCTTGTTGTTTAGGATAAAAATCATAGGTCTTAAGATAAAATTTTCATTGCTTGGTTCTAGCTACATGCAATTTTGGAAAAATATATTCACTAGTAGGTCACTAATTAATGTGGTCCAATATAATATCAAGGCCCTTAATTACACCCTCCATGTGCTGAGATCTGATTAATTTATTGCTTTAATAAATCATAATGCGCACATAATCACATCTAGGATCACATCCGCGCCCCCCTCTTATAAAATAAAATGATGAAAAATAAATATATAAAATAACTTCACTAGTACAAAAAATCATTTCACCGACTGTTAAAAAACCCTTTTACCGACTGTTATTGAGGCGTCGGTGATGGCGGCGACGGTATAAATAAATCTTTACTGACGGGTGAATAACAGTCGGTGTAGGCGCCCAACACCGACTGTTTTTTGGAAAAAACCGTCGGTGTAGGCGCCCAACACCGACTGTTTTTTGGAAAAAATCGTCGGTGTAGGCGCCCAACACCGACTGTTTTTTGGAAAAAACCGTCGGTGTAGGCGCCCAACACCGAAATTTTTTTTTTTTTTTTTGCACCTGTAGACGTGACAACTGGCAAGCCAAAATTTGGGTCATCTTACATTTTAACTACTCAGCTAAGAAGTTCAGAACTACATAAGCCAGAATAGATAAATTGATTTTCGTGGTAAGAACATAAACCAATATAGTGTAACCATTTCATCTACAAATTAAAAACAAAACAAAAAAACAAACGTTTCACACATTTTACACAAGTATGAACCTTCACAAATCAAGCACACATGACACAAGAGTAGAGCCATGAAGAATATTCTTTTGTTCTGCTAATAACACCTAATATTTTAGTAGATTTGCAGATAGATTCTCACATTCTTTCACCTTGGCAAATAAGTACTCTTTTCCAGTATACCCACAAATCAAGCAGATAGATTCTCACATTCTTTCATCTTGGCAAATAAGCTCCCTTCAAACTGATAAATTATTCTCACACCCTCTGCTTTCTGGCATAATACCCCTTCCATGCTGTTAAAGGCATCCTCCAATGCCTGCAAGAAATTGAAAGAGGTATGAATAAAAATACTCAATCTTCATGACACCTGAAGTTGATACTAGTAAGTTCTTAAATGTAAACAATGTAAGGTGTTAGGATTACCTGTCCCCCAAAATTAAAAATCAAAACCTTCACATCTTCACTGATTCCGAGTTCCTTCCTCACCTAACTTGGTAAGAAAATCTAGGCTCAGTAAAGAGACGAATTGACTAACAAATAACAATTTTGGACTATCTTTTAGTAGAAATACAACCTCAGCCCGAGATTTATGTAATCTTCTAACAACCAATGGTACGTCAATCACGTCTTGAAAAGCTGGCACTGGAAGACATAAATGTAAGATTTTTTTTTTTTTAAATCCTTGACAGGGACTGTCAAGTGAATAAATGTAAGATTAGTTGCCAGAAGTTTAGAAAGGGAAGAATAAAAGAAAAAGAAACATAGGAATTGTACAAGAGGTATGTCATACTTGGACAATAGCCAGGGAGTCTGAGCAAGAATTCACAATGGGAATAGTCTTCAGCAATCTGCAATTTACTGGTACTTGGATTCTGTTTACGCAAAAATATAAAATAAACAAAAACAGGAAATTAGGCGCACCTGCCACACAACAGAGCGGTGGTGATGACCAGCTACCACTACATACTCTAAATATATAAAGTCCCAACTACAAAGCAAACAAAATTTCAAGAATTGATATTGCCAACAGTTTTATACTTTTTTAATGAGGCCTCATTTCAAGGATATTAAGAAGCATAATAAACAAGAATGGGAGAAAGTGAAATTTAAAAAACAAACAAATTTGTTTTTACCTGAAATTCGTAACACAAACTGAGCGAATTCCAGCATCAGCTGCTGCCCTGCAGGCAACAGGCACAACATCCGAGATCTTGCAAGCAAAAAAATCATAGTAACATATCATGTTATAAGGGTGAAATAAATTATATGCTTACAAGGTAATCAAGCAGGAAATATGGTATGGAGTACTGATACATATATATTTACCACAAGATCAGCCTTGATAGAGTTGAGCCATTCAACTTCTGTAGCCAAAATAGAGGCACGCGGAAGTACTGCTGTCTGATGATACTATATTCCAAAATTTGCAGAAAAGATTTAGGGAAAAAGAAGAAATGTAAAACTTGTGTATTGAAGAGGGGAAAAAAAACAAACATTAACAAAAAATATTACTTTTAGTATATTTGCCAAAAAGAACAATTTTCAGTGGTTGGGAAATGCTACCTTCTCTAAAGAGGCAAGTCTATCCACAGTTAAAGCATCAGCTTGTACAGCTCCACAATCAGTAAGACCTGGGATTTTGTTGAAGAATTACTGCTTGATGGTATTAATGAATTTGTTTTCATTTCTGTAAGTTTTTATCGAAGTTGGACTTGTTATAGGCTTACAGCTAGAGTAAAGTGTCAGAAAAAAGAAAATAATACAAGAACTTATTAGCAAGAACAGTAATATAAACTAAGCAATTAGCATAGATCCAACATAATTATTCCATTTTATTACTATTTGGAGTGCCAAATTGGTGTCGAGTCAAATTCAAATTATAAAGACACACCTTGCGAATATGAAGATTGGGAGACTGGATCTCTGTAGTGAAGACAAAGTTGGGTGCACCTGTTACAACATGCACATCATGACCAGCTCCTACAAGATGCCTTACCACCTGGAAAAATCATATCATATATAATTTTCCTGTGCCACATGATTAGATTGTAATAGGCTAATGTTCTGCATGTAATTCGACAATCAACTAATTTTATATGGATATTGAGCTAATTAATTTCAAGGAAAACCAAAGCCAAAATTTCAAAGCTTGAAGCTGATCTATGATTTATCCAGCACGTTCAAAGCAATGTCAATTGTTACTTCCCTACTCCTTTTTAGATATTTAAACAAATTCACAGAACCCTGAAGCTAAATAGAGACATTAATCAAGATAACTCTCTTATTAAGCTAGTACTAATTAACTTTAAAGCAAAAAGAAGAGAGCACAGATTTATTTGGAGCTTCGCCTGATAAATGAAATCAACCAAAACACAGTTAACTCTGTGTGAATCCTATGACGAACAGCCCAGGTGGTGTCAACTCAGGTGATAACAATGTAAGTATTTCTTGTTGATTATTTAGGTGAATCCTATGACGAACAGCCCAGGTGGTGGTGTCAACTCTGTGTGATAACAATGTGAAAATAAACCGAACTCCCTAATAAGAGATCAGTTCCACTTTCCAGGGACAGTAAAATTAATCTTCTCAAACACAGTAAAGTGAGACATATATTGTCTCATGTAAAGCACAATACTAAATGAAATTATAAATTTCATGAATATGTTGCTGGAGAAGGGAAGAGCAAAGGAGATTAAAGAGTTAATGTTGTATTTCATGAATATGTTCACTTGAGCGCAGTGAACGGCGCGGAACGGCGCAGAGAACAGGGCAGAGAACGGCACAGTTCACTATTAGCGGGGTAGCGGAGGCAGTCGGGGTAGTGAGCGGCGGCACAGTGAGCGGCGGCGCAGTGAACGGGTTAGCGGGGTAGCGGAGGCAGTCGGGGTAGTGAGCGGCGGCGCAGTGAGCGGCGGTGAGTGAGCGGGTTAGCGGGGTAGCGGAGGCAGTCGGGGTAGTGAGCGGCGGCGCAGTGAACGGGTTAGCGGGGTAGCGGAGGCAGTCGGGGTAGTGAGCGGCGGCGCAGTGAGCGGCGGTGAGTGAGCGGTGATTTCAAAATGGAGGCCTTTCGGAGAAGAGAAATTGCTGAGCGGGGAAAAATTGAGAAATTGAGGCCCTTCGGAGAAGAGAGGGAAATGAAATTGGGGGCGAGAGGAAGATTATAATACTTCCCTTCTGAATTGAAATTTAGAATTTGGCGAGTTAGGCGGCTGATCGAAAGAGAAACCGGGAAATGAAAATTTCAGACAAATAATAACACTGACGGCTCCGAATTGCATAAGTTAAAAACAGTCGGTGTTTCTCGAACCTACACCGACTGTTCTTTTAAAAAAACAGTCGGTGTTGAGAAGCTACCAACACCGACTGTTTTTTAACAAAAACAGTCGGTGTAGGTTGTAACAACACCGACGGTTTTTTAAAAACAACAGTCGGTGTTGGTAGCTTCTCAACACCGACTGTTTTTTTAAAAGAACAGTCGGTGTAGGTTCGAGAAACACCGACTGTTTTTTTAAAAAACAGTCGGTGTTGGTTCACTGACGGTTATTTGTAATTGAACAGCCAGTGTTGAGAACTTCTTATTTACGATTTTATCATGCAATCTCTACACCGACTGTTACATATTAAAACAGTCGGTGGTTGAGGGTCGGTGAAGGGGTTTTTTGTACTAGTGTATAAAATAAATTATAAAAGGTTCATTTTTTTTTATCGCTTGACTTTGTACTAAATGAATTCGAAACTTCAAAAAAATTTCATGTACATGCATCACTCATGAAGTAGATGGATTTCAACAGTTTAAATTCGTCGTTTAAAGACAATCCGATAGATTTTTAGAGATATGCTTACCAAACCCTCTTGATGAGCACATCACACCCTAGCTTTGCTCATAAATCATAATACACACATAATAACATCTAAGATCATTGAGTTAGATAGAGGTACCTGATCACGTACCACTAATTGGTTCATGTAATCAATTCCATAATCTATTATATATAAGAAACTTTTTTAATTTCATAATCGCATATATCAGGAGTTCAGGACCCGCATATCGATCGCTACAATGTGGGCAATATATGTGCAACCACTGCTCCATTTATTCTCTTCCTTTTAATCTCGTATTTAATTGGCGTATCGATTCTTCACGCTTCTTAAAAATTATCTACTTGTGTGTGTGTGTTTTTTTTTGTCATCTAATTTCTGCAAATGGCCCAGATCTGCCCTCTTAAATATTACATTGGCCTGTGAAGGACATCAGCAAAAAATGTTCAAGTGTTTGATCAAGCACTAAAAAATAACAAAATATAAAAAAGGAAGAAGATGAATACACACTAATTAAATAACGATTCAAGGAACAGCAGTGGTCGTTAGGAGAAAGCTCAGGACCTTAATTTTAAGCATTTTGATGTTCCCTTTGAAAGAGACTCAAATTAAAGATAAAGAGAAGGGAGATTCTGGGGCATGTTCCTTGGAAATCTTCTATCATTACCTTTTGGCATCAAATTAAGTTCAAGAAAAAAAAAAAAGATTTTAAGGACCTTAATTTATTCCGATTATTTTTATAATATATCAAGTCAAGTGGTCTGAAACGCGGAGCTTCGACTATATATATATATGTATTTTGGACAATATATCCAGTTATATATTACTTTTTAATTAATGGAGTAGTATATATATATGCCTTCCTCTTTATATATGTTCATGAGGTACTAGTTCATAGTTTAATTAGGGCCTGCCTTCCTCAAATAAACATCTCCTTTGTGCTGATTGATCAAGTAATTAATTAAAAGTTAAAATTTATAGCCGCTTGCAAAACAATTTTAAGTGTTCTACGAAAAATGGCGCCTTCTCCAAAATAAACATATCTCCTTAACAAAATGGTACCCTCAAAAGCGCTTGACCTGTACCTGCAGATAAATGATGTAAGCATGCATGCATACATGTGAAACATAAATATATATATATATATATATATATATATATATAATCTTAATTACTAGAAAAAGATGGTGAACTTGGTTTAGTTTTATGGTAATTAATGATGTTCAGATACTGCAAATATTTTCCATGGTAACTAACTTGGGATTTTTGGCATTTCTTTTTGAACGCCTTAGCTAGGTTTCTTATAGGTCTTTTTATAGTTCGAATCATGGTGACCCAATATATGATCATGTATGTAGGTTTTTATGAGATATGAAGTCCAAATATTATGCATTAATTTTTGTACGAATAATTACTCGTATAATTTTAAGCTAATAGCTATGTTGATTTTATTATTCTGAGCTAATTAAATGCAATATCTGAATATTTATATGCCAAACAAAATTACACTAACGAGGAAATATAGCTACAAAATTGAAACTCCTTGCACTTTACTTATCTTCAGTAATTATAATAATTCAAAAATTTTGGGGATCACTTGAATTTGTTTTTTGACAAGACAAAATCTTAAAAAGTAAAGCTTAAATTTAAAATTTAATATTATAAGCTTGATTAATATATCCCCATATCATATCTTCAAAATAAATGATGAGATTTGATATATGTTTTATTGCATGCATTAGACAAAATTTGAATTTGAACGGTCCAAAGGTAACGATTCTTTGATGCATCATCAAGCAATACTTAAATTACATGAAATTTTTATTAAAAAAATTCGGCTATCTACATGCTCAATAATTTACTAATACATACACTTTCCAAATTAAATTTTATTTAAACTTTTTTAAATCCATTGTCAAGATCGATTGTCTAATTAATTAATAATCATTGTCATGTTTTCACTCCTCTTTTAAAAATATTATGATTATATAATAGCAGAGTAATACCATGTCTATGTATACTAATTAATGTATTGTAATTTTGTTGAATTTGTATATTCTGAGGAGATAAAAATTATTTCATTCAATCTAAAGTATTTCGGTACATATGAGCTTCTATATATATTACAAGGCACTATTTTACCGTTGGTATTATACCGTTGCCTATTATCCCTTTTCGGTACCTATGAACAGTGTACCGTTGCCTATTTTGCCTAATATAGAATTTGCCTTTTTCTACTTTATTCCTAGCCTATTGATCAATGATGGATGACTGAGATCAATCCATCTATTCTAATACCTATTTTCAACACCCTCCCTCAAGCTTGGAGTGTAGATATCGTACAATCCGAGCTTGCTTGTAATATCTTCAAATTGTCGAGGATCTAATCCTTTAGTGAAAACATCGGCCAATTGTTCTTCGCTTTTAACATACGGTGTTTCTATTTCTTTTGATTGAACCTTCTCTCTAATGAAGTGACAATCTACTTCTATGTGTTTGGTTCGTTCATGGAACACCGGGTTAGAAGCGATGTGTCGAGCGGAGTTGTTATCGCAATACATCTTCATGGGTTGATCGCTAGTAATTCCCATGTCTTTGAGTAATTGCTTGAGCCATGTTAATTCGCTTGCGGTTGATGCCATGGCACGGTATTCCGCCTCGGCGCTAGATCGTGCCACAACACTTTGCTTCTTGCTTTTCCATGTGACTAAATTTCCGCCTACAAATGTGCAAAAGCCGGTAGTGGATTTTCGATCGAAACTTCCGGCCCAATCTGCATCGGAATAGCCACATATATCATTAGACTTATTGTTTTTCATCCAAATTCCTTTTCCGGGGTTATTCTTTAAATATCTCAAAATTTTATGTATGGCCTCTAAATGTGGAGTTCTTGGTGAATGCATGAACCTACTAATTTGGCTTACCGCAAATGAAATATCCGGACGGGTTACCGTAAGGTAGATTAATTTGCCTACTAATTTTTGAAAAAGATTTATGTTTTCTAATGGTTTACCATCCTCACTATTTAATTTACATTTATTGTCGGTTGGGGTAGAAGTTGGTTTACAATCTAATTTTCCGGTTTCTTTTAATAGGTCTAAAGTGTATTTTCTTTGTGAAATAAAAAGACCGGACTTAGAGTGTGCTACCTCTATTCCTAAAAAATATTTTAAGTATCCAAGATCTTTAATGTCAAATTTTTCTTTTAATTGACTTTTAATTTTCCTAATTTCTTCTATGTTGTTTCCGGTAATTATTATATCATCTACATATACTAATACAAGGGTTGTGTTTTCTTTATCAATTTTGGTAAATAGAGAATAGTCGGCACTACTAATTTTAAAATTACAAGAATTTAAATAAGAGCTAAGTTTTCCATACCATGCCCGTGGAGATTGCTTCAATCCATAGATTGATTTATTTAACCTACAAACTAGATTAGATTTGTTTTCCAATTTATGACCGGGTGGTAGGTTCATATAAACCTCTTCTTCAAGTGTTCCTTGAAGGAAGGCATTTTTCACATCCATTTGGTATAGGTTCCAACCATTATTTACCGCAATAGAAAATAAAATTCTAACGGTGTTCATTTTTGCTACCGGTGCAAAGGTTTCATTATAGTCTATTCCGTAGGTTTGGGTATACCCTTTGGCCACTAATCTTGCCTTGTACCGTTCTATGGTACCATCACTTCTATATTTTGTTTTGTATACCCATTTGCACCCAACGGGTTTTTTATTTTTTGGTAATTGTACAATTACCCATGTTTCATTTTTTTCTAAGGCACTCAATTCTTCCCTCATGGCTTTACACCATATTGGTTTTGTTATGGCCTCTTGGTAATTTTGTGGTTCTATTTCCTTACTAACCGAAGTAAGGAATGCTTTGTATGACAAGGAAATGTTTTCATATGAAACAAAGTCTTGTATGGGGTATTGTACGGTGTATGTTACAAAATCTCTAAGTCTTGTAGACGGTTGAGGTATTCTTGATGATCTTCGTACTACCGAATTTTCTTCAATTTCATTGTCATTGTCACTATTATTATTTTCACTTGTTTCTTCTTCATGATCATTGATATGGTTTATGTTTTCTAAGAGTTCTTTTTCATTTGTGTGAGGTACTAAGGGACAAACTTGACCATTAGTGAGTGGCTCATTTAATTTTTCTTTGGTTTTAAAATATGGTTCCTCTTCACAAAATATAACATCTCTAGAAAAATATAGTTTTTTAATTTTAGGATCATAACATTTATATCATTTCTTAAAAGAGGAATATCCCAAAAAAATAGTTTTTGTAGACATACAATCTAATTTATCCTTTCTTTGAATTTTTACCCAACATACACATCCAAATACTCTTAAATATTTTAGATTATATTTTTGTTGATAAAGGATCTCTAATGGACTTTTGTTATTAAGTACAATACTTGGCAATCGGTTAATGAGGTGAGTGGCACAAAGAATGGCATCCGACCAATATATTTTTGGAACGTTGTTTTGAAATAATAATGCTCTTGTCATTTCTAACAAATGTCTATTTTTCCTTTCCGAAACTCCATTTTGTTCGGGTGTATTTATGCATGTTGTTTGATGTATAATCCCTTTAATTCTAAAAAGATTTGTGAAATTTTGGTTTATAAATTCCGTACCATTGTCGGATCTAAAATTTTTTAGTCTAGTATCAAATTGATTTTCTATTAAATTTAGAAATTCTTCAAAACATTTAAATACTTCATCTTTTGATTTTAATAAATATAACCAAGTGGCTCTAGAGAAATCATCAATAAATATAACAAAATATCTAAATCCATTATATGAATTAATTGGGGCCGGTCCCCATACATCGGAATGAACCAAATTAAACATGGCTTCACTTCTACTATTTGAATGATAAAAAGGAAGCCTCGTTGTTTGGCCATTTTACAAACATCACAATTGATGCAATTTAAATTTGGAAATGCTACAACACTAGTTAAAATCTTATCGGAAGGATGTCCAAGTCTTTTGTGCCATAGATCACAACTAGCTAATTTTGCGGAAGCGCCTAAGCTAAATGTTTGTAGATTCAAAATGTAATGTCCATTTTTAAGAAAACCTTCCCCAATCGTCTTCCCGGTTTTCCGGTCCTGAAATATAACATTTTTACAAGAGAAAATTGCCTCACAATTAAAATCTTGTGTTAATCTTTTAATAGATATTAAATTTATAGGAAAGGATTTTAAATATAGTACATTGTCAATTTTTTTGTTAAAAAGGTTAATTTTGCCTATGCCATCGATTTTAGTTTTCATGCCGTTTGCTACTATTACATATTGGTTGTTATTTTTCGGGTCTAAATTGGTAATTAAATTTTTATTACCAAACATATGGTCGGTAGCACCACTATCTATAATTATTGGTCAAATAAATTAAAATTTTGAATTTTAGAAACAGTACCGCATGAACCAGAAGCGTTCTGTGAACCAGAGGTGTTCTGTTGAGTATACCACACCAAAAACTGTTTCAGCATCTGTTGCATTGGATCCTCAGCAGTGTAACCGCCTGACCCGCTAGAAGATGACCCGTTTCCGAAAAAATCTTGTGACCCGGTTTGGGTTTGCGCAGAGAACACTCGGTCGGTTTTATTTTGGGTTTGGGTTTGCGCTGTGAGATTGGGTCTCGACCCTTTCTCTTCTCTTTCGCCTCTTCTCTCTTCGGTTCCGTAGCCG
This sequence comes from Carex myosuroides, assembly GCA_028015225.1. Taxonomy (NCBI): domain Eukaryota; kingdom Viridiplantae; phylum Streptophyta; class Magnoliopsida; order Poales; family Cyperaceae; genus Carex; species Carex myosuroides. Next base: position 8,643,916 of record CM051489.1, on the reverse strand, counting down.
CCTCTCCCAATACTCTCGGCTGCCGCTGCCTTCCATTTTTTCGGTTGGAGGTGTGGATGGAGAAACCAACACCTTTCATGATTGTGCCCTTCCTTTTTACAGTGAGAGCATTTTTCTTTCGAATTTTGCCGATTTTGGAAACTAGGGTTTTTGAAGTTTCGAGCGGAGAGGCCGTGGGTCTCGTGTCCCTCGCCGGTCTTGGCTTGTGGACCGCCCATGGTCTCTCGTCTGGTCTCTTCTCTATGTATCATGGCAGCCACGGCTGAGTAAGAGGGAAGTTCGGCAGAGAGGAGAATTTGTGACTTTACGGCTTCATAGCTATCGCCTAGACCCGCGAGGTACACAAATATCTCATCCTCTTGTTGCCTTTTTGGAGTTCTTTGAGGTCTGTTGTGAGAGGTCTATAGATTTTTAGTTCGTCGAATTTTTTCTTGAGATGGCCGAGGTATTCGGTGTTGGTCATTGTGCCTTGCTTTGCTGTATGAATCTCTTGTTTGAGTTTGAATATGTGTGCATGATTCTGTTGTTGGCCGAAGAATGCCTTGACATCTTCCCACAGCCCGTGTGATGTGGTACTGCTGTGGAGAAAGAGATCTGAGATTTGGGATTCCATGGAGTCTAAAAGCCAAGCCATGACTTTGTGGTCTGTGGCTTGCCATTGTCGTATTGACTGTTTTTCTTCTTCTGTTGGTTTTGCTGGATCATTGAATTTTGGTTTGGTTTTCTCTCCTGTGATGAATTCGTATTTTTCTCTTCCACTCAGAGATAGAGTGACTGATTTTGCCCAAGATAGATAGTTTCTATCATTGAGCAGGGTGTTGGTAAGTCTCGAGTGGTTGGTAGCCTCATTTGAGTGCTGCCCCATCTGTGACATGCTTGCTGGTATTCTTGCCTTTGTCTGAAATTGCTTCTTGTGGTTTTTTCAGTATTCTATGATACTGATATTGGATTATGAGGGGTTATGGGGATTATTAGATTATCGAGCCTTGCTCTGATACCATGTTGAATTTGTATATTCTGAGGAGATAAAAATTATTTCATTCAATCTAAAGTATTTCGGTACATATGAGCTTCTATATATATTACAAGGCACTATTTTACCGTTGGTATTATACCGTTGCCTATTATCCCTTTTCGGTACCTATGAACAGTGTACCGTTGCCTATTTTGCCTAATATAGAATTTGCCTTTTTCTACTTTATTCCTAGCCTATTGATCAATGATGGATGACTGAGATCAATCCATCTATTCTAATCCCTATTTTCAACAAATTTACTATCTGTCGCTACATTTTATCGGGCTCACACAATTATATATATCCTTGCCTGAACTCTGTATAAATTAAGATGCTTCCCTGAGACAGTCTCCAGTGCAAAGATAAACATCAAACTGCAATGTACTTTTAAATTTTTATTTGTAAATTAAGACTAGTAGCATATGAAACAAAAAGACAATTAACTATATTGATTCAGTATATATGCACCCTTAGTTTCATTCAAGAGAAAAAAAGGATGGCGTGCATGCATGAAGCATTAACCCACAAATGACAAAATGAAGATATGAATATATGCCTAGCTATGTCGCACTATCCTGAAGCCTAATCCCATTTGATTAATGCACCTGGTAGCATGTACTGGCATAAAAATGATACCAGATGGAAAATTTTATTGCACATATATCTCCACTTGTTCAGGTGCTAGCTAGTAGACTCTCAGTGCCTTGTACCTCTATCACTTGCAATCATGCATTGCTGGGCAAATCTCATTTGGCAGCGTCCCCATCCATTATTACACATTATTGGTAAAGGCTGCTGCCAAATGAGACTTCACCCGGTAATGCAGGCTTTGCTTGCAATTGGGCTTACTATTTAATGAAAATCATTTGACTAAGAATTGTGGTTGTACCTTGCCGGGCGAATCTCATATAGCAGCACTTCTTTATTCTACTGGAAGTATCCATCTGATATGCTGCTAAAAGAGACTATTGCCCAGTAATGAATACATTCTTCACATGTTCTGATCTTTATGTGTGGCTTACTGATGCATCCTTGTTAGTCATCTTTATTTATAGGCTCCTTGAGTTGAGACGTTGCATGGCATGCTGGCTATCCGAAATGCATGGTATTCTCTCGTACAGTATTGGTTCCTAGGAGGCTAGGACCATAAGGATATGCTTCACTGGTTGTATAGCATATGCTATACTAGCTCAAAATCACCATCACAAGACACAGAAATCATGCATTGAGTGTGCATGGTGTTTATGTGTTTATGCTTGTTAAAATTTGTTGGTGCAAAAAGGACTGTCAGTGAGCTTGTGTCAGTATATCTGAATAGTTCCACTGTACTGCATCCTCTTGCATAAAAGGTTATGCTTTCTATTTCAATTTGATAGAGTACTGATAAATTACATCTGCAAACAATATCCACATACTAGCCTCACTAGACATTAATTATTAAGAAATCTTATGTGATGCTTTGTGTACTCGTGATGCTTTCATATCATATATCATTTTTATTTCATTAGTTAATTTTCATGTACTGTGTAACTATAGTGTCCTCATTTTTGTTGGGATAAATTCAGCAATACTGCACTGCTTTGTGCCAGTATGCAAAAGATTGAAGAGAGAATAATATTTTTTTCTAAACAGAAATAACGCTTTATTTTCTTTCTCTCTTACTCAATTACATAAAGTTCTACAGTATTTAAGGCAATACAATGTTCCAAAAATAAACACCCACAACTTACCTAAATTAAGCACCCACTACACAACATGCTAAAAATAGCTAACCACTACGCTAACTAGTCCTAAAATAACTATGCTTAAAATAACCAATGCCTAGCATAACCCATGCAGTTTTTATGCTGGTAAAAACTGATTCGTACATGCTCTAATCAATTTGAATTAATTGTCAACACTCCCCCTTAATTCAAAATTGATTATGCCAAGCTTCATTTGAATTCTTCAAACTTTCCTCTTGCCAATGCCTTAATTAGAATATATGCTTTCTGTTCTTTAGAGGTTGCATGCTTGAGCTCCATTATTCTTGCTGCTACGAATTCTTCTTGCAATGGTTGATGCCATTTTTCATTTTCTGCTGCTTCTTCAAATGTTGTGGATCTTTGCCTTCCACCTTTTGTATATGCAATGAAAAGTATGGGTTGCTCTTTCTTTTCTTCTTCACAGCATGCTTGCTGTTCTTCCCTCTGTTTTATGAAACAATTGGCTTGCACATACGCATATCTTTTGAGTGGAAGCACTGGACATCTTTTATGTCATGCTGAAACAAGAAATCGGCAAATCTACAATGGCCACGTCCACCTTTGCCTAGAGAGGACACCCCCTTTCTGTAGAACACCCTTTCATCGCCTTTCGCTTCATGGGTCTGCAATGATCCAACCAGTTCATCAAAGGAATAGGTTGAAAGATCCTTTGATTCTTCAATTGTTGCCACCACGTGATCAAAATTTGGTGCTACGCATCTCAGCACCTTTGCCACCATGGTTTGCTCTAACATGTTGTCTCCATATGCTCGAATTTTGTTGACAACGGACGTGACTCTTGAAAGAAAAATCTGCATTGATTCTTCTATTTTCATATGCAACGTCTCAAGATGTCCACATAGGCTTTGCCGTTTGATGGCCACAACTCGCGAACTTCCCTGAAACGCCGTCTTCAAGGTTGTCAATGCTTCTTTAGCGGTTGTTGCTGCTGCAATTCTTCCAAGTTGCCCACCAATTTACTCTACCATCAATTGCTTGTCGCGCCGAACCATCGGCTCTGATACCATTTAGTTGGGATAAATTCAGCAATACTGCACTGCTTTGTGCCAGTATGCAAAAGATTGAAGAGAGAATAATATTTTTTTCTAAACAGAAACAACGCTTTATTTTCTTTCTCTCTTACTCAATTACATAAAGTTCTACAGTATTTAAAGCAATACAATGTTCCAAAAATAAACACCCACAACTTACCTAAATTAAGCACCCACTACACAACATGCTAAAAATAGCTAACCACTACGCTAACTAGTCCTAAAATAACTATGCTTAAAATAACCAATGCCTAGCATAACCCATGCAGTTTTTATGCTGGTAAAAACAAAAAGAAAAGTGGCACAAGTGGTACCACCTGCTTCGTACTATTACTAATGAAATACGAATTTTTCTATCCAGAGTATAATCAGCTCCCTAACTGCACAACCTTCTACTCTCAGAATGAACTCCATCCACCAATCAGAACAGCTCTTATACGATCAGCACTCTTCCTAAAAAAAAAAAAGGCAAAATGTAAATATGTCTTAACTACCTCTATAGTACAGAGTCCTGTATCTCCAATTCTCCATACAAACACCGAACAAGAAATCTAAACAATTTCGAACTTCATTATTTTATTTTTCCTTGTTTTCTTCTTTTGAATTTAAGACGTGTTTTATTCAGTGCCTAGTCTTGCAACAAACGAAAAAAGTTCTTTTTTTGTGAGAATTTAGACTATTTACAATTAAGGTATGCACCATTTACTCACAGTTAAACTATTCGGTTAAAATGATAACTATAAGAACTTGAATAAGATGTCTAACAATTATATCCAAAATAAAAAATGATGGTCAATTTCAATCACCGGCATGAAATGAAGCACTCTTATTCGGTGGCTCATTATTGTCAGAATTTGCCGTTTACTTCAGAAATAAATCAAACAACCTCTAATATATCATGGTATTTCAATTTTTTTTCTTAAATATTAGTTCACTAAAGTTAAATGTAAAAACAACTGATACGTTCTTCTTTTTTTATTTTACTGATACTGGTAAACTGACCTTGTTCAGTTACTGGTACACTGTTTTTCTTTCCCTTTGTTTGTATTTTCTTTCTATTTTTCTTTATTTTGCAAGCTCAAATGTATTGAGCTACTTGTATCTTTATTTAAAAATTGGGATATACATCTCATGTAACCCTAATGGTTTAATCAAATGAGGGCACGACCCTTATTTTTCCTCTAAAAATAAATGTAAAAATAACTTGAAGAGCTAACAGAAAGAAGATGACCTTTCTATGCTGACAAGGGACATTGATCTTTTGTCAAGATCAAGTACAAAAGGAACTATTCTTTCCAAGAATCGAAAAAGGAAAGAAAAGAAGATCACAGACAAAAGGAGAGATCGCTCCTTAGGAATATATTTTCTCTTAGCATATGCTATGGTATATCCAAATAGAGCCAAATATCTTTTTCTAGGAATTTCGCTACAAGGAGAGTACAATATCAGAAACACTATATAAGCTTCATGTCAGCTAGAGCTACAACTCGAAGCAAAATGAAAAGAAGAATATATAGATAGGTCCAGGTACCATGTAGTGTGTGAATAACAGTGCAGTTCTCCTTTGGCGAGGAGGCATCCAGCTTTCAGATAGATAAAATGCATATCTTGCCAAAGGAGAATTGCCCTGATATTCACCTACCAAATTTTAGATTAAGCGAGGACATTCATGGAAAAGTGCAAAAATACAAGGATGGAAGGTAAGATTCTAAATATTTTCACGCGATAGCCAATGCAAGAAAGTGTTGAAAATATAAACTTAATGATGTTATTAAAGTTAGGATACCGTTGATTTCTGCAGGGGACAGATTTTGAGGCGATATTAAATGCAAAATTGAAGGAGCATTTCTAGGTCATTCTAGGCAAATGAGGAGTCCATTTGATGTGTCTTCGAGTCTAGATTCAGATGGTTTACGTTTCAAGTCGTTTGGAGGTCCCTACAATAAGTTATGGCAGTTTTAGTAACCAAGGGTCAGAACTTACTGTGCTGCTTTGTATTCTGTTTTGAGTTGTTTTGAATTCTGTTTTGTTTTAATTACTGTACGAATTTTAAGAGTCATATCTAAGGCAAAAAATAGAGTTGTATCTCAGTTGTAAAGTAAGAGAGAAGAAAAAGATAATATATATTTGAGAAAGAGAAAATATTATTTGCGTTAAGAAATATTAGAATCTGTCTCTCTTCCCTCCACCGAAATATATCATATTCTAACAGAAAGAATATAATCTATTGTTTCGCTGAATACCGACAATGGAAATAAGGTAACTGCCCAACAAGTGCCACAAATACCTGCGTCGCCACTTCAGTGACCTAATGGGAACAAAGATGCAACACCTCAACCCCTTTGACCTATCAGGGCTGGTAGGGCCAAACAAATCAGACAAACTCAAAGCCTTGGATGATACAGTGACAGAAACCGAGATCCTCCGGGCCATAAATGATATGCCCAGGGGTATAGCTAGTGCTCTAGATGGCCTCCCAATTGAGTTCTTCCAAACTTTTTGGGCTTCCATCAAAGAAGATATCATACCGTACGTTCAGGCATTCCTAAACAACCAAGTGCAAATGGGCCGCCTGAACAGAGCCTCAATAACACTTATCCCTAAAAAGCAAAACCCATTGTCCGTTGCAGACTACAGGCCCATTAGTGTGATAAATACCGTGGAAAAAATCATCACCAAGGTCATGGCAAATAGGCTACAACCGCACCTTCACCATCTTGTGGCCCTAAACCAGACGACATTTGTTAAGGGACGTTCCCTTATGGAATCCTTTCTATCTGCCAGAGAATTCTTGGCCTTCTGTACCATACGAAAATTACCATCGGTAATGTACAAGGTCGATTTCGAGAAGGCTTTTGACTGGTGTTTCTTGACAACCTACTCATCGAAAAGGGCTTTCCTCCGAAATGGACCTCAGCAATACTGGATATCTTGTGCTCTTCCCAGTCAGCAATAAAGGTGAATGGCACCCACTCCAGTTTTTTCAAACACAAAAGGGGATTGAGACAGGAAGATCCCTTATCCCCAATGCTTTTCATCCTCGTTGCAGACTCCCAACGCGACACCAATCATGCCTCAGCATGTTTTTCTTCCACCAGAAGTAATACAGTACGCGGATGATACACTAATTATTAATGAGGCGCACCCCACGACTCTGAAAATAATCAATAGGATCCTTGAGGTATACTCTAACCTCACGGGCCTTAAGATTAACAGAGCTAAGAGCACCTTTGTACCAATAGCAATCCCGCCAAGGTATGTCCAAACGATAGAAGGCATATTATCCTCGAGCACCTCAAGCTTACCAATAAAATACTTGGGTCTACCATTGTCGGTACGGAAACCTCGCAAGATCCACTACTAACCAATGCTAGATGCTATTAGAACAAAAATGGAGGGATGGACCTCAAATTTCTTGTCATATGGAGGTAGAGTAACGCTGGTCAAGGCAGTTTTGTCAGCCATGCCTTTGCATTACATGCATGCCCTCAGAATACCGAAGGGAGTGATAAAGCACGTAGATAAAATGTGAAGGAACTTTCTTTGGAAGGGGAAGAACGTGTGCAAAAGCATCAATTGCCTCGCAAACTGGGAGATAGTTTGCGCATTAAAATCAAATGGGGACCATGGCATCATTGACCTACAGATTCAGAACGATGCCTTATTGATTAAATGGGTTTGGACAATTACGGACAAACCAAACGTCCTATGGTCATCAACGATTAGAAGGTTGCATAACATCTCCCTTTCGAGTCAGATCTCTCCAAGGAAGGAGTCTTCCTTCTTCCTCAAGGAGCTTGTACAGCTATTACCTTTCTTTCAGTTTCAACAAAACTCCAAGATAGGGTGTACTAGTGATGGACCACAACCGGGCTTTTTACGATGGCATCGGCATATCGACTCATGCATGACGGGGGAGTAGTTAGTCCGAATCACAAGCGTATCTGGGCACTCAAGGCACCAATGAAGGTTAAAATTTTTATTTGGCTAATGCTAGCTAACAAAATATTAACTCAAGCGGTGTTGTCAAGAAGAGGATTCAATGTACAACCAGGCTGCAAACTTTGCAACTTTACGTTGCTGGAAACTAGAAACCATATCATGTGGACTTGTCCATTTGCGACTAGGTTTTGGAATAGACTACTAGCCCATTTCAACATGAGTATGATTCAGGGAAGGAGCATCTCACATGCATGAAGACAGGGTCAATCACAGCTGCCTTCAGAGGCGCAATGCGTGTGGAATAGGGTTTGGGCGGCAAGAGTATGGGCTTTGTGGCGCGAGAGAAATAGGAGGGTGTTCTCAAACCAAAGCCGACCGGAGCAATTACTCATTAATGATACAACAATCGACGTCACATTCTGGGCCCAATCTTAAAATCAGTGTCATGTGGGGCCAACATGGGAGCAAATTTTCCAAGTTGCTTGTAGCAATTGGGGCAAGTTAGTTTAGGGGGTGCCTTATCCGGGTAGGATTACTTTTGTATATATGTAATAAGTTATCTAGCTTTACCTTCTGTACATAAACTTCTTTTATCAATATATTTGTCGGCAACCTTGTTGCCGACCATCAAAGAAAAGATTGGTTTGTTCTATTGTGAGTTTACTAATTAATTTATCGAGATATACAACACTATATCATATCCATATCCTCTTAAATATGTGCCAGCAACATCTCTTATGCATGCGGGAACATGCACGCACACAAGGAAGCTAGTGCATTTGCCGGTGTTGCCTTATTCCTAGCTAATATATATGACATGAAATTAAGATAATTATTTGCAGATGTTTGTATGTGTCTGTTTGTAACTTTGCCTTGATGTATAATAATAAAAGTACCATTTGCTCTTATAACAATTGCTCATCAGAGCTGAATATATATGTTTTTTTAATCATATAACAAATTAAAAGAAAGCAAAACAAGATTGTGACTTAATCTGAAAATTGGGTAACCAAGTGCATTAATTCCATTAGTTTACTATTACATTGTGATGTAAATAGTAGTCGGTAATATCATTTCCAGGTATACTATTTCATTGTGATTGTCAACTTGATTATCCCATTTGAAGGATGCTGTCATTTCAGGTTTACATTACCATGGCTCAAGTCATTATTAATCCAATTCAGGTCAGCAATGGACCTTACTATCTGGACTGCTTTCTAGACAGAATGACGGGCTTTCATATTGGGCCATAACTTCTTCTACATACAAGGTCCAATTCAGGTGATTCCAAATTCTGTTGGAAGCTTAGTTAAAAGTCGTGTTACAAATTTTATATTTCGAGTTTTCCCATAAACATGAGGCATCTAATTGGTCAAACATGCATGCCAAGAGAACTGGTCTGTTTGGAGTCTATGTGCTATTAACAAGTTAGGTGTGAGTTTTATTTGGTCAATCTAGGGAGAATAAATGTAATTTGTATTATGTTGTTTCAAACTTTATTTTGTGGTTTCTAGTAGAGTCTTTTAAGAGTCTCTAACAGTTTATTAATTGTGTTTTGGTATTATAGAAAAAGTGGTTGAGAGTTGTAATAAATGCTAGGTAGCTTATAGAAGTGGAATATGCATGGCTAGTAACAACTCAAAATCAGTTTGTAAGACATATTATTGGATTCATATGAATTTTATCTGTTTGAGTTGAGTTTGTCTCCTCTTTTTTCCTTTGTTGAGTTGAGCTTGGTCCTCTTGAGTGATGTTCAATTTAATGAAAATCAGTAGACTTGATCGAGTTGCAGTACTTGCACCTTGCAGGGACAATCGATTAATATTTTATATGAACTTAGTATAATTCTAGTAATGGAAGATAGAACACTCTATTGCGGAAAATTAACTTTCCCTTACTCTCATATCATTAGAAATGACAGGTCTCATATTTATAGGTCATATATATGGTAAAAGTGCATAAATATTATTAACACAACACAAATGCCAAGTGCATTAATTGCACAGCCAAAAATATGACTGTAGAAAACCTAAAATTTTATCTATCTAGCTAGAAATTACAAAATATATTCACCCTAACCATTTGACTAATCAACCAATTAATTAAGTTTACTATTTCCAACATATTTTAATAGAAGTATGCATCCGATTATATGCTGCTGAAAGAGACTTTATTGCCCAGTAGTGAATACAACATTCTTCATATTTTCTGATCTTTATGTGTGGCTTACTGATGCATCCTTGTTAGTCATCATTATTTATAGGCACCTTGAGACGATAAGGATATGCTTCACTGGTTGTATATCAATTGCTATACTAACTCAAAAGTCAAAATCACCATCACAAGACACAGCAATCACTCGTTCATGAGTTTGCATGGTGTTTATGTGTTTATGCTTGTTAAAATTTGTACGTAGGTGCGAAAGGACGGTGAGCTTGTGTTAGTATATCTAAATAATTCCAGTACTGTACTGTATCCACTTGTATAAAAGGTTATACTTTCTTTTTCAATTTGATAGTATAGTACAAGGAGTATTTGATGCATTAGATTGGCAACCAATTAATATCCACATATATATATATACTAGCCTCACTAGGCATTTTTAAAAAATCTTATGTGATGCTTTCACATGTCATTTTTATTTCACTAGTTAATTTGTATTTACTCTATAACTAGAGTGTCCTCATTTTTAATGTAATAACAAAAAGAAAAGACAGTCACGTTATTTATTTTTATTTTTATTTTGAAAAAGTGGCACAAGTTGTATCACCTGCTTCAAATTACAAATGAAATACGAATTTTGCAATATGCAAAGTATAATATTAACTACCCATCCTTCTACTCTAAAAAAACTATATCCACCAACAACAGCTCTTTTACAATCTTCACTCTTTCTTACACAAAAAAGCAAAAGGTAGATATGTCTTAACAACCTCTGCAGTACAGAGTCTGCAGCACCATACAAACACCGAACAGAAATCTAAACAATTTCCAACTTTTTGTATTTGTTTCATGTCTTCTTCTTTTGAGTTTAAGACAAGTATTATTTAGTGCCTAGTCTTGCAACAATCAGAAACATTTTTTCATGAGAATTTAGACTATTTACGATTAATGTTTGCACCCTTTAATTACTCAATTGTAAACTACGTACCGAAACAAAATGATAACTATAGGAACTTGAATAAGATGACTAAAAATTATCCAAAATAAAAAAAATGGTCAACTTCAATCACCAGCATTAAAAAGAACCGCATTCTTGTTCGGTGGCTCATTATTATCAGGATTTTCCAGTTACTTCAGGAAAAAATCAAGCAACCTCTAATATATCATTATAATTCAATTTTTTTGCTTAAATATTAGTAAAATAGCTAGAAGAGCTAACAAAAAAGAAGATGACCTTTCTAAGTTGACAAGGGGCTTTTATCTTTTGTCAAGATCAAGATCAAAAGGAACTATTCTTTCCAAGCATCGAAAAAGGAAAGAAAAGAAGATCACAGAAAAAGAAAAGAAAAGCTCCTTAGGAATTAATAGATTTTGTCCTAGCATATGCTATAGTATATCCAAATAGAGCCAAATATCTTTTTTCTAGGAATTTCCCTACAAGGAGAACGATATCAGAAACAAACTATATATATAAGCATCACGTCAGTTAGAGCTACAACTTGAAGCAAAATGAAAAGAAAAATATATAGATAGGTGCAGGTAACATGTAGTGTGTGAATAACAGCGCAGTTCTCCTTTGGCGAGGAGGCCTCTAGCTTTCACACAGATAAAATGCATACCTTGCCAAAGGAGAATTGTCCTGATATTCACCTACCAAATTTTACATTAGGCGAGGACATTCATGCATGGAAAAGTGCAAATATATGGAGGAATACAAGGATGAAAGGTACTATTTTGGTGTATACTAATATATGCACTATTTTCTCATATAACAGGTACAAGAATCAAGAGATCATCTTTTTTTTCTTTGCCCTTATGTGACAAAATTATGATTTTGGATGGGACTGTGTCAGGATGTATTTATGAACTGGCATAGCTTTGATGATATATTACAATATACATTGCAGTTGCTTAAACAGAAAAAAAAAAAAAAAAAGCTTTTCTTATTGTTTTTTATTGCTTTATGCTGGTGTGTCTGGGAATATAAGAAATGAGGTTTGCTTTTCTAGCTCATTAGTCATTACACATTCAAATCTATTAGTTCTATGATTTTTCTAATTATTTCTATTAGGTCTATTAGGTCTGGGAATATAAGTGAACGCCCATCTGCAAGGTTTCAAAATGGATGCCTGAAGAGCTTCATGAAATAGGTATGTCATGAAGCTCTTCAGTGTCTCTCTCCAGTTCAAGATATTCAGATGACCTATGGAGATTCATGGTACCACTGATAATAACAGGATAGCAGCATGAAGAACCTTATGATTTTAATGTTTTTTTAAGGATTTTACTATTTTAGAGCTTTTTGTACATGGTACAGTATGTTTGTACCAGTATGGAGTTTTCTTTTTAGATCAGGCACCTCATCCTCTTATATAGATATGATGGTACCAGTATAGAGTTTTCTTTTGAGACCAGACACCTCAATCCTCATCCTCTTCTCTAGATAGGAGAGGAATATAGAAAGCTTCTTAGCTATTGGGCAAATGGTGCCTGTGAGATATATAGACGTTTTAGTTCTAGTTGTAATTAAATATTTTCAGTAATGAAAATGGGTCCTTAAACCTTCCTTTCAGAAAATATACACGTGAGAACCAACCTTTAGTCTAGTGGAAAAAACAATGCTCTCCGTGTGAGAGGTCGCATGTTCGAAATCCAAAAGAGATAATCCTTTGTAGATATTAAATAGTTGAGTGGCTTGACTTCCAACCTTTACTCAAAAAAAAAAATATATATATATATATATATATACACGTACCATTTTCTCATATAACATTTTCTCAACAGAATTGTATATGTTTTTTTTCTTTTTTCTTTTTTGTTTAAACGTACTTATAACAAAAGAAAGCAAAACAAGATTGTGACTTAACCTGAAAATTGGGTAACAATATGCAAGTTAATAATTCCATTATAGCTTTTATATATGTTCCCCCAATAATTTTCCTAAACAGTGCACACAAATCCTGAAACTTTTATATTGCTTCTGAAATTAATGGGGTTATTGGTTACCTTACATGCTGACAAATTGTTGTTACAATTGTAGTGTCAATTTAATATGCTGAAACTGAGCATGTCAATTTTTTTCAGCCTCCAAACTTATAATGATTATCAATTGTGTCGATCTGAGTTTCAACCTACCAATAATATAATATAATACAATTTGTATGTATGCGAGCGAAGCAAACCTACTGAAATGGTTAAGATATAGCTGATCATCACTTACTCGGATAACTGGAAATTGGATTTCCAAATTAAGTAAAATAAGAAGAAGAAAATTTCCAAGCCTGTGGTCTTGTACAGGCTTCAATCTTTCTTTACCCAATTGGCAACTGGCCGCTGATTTACCCGTTGAAACAAAAGTGGGCTATTTTGATATCTTACCTGTTGGGCTTTCACTTGTTTTGGCCCAATAATATCTACTTGGAACTGCGGCGTTCACTCAATCCTAGAGGCTAGGAGCTCTTCTCTCGAATTCGGCGCTCTCTCAGTCTCAGTCTCAGTCTCAGATAGTCAGATAGATGGGTGTGCTTCGACTTTGGGGGCTATGGTGGAATTTACCCCCAAATGGAGGTCGAGGCAACAAAAAGAAGAGATCAAAACGCTCCAATTCGTCGTCTCCTTCGTCGGATTCGGTATATGTCTCAAAGGAAGGGTTCCAATTTCCCTACAAGCAGGCCGTCACCGCCGCCTCTCTCACCTTCGCCGGCGACACCATCGCTCAGTTCCGTGATAAATTCGACAGGTGGCGTAAGAAGAGCGCTGATGCTGAAGCTGATGGCAAGGTTGCTTCTGTAATTTTTATTCATTTATATCTCAAAAATGTTAGGTGCAAGCAATCTCCTTTGCACATGCATACAAAGAAAAAAACAAACATATAGTTCTGTATATATGATCTATTCGTTTGATGATTTCAAAGATTGGCCTTCTTCATATTTTACTTCTTACTTTTTATTTATCTTTTAATAATTCAGGAGCTAGCTTCAATTCTTTTGTCAGACCATGATTGGCTCCGTGCATTGCGCATGGCATCATATGGGCTTTTTCTCTATGGACCTGGTTCATATGCCTGGTATCAGATTCTTGACAGATGCATGCCCCAGCCATCAGTTTTTAACATCTCAGTAAAGGTAAAGAACCTATATTTTGGATTAATTATGGGGCATCACAACTGACAACTGTTGATTTATTGTATTTTCAAGTGGTACCAATTTTTATGGCAGTGTAATACCAACATTTTGCGTCTTTTGAAGCTATTCAATACCAGCTAACTTTACGTTAGTGTGTTGGAAAGGTATGTCAATCACTCGTTGCAAATTGTAAGAATTTATCCTTTTTCTTGTGACTACCACTTTTTACCCCAAATTGAATGATTAAAAAAGAGTGTGAGGTCATGGTTAGCAAAGCTCCTTCGAAATATATTAATTTTCATTCACTCTATCCTCTAAATAAACTCGTAGGTAGAATATAAATAACTTGAACAGTAAGCTATAGTCTTCAAATGTAGAAAGAATGTCAGATCTGATGCTTGTAAGAAAGTGACAAATATTTCCTGATTTCGCAAACTACTCTCATAACCTAGCAGGACTTGAAAAAGGGAAACTAACATATGTCACCTGGAAATATTTTAAAAATCTGAAAAGTTTGATGAAAGTATCAGTTTTCACTGCTTCAAAATATGATAAATTTTGGGGGCACATTAGTTTTTCTTGATGTAACCATGATTTAGGTTATTTGTTATTCGCAAATGTACCAGAAAACACTGATATTGATTGGAAATGCTAGAATTGTTGGGTGCTGTTGTGAGTAGGTCCTCTAATTTGTGGGTTGTTCTAAATTATTTTCTCATTCTTCTCAGGTTATACTAAACCAGATTGTGCTTGGTCCATGTGTTATTGCGATTATTTTTGCATGGAATAATCTGTGGCTGGGGAAATTGTCCGATTTACCCTCCAAGTATCAGAAGGATGCACTTCCTACACTTCTTTATGGTACACTACTTTGAAATTATATTGGGATGATCTGTAGTAAGAAGAGGGTTCAAATGCCTCATGTCTTTCGTGCCTCGCATTCTTATCTCCGTTTTCAAAGTTCAATCGATCCAAACCGCTCAATAAGATCTCCATATTAAAATGTTCTTGGATATCAAACTTTATATTTTTTGAAAACTTTTTACTAATTTTTTAGATAGGTACAAAATCATTGTTTCTGGACCATCCAAAAACAGTGTGTTTTTACCTATCTAAAAATATAGTAAATTTTTTCCATAAAATATAAAATTGGGTTTCCAAGCACATTTTAATATGGAGATCATGTTGAGCGGTTCGGATGGACTATTTAGATTTTGAAAACGGAGATAAGGATGTGAGGCATGAAAGACATGAGGCATTTGAACCCCAGTAAAGAGGAACTTAATGATCAAATTTTTATGGGCTGCTGCAGGTTTTAGGTTTTGGATCCCAGTTTCAGTGCTGAACTTTGGGTAACTCTCTTTTCACTTGCAATTTCAAATATTTTATTCTACTAATTCTACCAAACTGTATTTGGTGGTTTACTATTTTTTTGCAAATCATGCCTAACCCTTCTCAGTTTTGCAAATCATACCTACAATTTCTTGTAAAAAAAAAAACTAAATTTGCATAATGATTTTTATATTAGCATAATCAACCTGCCTGGTAACATAAGGCTTGGCATCTATATCAAAAGTAGGAAACTTCTTTAATGAATTTATCTTTTCTTCATCACAACAAATACTTGGTGTTTATTTGCAAATTTTAATGAATTTAGTACAATTTATACCAGTGTGAATAAAATTTAGAAGTACCAACATTATATTTCACTATTTTTCAGGGTGGTCCCTCTGTCTGCTCGAGTTGCATTTATGTCGTCATGCTCCATATTCTGGAACTTCTATTTGTCGTCAACCATGAGCAAATAATAATTTTTGCCCCTCGGTTTAATGATAATTGTTTATTTATGCTCACTTCTACTCTTTTTCAGGTATGAAATCTATCTGTTTAACTTTATTTTGGTAATATCATGTCGGGTCCTCATGTCTTAAATTTGTCACTCAGTAAATTTACCTACTGGATTCCCTCTAGTTTTTGTTTGTCATAATCAGATCACAGCATCCACCTTCCATCTAAAGTATGTTTATAATATTATCAGCCAACCTATTACTTTTTCATTAATTGAAACCACAATTCTAAAGAACACGATGTCTCGAAATCCATTTATGCACCAGTTTTTGGCAAGTGTAGTACCTAGTAAAAAAATTGCAAATGCTAATAATTAATATTTTGTTACTGACTTAGCATTGCATGTCAGAAGAGATACGCAAGGACTAAAGAGCGCACAAGGAGCAACATAATTTGCAAAAATAGAAACAGATTTGGGCCATCAGAAGGCAAATTGAACTTGGTTAACCTTCCAGAAATGTGGGTTATAATTAAGCGACATCCACTAAAATTCATTTTTTTCCCCCTTATCAGAAACTTTTTTGTATGTTCCAACAATACCCTTGAGAATAAAGCTTAAAATCTCTGCTACAGGTTCCCTGACACACTCCCTCTATAAGTCACTGACGAGTGAGTTTCCAAAGCTTTTATTATTTATGAAGCCTGCTTTAAGTGTTGCAGTGACCCACATGTTAGTGACTCGTAACAAGGACTGCACAGTGAATCTGTAATTAGGATTTGGATTTGTATGAATGAGAGCTTTTCTGTACCTTCTGTAAAATTTGTCTTGAAAGAGTTGGGGACGTACTTTCTTAAAAGATTTATTTTTCAATTTGTTTTATTAAATTGGATACCTCTGTGTTCCAAGGAGCATGGTTGATATTTATTATTTTGAAATGGCTAACAAGATAATTTTGAAATCTTATCTACACATTATATAACCCGGATATAATCTAAATTTGACAGGGTTTGTCAGCGATCAAGCAATCAGAAATTATAAACAAATGGAACATGAAAGTTCCCATCAAAGGCCATGGACTTTTAAATTTTTTAATTGAAAACTTCTTTTACTCTGTTATTTTTCTCCTGGGAGTGATGATTCTTTCTTGTATTCTTGGTAAGGAGATGTGACTTCGTTGAGGGTCAGTTTTACACGTGAAACTTCCATCTAATGAAATATTAGGACCTGTTCGGTGTTGTTGTGGGAATGGGTATGGGCGTGGGTTCAAAGAAAAGTTGAACTAAATTTTACTGTTGCTCCCGAACAGGCCCTTGTTGTTTTATCTTGTAACCGATTATATTTTCTCAATTTAATAGATGTATTAGAAAAAGTTGTTGCTATACTCTCTTCAGGGTATACGAGAGTATTTACACAATGTTATAAACTTATAATCATACTCCATTTCACTTGGTGATAAAAAATTGAAAATAAGATTACACTTGTTGAGAAAATAGATAATTTAGGATCCGATAACCCTCAGACCCGTTAGGGATTAGTCTTCATTGGGTTTAATAGTAAATAAGAGAGTTACTAATTAGGGAATAAAAAAAGCAACTCAATCCTATTACTAGTTTTAGTAAGTTACCGTTATGTATAGGTAGGCAACCTTTATAATTTCTTTTCCTCCAATATATAAGGAGCTCACTGTACAAGTTATAGAAGAAGAATCATAATACAATTTTTTCTCAGTCATCCCTTTCTCTGTCTCAATTCAATAAAATCAGATTCGTAAATTCAACATGGTATCAGAGCGGCATATGTAATCCTGCCGCAAATTCCGCAAACAACAACAAAGTACTGCAGCTAACCAAGAACTGCAGCACAATCAAAGACTCAAAAACCAGATCTGAACTGTTTTTTTGGTAACAGAAAAAAAACCCCAAATTTCAGCTAACAAAGAACTGAAATTCGCATACCAGAAAACAACAAACAAAAAAATTGTTCGTACCAGCAAATACTTAACCTCAAACCAGAAACAGAGCAAGTGGTACAAAATCGAAATCTCAAGCAGACAAAGGTCGAACAGCCGATACAAAAACAAAAAATCAGCAATACCAGAAAAAGGAAACCGTGTACCAGTGAATAGCGACTATCAGATCGCACTGTGAAAGCCTCCTCCAAAACTCTCTCAACATTTAGAAATGCGACCTAATTCTGCACCGGGGACTAGGAGAGCTTCCAAAACCGTTCGATGCTCCAACTGCAAGAAAGAGGGGCATGATCGGACTTGGTGTTGGTTCCTCTACCCATCCTTACGGCCAAGCAGGAAGGAAGGTAACCATGGCAATCGAAAGGGGGAGAATCGCAGAGGTTACAAGGAGAAGGAGAATAGATATGCGGCTGCAGCGCTAGGAGAGAAAACTACGCTGGAGAAAAAGGAAGAAATGGAATGGGCTGTGCTGGAGAAAGATCCATGTGCCACACGTGATCCGAATCCAGATCAGATGCAGCTACTTCTCCTACAACTCCTTGTGTTGCTACTTGAACAAAATAATACACATAATTCTAGTATGGCTGCAAATTTAACTCATAGTTTTCATAAAACCAAATGGATTTTAGATTCCGGTGCAACGGACCATATGACCGGAAACATAAATTTGTTGCATAATTATAGAACTTGTAAAACCAAACAATTTGTGACCGTAGCTAATGGTGAACAAATGGAAATATTAGGAATTGGTACTATTAACCTTTTTTTCAAAGAAATACCAAATGTCTTGTATATTCAAAATTGTTCGTCAAATTTATTATCCATTAGAAAAATCACGGATGAATTAAATTGTGAAATTAATTTTTCATCAAAAAATGTGTTCTTTCAAAAAAGAATAACCAAGGAAATAATTGGTGAATGTTTTGTGGAAAATGGACTTTATATTTTGAATTGTGAAAAGGTAAATCTAAATGTTAAAAAACAAGATAATTTAGACACTCTTTGGCATAAAAGAATTGGGCATCCTTCGGATAAAATTCTAAAACATATTATTGATTTTCCTAAATTAGATTGTAGTAATTGTGAAGTGTGTAAATTAGGAAAACACACTAGATTACCATTTTATTTATCAAATAGCAAAAGTGAGAAGCCTTTTGAATTAGTTCATTCGGATGTATGGGGTCCCACCCCAATTGAATCATTTAATGGATACAAATATTTTGTCATTTTTATAGATGATTTCTCTAAAGCAACTTGGTTATATTTACTAAAAAATAAAAGTGAAGTATTTTCTCACTTTCAAGATTTTTATAATTTTATAGAAAATCAATATGAAGCAAAAATTAAAATATTTAGATCCGATAATGGAACGGAGTTTATAAATCAAAATTTTACAAACTTATTTAAACAAAAAGGAATTTTACATCAAACAACATGTGTCTATACACCCGAACAAAATGGTGTTTCCGAACGGAAAAATAGACACTTGCTTGAAATGACCCGAGTCCTTTTATTTCAAAATAATGTACCAAAGATTTTTTGGTCGGATGCCGTTCTCACCGCCACATACTTAATAAATAGATTGCCAAGTGCCAATTTAGATTATAAAAGTCCATTGGAAATTATTTACCAACGAAAACTCAATATTGGTCATTTACGTGTTTTTGGTTGTACATGCTATGTACACAAAAATAAACAAGACAAATTTGATTATACCTCGGTTAAGGCCATTTTTTTGGGATATTCATCACAAAAAAAGGGGTACAAATGCTATGATCCAATCAATAAAAAATTTTACATTTCTAGAGATGTAACTTTTCTAGAAAATGAGCCATATTACAAAAATGTTGATAATAAAATCAACATCCAAGAACCACCAAACATATTCATGCTACCTCAAATTGAGTTCCCGGAGGGATATAGTACACCGGTACAAAATGATAATGAGATTGAAGAAATCTCACAAAATGAGGGGGAAATAGAGGAAATTTCTCAAATTGGTGGTGAAGAAGAAATTATAGAGGAAACACCTTTGCGAAGATCGATAAGAACAACACAACCTTCAACAAGGTTAAGAGATTTTATCACATATAAGGTACAATATCCTATTCAAAATTTTATTTCTTATGAAAATATCTCCTCAAACCATAGAGCTTTTTTAACCTCAATTTCAAAAGAGCAAGAACCATATAACTATGAGGAAGCCATTAAAAATTCCTCATAGAACAAAGCCATGAAAGAAGAACTAAGAGCCCTTGAAAAAAATGAAACTTGGGTAATTGTTCAATTACCAAAAAATAAAAAACCCGTAGGATGTAAATGGGTGTACAAAATTAAATACAATAGCGATGGTACCATAGAACGGTATAAGGCTCGCTTAGTTGCCAAAGGTTATACCCAAACATATGGTATAGATTACCATGAGACTTTTGCACCGGTGGCCAAAATGAATACCGTGAGGATTTTATTTTCTATTGCGGTAAACCAAAATTGGAAATTATACCAAATGGACGTCAAAAATGCCTTTCTTCAAGGAACACTTGAAGAAGAGGTATATATGACTTTACCACCCGGTCATGAAAAAGAAAAAAAATCATGGATTAGCTTGCAAATTGAAGAAAGCTATTTATGGATTGAAGCAATCTCCAAGAGCATGGTATGGCAAGCTAAGCTCTCATTTAATTTCTTGTAATTTTAAAATTAGTAGTGCCGACCATTCATTATTTGTAAAAATTGAAGGAATTAATACTACCATTATATTAGTATATGTTGATGACATTATAATCACCGGAAATAACCAAGAAGAAATTAATAAAATAAAATTTCAATTGAAAGAAAAATTTGACATTAAGGATCTTGGTTATTTAAAATATTTTCTAGGAATAGAAATTGCACATTCTAAGAAAGGTCTATTTATTTTCCAAAGAAAATATACCTTAGATTTGTTAAAAGAAACCGGTAAACTAGGTTGTAAACCGGCCTCAACACCAATAGATGGTAAGAATAAATTAAATACCGAAGATGGTGAACCTTTAGAAGATATAAATCAATTTCAAAGACTTGTAGGAAAATTAATATACCTAACCGTAACGCGTCCGGATATTTCTTTTTCGGTAAGTCAAATTAGCAAATTTATGCATGCCCCTAGAACACCACACTTAGAGGCAATAAATAAAATTCTAAGATACTTAAAAGGAACACCCGGAAAGGGAATTTGTATGAGAAATAACAATTCTAATAATGTGTGTGGCTATTCCGATGCAGATTGGGCCGGGAGCTTCGATAGAAAATCGACAACCGGTTTTTGCACATTTGTAGGCGGAAACCTAGTCACATGGAAAAGCAAGAAACAAAACGTCGTGGCACGATCAAGCGCCGAAGCGGAATATCGTGCCATGGCGTCCACTGCAAGTGAGTTGACATGGATCAAGCAACTCCTTTCGGATTTAGGAATTCAAATTCATGCGCCAATGCAAATGTTTTGTGATAATCAAGCGGCACGACATATAGCATCCAACCCGGTGTTTCACGAAAGAACAAAACACATCGAGGTGGATTGTCATTTTATTCGAGAAAAAATTCAAGCAAAAGAAATTGAAACTCCCTATGTTCGAAGCGAAGACCAATTGGCGGACATATTCACCAAGGGACTTGATCCGAGGCCATTTGAAACCAACGTGAGCAAGCTAGGATTAATTGACATCTACAATCCTAGCTTGAGGGGGAGTGTTGAGAAAATAGATAATTTAGGATCCGATAACCCTCAGACCCGTTAGGGATTAGTCTTCATTGGGTTTAATAGTAAATAAGAGAGTTACTAATTAGGGAATAAAAAAAGCAACTCAATCCTATTACTAGTTTTAGTAAGTTACCGTTATGTATAGGTAGGCAACCTTTATAATTTCTTTTCCTCCAATATATAAGGAGCTCACTGTACAAGTTATAGAAGAAGAATCATAATACAATTTTTTCTCAGTCATCCCTTTCTCTGTCTCAATTCAATAAAATCAGATTCGTAAATTCAACAACACTTCATTTTTCCCTTGAGCGTCAGTGGCCGAATGAGCGTAATCAGTAGTTAAAATAATCAATTTTTTTGGTTCTAGAAATAAAAAAAGAAAAAGAAAAAAAAGAATGAGAGAAGGAAACAAAATCAAGGCGGGTCCGACTATGCTGCTATTCTTCTTAGAATAGCAGCGGGTGCTTTTCAATTTGTGTCTGTCTCTCTCTTCAAAAAAGGAGGAGAGAGAGAGGAGAGAGAGAGAAAGAGGAGAGAGATAGAGATGATAGCAGGGGAAGAGGAGGGATTTGAAGAGCACCGGATCTCAATCCAATCAAGGCAGCGTTACAGAATATAACATCTAATGGTTAGTATCATACATTCATACCTTTTTCCCCAAGCCTTGAGGGAGATATCAGATCGAATATAATATGTGATCGTAAGATATATATATATATTATTTTTCTTATCTTATCTGGTAATAATATCTCATGTTACTATTTCTTTTTGTCTTCGGAGATATTTTGAAAATTTCTATACTGTCGTTGTCAATTCTTATGAAAAGAACAATCACGTCTGTGGAATGATGTTAACCTATATTTAGTATAATAAGGAACAAAAGGTAGAATTAGAAGTGAGTGTGATCAGGGGTAGGCACAAATTGCTCCTATCAGTATAATATTGAAATTTTCATCTTTAACCCAGGCAAATAATAACTATTTAACTTGAAAATGAAAACGCCTATGAAATGTGTACATTTGGGGCTTTGAGAGGAAATGTGCTATGTATTTTATTAAATTCAATTCATCTGCCTAGATTGCTTAATTTGTAGAAGAAGAAAATTTAATTTTGTAAATGGAAAAACTTGTTTAAAACCGCCCGTGTTGTCTAATTCGTAATTAGACTGACATGTGAAATATCAAAACAGAATTTCATTAGTTCCAGTATTTAAATTGAGTTACTCTTTAGAAAATTCTTCAATCAAGTCGGTCCTATTTCTTTTATATTTAAGAAAAAGTATGTGTTTTTTATATTTCATTAGGTTTGCACGTTTGCAATCAAGTCATTCAGAGCAGCCACAGAGGACTACTTTTCACAGTCTTAATTACACTTACACACAGAGAAGAGAAGCGCTCTCTTTTCTTAAAAATAGCGAATCTACATCTTAATTTGTTTTCTTCTTCATTTGGGCGTGGGCGCCTGGCTGTGTTATACTTAATTCCTTCTGTTAATTGGGCTCTAAAAATTCAGAGGTGGACCCGATAATGATTCAGAGGTAAGGTAGGCACAAATAAATAATATTACTGGGCTTAAAACAAATTTCTAAATTCAGAAATAGATACTTGCCTACCTCTGAATCTCTTTGGGTCACTAATCTAAAAACGAGGATTCGGATGTCGTAAATTTTTTAAAAGAGTTATCAAAATCTCCCTTTTTTATTTATAATTTAAAATTCAAAAGTCAACGCTAAATCTGAACAGTCAATCTAATTTTCTTCACGAGCAATATGTCCATGTAAAATTCTGATCTTATTTTGTAACAATTACTGAAAAATATAATATTAAATTTTGGTGGATGCGCGCCCTTATAAAAAAATAACAACATCAATACTCACTGTTTGAATTTTGAATTTTGAATTTGAATATACTAATAAAATAAAAAAGAGAGGTTGTACGTAGATGATACTGGCATTGACATAATTAATTGTAGAATATAGCAAGGAAAAGCGTTGTTGTTTGATCATGTATTCATTCATGTGTTTTGTTTGATCATGTCATATCATACCATGTCTATATATATATATATATATAGAGAGAGATAGAAATATGCATGCTCATAGTAGGGATTTTTTTTTAAAAACAGTAATTAAAATAATAAAAGTTAAAGAAACGACATGATTGCTTCGTTTGTTATAAAAACAGCAAAAACCGAATAGCCTATTCGGTTAATTGTTTTTTTTTGCTTCACCGAATAGGCTATTCGGTTAAGCAGATTTTCACAGGACCAGATCCCCGAACTATGTAACTACTCGTGTAACACCCATTAACCGAATAGCCAATTCGGTTTAGATTATTTTTTTATTTTTTAATGTAAACCGAATAGCCAATTCGGTTTACATTATTTTTTTATTTTTTATTCTAAACCGAATAGGGTATTCGGTTTAGATTATTTTTTATTTTTAATTGTCTCTCCATTCAATAACTAATGGACACTCCAGTTCTTACCACTGAGTGGGAGTCGGATGTTCAAATGAATTAATATAGAGGGTTCAAATGCCTTACTCTATTATGCCTCTATTTTTTTTAAATTTTATAAATAAAAATTAAAATCATAAACGTCAAAATAAATCCGTTAGATGTGATCTATGTTATTTTCTATATGTGCTCATAAAAAAAATATTACATTTCGATTTTGTTTCTATGTGAATCAATCATTTGAAAAATCAACGTCTAGAAACTATCCACATTAATACGTTTTTACAACGTCTCTATGTGCTCATAAAATGATGTATATCATATCTAATGGTTTTATTTTGACTTTTAAGTTCTAAATTTTGAATTATTAAAGTTCTTAAAAATAGAGGCATGGTGGAGACACAAAAACTGAAGACATTTGAATCTTTTATTAATATATTAGTATTTATTATTTATATACAGAATTGAACCTCTAATAAAAGAAATAACCTATAAATAACTATATTTTTCAATATTTTTTGCTTAAAAAATATTACCCACCAAAAAAGTATGTTTAATATTACATCCCAACACAATCAATTAATGGAGACGAAGTCAACATATTAACTGGAGAAAGATCTCAATCCCTCGCCAATCCCATGAACTACATATTAATTACTGTTTTTAAAAAAAATCCCCATGAACTACCCTACCGGATTGGCGATCCCATTAACTTCACCGAATTGGCTATTCGGTTAAGCTATAATACGGATCTTCTGTGGCAATGTTCCCACAACCCCTGTTAAAACCGACTGCTTAACCAATAGCCTATTCGGTGAAGCAAAAAAAAAACCTAACCGAATAGGCTATTCGGTTTTTGCTGTTTTTATAACAAACGAAGCAATCATGTCGTTTCTTTAACTTTTATTATTTTAATTACTGTTTTTAAAAAAAATTCATAAGTAGAGGCTCCAACATTAATTAAGAAGCAAGTGGAGCAATCATAAAACCATGATTGCATGCATGTTAGATAATGGCATCACATGATGTACGGATATTCCGGATCAATCACTTTACTCGGACGCTATCCAGATTGTTAGCGATGGTAAAGATTTATCAGAGCAGTTTTCACTTCATGCATCGCACAGACAATATTTTGGTTTCATTTCATACAGTGCATGTAAGTCTTCATTTTGACTTTATTGTTCGCGCGTTGCATGAGACAAATTAAAACAGCACTCTCAATATCTTTACAAATTAATATTTGGTCATAACTCTTTTTAAAATATGATCCGTCCGATTGCTTTAAAATTTGTACAATTCTAATTTTAAAACTCTTCATAAAAATTCACTCAATCGTGCGCACCGTGCAGTATGCGTGCTGGTGTGGGAGAGAATCAGCATGCGGGATGCTATTGGATTGGATAAGGCTTCTCTCTGTATATTATTATTACCTAATTCTCTCTTGCTTTTGCTCAAAATTAAATCCAACACCTTATATCAACAACAAATGAACTCTAAAAATATTTTTTAGGATGTTAAATTTCTTGTTGATGCTCAGGGGCGGAACTAGAAAATCATAATAGAGGTGCTAAACTTAAAAACACAATATGTTGTTGATGGGAATTAAACCCAAGCTCTCCACAACCATAAGATAAACTCTAGCTAACCACTATACTACAAGTGAATATGTGATATTTTATAAAGGAGGCTGGACTATATAATTTTTTTTTTTTAAATAATAACATTCAACTAAATTTCAATATATATAATTAAATTTTGAAATCATAGGGTGACTTAGCACTTGTACGGGTGAATGAATTAAGATCCACCCTTGTTGATGCCCTATGGCCTAAACATTAACTATCCGTCTATGTGCTTCCACCATTTTATATTTATATATGCTAATTGAGGACACATTAGTTAGTTGCCTCAGTTTTAATTAAAATAAAAAAGGCATTCTAAAATTACTAAAATATCCGAGCTGGTACTGTTCAAACTTTAAACAATTCAAAGAGATTTTTCTTTAGAACATGATGTGCATGATTTATAATTAAGTACTTAATAAAATATATCACTAAACAATTCAGAGTTGAGACCTACTAATTAAGCAATCGTGATGACATGATTAGTGCCTCTTCAAACTGCCTCTTTGATTAATTAGGGTAAAATATCTCATCACAATTGTGACTGATTCCTTTTCCTTTGTGTAACTCGATCGATGATCTAATTCATCTCCCAAAATAAAATAAAAAAATGGACCAAAAAAAATTAATAATCCCAATAATTAAGCTATAACCAAGTTCAGGAGAAAAAAGACAAAAAGAAAAAAACTTAAAAACTGTCTTACTTTATATATACGTCAAGCAGCAAACTAAAGAAGAATCGATCCGGAAAGAGATGGAAAAATGAAGTAATTAATCTCAATGCACAATAAAATTAATGAAAAACCCTCTCCTATGTGCATGCTCAACAACCAGTGGTCTCTGTTGCTACACCACAGTTGCCACGCCTGAAAACCATGGCACACTCAGGCAACTCTCCAAGCCCGGCAAAAAGCGCATCATCCTCTCCATTACCACCACCATTTCCACCTAGACATCCCTCTCCTTCTTCCGGTAAAATCATCGTGACATCATCCACCGAAACACTAATTAAAGATCCAAACAAAAATTCGTCAGACTCGGCTGTTGGTGATGTGGAAGAAGGGGATGCTGCCACGTTAGAGAACCATCCGAAGTCATCGCCGATGAGATCAGTGAACTGTATCTCCTGGGGTTCAGTCGGGCTCTGTTCGGGTGGTGGCGCTGCTGGTTCTTCCTTGGGCCGGCCTTGGTTCTTTGGGCCCTTAGGGAGAGGCCATGCGTGGTTGTGCTCGAAGGAGTAGGTGACAACAAGTGTGGATGGGTCGACCCGGCTACGCTCAACCTGTTTACGTGCCGGGCATCCTTTTGAGCTGCTACACCTGTAATATCCCCTGCGCAATTTGAAAGTGAAGTTGCTGTGGTTAAAAAAAAAAAAAAATCAACTTTGAGAATTGAGGCAGTAAATCATGAGAAATTAGTTTGATCCATAATATTAATTGGTATGAACTATGAAGCAAAACTATGTACTCTAAGCTATGAATCCATGGCGCCAAGACCCAAGAGTGAATCAAAATTGTTCTCGTTTTCCATTAATTTTTTTGTGTAAATGTTTATATAACACGGTGCAATTTATAGAAGTGATGCTTACATCCCAAATTCATTAATTATCACAAATTGAAATAAAATCAAATTAAAGACTAGGTAATTAACATGCATACCGAGGGTATGGTGATCCCTTGATGGGCTTCTGACCATACTTCCTCCAAGCCCATGAATCCGACGGTGGTGCACCTTCTCCAACAATCGGCACAGAGACCACCCTCTTTTGAACTGATCGCCGACTATATCAATTTCAAAGCTCAAATGAGAAAAAAAAAATTATTTCCATATATCATTTAATAAATGTGAGCTCGGCATGCGCAACAAATAAACCTTCTCTTAGCATTTGGAGAGGGAGGTGCGGGAAGTGGGTGTGTCGGCTTCGCTTCGTGAGGTGTATCTTGTGATGATGCTCCACCTTGGCTCTCTTCGCTCTCCCGAGCCGGTGAGTCGTTGCTACTATAACCGTCCATGACCTCACTAGTATTGATTTGTCACCTTAATTAATTCACCTAATTCTATTTGCTTCCTGACTGACAGTCTCTTTATATGTATATCAATTTCCAGCAAAAGTTGATCAACTTTTGTGTTGTGGAACTAGAAAGGATTCATTAGTGACAACAAAAGGGAATGTAAGGGATGGTACGACACTTTGGTTTTTATGGAGAGAAGGGGGAGTGGGGCTAATAGAGACAAGATAATGAAGGTACATTTTTTAAGTTATGAGAGTCATTGTACCCATGTATAACTCAATCTACACAAAAATATATATGTCATGGGATTTGTTTAAGAATAGTTTAATTAATAGTGATGGCGGTATGAATAATTTGAAAATGGCCAATGCTGAATATGACCTTCTAGTTAGAGAAAATCTAATCTTTGTACATAATTATCTAGTAAACATTAATTACAACTAGGACCCTGAAAAACATCACTTCATTTTACCTCATGCTCTCTCGTTTTTTTTTTTTAAGTATGAAGTACATATTGCTGTGTCAAAAAAGAAATTGAAATTTTATTTTATACTGTGGGTACTAGCATTTTTGGCGAATAAAAAAAACGAAAATAGAATATTCCTCAAGAGGTGAGGTACTACTATTATTTGAATTCACATTCTCTCCATTACTGCACAAGAGAATCTTTTACAATTAGTGAATCCGGACCGTCTTTTTTTAACTTGGCACGAATCTCAAAGCCCAATAATATTGCACCTGCGTTAACCCAAATCCCAAAGCAACAGAGATTTAATCTCAAACCGTAAAGTGAGAGAAATCGTCCAAGGTACCTGGAAGGATACGGATCTCTATTATTCTGGGTTTCTTCGTGTTTAAATGAAAAACAATAAAAAAATAGGTTTTTTATGTACTTAATTACATATATTTAGTTTCTTACGAAATATACATATTATTTTTTTTTAAATTATAAATATGCGGAATATTATTGTCGGGTAGCTTTGATTTTAAAAATTATCAATCTGCTTTTAGTTTGAGGCATGCTAACAAATATTCAGGACTGGCTTACAGATTAATATGCAAAACAAATGTCCATTTTACTTGTGATGAGCGCATGCAGGGGCTGAATTATGTATTGGGGAGGTGTAAACAGATAGGATATTATCCAATTTTATCCGGATCCGAATTCTGAAAATTATTTGAGCTATTCGATTTGTATTCGTATTTGAGACTATCTGTATTCATATTCATATCTAAAAAATAATAACGGATCAGGATACAGTTGGATTACTAACTATCTGTATCCGATTCGTTAATTTACACCCCTAAGCCACAACAAAGTAAGGGACTCTTTGTTCTTAAACTGCATATATATATATATATATCAATGATTTATTAATTACTTGTATTTTTTGTCACACTAATGATTTATTATTTATATTTTCTTAGTCGCATAACATTAATATATAATTTTGTTGAGGAAGTACAAACTAAAGATGCACCTGGCCTTAGAAGATGATGAAGCTGCATGATCGCTGATGCAACTGGATCAAGGCTTTTTTTAGTTTTTTATCCTATATGCTTAGAAATAATGTTATTAAGCTTGTAACCAAAAAACTTAATATAATATGGAAAATATAAAGTCTAACTTATGAATGAAAAAAAAATATTTAGATGTTATTTTTTTTCAGAATGTACATTTTAATTATTGGAATTATAATCATATCACTATTCATATATGTCTGATATCCGATTCGTACCCGTATCCGTTTAACATATGATGTGTATCCGAGACAGATATCCGTATTCGTATCTGTATTCGAAAAATTAAATACTAATTAATCGATATCTGTTCATATCTGATCAATTTACACCCCTACTGCTAAGGTCTCTTATAAAGTGAAATTTTTAAAATTTTTATTTTAAAATTTTAAATATTTACAACAAAAAAAAATATTACTATTAGCTTACATGATATTTATTCATTCAGCCTCTTCAATCTCAACGTCGTGACAATTCACTTTCCGCTATCTCCACGTCGTCACAAATTAATCATTTGAGATCCCACTTGCTTATCTTTCACCTTAATTAATACATTGTTAACATTATTTTTTTATTGGTTACAGCTATTCACTATTCCACATATACAATCCAAACAACATTTTTACTAATTCGAATAGCACCATTTTCACACTAATCTAAAATTCACTATTTTTTCTCTATTCTCATTTACTATTCTAGCTAAAATTTCGCTATTCTAACTATTCTAACTCTCATCCAAACGTAACCTAATTCTGCCTCGCATACACTGTAACATGATATGTCTTATTGGTGCGTAAAATTCAAGGAAAAAAAAATGAACCTTTTTATTTTGTCAGACTGAACTATCCTAAAACCCGACTTAATTGTGGTGCCATGAGCCCAACAGACCAGCTTTGCAAAAAAATTGCAAATTATTTTCTTTTAGTTTGTCGGCTTGAGAAGTTATTTGAGAGAGGAGGTCATTATCGGAATATGTACTTATTAAAAGCGCGTTTTCATCTAGAACAGAATAACATACACTTGTGTGCATGAAAACAGAAAGGAGAGAGGAAGAGGAGAGGGAAGGAAATGGCTGAGCACATCACACACAGATCGATGTTGAATTATAAAAATATGATAAATGAATATAAAATAAGGACTATGCAAAGAAATTTCAGAATATTGAAATAAAAAATAAGAAAAAGTTAGCTGTGAGAGTCACATCTCGCCCACCTCTCCTCCATTTCACATCTGATACAGACATACAGTACAGTAGTAGTTGGATTTGAATACTGCATTAGCTATATAGGTTTTGTTAATTAATTCCTCTTTTATGTTTAAACCCCTATTTTAACTGGGATTTGTACCCATGCATTTTTGTTGTGTTTTTTTTTTTTTAAATTTGTTTCTAACTTGTAGCCCCATTATTATTTTCATCTATAGCTGAAATTGCCTTGTGTTCTTCATTTAATTCCTTGCTAAATTGTAAAATCATGCAGTTGAGTTGAGAATTACATGTAAATTTCCTATTATTATAAAGAGCTTTCTTTGCTCATGACTAATATATTTGGAATTAACATATACAAGCTCAAACCTTTTTCAATTGATGGTTATCATA
This sequence comes from Carex myosuroides, assembly GCA_028015225.1. Lineage (NCBI taxonomy): Eukaryota > Viridiplantae > Streptophyta > Magnoliopsida > Poales > Cyperaceae > Carex > Carex myosuroides. Next base: position 8,613,167 of record CM051489.1, on the reverse strand, counting down.
TGATTTTTATTTTTGTGTCATTGAATTTTCCAAAGGGAAAAAAACATGTTTTCTTTGGTAATTAACACTATTATATAAATATGTATCATCCTTAGGTCCTATATATATAGAGAGAGAGAGAGGTGGGCTGTTGTGCTTCATGAAGTAAATGACGTATTTTACTTCACGCTCATATTTTGTGATTTCAAAGTTCAAATAGTCGATCCGAACTACTCAACTTAATCTCCATATTAAAATTGTTCTAAGCTAGGAGACCAAATTTTACATTTTTTGGAAAAAATTTACTATTTTTCTAGATTTTTTTTTAAATCACTGTTGTTCGATGGTCCATAATTTTCTGAAAAAAAATGATTTTAAAAAATTCTAAAAAATAGTAAAAAATAAAAATGTAAAATTTGGTCTCCAAGCACATTTCACTATGATGATCATGTTGAACAGTTCAAATCGACTTTTTAGACTTCAAAAATAATGACAAAAACATGCTCTTTACTTCATGAAACACAATAGCCCAATTTTATATATATATACATATATATATATATATATATATATATATATATATATCGTAGTTGGCTACGGTGCTATGCATAGCATAGAGGGCTCCGTGCTACGGTTCAATATTTGAGTTTTCAAAATTCTAACGGTCGATCCGAACCGTTCAACATGATCTCCATATGAATATGTACTTGCAAACCAAATTTTATATTTTTTAGAATTTTTTGACTATTTTTTAGATATGTACCATTCAGATCAAGTGTTTTTCTACCTATCTAAAAAAATAGTAAAAAAATTTTAAAAAATGTAAAATTTGGTTTGCAAGTACATATTCATATGGAGATCATGTTGAACGGTTCGGATCGACTCAAATATTAAGCCGTAGCACGGAGACCCTCTATGCTATGCATAGCATATTAGCAATTTCCTATGTATATATATATATATAGAGGTTGGCTAATATCAAAACGTTTGTTCCTAGTCCGTGGAACAAATGTTTCGGTTTTTACATTTTCAAAATCCAAACAGTCGATCTAAACTGTTCAGAATTCAATATATATTAAAATGTGCTTGGAGATCAGATTTTATATTTTTTTGGGTTTTTTTACTATTTATTAAGTCAGTTTGAAAATTGTTATTTTCAATGATCCAGAAATTTTTCACTGTTTATTAAAATCAGTGATTTTAAAACTGGCTTAATAAATAGTAAAAAAATCCAAAAAATATAAAATTTGGTCTCCAAGCACATTTTAATATAGAGATCACATTTAACGGTTTGGATCGACCATTTGGACTTTAAAAATTGAAAAACCAATTGGTTGCACCATGGTTCCAGAACAAACGTTTTGATATTAGCCAACCTCTATATATAAACTTTAATATATATATATATATATATATATATATATAAACTTTAATAGTAACAATTTAATCCATGGGAGCCAACAACTAAATTATTTTTCTCGCCCTCGGTACAAGGAAGAAATCGCACAAAAGGATCGGAACTCGCTAATAGAAAAATAGAGAAAAATAGTGGAAACTCCTGGGATGCAAGCCGAAGGTGCCAATGCGCCCTGAAAATAAACAAAGAAGTTTATTTATTTTCCTTTTTTCACCTATCACAGCTAATTAATTTTTTTTTTGCATGGTAAATATGGATTGTTATTCTATGTCCTATAGAATTATCTAAGCTATAAAAAACAAGTCTAAATACATATGGAACCAAGGTCTTTGTTGAACCTTGATATTTCTCAAATATATATGAAAATTCCCTGGTCATTTTAGGTTTTATTGATCCTCAACGAGTGTAAGATAGAAAATTAAATATTACATTATTTCCTGCTAGAGCAAGATTTTTAATGGTGCTGCAAAAAAAATTCTCTGTGAAAAAAAAAGCAAATTAAGAGAGAAAAAGACAGGGAAGAAAAATCTAGGAGGGAAATTAAAGAAAACTAGCAGGTCAAATAAGTAAAACCATTGGATAAGCAGCAGAGCAGAGTATCCCCATATATAATTGTCACTTTTTGGGTAAGATGGGATAATAGAGGGGTATCTATATCTTAGTTCTTGTTTTGTATCTTAATTTAATGAGCGTACTGTAGGTAGTATTTTATAAAGCTAATTAAGCTAGGAAGGTTGTGCTCCTCACATCTCCCTATCGATCATGTTTTCCGTGGTTGAATATTTTGAATTATTCTCATGTGCTAGCCACTTGTTTAATTAATCAATGTTTTTTGCTAAATGTAACCCATAAAAAGGTTTCTTGGACAATTAATGATGTATATATATCAGCTATATATTGTATACTTATTATATGATTTGAGTTCTTATATATGGTCATCGTGTTTCTGTATGTAACACTTATTGAGCACAAATATATATATATATATATATATATATATATATAAATATTGACAAATATTTAAATTGCCTTAATTAGTTGATGTATTTTGAAAATATAACTCATGTTTTGTTATTGTTGTGCAACTTTCTCAAATTATTTTTGAGTTCAAATTTACATGAATAAAAGGTGATGGATTCAATATTCACGAATACAATTTAATATGAACTTACAAAAATATGCTGACAAAATTTGATATCAAAATGATAAAGCAAATATTAACACAAGGTCTATGATTCACAATCTTACAAAAAACAACTACCGAAATGAAAGTACCATAATTAATACTAATTATAAGAACAAAAATGTAAACAATCATTACAAACTAATTTAGCCATGAACTTAATTTCTAACAGTTGCATTATTATACTGAAGCAACGTTATTACGAATTGCATGAAACAGATTGATTATTTTTTTGTGATGCTTTGCATCGTATACAGCTAATTAATAGCTTAAAGAACAAGAAGCTTAATATGACTTGGATTTCAGCTTGTACAATATGGAGTTCCGAAGCATTTCCTCTAAGAAATTAATAATAACAATATGGTATAATACCTTCTATTTTCTTTTATTTTAAGCTAGATCATGACCATTCTTTCTGGGCCCCCCAAATTTAGTGTATATTGATTATTAGTGCTCATGCTTCTATTTGCACGCGTTTTTGTCCACAATAGATATATTTTTTTCATTTTTTATTTCTTTAAAAGAGAATATCAATTAATTAGCTTAATTTAGTATATGCTAACCCTTAGAAATATTATTTCTTCTTTATTACATATATATTGTGCTCAGTTTTGACAAGAAAATTTGTTAGGTTTATGTAGCTTTCAATATATTTCAAGTGGAAGACTCCCATGCAAAACCTACCACTGACAAGTAATTAATTCTTGATTTTATTTATTGGGACCGAGTTTGGAAGAGCAATACATTATAAAAGAAAACAATTGTTTTTCGTACTTTTAGAATAGAATAGAATTGCAAGTAAATGGCATCATCAATTCATTATCATGCATTAATTTTATTAATTCCACTGTCAAAAAAAAAAAACCCACAAATTATGGAGAATTCGAAAAATACCAGGGCCTCCAAGTCAATCTGCGGCTCCATTCTTGAGGGCCGCAGATTGACGTTGAGGCCCCCAAAAATCCAAAAATGCACTGTAATATGCTGATAGTTAGGTGGGATTGTGGTCCCCAATCCAGATGGTCGCTTTCAAAAGACGTTAGTGGTCCCCGCTGATCGTTATTGGCCCCGAAAAGTAATGGTCCCTATTTATATAGTGGTCCCCAAATGTTATGATCCCCTTTAGTTACTTTATTTTTTCAAATATTATACAACATAAATATTCCGACTTCATTACGTAGGTATTAATACTTTAAATTTTAGTAATGAATAAATGTTTGACAAAATTTGAAATGTTCAACTTGTGTTGGCACTAACTGTAATTAGCGCATCAGTTTGTGGTCCCCGTCGTACTTTGCGCGTTAGTTAGCGGAGGAGTGTTTAGAGAACCGAATGGGGGGACTGTTAGTCGATCACAAAAATATATAACAGGATTTACTATTGACTTGTTGAAGATGTGCCGACAGTTGGAATGGTTCAAGCTTGAGCCCGCGTTGAGATATGTTTGTTCAATTTAGGCCCAAAAAACATCTGCGTTTTGCTATTTTTTTCAGCCATTATAAGCCTTAATTTTCTGATTTTTTGTTTTTTATGCCAGTGCCATAAAAATTAAATTAAATGTATGGCGGTCGTATTATCAGCGTTTTTATTTTGAACCTGGACATTGACAGTGTTAACATTGGTGTTGTTATTTTAAATATATATAATGTTCGCTCTGTTATACTTAATTTACTTTTATTTAAACGCCATTAAAAATTGACATAATTTGTCACCGAGTTTCTCTATCTACGAACCATTAATTTAATCCATTAATTCGATAGTTTTCCAAAATTAAATATATAATTTGACATCACATTGCACGGGTAGCAGGAAACTTGAATATGTTATATCTTATCTTATCTTATCTTATAGATCGACTAAATTTTCATCTCCTTAATTTAGTTAATAATTAAAACGGTAACACTGTTCCATTTTGTACTGGAGACGATTATTAATTAGGATTTGCTAGCGGAACGAACAATAACTAGAATTAATTTTTGGGATTGTTTTTTTATTCTTTTAATTTTCTGGTCTTATATCTTCTGGCCTCTTTTCTTTGAATACAAGTACAATAAATATATGAAAAACCCAAGTTTGCTCCTTTTACCATTTCGGCAGTATTAATTTCAGATCTATATTGAATAAAATAAATTGCAACTCATTTCTGGTCTGAATTATCATCCTTCAAATTTGACATCAATCTTTTAATACAACACTTGACTCTCCATCTGTCAAGGTTTCCAAAAAAAACAAAAAAAACATATTTCAGAGATCAACTTAGGCATCATTTTTGGAAGATCCACAAGAATGTGCTCTGTTTTGTAATAACCGTAAAATTATCAAAATTTATTTGGCATTTGCCCTATGCTGAATAGACCATAATTATACCTTTTCAATAGTCATATTTATTTATTTTTTTATGAAAAACTTGACAGGGACTGTCAAGCAAAATGTTTTCACCTGAATAGTAGAATCCTGTGTGGATATTAACCGATCAGTGATGAAGATCATGAACAGTTTCTCAATGCCATGAACTCGATGCTCAATCCCTCTAAGCATACCAGCAATGGCTCCAAATCTGAAAATAAGAAACCGAAGACTCACAATCAGACTTCTGGAGGCTATCGCACTCAAGCTGACAGCCGCACTTCACCTCGTTCCATATCTGCCCCTCTCCTTCAATCCCCTTCTACTCTCCCACTCAACTCCTCCTCCATTACACCCAAATCCAAAACAGTGAGAAAATCCCAGCTCACCTCTCCAGTGATTCTTACTCCAAAACTTCCTTCTCCTTTTGCCTATACCTCAAAACAGAAACGCTCCAGTCATTTGGGGGTGAAAGCTACCCGAATCCGGAAAAAATTTGCCAAAAAATCTCACCGGCCACCTGCTGGTCAGCCACATTCCTCTGCAGCTCCTCTTCCAAGGGGTGGAATCTCGATAAGGAAGAGCCTTCGACTGCAAGCTCTAGGCGACCCTCCACTATGTCTAAAGCTCAGAAACGGGCTCGGGTTAAAGATAGTGGTAGCTCTCACTCTTCAGGTATTCCTCTAATCAACAATTTTCCGTATCATAGACTCACTGTTGACCAAGTGCAAACTCTATTTGGAGTATATAAAATTCAATTAGGAAATAATGCTGATGAGGCTGCACATATTATCCAAAAATTACAAACACAGGAACGTTCTTCTTTTGAAGACATTATTATTGCTCTTCTTGATAAAACAAAAGCACTTGCTTCCTCTCATCCCATTATATTAGATGATACCTCTTTTCTTCATAACACCAATTCTATACTAGACCAACAGCAAGTAGATAATGATGATTTTCATGATTCTAGTTCATTTTTAGAAAAAACTGCTATGACTACTAATGATACATCTGTAGTAATTGGGAATTCTAGAGTTTCCTCATGAATGTTCTCAATTGGAATGCTCGTGGTATTAATTCTTGTAAGAAGAGGCAAATTCTTCATGATATTATAGTAGAGTATAAGATTGATATGATTGCTATCCAAGAGACAAAAAAGGAACAATTTACTAATAGAATTCTCAAAACTATCTCTTCCAAATTTGATATCTGGTTTTGGGTGCCTTCAATAGGAAGGTCGGGAGGGATTTTATTTGGGTGTGATAGTGACCATTTTACGTATCTTAATCATTATGTACATACATATGCACTCAATCTGCATGTAGAATGTAAACTCGATGGCCATCAATGGCAAGTTACTATCGTGTACGGGCCGGTTATTAGAGCTAAAAAGAAAGACCTTTGGTTAGAATTGGATACTATTAGAGGCACTAGCCAAATTCCTTGGCTTTTATGTGGGGATTTTAATGCCATTAGACATAGAACTGATAAATCAGGCAATTTATTTGACATGCAAACCAGCTCCTTATTCAACAAATTTGTGCATAAACATCAACTAGTAGAACAGAAATTATCAAATAGGAAATATACTTGGCAAAATGGTACTAAATTTGCATTGTTAGATAGATTTTTCACAAGCCTCACATGGGAACAATTATACCCAGCCAGTTCTACTATTGATCTTGGAAGGTATGGATCTGACCACTGTCCCCTCATTTTGCAAATATCTTCCAAGATAGATCCTCCTAATTTTCTATTTCGTTTCGATCCCTTATGGTTCGAACAACAAGATTTTATTGATCTCATACATAAATGGTGGATTCATTACCCTTTAGATCTCTCCAATATAGCCAAAAGTTGGAATGCCAAATTAAAATTTCTAAGACAGAAAATTCGGGGATGGACTAGGAATTTTTATAGCAAGCAAAAAAAAGCCAAACAAACCCTATTAGATACACTCAAAAACCTAGAACTGATTTTAGAACTTAGAGATTTTACGGCCTTGGAATATGATGAGTGGATTCTTGCTAAGCATACTCTAGATAATATTTATTTAGAAGAGGAACAACATTGGAAATCCCGCTCCAAACAAAAGTGGTTGGAAGAAGGGGATAATAATACTAAGTATTTTCATACAATAGCTACACATCGCTCAAAGAAAAACAAAATTCTTGCTTTAGATATAGATGGCTGTACTAATACCTCCAAACCAGCCATTAAACAACATATTCACCGTTTTTATAAGGATCTCTTAGGTCAACCTGGTCTCACATATGCTCAACTAGATAAGGATTTTTGGGATCCAAGTGATAAACTTACTCAATTAGAACAACAATCTTTAGAACTCCCTTTTACATTGGATGAGATTAAAACTGCTGTTTTTGCTTGTACACCTAATGGGGCCCCGGGACCTGATGGTTTCACCTTCAAATTTTACCAAGCATTTTGGGAGTTGATTAGTGCTGATTTGTATCAGCTATGTTTGCATTTTTATAATCACCGTACCAAACTAACTAGTCTGAATAAGTCTATCATTTGCCTCATCCCAAAAGAGAAAGATGCCAAACTTATCACTAAGTTCAGACCAATTAGTTTGGTAAATTGTAGCTTCAAGATAATCTCTAAAATTCTGACTTTCAGATTAGAATCAATCATGCATAGAATCATTGACAGTAGTCAAGCTGCTTTTATTAAAGGGAGATATATCTTAGATAATGTTGTATTAAGTCAAGAAATCATTCATTCTAGTCAAAAGACAAACGAGGCAGGAGTAATTGTTAAGGTGGATTTTGAAAAGGCATACGATAAAATTAATTGGCAATACCTTCTAGATATTTTACATAGTAGAGGATTTGGAGACAAATGGATTAGATGGATAACAGAATGGCTGATTAGTTCACAATCATGCATAAACATCAATGGTGACCTCACTAATTATTTTTTCTGCAAGCGAGGAGTACGACAAGGCGATCCTTTATCTCCTTATCTATATATCCTTGCTGCAGATACCCTTAGTAAAATTTTTCTTAAAGGTCGAAATGCAAATTCCCTAATGGGGTTAGGACCTCCAATTTTAGATAATCATGCTCATACCAATTGTCATTATGCAGATGATACCATTATATTTTTAAAGGCTGATGAAGCTAATATTGAGAATGCTTGGTGGGCTCTAATTGCTTTTGAAGCCATATCTGGCATCAAAGTTAACTATTCCAAAACCTCGATGTACCCTATCAATATTACCGATGTGTCTCACTTTGCTCAACATTTTAGATGCACTCCTTCTTCCTTCCCTTTGCATTACTTAGGTTTACCACTGCATATACAGAAACTATCACCTCTTGACTGGACTTTTCTCATCGATAAGATAGAAAAGAAACTGCAATCGTGGAAAGGTAGTTTGTTATCGATAGGAGGCCGCTTAACCTTATTGAACTCAGTTTTGTCGTCAATACCTTTATATTTCTTATCAGTTTATAAAATTCCTGATTCTGTGATAAACAAAATTGATCAAATTAGACGTCGCTTTCTCTGGCAGGGTAGTCATACTGGTAAGAAGAAATATCATTTGATCAATTGGCAACGAGCTTGTTTTGCGAAGGAGTTTGGCGGGTTAGGTATTTTAGATCTCAAACAAATGAATATCGCTTTACTTATGAAATGGTGGTGGAAATTTCAGGATCCCTCCTACCATAGTACATGGAAAAATCTGATCTTGTACAAATACACATTTCATAGTGGCCCTAAATCTAATTTTTGGACTATTATCTCCGCTCTCCAACCTTTAGGGATTATTAGTGTTTCATATGATCCGGGTTACAATTCTTCCGTTCGTTTTTGGTCTGATATCTGGTACCAGAATTGTTCTATGGCATCTCGTTACCCTTACTTATATAATATCTGCTCCAACACTGATATTTTGCTCCAAACGGTTATCAATTCGCAAGGCAATGCCTTTACTTTTCGTAGATCATTAGATGCTGTTCAAGTCACCGAATGGTTGGAAATTTTAGATATCATTAGTCACTTCTCGTATACTCATCTCGAGGATAAACTTAGTTGGCGATGGGAATCCAATGAAAAATTTTCGGTTAGATCTTTATATAAACTTCTAAATTTCCGAGGCACTCAACCTAGGAACCCAATGTTATGGTGGAAGGTCCCTATTCCCATTAAGATTCGCATCTTTATGTGGCTTTCTCATAAAAATAGAATCTTAACAACTGACAACCTAAGGAAAAAAGGATGGCGAGGAAATACTACTTGTCAGTTTTGTCAACAACCTGAAACTGTCGATCATTTATTTGTGAATTGCTCATTTACAAAACAGATTTGGTTCTATATGGGTTCTTGTCAAAATGTTAGCATCCAATGGTCGAAATTTGCACATATGATTAAGTTTGCTAATCAATTACCTAATTTTCATAGATCAGCCTTTTTATTGGTTTTTAGTGCAGTTTGCTGGACCTTGTGGAAACATCGCAATGACATGTGTTTTGACAATGGTAAGAGGAAAACGGTGCGACAAATTGTTTTACTTATTATCTCACTTGTGCATTATTGGACAGGTCGGGTCACTCACCACGTCTCTGATTCTACCACTTCGTGGCTCCCAGTGGATACAGCTATACTCCCTCTCTCCTCTTGGCATCCGGATGATGCTACTGATGACGTGGCCTCCTCCGCGGTGTTGGCACTTCGGGACTAGCTGCGGCTCTATGATGATTCTCGTTAGAAGACTTTGGCCTTGGCAGCCAAATTTTGTATTTAGCTATCTTGCTCTTAGCCCCGTTGAGTGGCTTATTTTCCTTGTCATATGCACTTGTTTGTTGCTTTGTGTTTTCCAGTTGTTGGGACATTTTTGTTTTCGCATGGGTATTTTGGTGCTAGAGAGATAAAACAAACAATATGCTGTCGGTTTTTGTAACTTAAGTTTCTTCAATGAAATGGGCTTCGGCCTTTTAATCAAAAAAAAAAATATTAACCAATCATTGGTTCTACAATTCAAGTAAAATGTTTTCAATCGAAATTTTTTCAATTTAGTGTGGGTATTAATCTCATCTGATTGGGAAATCAAAAGCAAATCTGATGAAAAATGTACCCATTATATATCAATGTTCTGGTTATTAAGCTCAACAGCACTCTGCTTTTTATTTTTTTCATGAAACAAACCCTGAACAACATGATAAATAATAAAATTTATGACAGTTTAACAATGAAATTATTAAAGTGAGCAGATGCACATGAAATCGATGGTTTCACCATGGGTACAGCATATATGGCATGAAGAACGCTGTTTTCTTGGTGCACAACTTCAAGTGTAATATGTACTTCAGTGCAAAAACTGAAATCCTTAAAACACAAGGAGGATCAACGGTTTAGGTGTTTATTTCAAATTATAGTGAACAGTTGAAATTTTGTACAATGTAGATATGAAACCATCTCACAAGTCATAATAGGGATTGTGCCAACAAAAGAGCTTTTATACACCACTTTCTTTTAGTTTTGTATTATGTTTTTCAAAAACAAGGCAGCAGAAACAAAAAACAAAAAAGGAAACAAAGACAAATAAAAAGTATAAAACAACCCAATGTTATTTGTGCCATTCGAAAATAACAATCCTAACAGTTGTCAACTGAGCTAATGATTGTTTCCCGACTCGGCAACAGCTTCCTTTGAACTCATATGCTATAACTTGCAAACAGTGGTCATGTAAAATTTACCAGAATAAATCATCATTCAACTTTCTTAGTCAAGTGATGTTGCCTTTTTTGGGACTGGCAACGGCCTGTTTATATTCCTTCTCTGTTTCAGCACTATGGGCCATAGTCTATGGCATTGCTCTCTGTTTAAGCACAGATTAGCAGTATGAGCTGCTCTAAGCCTCTAACCCCCAAGTGAATTTGGAAATAATCCTCTTCATAGTACCACAATCTTCATCTTCAATTTTCAAGAACTACAAACATTACCTAATTGTATTCTGTTTACACTGCAAAACTGCAATTGTGGGGTATGAATTGTGAACTTCATAAGGAAGAACAGGGTAAAGTAATCAGATGTAGAATTATATTTTATGTAAGGTTTCAATTATTAGTCTTTAAATTTTCTTTATTAAAAGGATGAATGAACCTAGATGATTGCACCAGATGATTGTTACAAACTAAATACTAGACATCAATGAGGAAAAACTAATCCTTGTCACATTGCGTATGTATAAACTTTGGGCTAAAAAAGTACATATGGGATGAAAATTGATAATTTGTTAAAACAAAAATGTCATAGCTACATGATATATTAGGCTATAATGGTAAAACCCACAATTTCCGACTTTATTATTCCTGTAAGAGCTTTTAGAGCTTGTAGTACCTGCTTGTTTCTTTGTACTATGATCTTCTCTTGTGGTTGCAAATTTCAAGTTGCACTGGAAGAAAACGCTTGTAAAGCTATATTTATACAGCATATATATATTCATCTAAGCAGGCTATACTTCCTTTTCTGTTGAAGTTGCAAGCTAATACGCCACATCAGATCCAGAAGGGAATGAAGAAAAAAATCAATTTAGATTGTTTGGTGGCTCGACCAAATCTTCTTTATTTTCTTTCTTTATTCTATTTGATTGATGTGTAATTTATTTCTAAGTTGAGTTGTTTCTTAAATTAGAGAGGTCAACTGTACACCTCAGAGATTGATAAATACACAAGAGACAGAAAGAGAAATCATGTAAGAAAATATTGATTGAAATAAACAAAGGGAGGGAAGGGAGTTCATGGGAGTCCTGTGTTCTAATTTTGACATGGTATCAGAGCAATGATCGATCCGAAAACCTCAATATTCCAAGACCTCATCAATAATCTCTTCCACCAATAATTTTATTTTATCATGAGTGAACTTGAAACTAATTCTCACTCCTCACGAGATGAGAACACAGCAGCATTGTTGGAGAAATTAACCCAACTTGTTGCACTAGAACAAACCCAAATTATGGCAATTCAAAAACCCCCGAATCCACCTATAACCATACCTGCAGCCGAAACTTTCATCCATCCTAACCCTATCTCTGTGAAACTCAATGGGCGAAACTACTCCCTATGGTCCCAAGTAGTCACCATGTATGTGAAGGGGCGAGACAAGCTCCAGCACATAACAGGAAAGCCGCTTCCTCCACAGCCCCAAGATGCACTTTTTTCGAAATGGGACATTGATGACACAGTGGTGAAGGGATGGTTGATCAACTCCCTCGAGTCGAATCTGACAGACAAGTTCATTCGATTTCCAACAGCAAAAGAAGTATGGGATTCTCTCGCTACCACGTTCTATGATGGCAGCGATGCCGCTCAGGTATTTGAATTAAATAGGAGGGTAACTCGACTAAGACAGTCGGGTAAATCTGTAGAAGAATACTATAATGATTTGCAAAACTTATGGCAAGAAATTGATTTTCGCCGACCTAACCCGATGGTTCATGTAGAAGATATTAAGAATTTTAATAATTTTATTCAAGAAACCAGGGTTTATACATTCCTTGATGGACTTGATGACCGGCTAGATAATGAGAGAGAAAATCTTCTACAACTCACACCGTTTCCTACAGTTGAACAAGCCTTCGCAAGAGTGAGAAAGGAAGCTGTGAGGCAGGGGGTTATGCTTAAAGATGGAGGAGAAATGTCACAAACTTCGGCTGCCATGCTCTCAAAGGTGCAGAAAATTCCCGAGGTATATCTAACACTAAATAAGAACTCTTCCTATGTTGATAAATCTAAGTTGAAGTGTACTCACTGTGGTCAAACAAGGCACGTGAAAGAGCAGTGCTTTAAAATTGTTGGTTATCCTGAATGGTTCAAAGAGAGGAAAAAAGGGAACCAATATGTCACTGGAAAAGGAAAGATAGCAGTGGCAAAATCTGAAACAGCGGGTGAAAGGCAGCAGGGACTTACATGGGCGCATGGACCAGCTGACAGTCAAGTCCAAGGTTCGGCCCAGACCGAAGTTGCAAATGGGACAGGTTCGGTTGCCCTTCATGCTGCAGGTAGTTCTAGAAACCAGAATAACTTAGAACAAGGTAAATTTCTTGATATTTGTACTATTGAAAAACAAATAGAATGGGTTATAGACTCAGGAGCTACGGACCATATGACTTATTCAGAAAAGGATTTTAAGCTGAGAAAACATACATAAAAAAATGGTATTCTTAATGCAAACGGAATTGAGTATCCAGTAAATGGAGCAGGAGATGTACCTATTTCTAAGAATCTCACCCTTACAAACACCTTACTCGTACCTTCTCTATCTACAAAATTAATTTCTATTGGACAATTAACCTCAGAACAAAATTGTGTAGCTCTCATGTTTCCAAATCATTGTATTTTTCAGGATATCCTCACGAAGGAGATCATTGGCCGTGGTACTAAGCGAGATGGATTGTATTACTTGGAGGAGATGAAGACTGGACACTCATTTCTGTCAACAACTGATTCGAAACAATTAAGAGAGCAAGTTTTTTTGTGGCATAGGAGATTAGGGCATCCCTCATTTGGGTACATGAGAAAGCTCTCACCTCATTTATTTTCTGGTTTAAATGAACAATTGGTTTGTGAAACTTGTATTAAGGCTAAAAGTCATCGTACAACTTATCTTGATAGTTATCATAAAAGCCTTCTTCCTTTTGATTTAGTTCATACTGATGTTTGGGGACCATCCCCGGTTGTCTCAAAATCTGGTTGTCGATGGTTTATTCTTTTTACCGATGATTGTACACGGATGACATGGCTTTATTTACTCAAAACTAAGGATGAAGTAACGAAAGTGTTTCAAGATTTTTTTAACATGATAAAAACTCAATTTGAAAAGGAGATAAAAGTTGTAAGAAGTGATAATGGGACGGAATATGTAAATAAAAATCTGCATAATTTCTTTAAAGATAAAGGGATTATACATGAGACCTCGTGTGTGGGAACCCCTCAACAAAATGGGATAGCAGAGAGGAAAAATAAGCATATTCTCGAAACTGCTAGGTCAATATTGTTTGAGAGTAATATGCCCCCGATTTTTTGGGATAATGCTGTGTCCTTTGCAATTATGTAATTAATCGTACCCCAACCAGAGTACATGATTACAAAACTCCTCTTCAAATATTATCATCTCATATCAGAATTCCGTCTGTTTTAAATTTACCTCCTAAAATTTTTGGGTGCATCGCATATGTGCATGTTCAAAAGATTTTTCGGTCCAAATTAGAACCTTGTGCACAAAAATGTGTTTTCTTGGGATTCGGTACACATCAAAAAGGGTATAAATGTTATAATCCAAACACGAGAAAATTCTTTACAACTATGGATGTCACATTCTTAGAAGGTGAATATTTTTTTTAAACAAACCGAAAGTCCAATTCAGGAGGAGAATCGGGTAGAATTGGATTTCTCTGATTTACATTTCTTAAATGAGAACTATGCCCACAATATAAATCCACCTGCGGCAACAAATTCACCTCTTGCCGAAAATCCATCTATTGCCGAAAATTCACCTGCTGGAAATAATCTAACTATTGCTGAAAATGAAATTCCAGCAACAAATCCATACTCTGCCGAAAATCTGCCCATTGCAAATCTAGAAATAAATTCATACTCTGCCGAAAATCTAGCCCATTGCAAATCCAGAAATAAATTCATATCCTGCCGAAAATGAAAGTCAAGCAAACCGAAGCCCTGCCGAATTTCTTAAACCTACTGAATTTGAAAACCAATCAAATCAGAGCCATGACCCAATTCGGGTCATCCAAACAGATCCAATTCAGGTCATCCAAACAGACCCAATTCGGGTCATCCAAACAGATCCAATTCGGGTCATCCAATCTGACCCAGTTATTGCCGAAAGGTCTGATCTAAATCTAATACAGCAGAGTGGACCGAAATTCTGGATAGAGCTAAATGATGCAGTAATACAATCCGACCAAGTACCACATGGGCCAAGATCTCTTGAGGATATTCCCGAGGTAAGTGTTACTAATACTCTCTGTAAATTACCATCTATAAATAACCGAGGAAATCCACCAAAACGGTACGTTCCGGAGGATGGAACAAGTGAGGAAGTAAGATACCCCATTGCTAATTATACAACCACTGAAAAATTGTCAGAACCTTTGAAAGCCTTTGTGAACCAAATATCTTCAGTAAATGTACCAGAAAAATTAGAGGAAGCCTTAAAAGACCATAATTGGGTAAAAGCAATGAAAGAAGAAATGGATGCATTAGAGAAGAATGGTACATGGAAATTAGTACCATTACCAGAAGGAAAGAAAACAGTCGGGTGCAAATGGGTATATACTATAAAATACAATGCAGAGGGAAAAATTGAGAGATACAAAGCGAGATTAGTTGCAAAAGGATATACACAAACGTATGGTGTTGATTTTCAGGAAACATTCTCACCTGTTGCAAAATTAAATTCTGTTCGAGTTCTCTTATCTCTTGCAGCAAATCTAGACTGGCCACTACACCAATTTGATGTTAAAAATGCATTTTTGCATGGTGATCTGAAGGAGGAGATTTACATGGATATCCCACCTGGATATTGGTACCCAGAGAAAACTAGGAAAGTATGTAAGTTGGAGAGAGCACTCTATGGGTTGAAACAATCACCAAGAGCGTGGTTTGCTCGATTTTGTCAGGCAATGAAAGGTTATGGGTACACCCAGAGTGAATCTGACCACACGATGTTCTTTAAGAAAGGTCGAGGTAAGATATCTGTGTTAATAATTTATGTTGATGATATGATTATTACAGGAGATGATCATATGGAGATAAAAGAATTAGAAGCGAGGTTGTCAAAAGAATTTGAAATGAAAAATTTGGGTGGTCTGAAATATTTTCTTGGAATAGAAGTATCACGCAACAAAGAAGGTATCTTTCTCTCTCAAAGAAAATATATACTTGATCTTCTAACTGAAGTTGGGATGATAGATTGTAAGCCAGCCGATACACCCATGGTTCAAAATTTAAAACTAGACATATACCCAGATGGAAAATCCGAAAATAGGGAAAGATATCAGAAATTGGTTGGAAAATTAATCTATTTGTCTCATACTAGACCTGACATAGCCTATGCAGTGAGTGTTGTTAGTCGATTTATGCATTCTCCAAGCAGAGAACACATGGAGGCAGTAATAAGAATCCTTAGGTATCTGAAGGGTGCACCTGGAAGAGGAATATCTTTTCGGAAAAACCAACACATGAATATAACTGGTTACTCTGACGCTGACTGGGCTGGATGTATGATTGATAGAAAACCTAACGCGGGATATTTTACCTTTGTAGGTGGAAACTTGGTAACCTGGAAGAGTAAAAAACAAAATGTAGTGGCACTCTCCAGTGCTGAAGCTGAATTTCGAGGAATGGTAAAAGGTATTTGTGAACTATTGTGGTTGAGAAAACTACTAACAGAATTAGGTTTTGAACCCTGTGCTGAAATGAAACTCTTTTGTGATAATAAAGCTGCTATAGATATATCTCATAATCCAGTACAGCATGACAGAACGAAGCATATTGAAGTGGATAGGCATTTTATCAAAGAGAAATTGGACTCTAAGATTATTTCAATGCCATTCGTAAGATCACACGAACAGTTGGCAGATATGCTCACCAAGGCGATATCAAGCAAAGCATTTGATGACTCTCTATCTGAACTCGGCATGACAGATATCTACGTATGAGCTTGAAGGAGGGTGTTGAAGTTGCAAGCTAATACTCCACATCAGATCCAGAAGGGAATGAAGAAAGAAATCAATTTAGATTGTTTGGTGGCTGGACGAAATCTTCTTTATTTCCTTTCTTTATTCTATTTGATTGATGTGTAATTTATTTCTAAGTTGAGTTGTTTCTTAAATTAGAGAGGTCAGCTGTACACCTCAGAGATTGATAAATACTCAAGAGACAGAAAGAGAAATCATGTAAGAAAATATTGATTGAAATAAACAAAGGGAGGGAAGGGAGTTCATGGGAGTCCTGTGTTCTAATTTTGACATTTTCAGATAGATCCATTAATTGATGCAAAGAACAAACATTGCTGGGCAAATCTCCTTTGGCAGTGACCTATTCAAACAAAATGCATGAAGCAGTAGGTGCAAGCATGCATTATTGTACTAGTCTCTGCCAGAGGAGATCTCGCCCAGTAATGCTTCTCGCATGTCACCTCCTTTGAGCTCTTGACATCTGGTTATTTGGTTTGATATATAGTTGTTCAATTTAAATGTTCCTTATTTATAGAAGTCAGAACGATGTCTCTTGTTGTCTCTAGTGGTCCGAAAAGCTACTTGATACACCAGATATTCCAAAATTTGTAGCAGCCAGTAGCCGTGCACATTTTGATCATGGTCCTGGCATAGAATACTGCTTTCATATGGCATATGCTGCATTTGATCCTTAATAACTTATCATATCCATGTAAAAAGTGCTTAAGTTGACGCATCTCTATGTGAGTGAGCATGCACAATTTGTGCCTTTGCACCTGTTTAGCTGTCTTGAGCCAAATTAGCATGTGCACCTCTCGAAAATTTATGTGTTTTATTCTGAAAAATATTAATCCAAATAAGTGTTGATTTTCTATTACCCTTGTTCTTCTCGCATGCTTTAAGTATAAAATATTATTACCGGCCAGTACTCACATACATTTTTTACTTAGCACATGCAGTCATCTCAAATCCACCACAGGCATCAACTCTCAACTGGAAAGAACCTACTAGATTTTGAGGCCCCTGGCAACAAAACCAACTTAGGCATCAAACTTGGAAGATCCAAGAGAATGTGCTCTAATCTCTATTCCTGATAAAAGAGAAAATTCTTGTTCATGTTTTGCCCTTTTCTGACTTCAAAAGCCATATTGTAGAAAGTAAAGTCAAATTCAATACCTAGCAACTAGAAAATACTAATTAATGCATACTTCGTTATTTCTCAAATGGAATCCTCAAAGGCTTATTAAACAAATAATTAATGGAAGAGGGTCCACATTAGAATTTCGATCAATTCACACCTGAATAGAGCCGAAATTTTTATTCATAGGAATTAGAAAATTTAAAAATTGAAAATAGAAAATGTTGGATTGAAAATTTAAAAATAAGAAGGCAGATAGGAGTTATGGCGTCCCTCCGGAATGCCACAGGATTTATCAAAATAAAAAAAAACGAAAAAATAAAAATAAAAACAAAGTGGGATGCCATAAGCCTCAAAACAAAACAAAAATGAAAAAACAAAATTTTTTATAAAACTGGGACGCCATAAGCCATCCAAACCAAGAAAACGAAAAAAAAATTTAGAGCTCGGTAAATTTTTGGAAATGAGAAGGAAGAATGATATGAGAGAGACAGATTTGGATGTCTCCGAGTTTTTTATGAGATGTGGTATTGGTCATAGTGTGTCATGGCGTTCCATTTTATTTTTTGTTTTTTCGGTCGGGATAGCATATGGCTCCCAGTTATAATATTTTTTTTTCATTTCTTTTCCAGTTTTGATAAATCTTATGGTGTCCCAATTATAATTCTTTTTTTTTTCTTTTTGGCAGAGCTGTGGTGTGGCGTACGTCCCTACCAAACAAATGGCTTTTAAGCGAGCACTTTTCAATTCAGTATGATTATTAATCTTACTTGATCTCGGAAAACAAACGTAAACCATCTTATCAAAGTTGGACAGTTTGGATTAAGATATCAATTAATGTGCTGCTATTTGGGCATGAATAGGTCTAGAAAAATCTTTCATGGCGGTTAAGTTTCTGTTACAAATTAAAAGAACAAAGAATCTGCTTGATTGCATATATATTAAATTAAAAAGAAGATTTACTTTTATGGAACAGAAGCATTCTCTTCCACAAGGGAAAAGGAAAAGGCAGAGAAAGAGAAAGGGGACCATTTGTAGAAAGAAAATTTTGAAGGAATATAGTCTTGCTACTCAGCATGTCCTTCAGTATATCCAAATTAGGAACCAGCGTGATATAATACCATCAAACATTCAGCAACAAACTAAAAAATTAGCATCAAATTGGTGAAATGCATGGACAATCTTGTGAGGTCTAAGAATAGCAGTGCATTTCTCCAACTGACAGGACAGGTGTCAAGTTTTGGCTGTTGATCTTGCCAAAGGAGAATTGCCCTGCCATTTAACCTCACAGTTTTGAAAAGCCCTGACATCCAAATTGAGGTTTACATGTATAGGTTCAACGAGCACTGTTAATTGTTTTTTTTTTTTTTTCTGTGAACGTAAATTAGTATATGTTTTATTAACCAAAACACTAAAATCCTATCCTACATTTTCAGCATGGTCCTGTCATGTTCTTATTATTATTTTCATGCTATATAAAATGGATAACTCTAATGTACATCCAAATTGAGGTTTACATGTAAAGGTTCAACTAGCACTGTAAATGGTGAGTTTTTGTCATCTGTGAACGCAAGTTAGCATGGTCCTGTCATGTTCTTATTATTTTTTAATGCTTTCCAAAATGAATAATTCCAATATTCATCCATTTTTTTGTTGAACATTCAACTCTTGTTATACATATATTTAAAAAATATTATTCAAATAAAAAATTAAAGTTGTAGATGCGTTCTTAATTATATAGATAAACCTGAAGAACATATTATACATATATCTATGATGCTTATTGTTTCTATCAATAGATAAACCTGAAGAACATATTATATATAATACAGAAATTAATGATCGATGCTGCATCTCAGAATATTGGTAATTGGTTTGCTCGACCAGTACAGCATGTCAGGCATGGGGAATTTTGATTTTAGGATTCAGGATACATAATACTAGTGTGATTATTACTGCAGTGGAAATACAGCAGTGATCGATGTCAAATTAATTACAATGATGACAATTCAGACCAGAAATCAGTTGCAATTCTATTCAATATAGATCTGATATCACAGCAAAGGCAAACATGAAACAAGAAATTTTCTCTTTTATCTGGAATAGAGATTAAAGCACATTCTCTTGGATCTTCCAAGTTCGATGCCCAAGTTTATTATTTTGCCAGGGGCCTCAAAATCTAGTTGGTTCTTTCCAATTGAGTGTTGATGCTTGTGGTGGATTTGAGAGGACTGTGATAAGGAATACTAAAGCTTTTCATTCAGTTGTTGACAATGCAAAAAATATATGGGAGTACTGGCCGGTAATAGTATTGTTTATTTAAAGCATGCGAGAAAATCAAGGGAAATAGAAAATCTAAACTTGGATAATTTTTTCACAAAAAAAAACGCATAAATTTTCAAAAGGTGCACATGAATTAGGCTCAAGACAGCTAGTCAAGGCACAAATTAATTGTGCATGCTCACTCATGCAGAGATACATCAACTTAAGTACTTTTTACATGACTATGATAAGTTATGAAGGATCAAATGCAGCATATGCCATATGAAAGCAGTATTCTATGCCAGGACCAGTATCAAAATGTGCAAGGCTACTGGCTGCTACAAATTTTGAAATATCTAGTGTATCAAGTAGCTTTCTGTACCACTATTAATTCGGAGTTCTATAAATAAGGAACGTTTTAATTGAAGAACTATCAAACCAAATAACCAGATGTCAAGAGCTCAAAGTAGGTGACATGCAAGAAGAATTACCGGGTGAGATCTCCTCTGGCAGAGACTAGAGCAATGCATGCTTGCATCTACTGCTTCATGCATATGTTTGATTAAGTCACTGCCAAAGGAGATTTGCCCAGCAATGTTTGTACTTTGCATCAATGGATCAATCTGGGGTGGAAGCATAACCTGGTTAGATGGATATATGTGCTGTAAATTTAGGTATACAAGCATTTTTCTACTAATAAAACTTGAAACTTGCAACCACAAGCGATGAAGTATAGTATAAAGAAACGAGCAAGTACTACAAGCTAGATAACCTCTTGCAGGAATAATTAGTTCATAAATTGTGACTTTGTCTGGAATAGGTTATACCATTATTCCCCAAATATACGATATAGCTAAGCTATATCATGTAGAATTTTGTTTTAACAAATTATCAATTTTCCTCTCATATTTTTTAACCCAAAATTTACACATATGCAATTTTTCTTAAGGTTTACAAATATGCAATGTCACAAGGATTAGTTTTTCCTCATTGATATCTGAATATCTAGTTTATAACAATCATCTAGGTTCATTCATCCATTTAATTTAATATTTTATGTCTCCATAACAAATGATTACTTATGTAAAATACAGTTCTATATCTGATTACTCTACCCTGTTCTTCCTTACGAAGTTCACGGTTTATTGCCGTAATTGCACTATTGCAGTGTAAGCACACTATTATTAGAAGTTGTATGGAGCTCTTGAAAACAGAAGAGAAAGATTGTGGAAGAATTAAGTGTCTTATTCCAAATTCTTTTTTTTTTTTTTTGAAATATTTGACAGTGGCTGTCAAATTACAATCGATATGTTTCCCCAAACTACCATCCTATACACAGCAATCTATCATTCCTGAAACTAACAGCCCATGCATAACAATGTAATGTATGTCAATCTCGCTATGCCAGCCGACACCACAAACGAGCCTCCTGCAGCGCCCATCCTGCTAACATCTCAGGCAACAAAGTTGTTCGTTCGAAAATCCTCGCATTTCGCTGTTTCCATATCGCCCAGCATACCGCCGTAAAGGCGACATCATATTTTGTAGCCATTTGCGTATCACCTTCCTGATGCCTGCGTTGTGATTTGTTCCACGTTTCCTGAACAGATTGTCCCTGTACCATAAGCGGGGTACCAGTCCGCGTACCGTTTAGCCTCTCCGCATGATGCCACACCCGAGTAGCATACTGACATTGGAAAAACAAATGCAAAGCAGTTTCCAGTGTTGCAGATGAGCACAGGACACATTTAAGATCGCATGTAAAGTTGCGCCGCGCCATTACATCATGTGTCAGTAGTCGTCCCTTTAACAGCAAGTAGAGAAAGATTTGAACCGTCGGGGTGCATTTTAGGCGCCAGACCGCAGCATTGACACATCTAACCTTTCCAGTTCCTGACATTGTGGCATAAATGGATTTTGCAGAGTAGTCCCCCGAGTTCTCAAAATTCCAAATAATGCAATCGCTGTCCTGATTGAAGATTGGCTGAGGCATAGGTGGAATTTGTGGGGCAATGTAATTAATGATTTCCATTGCGTCCCGAAGAGAGATTTTTTGGAAAGGTGGCCTCTGTCCTCTTTCCTCAGCACTAATAATTGGCCTATCTCCCCAAGTATCGAACCAGAAGGATATCCCAGTGCCCTGCCCAATCCGCCATGTAGTGCATTGATGAAAGAGTGATTTAATCTTGCGCAGTTGACGCCAGAATTCACTTGGGGGTTAAAGCAAGTCATGATGCTAATCGGTACTTGAACAGAGAGCAATGCACAAGTGTAAAAAAAAGGACTATAAACAGACTATTGCATTGTAGGCACACCATCTTGATGCGAGATCCATTAAGTGCTTCTACTCA
Source organism: Carex myosuroides (assembly GCA_028015225.1). NCBI lineage: Eukaryota > Viridiplantae > Streptophyta > Magnoliopsida > Poales > Cyperaceae > Carex > Carex myosuroides. The sequence continues at coordinate 8,590,766 of CM051489.1, read as the reverse complement.
CAAGATAGGCAACATGACTTAACTAAGAAAGTTGAATAATGATTTAATCTGTTAAATTTTACATGAGCACTGTTTGGAAGTTACAGCATATGAATTCAAAGGAAACTGTGCAGAGTCGGGAAACAATTGTTAGCTCAGCGCTGGCAACTATTAGGATTGCTATTTGTTGATGGAACAAGTAGCATTTAGTTGTTTTATACATTGTTGGTCTTTGTTTCCTTTTTTGTTTTTTTTTTTGTTTCTGCTCCCTTCTTATTTGAAAAAAAAAATAATACTAACCTAAAAGAAGGTGGTGTATATAAGCTCCCTTGTAGGCACCATCTCTATTCTCTATTATGACTTATGAGATGGTATTGAGATCTACATTGTACAAAATTGCAAATGCTCACTGTAATTTGACATAAGCACCTAAAGCATTGATCATCCTTGTGTTTTAATAATTTCAGTTCTGTTGGAAAATAAGCTGATAACACTACTGGTACATGAAACGAGCATACAAGTGCAGCAGTGGTATACGCTACCGCCGTAGAGGAATTCTGCTTCAGCATTTTATCTTAATGGCAGTGTATTTTACTTAATTTTAAATTCAGCTTGCGATAGTTAATTAGATAGAGACGCTGTACAAACATTTTCTTTTTTAAAATATCAGTTAGTAGGCATCTGGCCAACTAACCTTCAAAAAAAAAAAATTCATATTTTGCACTGAAGTAGAAAATACACTTGAAATTGTGCTCCCAGAAAACAGCATTGCTCATGCCAGAAATGCTCTACATGTTCATCCAACGCTTCCATGCCCTGTGTGCAACTTCTCACTTAAAACAATTTTATGGTTAAAGTGGAAATGAAATGATTTGTAAAACTTAGTTTATTCAATAATGAGTTGGGCTTATATAGCCTTTACATTTTGCACATAAGTCTCTAGACTTCTCTATATTATCTATTTCCCAATATAACCCTAACAAAGATACAATTCTCAACACTCTCTCTCAAGATAGACAAAAGATATCCACTAAGTCCATCTTGTCACACAACCTAGATAGATCTAATGAACTAAATTCCTTGGTGAGACAATCAGCTACTTGCTCCCTAGTAGCTACATGACCTAGCTCCAATAGTCCACTATTCAACTTTTCCTTGATGAAGAACCTATCAATCTCCACATGCTTAGTTCTGTCATTCACGGGGTTGTTTGCAATGTCGCGGACTTGCTGTCGCACCACAACTTCATTTGAGCCCCTTGATCCACCTTGAGCTCTACCAACAGGGCTCTCAGCCACAACATCTCGACAACCCCTAATGCCATGGCTCTGTACTCTGCTTCTGTTGTGGACCTTGCAACCACTAGTTGCTTCTTGCTCTTCCATGAGACCAAATTGCCCCCTACGAACATGCAATATCCTGATGTGGACTTTCTATCATCAGCACAACTCGCCTAGTCAGAATCACAATAGCCCTCAATGCCTAAATGCTCATTCTTCCTTAAGATCAACCCCTTTCCTGGTGCACTCGATCTTCAGGTACCTCAGAATATAGTACACGGCATCCATGTGACCCTTCCTAAGGTCATGCATATAGCGGCTCACTACACTCACTACAAATGATATGTCGGGATGAGTGTGGCTCAGATAGATCAGACGGCCTACCAACCTCTGATACCTCTCACAATCAACTGACTCTCCTGCCTCTGCACTCAACTTAGACTTCTGATCAATGGGCGTAACTACAGGCTTGCACCCCAGCATGCATGTCTCTGTGAGTAAGTCTAGCATATACTTCCTCTGAGACAGAACAATCCCCTCTGCTCCACGAGCCACCTCAATCCCAAGGAAGTATCTAAGTTGTCCCAAGTCCTTTACCTCAAATTTTTTGCCCAATTTCGCCTTCAACTGAGCAATCTCCCCCTCATCATCACCAGTGATAATCATATCATCTACATACACAGCTATCATGGTAACATCACCACCCTATCGTCGGAAGAACACTGTGTGGTCAGCATTGATCTGCTGATAGCCCAAGCCTACCATAGCTTTACTGAACCTGTCAAACCAAGCGCTAGGAGACTGTTTCAACCAGTACAGTGACTTCCTCGGTCTATATACCTTGCCCGCTATCTGGTTCGTACCAAAGCCGTGGGGGATCTCCATATACACCTCCTCTAGCAGATCCCCGTGAAGAAATGCATTTTTCACATCCAACTGGTGTAGTTTCCAACCCCCATTCACTGCAAGGGAGACAAGTGTCCTGATTGTGCTCATCTTCGCCACCGGTGCAAATGTCTCATCATAGTCGATGCCATACATCTAACTATACTCCTTTGCCACTAATCGTGCCTTGTAATGATCAACCTTTCCTTCTGGGGTCTGCTTTACTGTGAACACCCATTTGCACCTAACTGCCTTCTTGCCTGGTGGTAGTGACACAATCTCCTAAGTTCTGTTCTTATCAAGAGCCCCAAATTCTTCTTGCATAGCTGCTTTTCACTTTGGATCCTCCTTAGCAACCTACCAACACTTGGGTAAAGTAACTGATCAGAGTCAAAATGATGATGAATTTCGTAGGGTTTTGACTTAGGTTTTGCATATTATCTCACACTTATGTTTAATTAATTAGAGAAAAAGGCTACTATCACTATTTTTTCTGTTTTATTGCAGAAAATAGATTTTGGGACTATTTTACATCAAATGGAGCAAGAATCGGGTCAATCGGATAAGCGACGCTCATCGACTAAGTCTCTGTTACGACCCATACTCACTGATACGGACCTAGCCGAATACGGACCAGGAGATAGCAGAAAATGCATTAAACCCTTCAGTGACATGGTCTCAATACGGACCGTATCACCTAATACGGTCCGTAACCAAGGTGCTTCTTGGGGAATAACTGCCGACAGTTGTATCCAGATCATATTTCTTGGCCTCCACTCAACTCCAGACGTCCCTCCACTCCTATATAAGCACCCAAGATATAATAGTTTAGTATCTTTGTAATTTGGGTTAGATTTGATTAAGTGAGAAAGAGATAAGTGATTGTAACAATGTCATTCCGCGGCTAAGTTCTTTTCTTAGGGACTAGGCAGTAAACCTGGTTACTCATGATGCTTTGATATATATATTTTCTGTTGATTATGATTTCTTATTGTTTAATTGAAATGTTTTTGTGATTTATTATCCCTTCATCTAATATCGAAGATCTAGTTTAATCCGTTTGGGTAGTGACAGTGCTTTAATGGTAAGAGAAACTATGTTGCACGAGTTAGCCTCGTTGAGAATCATTAGATTTATGTGAAGAAAACCTTAGCGGGGAAACCATAAATCGGAACAACAAAACGCGAACCAAGTTCTATCATTTGCGTAAGATAATTCGCAGTGATCTATGTAGTAACTTGTGTATTTAGAGATTTGTCATTTGCGTAAGATAACTCGCAGTGTCCTATATAGAATCTCGATGGAAGATCTGTCATTTGCGTAAGATAACTCGCAGTGTCCTATGTGGTATCTTCCATAAAACAACAACAGAAAATCAGACCCGACAGAAGTAGAATATAAAAGTGGATTGAGTAGCAATGGTGTGCCGAAATCCTAGGAATTCTCATCTCTATCTTTATTTTAATTACTTTTAATTATTACCAAATTTACATTGATCACAACTTCAACTCTCAAAATTTCAGATTTCGTCTAGCCTTTCGAAAGATTGTGATTTGATCGCTCGAGACTCTAAACCAATATTCCCTGTGGATCAACCTCGATTATACTACTCGATAGGATTGTGCGCTTGCAGTCCAAACCGATAGTATTTTCGAGTTTATAAATTTTAAAAGAAAACATCGCTCTCTTTTGAGTGATCAGTAACAGAGTCCAAAGATGCAATGAATTCTCCATGTGCAGGTGATATGTTAGAGTATGAGACAAACTGAGTGATATCATATGGGAAACCATAACGATCATGGGGAACTCCCGCAGTGCTGCGATAGGTCCTCCTTACTGTCATGGGAGTGAGAGGAGAAGAGAGATAGATCATATCACCTGTGTAGTCTGAGTCTGAGGGTGGTGTAGGTGTCTCAGAAGTCAGAGTAGATCGGGACAAGGGACTAGATGGCACAAGTGGTACTGCAGGCGCTGGCACTGGTGCCTCATTCTCCTTGTATACACTCTCAGCTCCCCCTGAGCTTGAGTCCCACCACCTATAGACTCCTCCTCATCCTCTTCTTCTTCACTCTCATACTCCTCCTCAACCGATCCTCCTCTCTCAATAGGGCAAGGAATCGATAAAGGGATTGATCCCACATTCACCAACCCTCACCATTCTCCTCTTCTCGCCTCATACCTCCAGTATCGGGCACCAATATGGCTCAAATTCTCGAAAATGCACATCCATGCTCACAAAGAGCCTCTTTTCTACCAGGCTCCAACAAGCATACCCTTTCTGTGTAGCAGAATATCCCACAAAGACACACTTCAAGCTTTGGGATCAAGCTTCCCTACGAATGGTCTGTTGTCCTTCACAAAACACACACAACCAAACACCTTCAATGGAAGGATCCCACCATTATATCCCTTCAGTATTTCATACGGAGACTTCCACTCCAACACTCTTGAAGGCATCATGTTGATAATTAAGCGACTGTCAGAACCACTTGCCCTCATAACTGCTTTGGGATATTCATTGAGATCATCATGCGTCTAGCTACCTCTAGAAGGTGTCTGTTCTTCCTTTCTGCTACCCCATTTTGAGCCGGTGTGTATGGACATATAGTCTGATGTTGTATTCCTTGAGCTGACAAGTATTCCCCAAATGCTCAGTTGGTATACTCCGTCTCATTATCAGACCTCAATACCTTCACCACTGCTCCGTATTGAGTCTGAATAAACCTATGAAAGTCTTTGAAGCAACCAAACACATCACTCTTATTTTTCATCAAATATAACCAAGTAACATGAGAAAAACAATCAATAAAAGACACAAAATATCTAAAAGCATTCATAGAACTCGTGAAACAAGGTCCCCAAACATCATAGTGTATCAAATCAAAAGCATAAGAGCTCCTATGACCAGAAATAACATAAGAGCTTCTAGTAAACTTGCCAAACTCACATGCATCACACACAAGTTTATGTTTATTTTCTTTTTCAAACAAAACTGGATACAACCGACTCAACACACTAAACGAAGAGTGTCCCATGCGCTAGTGATAGAGCATCAACACATCCTCAGCACTCCTCTCAGATCCTCCTACTTCTGCCCTTTCTACCATAGATATCAATGCTGAGTCTATCCCCTCACGATCTAGGTACCACAGGCTGTGCTGTACCATCAGCGGTCTGAATGCTCTCTGGTATCGCTAGGTAAGTATGGGAAGAGAACTCACTAGCATTACCTGTCACATGTCGAGATGCACCAGAATCTACTATCCATTCTGGTGATCTAGTGGTGGATAAAGAGGCAAGAGCATGTGTGTCACATGTACCTTTGGCAGAATGAGCAAAAGTAGCAGTGTTACCCCTGGGCACGAAGGAGGTGGATGTATCCTCAGTCACACTCTTCTTGTCCCCATCACCTGCTGCTCTCTGTTTCCTCCTCAATACCTCCAAAAGTGCCTGGTCCTCCTCAGTAAAGACCACACCAGCCTCTTCCTCTTCCTATGCTACTATCAGATTCACCCGGTAGCCTCCTCTTCCACCTCTTCGGCCCCCACGGCCATGACCATGACCTCCAGACTGTCCTCGTCCACCCGAATCTCTCTTATTGGGTGGCTTAGGACAAGCATGTTTCAGGTGACCTACCTCACCACAATTGTAGCACTGCCTCCCCCTTGAACCCTATGTTACCTGAGTTGGAGACCACCAATGCTGACTTCATCCTGGAAGTCCACCTGCCCCTGTCTGTAGCCTGATACGGCTCTCCTCTTGTATTATGGATGAGACTGCCTCCTCGAGTGGGGGAATCCTAGGCTGAGCTAGTAATATAGCGACCCCCTGCTGAAACGCTGGCGCCAGACCCTGGAGGAACAACATAGTCATATCTTGCATGGAAGCCTCTCTCTCCTTACACACAGGATTAATGCAACACTGTCGGACCCTGAAGTGATCATGATATAGCCATAAGCACTCAGCTCTATGTCATACTCCTGCACAGTCTTCTCCCTCTGTACTGCAGCAGAGATCTCCCCTTCATCTGATACACCCTCAGGTTGTTCCCCACCCCATCATAGGTTTTTGTCAACTTCTCCCAGACATCCTGCACCCTCTCAATGTCATCTACTGTGGACGTAATAGATTGAGTCATCGAACTCAAGAGCCAGATGTACACCAACATGTGAGTGGACTTCCACTTATCCCTCCCTGGAGTACCCTCAGCTGGCTCTGTCTTTCTCATGTCAAGTACCCCTCTAGATTCTTCCCTACTAGAGTGTACCTCACCCGGCGCGACCAGCTCAGATACGAAGCTAGCCCATCGAGTTTCATATCAATAGGTGGGAGCTCCACCCTCTGTGGCCTCGGTGCGCTCTCGCTTGCTGTCACACTAAACGCTCGCATCAGAATTGAGACCTCTGAGGCGCTCAGCTTTTCCAAGATCCCCTCCATAATATTCTTGCCCTTGCTCGAACTATCATCTGCCATCGATCCGACTCAGATCTGATCCTCTCACACCAATCCAAGTCCAGATCCTCCTTCTTCCTCCTTTAGACCCGATCTTGCACCCTCAAGATCTAGATCTTCCTCACCTCACCCCTCGCTTCCTTTTCTTGACCAGATCTTGATTTATCCACTCATCAAAGATCGAGATCCAAACCTGATCAACCCTCCCTCGGGTATCATGGGGTATAGGCCCCCCATGTCGGCCTACCTAATCAAACAACAAACCTAGGTGGTAGCCGGCCTAGAGAGAAGAGAAGGGGCCAGCCTAGAGAGAAAAAAAGAGGCGGCCCGAGGAAGGAGAGAGGCGATGACTTGAAAGAGAGGGAGCGGCGACCTGAGGAGAGAGAGGGAGCGGCGGCTTGAGGAGAAAGGGAGCGAGAGGCGGAGCGGAGGTGAGCTCGGTTTGGCGGAATGAAAAGAGGAGATCGGGGCTTGGCAGAAAAAAGAGAAAGGCGGCTAACCTGGCTCTGATACCAAGTGGAAATGAAATGATTTGTAAAACTTAGTTTATTCAATAATGAGTTGGGCTTATATAGCCTTACATTTTGCACATAAGCCCTAGACTTCTCTATATTCTGAATTTCCCAATATAACCCTAACAAAGATACAATTCTCAACAGTTAAGCTGTCAAGCATTTTATCATTTATCATGTTGTTCAAGGTTTGTTTCATGAAATAAAAAAGCAGAGTACAATTGAGCTTAATAACCAGCAAAAATGAATAGCATACGTCAACAGGTCTTACTATTTTATCAGTCAAGTATCATAGTCAAGAACGTATTTATGTGCCCATATGCTCCAAAGAGTTTGACAACTATATAGTGAAGTGCAAGAGAACTTATTTATCATGTAATTGAAGAAATATCCATAGAACACATTTTTTGACTGTTATGCAATGCTACTTGTTCAGTTCGTTACTTACAGTTTGCCTTTGTTTTATGGAATGTATCATGGTTTTTTAGTTTGGATATACTGTAGTACATGCTTGGACTCAAAAGATTATTCCAGGATTTTTTTTTGTTTACACATGGCCCCTTTTCTCTGCCTTTTTCCCTTTCCGTTGTGGAATACAGAATATTTCTTTTCTCTGAGTATATATATCTTCATAAAGTAATTCTCCTTTTTTCCATTTATTAAGCAATCCTACAGATTTTGTAATTCATAGTACGGCAGTATATTCAGGTGTGAATAGAAAGCTCTTCCATCAATTCTAATCTAAGCCTATGCGGAATCAAGTTAACAAATATTATTTTTTAATAGTTGAATTTGACTCTCTACTTTGGAAATATGACTAGTGAAAAAGTATAATTATGGTCTATTCAGCATTGGGCAAATACCAGATAGTATTTGATCATTTTATGGGGATTAGGGAACAGAGCACATTCCTGGGGATCTTCAAAACATAATGCCTGGGTTTGATTTTGTCGTTGGGGCACCAAGATCTAGTAGGTTTGTTTTCTTTTATTTTTCTTAAAGGGCTCCGGTACACTCCAACATCTTTTCGATGTTATTCTCGAGAATTGAAAATGCATCTCTCCAAAGAGAGACGAAGGCTCGTGTCACTACACTAAGCCTGCAGTGGAAATACAACGCTTTGGGTTGACTTCGTCATTGGGGCATCAAGATCTAGTTCTCTTTCTAATTGAGAGTGTTAAATCAAGCATGACCTTTGGGGTGGAAATGAGAGGATTGTGCTAAGGAATACTAAATCTTGAGAAACTTCGAAGTATGCACTAGTATTTCCTGAGAACCTATTTTTGTGAATTGAATGTCTCTCTTGTGGATTAATTATTAAAACTGCGAAAAAATGAAAGTGAGATGACGATGGCGACTAGACTGGCGATTCGATTGGCGATTAGGAAGAAGAGACAGGAAGACGTTACGCGCTTAGCACGGATCTTCACCAAGACAACTCCGACAACTTATGCTACGGTGACAGCCTTCCCACCCTCTCTCGTTCACCCTCACAACCCTAGCCGCAACCAACCTTTCACCCACCAAAACCCAAAGAGTCAGGCAACAAATCGGGTGTCTACTTTTAATTCCAATAACAAAAACAAGAGTCTGGAGTTCAATAGAGAGTTTATTAGGCCTAATAATGGCGTGCAAGAAGTGGTTTCTCCAGTATTCACACCGAATATCAACAGTTTATTAGATGAAGACGGCTGGACTCTTGTTACAAGAAGGCGAAGAGTCACCAAACCAATCTCAGTCAAGAAATCTCTGCCAAAACTCAAAGGTCACCATGCTGATCTATTCACACTTGGAAAATGCTTCAGATGTTTGCAAAAGGGGCATAAGAGCATGTATTGTAGAAATCAAAGGAGATGCTTTAATTGTCAGGGAACGAACCACCTCTTCAAAAACTGCAAATTACATTCTTCAAGTTCTTCAATTAATTCTGCAATCAAGAAGGACAGCAAGTTCATGCATCACAGTAATGAGGAACACAAACAGTCCAGAGAAGAGGAATTTAGACAGACTGGGAGGATTATAAAAGAAAGGCAAGAGGGGATGGCTAGTTACCTCCACCGAATTCATTACAGATTGGGGAAAATGGCAACTCCTCCAAATTGGCAGAATATGCAGATGCAAAATCCAGCAAATGTTCAAGGCCGGGTTAATGAGATTAGAGTTTACATACCACCGAGGGAAGAGATGGCTGAAGAAAATCAATTCCTTGTCCGCTCAGCGATAGTTTTTGCTGGTCCGCATTACAATGACCGTCACCTTGCACAACGTTTGGCAAGTGCGTTGGGGAGGTACTTTGCAATTCCAACTCACAACTTTAGAGTTTCTGAGATTGACCCCTCCATTGGTGATTTTGTGGCTACATTTCCAAATCCAATCATGCGGGACGAAGCTGTCCGAGTGGGGGTCTTCACTCTTGATCGGGATGCTGAAGTTCAGTTGGTCGAATGGACTGAAGAGTTAGCCATGGTTCATGAACCGACCACTCATCGAGCAAGGATCAGGCTTCATGGTGTTCCTCTACAGTACTGGAACAAAGAGGATCTTTCCGACTTAGTCTCCGGTTTTGGATATCTGGTACGAGTCGCACCCTTCTTTGATAATGGCAATTATGAAGTTCTAAGAGTCTTGGTGAACTGTCATGACCCAGCAAACATTCCCAGAAACATATTACTCACTGATGACCCAAACTCAACTATCGTTCAAGTTGAGTTAGAAGGATACATGCTCAGGGCCGGTAACATTCCACCACCACCTCCTCCGCCTCCCAACGGCGGAAATCCACAACCCCCACCGCCACCACCACCAAATCAGTCAGCTGGCTCTCATGGTCATCATAATGACCGTCGTGTTACTCGTATCATCCGTCGTCAACCACCATACAACAATCAAAGGTTCGGTCATGGAGGTCAGGTTGGAGCTTCTTCATCAAATCACCCAAACAGGAGAGGTCCAGTAATGGAGACTGGAGAGAATAGTGGAGTCAAAGGTAAATTAATGAATGCGCAAGTTACAGTGCAGTCTCTTTTGTTTCTGTTAATGGGAAGTGCGATTCTAAATGCACTGTCATATACAAACGAGGCCTTTATTCAAAATAACAACAATACTGCTAATATTGATGCTGGAATTTCTGGGGAACTACCGATTGTCTCTTGGTCTGCGGTGCGCCTATACAACTGGCAAAATCACATTAATGAAGAGGTCCCTAATCGCCTTCAAATCCAGTTGAGGTCTGAATCAGAACTGGGTCATAGCTCACCATCTGGTACAGAAATTGTGGAGGTCTTGGACAGCCCAATAATCAGCCCAGCAATTGAAGAGGTATATGACGTCCCAACATCAGAGGCACAGCAGGCCGAAAACCCAACAGCACCACAGCAGGCCGAAACACCAGCAGATCAAAATTTCAGCAGCACAGGAACACACGAGGCCGAAAACCCAGCAGCACAGCAGGCCGAAAACCCAATAATTCGGCAGGTTGACCCAGTAGCACACCAGGCCGACATTTTGACAGCTCCACAGGCAGAAAACCCAGAGACCTATCAACCAGCACATGAGGCGCCTCAGCAGATGGTTGACCCGGCAGCCCTACAAGTCTTAAATATTGAAGAAGAATGGCTTTCCTATCTTAGCAGCCCAATTGACCGAGCTGACAAAGGAGAAGAGGTTAGAAGCTTTGAAAACTTTTACACAGAACCAATGGAACAGCAGCAGCATACGCTCAATAAAGAGGAGGAGGGCACTTCATCAACTCAAGATCAAACCACACTAAATGGGGCGGAAGGCCAGTACATGCAACTGCCTACAATGGATTATGTTCATAATAGCATGCAAAACTTGGAAGAAAACTTAATACAAGGATCACCGATTTTTGAAGAAGGACAGGTTAGCAACTCTCAGCCAAGAAGGTCTGCAAGGTTATTATCCAAAAACAAAGGTGTGTATGTCAATTCTTTGGAGAAGGCACGTATTACTCAAGGCTATGCAAATGAGGATTCAACTACAAAGCAAAGCAAGAAAAGGAAGATAAAATCCAGCAACTTGAAGAATGAAGAATACATGAAAACTTTCAATCCTTTGAGCATTGAACATGCTGAGGCAGTTGTCTTTACTGCTGGAGTACAAATTTCTGAAGAATTGCAAAAGGCGATTGAAGAGGCTCTCAAAAAGGATGATCATCAGGGTACTTAAAAGTCAGATTACAAGTACCAGTTCAGTGCAGGCTGGAGTTTATCTAAGGTTTTAAATGTTTAGTTTAAATTTTGCTTATGTCAAGTTGGGGAGGATCCGACTTTGCTTAGGGGGTTTACAATTTATGTTGTTTCAAGGAAATATGTATGGCGCTAGCACCAAAGCCAGAGAAGGTATTAATGAGAAGTTTTTAGAGAATGGTTGTTATTTTAAGTTCTCATGAATTATACACAAAAATACAATTTTCTTAGTTGGAATGTACGGGGTCTTAATATGCGTAGCAAGAGACTGGCGGTGAGACAAACAATTATGTTAGAAAATCCCGATGCAGTGGTTCTACAAGAAACAAAGTTGCAGCTCATTTCAGATCAGATTGTTAGAGAAATTTGTGGGTACAGACTTGATGCCTATCGGGTCTTAGAGTCTATTGGCACAAGGGGAGGCATTATTTTGGCGGTTCAATCAAGGAAATTCTCAATTTTGCAAACAATAATTGGGCAGCACTCTATATCTGTTTTACTGCAAAGAAATGGAGATGCAACAAAGTTTTGGATGACTGGAGTTTATGGACCATCAACAGGTGGAAACCGGAGACATTTCTTTCAAGAATTAACTGGAGTAAAACCATCTGACAATGTTCCATGGGTTTTATGTGGAGATTTCAACCTTACACTTGAAGAGCAAGACAGAAACCAACCAAGCAGTCATAATTGGAGGTTACCTTTACAGTTCTCAAATTTCATTTCATCCCTTGGTTTACTAAACACAACCCTCCATGGTCGACAGTTTACATGGTCAAATGGACAGGACCAAGCAATCATGGCGAGGTTAGATCGTTTTCTAGTCTCAACGGAATGGAATAGCATGTACCCAAATTCATCTCAAAAGGCTCTGCCGAATACTTCCTCGGACCACTGTCCTATTCTTTACACGGCGAAGACGGATTTTATGAAGACTAATTTTTTCAGATTTGAAAATCTTTGGTTAAGGTTTGACGAATTAGAGGAAGTGGTTAGGCAATCTTGGCAATCTGCAGGAACTGCTACAGAACCAGAGCAATTAAACATGAAGATTAAAAAGTTACAACAAGGCATTACTGAATGGGCAAATGAAAGAACAGGGAAGGTAAAGGAACAAATTAAAATTTGTAGGAACTTTTTGGGATGGATGGATGGTGTTAAAGAGACCAGGTCAGCAACAAACTTGGAAAAATTAATAACAGCTCTAATCAAGAAAAGGTATGTAGAATTGGCGGTTTATGAGGAGGATTTGTGGAGGCAGAGAGCAAAAACAAAGTGGGAATTAAATGGGGACAAGGGAACGAAATATTTCCATTCTTTTGCATCGAATGCTAAGAGAATTAATACAGTGTCTCAGATTGAGTACAATGGAGATCAATATACTGATCAAAGAGCCAAAGCACAAGCTTTTTTCCAGCATTTCATCAAATTAATGGGAGCCGAATCAACTTCAACACCGGATATCTGCTGGACAAACTTGTACCCGAATCAGCATGATTTACAACACTTAGCTCAAGAGATATCAATCCAGGAAATCAAGGATGTCATACACCAATGGCCATCGAATAAAAGTCCCGGCCCGGATGGATTCACGGGAGAATTTTTCAAAAGATTTTGCGACATTTTAGTAGAAGATATACATCAAGTATTCAAAAAAGTAATTCATGAAGGTCTTTCTCTCAAGCCCCTTAACACTTCTTATATAGTTCTTATACCGAAAAAAGAGCATGCGGTGCGACCGGAGGATTATCGACCAATTAGCTTGATACATGCTGTCCAGAAGATATTTTCAAAGATACTTGCAAATAGAGTGCAGCAGCATGTTTGTAAAATTGTGGATATAGCCCAAACGGGTTTCGTGAAGGGTCGTCAAATAACGGAAGGGTTTCTATATGCACAGCATCTTCTTCACCATTGTAAGTGTTTAAATATACCATTGGCAATCTTCAAGGCAGACATCCAAAAGGCATTTGACACAATAAGCTGGAACTTTGTAGAGAAAGTAATGCATAGTCTCGGTTTTCCTTTGAGATGGTTAATAATAGTTAAGAAAGCGGTTCTTCAAGGCACGTCACAAGTAATCATTAATGGCTTACTTGGAAAGAAGATCAATCTTAGAAGAGGGGTGCGACAAGGTGATCCGTTATCACCGTTTTTGTTCATTATATCGATGGATTTCATATCAAGGTGGTTTGCAAAATTGGTAAACAATGGGGCGATAAGACTACCATATCATGGAATGAAACCTTGCCTGCTATATGCTGACGACGCCCTGTTCTTTGTAAAACCAGAAATTCAGCAGCTGCAGATACTTGTAATTGCATTTGAGGCCTTCAAAAATATTTCGGGTCTTCAAGTAAACTTGCAAAAATCTGAATTACTTCTCACGCACAATGCAGACACAGAAGGTCCACTCTTGGCGCAAATGATAGGATGCAAACTAGGCAGCTTCCCGTTTTCATATTTGGGTCTCCCTCTATCCTACAAATCATTGAATAAGCAAGCATTTCTACCCTTGATAAACAGATTTCAGAAAAGATTAGCGGGGTGGTCAGCAAAGCAATTGTCAATTGCCGGAAGATTGGTACTACTCAACAGTGTGCTTTCATCTCTGCCAATATATTACATGACGGTTTTCACATTACCAAAATGGGCTTTAAAAGAAATTGATAGAATAAGGAGGCACTTTCTGTGGCATGGTGTAAGTCCAACTACCAAAAAAATGAGCTTGGCAAATTGGGAAATGGTTTGCAAACCAAAGAAGAATGGCGGTCTGGGTGTAATGGACCTAGGAATCTTTAATCAGGCGCTGTTAATGAAATGGTTATGGCAATGGATCGAGCCCAAGCAAAGATTATGGAAGACAATTTTCACGATTACAAATGTATGGCAAGGGTCTTACCCGAACTCATACTTCTTCAACAAGACACTAAAGGATGTAAACCCCATATTCACGAATTCAATGATACGAGTACCTGGAGATGGCAGTAACATAAGTTACTGGATGGAGAACTGGGGCTTCGGCATACTAGCTCACCAATACCCGAATCTATATACTTTTGCAAAGAACAAGGAAGTTACATTACAAGAAGTTTTGAATTCTGATTGCTTTCAAAACTGTTTCATGCATAATCTTTCGGAGGAAGCGACAAGTGAAATGATAAAATTAGAGGCTGCTGTAAATACATCTCCGGTGCAGCTATCCCAAACACAAGATGAAATAAAATGGAGATGGACGACAACAGAACTATTTTCGGTAAAATCGGCATACCAGGCAATAATGAACAGACCGACTACAAAGGTCATGGTTCACAGAATATGGAAACTGAAGGTGCCTCCTAGATTCAAGGTCTTTGCATGGTTGTTAACCTTTAACAAAATACTGACGATAGACAACTTAAATAGAAGGGGATGGAGTCTAGTTAACAGATGCATCATGTGTAAGGCACAGTCAGAATCGGTTCTGCACTTATTCACCGAATGCGTGCAAGCAAGGCTTTTGTATAGACTGGTAGAATTAAAGATGAAGGTTCAAGTACCAGGAGGAGTATCATTTGGGAGCGAAAATACTGTGCAAAGCTTAAAGGAGTTCAAGTTTAGTAAGAAAGAAAGGTCCTTATTGTTAATTACACAATTTATTATATGGAGGGAGCGTTGCAACAGAATTTTCCGAGAAGAGAATTGCAATCTGATACAACTCGTCGAACAAGTGGAAGCACAATGGAGATACAGTTCATTATCAGGAGCATAAGAAGACTAGATTAGACATAATACTTATTTTGCACTTTTAAATTCCAATCTTCAATCTTCAATGTTTCTTCTTTTTATTTAAAACTGTTTTTTTAATATTTTCTTTTCTTTTCATTTATGCTCAATTGTTTTGAGCTGAATTGTTTTTCTTATTTAGTTACATATCTTTTGTAACTTCAAAATGATTAATGAATGAAGGGCTAGACCCTTTTTTCTTTGTCAAAAAAAAAAAAATGTCTCTCTTGTGGCCTTGCTTTTTCTTACTTCTACAATATGGCTTTTGAACTCAGAAAAGGGCAAACACAAACAAGAATTTTCACTTTTGCAGGAATAGGAATTATAGCACATTCTCAATTGGATCTTCCAAGTTTGATGCCTAAGTTGATTTTGTTGCCAGGGGCCTCAAAATCTAGTAGGATCTTTCCAGTTGAGAGTTGATGCTTGTGGTCGATTTGAGAGGACTGTGCCAAGTAAATAATGTATGGGAGTACTGCCCGGTAATATTAATTTTTTTTTCTTTGATAAGAAACCTGGGAGTCACGCCCCCGACCGGTAATATTATTGTAGACTTAACCAATGTCAATAGAAAATCTAAACTTATTTGGATTATCTTTTTAAGAATAAAACACATTAATTTTTAAAAGGTACATATGCTAATTAGGCTTAATACAGCTAGACAATTGTGAAGGCACAAATTAATTGTGCATGCTCACTCACACAGAGATGCTTCAATTATAGCATTTTTTTACATGAATATTATATGTTATTAAGGATAAATGAAGCATATGCCATATGAAAGCAGTACTCTATGCCAGAACCATGATCAAAATGTGCACGGCTACTGGCTGCTACAAAATTTGGAATATCTGGTGTGTCAATTAAGTAGCTTTTTGGACCACTAGAGACAACAAGACCCATCATTCTGACTTCTATAAATAAGGAACATTTAAATTGAACAACAATCAAACCAAATAACCAGATGTAAAGAGCTCAAAGGAGGTGCCATGCAAGAAGCATTACCGGGCGAGATCTCCTCCGGCAGAGACTAGTACAGTAATGCATGCTTGCATCTACTGCTTCATGCATTTTATTTGAAAAAGTCGCTGCCAAAGGAGATTTGCCCAGCAATGTTTGTTCTTTGCATAAATGGATCTATCTGGGGTGGAAGCATAGCCTGCTAATGAATCAGTTGGATATTCGTGCTGTAAATTTAGGTTTACAAGCATTTTTCGTATAATACAACTTGAAACTTGCAACCACAAGCAAAGATGTATAGTATAAAGAAACAAGCAGGTACTACAAGCTCTAAAACCTCTTGCAGGAATAATTAGTTCATAAATTGTTTCTGTCTGAAATAGGTTTTACCATTATTGCCCAAATATATGATAAAGTTATGACATACTTCTTTGTTTTAACAAATTATTAATTTTACTCGCATATTTCTGTAACCCAAAATTTATACATATGCAGTGTTACAAGAATTAGTTTTTCAACGATGTCTAGTATCTACCTTATAACAATATCTGGTGCAATCATCTAGGTTCATTCATCCATTAATATAAAAATTTAAGCCTCTATAATAATTGAAACCTTACATAAAATACAGATCCACACCTGATTACTCTACCATGTTCTTCCTTTCAATCACAGTTCATTGCCACAACTGCACTATTGCAGTACAGTAAGCAGAATATAATTAGAAACTTTTTGGATTCTTGAAATTATTTCCAAATTAACTTGGGGGTTAGAGCAGCTCATGCTGCTGATTGGTGGCTCTTGCATTAATTTCAAGGCACACAAGAGTCATGCTAGACCCATTAACTGCTGCCAGTCCCAAAATAAGGCAACATCACTTACTAAGAAGGTTGAATAATGATTTATTTTCGTAAATTTTACATGACCACTGTTTGCATGTTACAGCATATGAGTTCAAAGGAAGCTGTTGCAGAGTCGGGAAACAATCATTAGCTCAGCTGACAACTGTTAGGATTGCTCTTTGCTAATGGCACAAATAGCATTTGGTTGTTTTATACTTGTAGATTATTGGAGGTAAAATTAGGTTAACCTTCTCTCATGGAGAGGTCCCTCTTTTATATTAATTAATGCACTCTTACAAATAGGTCCTTACAACATTACCTAATTAACTTAATATATCTAAATAATTCAACACTCCCTCTCGAGATGGGCAATAGATATTAATCATCCCCATCTTGTTACAAAAGATATCATACTCACTAGAATTGATAGAGTCGGGTGTCCTAGAGCAAACATTTTGTTTGTAATTCTTGTCACTAGTGGAGAATCAGCAATCAGGAACGGTCAAAAACAGTCATCAGGATCGAACTTGCGTGCGATCCTGACCCAGGCGTTATTAATAATACTACTAATCAAGATCGGACGTACAGCCGATCCTGATTCATACTATTAGGATCGGTCATTTAATAAACAACCGATCCTAAATCTTACTATCAAGATCGGTTAATAAATAGCCGATCCTAATTGTTA
Source organism: Carex myosuroides (assembly GCA_028015225.1). Classification (NCBI taxonomy): domain Eukaryota; kingdom Viridiplantae; phylum Streptophyta; class Magnoliopsida; order Poales; family Cyperaceae; genus Carex; species Carex myosuroides. The sequence goes on along the minus strand of CM051489.1, from coordinate 8,573,195 downwards.
CTAATCAAGATCAGTCATTTAATAAACAGCCATCCCTGATTCTATTTTTTTTTTTTTTTTTGAGAATTATTTTTCTAATGTGGCCGCTACAAATTTGCTGGCCAATAATATTCAACACTCAACAATTCCAATTAATCATACTATATTATATCAAAATATTACTAAATAACACAATGATCAAAGTATCAAATTTACAAAATCAAAGTATCTCATTATTATTCAAAACTCACAAGAACAGATCTAAAGAATTAAGCAAATACTAACCCAAGAACATATTGATCATGTACAAAACCCCAACCCAGTATCAAACCTATCTACTCGGACAAGCAATCTACACGATCAAGCTCTCTCACCTTTGATCCTCCAACTGAGCTGGATATCCTTGGGTATAAATCACACAGAGATTTGTATCCTCGAACCAGGTACTGCTTCGGTTGCCTCCAGTCCGAAAAAATATTCATATTCCTGCTTATTGTTGCATCTTCATATTCCTGTCCGAAAAAATATTGACAAGAAAACTTAACTTATTTGTACATCTGTGAAAAAATTCAGAAGTCACTCACATTTATCGCTTCGACAAACACATTCATATTTATAAGAAAATTTGATATAAAGAAGGAATATAAACAGACTCTTGCATTTCTAGGCGTACAAGCTTCATGCTAGACCCGTTAAGTGTTGCCAGTCCCAAAGAAGGAAACATCACTTGACTAAGAAATTTGAATAATGATTTATTCTGGTAAATTTTACATGACCACTGTTTGGATGTTACAGCATATACGTTCAAAGGAAGCTGTTGCAGAGTCGGGAAACATTTGTTAACTCAGCTGACAACTATTGAGATAGTTATTGGCTAATGGCACAAATAGCATTGGGTTGTTTATACATTTTCTGATCTTTGCTTCTTTTCTTTCTTTCTTTCTTTTTTTTTTTTTTTTTTTTGCCTTTTTGTTTCTGATGCCTTCTTATTTGAAAAAAAAAAATAACAGTAAACTAATAGAAGGTGGTGTATAAAAGCTCCCTTGTTGGCACCGACTCTAATTGTCTATTTGACTTATGAGATGGTATTGAGATCTACATTGCAAAAAATTGCAACTGCTCACTGTAATTTGAAATAAGCACCTAAAAAGTTGATCATCCTTGTGTTTTAAGGATTTCAGTTTTTGCAACAAGGTACAAATTACACTTGAAATTGTGAGCCACAAACAGCATTCTTCATGCCAGCAATTCTGTACTCGTGCAACCATCGCTTCCATACCCTGTGTGCAACTTCTCACTTAAAACAATTTTACGGTTAAGCTGTCATACATTTTATTATTTATCATGTTGTTCAGGGTTTGTTTTATCATAAAAGAAAAGGGAGCAGAGTGCTGTTGAGCTTAATGACCAGCTAACATTAATTGTGTACATCAACAGAATTTTCTATTTTATCAGTAAAGTATCATAGTTAAGAACATACTTATGTGCCCATATGCTCCAAAAAAGAATTTGAAAACTATGTAGCGGAGTACAAGATAACTTATTTATAAGGTAATTGAAAAAATATCCATAGAACACATTTTTTACTGTTATTCTCAAACCTCACAAAATCCTCTATGCATTTCACCCATGCAATACAACTTGTTTTATGGAATGTATCATGGTTTTTCAGTCTGGATATACTTTAGTACATGCTTGGACTCAAGATTATTCCAGGAATTTTTTTGTTTACAGATGGCCCCTTTTCTCTGCCTTTTACCCTTTCCCTTGTGGAATAGAGAATGTTACTTTTCTCTGAGTATCTATTTCTTCATAAAGTAAATCTCCTTTTGTCCATTTATTAAGTAATCCAACAGATTTTGTAATTCACAGTACGGCAGTACCTTAATACTGCACCTGACCCTATTCATGCAAAAGAAGAAAATTGATATCTTCATGGGTAATCAAATTTTCAACGGATTTTGTTAGATTGATTTCCCAATCTGATCATGAGATTAATATCCATGTACACTAAATTGAAAAAATTTGATTCAAAACATTTTACTTGAAATTTTGGACGTTGAATTGTAGAACCAATGATCGGTTAATATCCACATAGATTCTACTATTCAGGTGTGGTATGCACAGGCACCAGAATATCAGCTACAAAAAGAGTTTGAGCTATTTTACATTTGAACCCGAGAAGTAAAATAAACTAAAGAACTAGAGGGGTCAAGTGCTAATGACTGTGTTCCAACTGTAAATGTTGAAAAATTATTAATATTTACTTTATTAAAAAATTTATGTTATTGATTTTATTTATATGTTTTTGACCCCCATTACTCAAAATTCTGCCTCCGCCCCTGTGTGCAGTGAACCTGATGCTCTGTATCGTTGACGCTGTTTCCTTTTTCAAAATATTTTACATCAATATATTTACCACCTAAATATATTTTACATCAATATATTTTCAATATATTTTACATCAATATACTTGTTAGAGGTTGTTTACAGGGTGAAGGATAGTACCATCACTAATATTTCTTAACTTTAATCGTCACTTCTGTTGAAATAAAAGGAAGGGTGGAAATTAAACTTGAAGGAAATCATGATATATTACCATCACTATAACTTTTAATTTATTCTCATTTTCTCCAAGTAAATGAAAATGTTGTTAAGACGAAAGTTTGCCGGGTTTTGCAATGCAATATGGATCCAATCCAGACTATATATGCAATTGAAATAAAACACAAGGAAAGCCGGATCTTGTTTGTTAGGATCGATAGCAACAAAGCAAATTATATGTTTGTAATGTCCAAGTATATATAATTCCTTTGACACTTGAAGAAAACTACCAAAATATATAAAAGAACAAAAATCATGTCCTTTAATCCAATCAACCTATTAATTGCCTTACTTGTTAGATATTAGGACAAAAATATAAGAAAATCCCGACTTATATGTAAAATCCAACTGGAAAATCTATTGATTTATGCTTCGAGCCTTTCCCGTATCATCCAACAAAAAATATTGTTTAATGAACTCTGTATAATTTCTTGGTTGCAACTGCTCTTTTACCGACCTTTGTTGCATTACTCTGATCTGGCCCCAGCAAAGCATAGTCTCTGTATGTATCAAAACAAGGTTAGCTACTTGCATACATCTCTCTAAGTGCATTTTACATCTACAACTCTAAAATGACGAGTATCTTAATTTTGAAAGGTGAATGGCAGGGCAATTCTCCTTTGGCAAGATAAACTGCCAAAATGTTTGGCATTTTTTCCTGCCAGAGGAGAAGAGCACTGTTATTCTTTACACCTCAACAGCTCAATTCTTCTCTAACTTTGTGATTGTATTGTATGTTCTTTTTTTGTTCTTGCTCAAAGTTTGCTGCTTTTATAGTGTATATGTAAATTGATTTTGAGGTTGGATATGCTTCAGCATGTGCTGCCAATGCAAAGATTATGCTTTCAGGATCTTCTTTTCTTTTTCAAATGGTCCCTTCTCTCTCCATTTGCCTTTTCCATAGTTCTCTACCTCTCAATATCTTCATAAAGTAAATTTTCCTCTTAGTGAAACCCTTTTTTGTCACTCTTTACAACTAAATTACCATGACAGAAATATTACACATTGCTACCGACTTGCATGAGAAGGATAATTTTTTATTCATATATTGCATCATCTATGGAATCCAATGGAGAGGGTATCATCGGCACCCTAGCTAGCTAGCTATCCGATTTAAAGAATTATATTAAATAAACATATTTTAAGTACCGAACAGTTAATATAATTGAACTCTCAAGCCCATTAATTGGAGGGTTATAAACCTTATGGCACCGATTGAACTAGTTTATGGTCGGATAAGCATAAGACTTTCTCTTGTTTCCTTGGGGCATACACCATTTAGCACTTCATAGTAGACATGTTTCTAATTACTGGATCCTACTTGCTGCTGTCAATACCCAACCCGACGGATGGATTCAACCAAGTCTGTTTTGTATCCAGCCCAACCTGATCCATTTTGGTTTTCTTTATAGGTGGTAATGGACTCGACCCGACGGGTTGATTCAACCTAATCTGTTTTATATCTAGCCCAATTTAATCCTATAGGTTAGTGGCTCAAACTCAAGTTTGAAGTTTTCTGACTTATTCAGAACATGTTGGATTAGATCAAGACCAGTTTGACGCAACCCAACTTGTCAACATTAATTTATTTAATTTTCTAAAATTTGGAACAAGGGTAGTTCAGCAAGCACAACAATCTTCCTTCCGAATTGAACTCCTTTCCAACTAGTTGGATTCACACATGATTCGACGAGTAAGATCTGGATCAGGTCACCTCAGACCTGATAGTGAGTTAACTTGGGTCTGGCCAGTATAAGGTAAAAATAGTAAGCGATCAAACTTGAACCAGATCAGACCCAAAATTTTGCCACCCCTAGTCATATTTTAAGAAGAGGACCTATGACATGTCAGCCCATGTATACAAACTTTCAGATTGAAATTAAGTTGCCGCCTTAATTGTGCATCAGCATTAATTTGATCTTATCAATTTCAATAAATATTAGAGAAAATTTAATATATATTTTTAACCCTATTCTTGGTTTTAGAGGAATGATTATCTTTTAAGCAAATCTAGTGAATCAAAAGGAAATTAACTTACTTTTCTTAACTAACCACATTTAATACCATCCTCTGTTTCCTCCTGGATTCTCCCCTGGTTTCATGTACTTGCTATTTCTTTCTCATCAACAAACACCCTTTGGGTATAACTATCCAACTTTTCCCTATTACTCATTATATATATTGATACTTTTTTTCTGGGGGTTAATGGGAAAAGAGATAGTCATGGCGAGAATAATTCATGTGTGCTTCTTCTTTTTATTGTTCTCTCTGCTTCAAATTCACAAATTAGTTGGTGAAGAGAATCTAAAATTTAAGAAAGAGATACGAGTGCCTAACAAGGAGCTCGATAATACATTCCTCAAGGTAAAAAAAAACAATATTGGTCATAATAAAATGGAATTAACAAGAGGCCAGTTTCTTCTGTAGTCACATATCAACTTCTAATGTTTAATTCTCTCCTATCATTTTTTTTTTATCTTCTTCAATTTAGATTGGAACAAAAGACATATTTGATTGTTTGGATATCTATAGGCAGCCGGCATTTGGTCATCCCTTGCTTAGAAACCACACTATTCAGGTGAGCTTGCTTATGTTATTTTAACTTTCCTTGAACTCCATTTTATTTTTAGCTTCACATTGCCGAATGTGTAATACAGCTGAAGCCTAGTATAGAATTGAACAATTTCAAAGCTGAATCTGCCAAAGGAGTCGAGAATTTCAGACAGGATCTGAGAACAAGTTGCCCAGAAGGAACTGTTCCTATATAGCGGACCAGTACAAAGGATTTACTCAAAGCAAAGAACTTTGCTAATATCCAAAAGAAAACAAACTTTGATCAAACTGAAGCTTCTAATGATGGAAATACTGTAAGTTCATGCATGCAATACCACTTCCCAATTTTGTAAAGCATGATTTAGTTAGTATTTGCTTCATAGTGAACAACTCTCTTATGCTTATGAAAATAAATAAAAAGTAACTACCAATATCTCAAGATGGTACTGTAGTTGCTCACGGCTCCCTAATTTTATTCATGCAGAAAGTGGAGCTTGTAATATCTAGTGGGGATAATTGGAAGTACTACGGAGCAGAGGCTTAATTTGATGGATGTTTACAATATCTCAGGTGTAAAAGTAAAACAAGACCAAGCCTCCATTGGTCAAGTTATGTTAAGCAAATTAAGGCGAAAATGGTCCTACGGATTATATAAACGCAATACATTTCGGATGGGGTGTAAGTTCTCCTTGGTTTAAAAGTCAAATAATTTAACTAGGTGGCATCGCACGTCGCTCTCATTTCAATATTCTAGTGTTGCTTTCTTTGGTATTATACTACTGACTATATGGTGACTCGATCTCTCGATTCTTCGAGTATTGGACAGTAAGTACCAATTTAGCTACTTGTAAAGCTGCAATCTCTTCAAGTATATATATACTAAGAATAATAGATAAATGATGATGACTACGACGACAATGATGATGAATAGATACAATAAATTATTAGTAGAAATTGATTAGACCTGCCAATATAATCAGGTTGTGTTTGGTTCAGATAAAGTTATTAGATTCGTATTTGGGTTGTTTTGAAACGATTATTATCGAGTTTCATTGTGCTTTGGGTTTGAATAACTATATAAGTCAGATAATATGCATGGTTTGGATTTTATTGGGCCTTTGAACCGATCTGAGTACGGGTTAATTTGAGTGTCACATTGGGTTATAATGTGTTACGGTAATCTAGCTACAGATTGGTTAATTAATTTGAGTTATTAAGATATATATTACCTTTATTATTACATTTTTGTTTCCTTTTTTGCAGTCTGATGGATACAAAAGTAAAGGTTGCTTCAATTTATTATGTCCTGGCTATGTCCAAATTAGCAAAAATTGATCTCCTAGCATGGTTTTAGAACCCGGGAAAGGTGTCATCAAGTTGGCACTTCAAAGTTGAAGAGTGAGCAAATTAATCTTTGTGTTTTATTCATTTTAATTAACACCCTGCTGGATATTTAATATGCTGAATTTCTGTTGTTTTTGCTTCTAGGACCCCAATACATTGCATTGGTTAATATTGCTTAAAAGAAACGGCGACAACAATGAGTTGATCGGCTATATATTTTCCAAAGGAAATATTCAATAACATGGCAGATGCTTCTCAAGTTCACATCGGAGGGGTTGTATATTCGCCAAATAATGAAACAACATTAATTGTCACCTATCCAGGCCATGGTGATGACAATATTTGTGAATTCAAACAGATAGCTCTTATGACATAATGGTAATGGAGAATATAATCCACCAGATTTGAGTAACACCAATCCGGTTGATCCTTATGTACGTTTGTACTTGATCGATACTCCGACGAATAGATCACCCGGAGATGGATTTGTTGTTCAGTACGGTGGTCCAGGAGGAACAAGACCATTCGAAAATTAAATTGAAGGGTTAATTTTTCGTTTACCCTTAGAGACTTCTCTAATTTCCTATATACCCCCATACAGTTAATTATATCTAATTTGGACACAAACTCTTACAAGTCTTTCTTTTTTACCCATACACAATAATTATGAAATTAATCATAGTTATATCTATGATTAAAATAATAAAAGACAAAAGTACCCTTCTTTTAGAAGACGATCTATTTCCTTGTTTTCATCTTCGCTTCTTGTTTTCTTCGCGCTCTCCTATTTTTCATCTTTGCCTCTTGTTTCTCTGTGTGCGCCTTGCCTTCTCTCTTTTCTCATCCTCCTGTGCTCTTGCAAGCTTGTTTTCCGGTAAATTTTTTATTGCTCTCTACAGTATGGTGTAAAACAAACTCGACCAGGTAGGTGAACGAAGAACCTTTTTTGTTTTCACTGAGAATGGACCTTCAGCTATTTCCTTGCCTATTATCTATTGCGAAAGATTTGCTTTCCCTGTTTTTGTTTTAACTGAGATTGAACTTTCTAAAGCCCAAATATATTAAACCCAACGACGTCAGCATTGAGAATATTAACTTGGTCTTTGTACCGAAACAATACCAGTACCAGATTCAATTCCCACGATCTATGGTTCCCTGGCCATTACCCAAATTTCTGAAATTGTTATGTAACAACAAACCATTTTAAGGTATCAAACTCTTGAAAGCAGGATTAGAAAACCAAACAAAAAGGAAAAATTAATGAATTAATTAGCAAAAAGTTCAATCATGTGACTACTGTTTGGTACCTATCACACGATGTAACCTAAATTAAGCAAAAAGTTCAATTTGAACCTTAATCGGTCAAGTGTAGGCCTTTAATCAAATCCAATTAAACATAAGCAACCAATAATCCATCAGGGACTCATGTGAATTAAGAACAACGAGTATCTTCAAATGTCTTTTGGAGATAATGAGCATTGTTAGTTTTGTCCCTGCAGCTTGCTTTGGAAGAATTCAATGAAGAATTGGAAAGCAGAGGGTGAGAATAGTGGGAAGCCCTTTTGATATTAGCAGTTGAAAGAGGATAAAACGAGGATGGACTGATGGACAGTGCTAGAGTAAATTGTTAAAATTTGGAAAGAAACATCATTAGAGGCTAAGGGGCATAGTCGGAATAACAAATTGTTAAGCGTCTGATTTTAGTGCAAATAATTCAAAGGGCAAATAAGAAAGATTCCTAAGAGTTAGAGGTTAAATAGAATAAATTAAAGTCTTTGAGGGTAAATAAGAAATTTAAGAGTTTTTGGAGGGTATATGAAATATTATCCCTAAATTGAAAATAGTTGGTGTGAATAATTCATTTTGATGGACAATAATTAGACTTTATTATGTGCTTGAATTTTCTTTTAGTAGTGGTCTATTTGAATTCTTTATTTGATGGGAGAAAGGGGAAGATAATTGCAGGGAAAGGATCTAACAGTGAAAACAATAGCAAATTAGTATTTCACCTGTATAAGAATTGGCACTCTCTATGTTCTCTTCTCTGTAATTCACTGATAGTGAACTAATGCTGTGGTGATTTGGACCACCGAATTCAGCCATGAGTAGAACTAGGGTGTTCTTTGTCTGTAAATCCAACTCTAAAATCTATCAGATTGGTTTTAAACGACGAATCTACCGTTGAAACTCATTTACTTACAAGTCAAAGTGATGTGTCTACATGTGAATATTTTAAATTTTCAAACTAATTTTGTATAGAATCAAGTGGAAACATCCAAAAAAATGAATGGTGAAGCTGAGAACACCCTAGTTGTATAGGTCAGATAATACAAAGTTTTGAATTGCAGAGGAAAATGTTGTCCATCCCTACAGTTAGGAGTTAGGAGTTAGGACCAGATAATTAATTCTTCCCCAATTGATGACCTAGTCTTAATTTTCATTATTCTTGCCATTATAATATATGTTCTTCACATTAAAGTCATGGGAAGATCACAAATTAAATTAGATCAAATTTATTCGGTCCTGTAAGAATTTGAAATCCAACTCAATATTGCGGGCCCTTTAATTTGTAACGGTATAAATAAATGCAAGGACCCTATAACATTTATTTATTCAATAAAAGGGCCGTTGTTGCCCACCACACAAGTCAGAAGGCCACTGCCATTTTTTTTTATATGGTCAAGGTCAAGGTGTATCTACAACCTGTGACAGAAAAGGCGGTCCAGTTTCCCACACAGAGAAGAGAATGGATATTGCCGAGGAAAAACACAAGAGAATATTATATACCCCCTAAATTGTGCATCCATTCAGAAAGTTATTTCATTACGTTTCATTTTTCATATAATAGACCAAAAGAAAAAAAAAATCATAATGAATTATTAGACGAGCGTTAATGGGAATAAATGTTGATTTACACAATATTTGCTTAGCCCAAGCAAATGAGATACCAGTGGCTATGCAACTAATTCGACCAACAAACTAAACAATAGAATCTAAAAGAAGGAAAGAATGAAAGAAACAAAGAAGAGCCTAACTAGCATTTTCTCTTGTACACAAACAGCCTCTTCCACATGCTACAATATTTGACAAATGGAATTTGTGCTTCTGGGATTTTAGCTTCAGATTCAGTGACTGCAAGTTGAGATCACATCAGGATTAATATGAATATATTTCAATGCATCAATTACAAAAGGAAAGACCAATAGTTATGTTCTACGTACTACTATTAACAAATAAGTACCTTTGGTTTAGGCATTTGAGGGGCACCACAACAGATGAAGCTTCTAGATCTTGATTCAAGCCTCCTGTGGAAAAGCAATATTTATTCAATAAACCTCAATATGATGGAACAACAAATTAGAAAGTATTACGGGTACATAAGAGTGAATTTAGCACCAATAGAACTCAGATGGCACCTTTTGTTTTGAAAGTAAAAAGAGTTATAGCAGAGCCCAGTCTAAGTATTACTATATATGATTTTACTTCTCCATGTGCCAGTTGGATTTATGCCATTATGTATAGATAAAACCAATCCGTACCAGTTGGGTTTCATGCCACTATGTATAAATAGAACCAATCCGTACCAGTTAGGATTCCCTTTAATTCTGGTTACACATTGCAACCAGTATCCATACTGGCATCTCACTCCGTCAGAGGTGTAGTATCAGTCACTGGGATTTACGAAAATATCAATAGAACTTACAGGTTTTGTTTCTCCAGCTTCTCAGCAATAGATATTGCCTTCTGTCTTGACCAACCTCCTCCTTCAACCCGGTTTATAACTTGTGCAAGAGAGACCTTTCCTTTGACCAGACTCATCTGACGTGGCACCGAATCCGTAGTCAATGCATTTTGCAAAGCCAAACCGGTTTCTGGTGCTTCTTCGTCCACTTCAATAATCTCTGATTGAAGGTTAGTTGGGTTACGTGAGGTTCGAGGTGGGGCCCGCCTGTCAGGGAAAGGGGAAGGGAGGATGTAGTGTGCGTCAGGTGCAAGTTGGAGAAGTGCAGCAGTTAACCAAGTTATTTTATCATTGGAGACTCTCAATTGTTTCTCAGCTTCTGAGAGGACTTTCAAGGCTCGGCGTAGCCTTTCTGTGTCTTCTTTTGAAACTAAAAAAAAACAAAAGGAAAGAAAATATTAATATTGCAGCTAATAACATGTGCAGCTGCTGTAAGTCGTAAGAATTGGACTGGGTTTGTACAATATGGATTTTTTTTTTGTAGAACTTTTTTTTGGTTTAAAGCTTTTATTTTGGACATTCATTTGTATTCATTAATACACGTAATATTTTTTCCCCATCTTATCGTTCTTTTATTTAATTTAAATTGGGGTTTCACTTTACGTACGTATTATATTTTATTTAACTTTATTTTTCATTTCAGTTCTCAACTGATGTTCCATATATACCTTCGAGGCCATTCATTCACAAGGAAACCCGCATTTCTTGAAAAAAAGTGATAAAAAAATTAAAAAAAAAAATCTTACGGGTCAGATGGTGAAAGAACCTTCGCCTTGGCCTTCCCTGTGTGAACAAGTGTGTGCCAGCAAGGATGTCAGTTATTATTGTTGCAAGCTGTGACATCAGCGCCATGGGCTCCATGCCTGCTTCAGTAACTTCTCTGAGGCACTTTACCGTGTTTTCTGTGTCAGCCGACAATGCCAGATCAAGCAGATCCACCAACCTCTCATCAGAGACCACACCAATCTTAGAATGAATAAAGAAAGTTAGTGATGATATAAAGATTAACCCTAAATGTTACAAAATACTTGAAAGGGTATTGATCGGGATTTAAACTTCTCGAGTTATTTCATGTAAAAAAAAAAAAAGACAACTTTTCTAGTTCATGGTCAAGAAATGAAGCAACTGTCCTTCTAGTCTTTTGTTGGAAGTAGGGTTTGAAAAGAACCTGTGTAATAAGACTGGAATAACTGTCCTATCTTGTTCAAATTATATATCAAAACTGCAATATTCAGTGTTGGTTTGAAATTAATTTTGTCTCATTTACTTTTCATGTTATCTCTTCCTAGAAATTGAAACTAGTCTTAACCATCAACGTAAAGCAGCAATTTTATTGGAATTTACATTCCTATTGATGTGATCAACTTTGAATAATATTTCTCCAACAGATCATAAATAAAGGACAGAAACTTATAACTAATAATTACGAAAAAAAATGATCACATACCTATCAAAATTTCCTAAAGAAACAGGACCCAATAATTACAAAGAAAAATGACAAAAATTCAATTTCCTAAACTAGAGATGGGGTCTCTCACAGCAAACTTTAAGAAGTGAAAGATAATTAGTGATGTTTCCTAAAATGACTCCATTACATATTCAAAATGATAACCGAAAGCACACAGCAAACTTACAAGTTCTTGAACTAGAGAAGTTGAAATCCTCTGCCCAATCAAACCCAACTGGTCCAACATCATCTCAGCATCTCTCAACGATCCATCAGACTTTGCAGCAACCAACTGCAATGCATCCTCATCTACTTCCATATCTTCACTATTCACCACCGATTTTAACACACTAACAATATCTCTCTCTTTAATCTTTGGAAAGAAAAACTTCTGACTCTTGGACACAACACTGTGTGGCAAATCAAGACCAGATGAGATAAAAATAAAAACTACATGCCGGGCCGCTCGGTCAATCACCTTTGATATCTGTCCCCATGTTTCACCCGGCAAATTCTCGCAATCTTCAAATATGAATACTTTGTATTGTGATGATACCGTAGACAGCATAGTCTTCTCTAGCATATCTACAATCCGGCTTGATTCATGGGTCCCAACGGGTCCCACCTCAATCAAGCTCTTACTTTTGCCCATATTGTATGAGATGCAAGAAGAGCAGGAGTTGCATGGTTTAGAATCAAGTGTTGAGGTGCAACAAAGTGCTTTTGCAAATACACGTGCACATGAGGTTTTACCTGTGCCATGAGGCCCATAGAACAGATAAACCAAGCCAATTTTTCTTTTTATAATGGCATTTGAGAGAGCTTGTACTACCAAATTCTGGCCTATTATATCCTTAAATGTTCTTGGAGCATATTTTTGGATCATGCTCCTATGTCGGTTTTTCGATCTGTTTTGGTTCGATCTGTTCCAGGACCTTGAATCAGAAACCAAATCAGAATCATTTTCTACACTCTGATTTGAGAATATACTCAATTCACCAGAAAATCTCCTCTGCAAGTAAGTATTCACACTTGATGCTGTGAGTAACGGCAACACCTCTGACTCAGAACTAGTCAAAGAGTTCAAATTCAAGCACGTACCATACATTGGTGGTGGGGTGGTACCATCGGCCCTGCTCCCTTTGGAATTAGATAAACCGCATGAGAGAAAAGACTTTCCTTTGTTATGAATTCCAGACCAATTAAATGGTAAGCCACACACATTTTTTAAACCCTGGGACATCTCCAATTCACCATCTTCTTCAAATTCTCTCACATGGCCTTTGCCAAATATTGCATCTTGTGAACTTGAGTTCACTGAGCCATTACCCCGAACAGGTTGTGTGCGCTCACGGCCATGCCTCGCCACTCCTTTGACCCGCCTCTTTTTCCTCCTAACCACACCATTCCCACCTACCCGATCCACCAATTCACCTTCAGCCTCTTCAATCGAATCAATTGCTGCAACTTTAGATGGTGCGAGATTCGACGACCGGGTCGAGAGCCGTCCAACCTCGCTTCGATATGCGTGCTTAGCACGGCCCTTCTGTGCAGCCTCACTAGGGGAGAACCAAGATGGGGGGCTGGTAGAAGGGTCTCTCAGCGAGCGGGACCGCTGGAGTAGCACCAAATCACGCATTAAATGGCGGTCCAAGTCCATTGCCGGGCTTGGGCTGTGCCGGTGATGCTGGCGCATATGTGGATGATGATTTCTAAGGTGGATGCAATTGGTGAGGTGGAGGTGGGATTGGCTGTGGTTTTGCCTAGCCATGGCGCTTGGGGCATTGCAAAGATGCAAGCTTTGGTTTCACAATGGAGGCAACGGAGGTGAGCTTGAGTTGAGAAATTAGTGCAGAGTGTCACGGAGTGTTACATAAAAGAGTGACAGGAGAGGAGAGGCAGAGTCCGATCCTCTAAATTAACTCAAAGTTTGAGTTTAGATCTAGACCGCCCGAGGTGTAATAAACGGAGGACCTTCGTGCCGAAATAGATCGGACGGTCCAGATATAATAACAAAATTTAAGTTACCTTAGTGGTTGTAAAAGCACTGGATCTGAGATGGTTGGATTAACTGTATGGTGTTTGTCTTGTTATTGGTTCTTTTGCTACTGGCTCACATGGGAGCTTCGAGTCGAGTTTTCCGTTGGAGAGAGCCTCTTGTCTTGTTTTGGTGTTTGCTGTACTGCGGAGATATTGGATGTCAGTCACATCGAAACCGGTCCAATGGAGACCGATCGGCAGGCAGTAGGATGCTTTAGCTATGCGTACATGAAAGGTTCCCCAAATGCTTTAGGTAGGGGCTGGATCTGGAAAATAATTTTTCCAGTTTAGACAGATTTGGAAATAAGTTGAATTTGAGTGTAGATTTTGAAATTTTGAATTTTTGAATTTTTTTTGGATATTAATAAAATATTTCGGTTCTGTTGTTAGTCGGAGTTAATTTATAAAAGAAGACAAAACACATTGATAGCTGTGATATTTCACAAATATTTACCACATTCATATAAAATTTGTTAAAACTATGTAATATTAAAAATATATTATTATTTCTAAGATAGATTATATAATTAAATTTGGTGTACTTTAAATATTATTTGATAACCAATCAAATGTTGAAAAACAACTTTTTTAATAATGTATATAGCTTAATTGAAGACGAATTAGTTTTCAAATAGATCATCTTTAAAATAGCAACTTTTAGAATGGCAGAGAACATATTTAAAATTCTATTCATCTGACTTTTATAAATGTTATGCCATATTTTTTTTGTCGAAAGTATATTACAAAAAAAGTTAGGAAATAAAAAAAGCAATATATATATATATATATGTCAAGATTTATTTTACAACAGAAAAGTTGCAATAAATCAATATTTATGAGATATTAGTCTTAAATAATTCATATAAAATTTTATTTTTTCCTAATTAATTATGATTCTTATCCGAATTTTTTAATTGTAAAAAAAATAGAAAATATTATTACATTTTATGCCGTAACAAAATGTGACAAAAAAAGTTTGACTGACACATCACGTCACGGCATATGTATAGTATATGACAGGTCAGGAAGTACTTGTTAATAATATATTAGTACATACTGTGATGATCCTGATCCTCAGTTCCTCACCAAGGAGACATTAATTAAGTTTGATCTCGTGCTCCTTTATTAAAAGAAAAACCAAAACCAATAAAATGTTGTCTTTTGAAAATGCACATGTGAAGGCGTGGGGTTCTCGTGTGGGATCCCTAGCTGCCAAAGTACCAATGCTACTAATTTCCCCATCAATGGTATATTGGTATTGGTAGTCTAGATGAATAGATTCAGATTGTGGCAACAATCAATCGTACGGTTTATATCTATAAATGTTGGCACTTGGCAGCCTCAACCCTCAAATGATTATTACTGTTTACTGTTTAGGCTTGTGAAAGAGAGAGGTGCTGAGGTGGTACATTAATTACAACTATCACAATCATTTCCATTGTATCTACAATTCTAGATGAAAAAGAAAACACAAAAGGAACTTACGGACAACAATTAATTATTTCAATGCTATCAATGCTCTCAATGCTCTCAATGCTCTCAATGAATGTGGGGCCGGAATATATATAGCCACTAGTCGTTTGTTCCTTTTTGGGAAGTAAACAGTTTGATGGCAATTATTATGTGTAATCAACATGTTTGAACAAAATGAGAAAGGCATATTATAGTTATCTCAAACACCTGCAATTTTTTTATTTTTTGACAATTTAAAAAAAAAATGCTACAATCCAAAATTAAAATTAAATATGGTGGGTTAAAAGTCTTGCACTATGAAGATTAATTAGACTGGATATTTTTATAGGACAAGAGGAAGAGAAGACTAAAATGCTACAATCCCAAACATGCGATCAAAACGGGTCAACACATCTAACGGTCTGAACAGAGTGAGAAAAATAGAATGGAACGGCACGTTACGCGTGTCAGTTACGTATTGTGGCTCATGTGTTTCATGCCGTGACCATTTGCGTGTCGTGATCATCTTTTGAAAATTTAACACGACACGTCACATGAAAAATCTGGTCACCGCACATGGTCACGCGAGTCACGTGTAAAATAGGCCGGTTAGATCTTCATCAAATGATGAATCTTGAATAAACTAACCTAAATTATGAAAAAAGAAAAATAGTTAAACGTAACAAACATAACTAATCATATTTGAACACGACATGTTTGATCACGGCACATTTGAGCACAATGTGACTCACGTACCATGACCTTCTTTGTGCCGTGACCACTTCACAACATTTTAATCAGACCTAGAGTCTCTAGGTCTGAACATATAACATAGCCTACTGATGCTCATAAATTTCTCTTTTTTTCTTCTTAAAAGAAATGATATTTTCCATACCAACCGCCCCTTATTTACTGTAACAAATCAAATTACAGTATCTCGGATCATTAAAACTCGCGCCAATCAAAAACAAACAAAACCTATTAGAAAGTACATTCAGACTCAGTGAGAAAAACAAGGAAAAGCAGACATGACAGCAACCTTTCTCAGCAATTTAGCAAATCAACCCACTTGGCACTAGTCCCCGTATGTGTACTGAGTACTGATGTTCATAATTGATTTCTAGTACACAATTTTACCATGTCATTCAAAAAAGAGTGTCATATTGCCATTCTCCAACAATTTTACATAGGAAAGTTGCAGATAGCAGCAGCTCACTGTTTGTTAGTCAGGTGGGCTTGTTCAATAAGCGAACAAGAAAACAAGGATTATTTTTAATTAAAGTGAAGAAAATCAAGACATACACAGAAGACTACAAATCCAGAACCTAAGATCTACCAAACAAACTGGCAGGAAATTTGTCCATCTCCAATGATTTGATTTGTAGAACGTTAAGAAAAATAATTTGGTAGGAAAGAGAGAGAAGAAACAATTTCAGAATATGCATTCACCAGATTAGAGAAATTGGCCGAGGCTGCCAAGTACACAACTCCCTCTTCCCTCTCTCTCAGTCTCTCTTGAAAAGAAGGTAGTGGCTGCCTTTTGCATTGAGAGAGAGAGAGAGAGAGAGAGAGTTGTGTATTTCCTTCACAGCATCAGTATTTCCCAAATTTAATGAAGACATTTGTGAGTCAAATGATGCTCTCTCTCACACACGCGCACAGCCAACCTGAGAACTTTAGAATCAAATGATGCTCTAGAAACAAAAAATTATATATGAAGACATCCACTTGAACTCTTGAAGTCATATCTAGAATACAAAACACAGAAATAAGAGAACACAATTCAAATTTACAAACTTTTTACACTACAGCCCCAGTTGTTCCAGCCTTTTATGAATCTCTAATCAAATTTGTTGGCTCGCTCAAAACAAACTTCGGAAGCTCATATTTGTTACCTACAAAATAGTTTCAATTAACTAGCCAGTCCTCAATAAAACAAAAGATAATGAGCATGTCAACTAAAAAGAAATCAGTTATGAAGCACTAGTTGCTATCAACCATGTACTGGATGTTGTGGAGTAACAATAGTTTCTTGCCAGTTAATCTTTGATTCAATCTCTTTTGGCTTTATGGTCTAGATGCTATGTAGGGGTCAAAGTCAGAGTAAGGCTTATAAATCAAGATCTAGCCAATAAAGCTCTCTACCAGTAGAGGTACATATAATGGTACCAAGCTACCCATACAGAAGTACCAGTCTATGCTCGTCAGTCAGGTCGAAATTGTAATTGTTCATATAATATAAATAATTTCTGTATTGTTTGTCCATTAAAAAAAATAATAACAGAATCACGAGGTTTTGGTAAATTAGGATACCTAAAGCATCGTAACAAAGTGACAAATCAGGATTGGAAACAATGATCCCAGCACTATCAATTATTGTTTGCGCAAGGCTCAACTCAGCCTCTGTTGCAGCTTTAAGTGCATCCCATATCTCTAAACAACACACAACAACAAAAAAAGAAAACAGACAACAATTAGAATGTTTTCTTTTCCACTAATACAATGCAACGTTATCCAAATTGGTTACATCTAAGTAACAACCACGGATCAAAATACTGCATATTCGCACTGTACAGTAAAGCCTAAGACCAGATTAGCTATGAGACATAATTTATCTACAATTTTGAGGTGGTAATTATGCAATTTATATAAACATTATTATTTATGTTTAATTGTGTTAAGTAGGAGATCGTGACATGTTCCAGAACATTTGAGTCAAAACAGCAATAAAACAGATCAGTCATGAGACTTAATTTATCTACAATTTTGAGGTGGTATTTATGCAGTTTATATAAATTCTATTATTTATGTTTGAATTGTGTTAAGCATGAGACCATGAATTTTTTCAGCACATTTGAGTGAAAACAGCAATAAAGAACAGCATGGTACCAGTCTTTACAATTTAAATTAAAAACTTTTTGAAATAATAAATAGAAACCTTTGCGACCACCATAGTGAGGAGAAGTGTCCCAGAATTCATCTCGCATTTGCCTCAGCTGTTCTATAGTTATTGCTTCTGTGTGCTTCCATGGCTTAGGCTTCCTCAATTTCTTTCCAGTCTCTTGAATTATACAAATTGCAGGGTTATAAATGAACAAATGGCAAATAAAAGAAAAAGTTCATATGAGCTCTTATTAATATATGTCACTTCCAACCCCTCCCCTTCTAATGTCTAGAAAGAGAACCCAAAAAAGAACTGATTTCACCTTACTTACTGTCGAGAGAGAAAGAGTGGTTGGAGGGTTACTTTAGGACTTTAGGTATTAATATTATTCGAAAAGAATATGCTGGTAAAAAAGTAATATAATGTGCGTTTTATTTACTATGTTTGTAGGCAAGTGCAAGATATTTGAATTGTTTATTAGATTCTCATTCGCCGGGTTTGCATGACAATTTAGACTTTGTAGGTTTCATAATAATTGAAAGGGAGAGGGAGAGGGAGAGGGAGAGGGAGAGGGAGAGGGAGAGCTGTCAAAAGAACAATAAATTACTACTTGCCCATACTATAATGCCCGCAGCTGCAACCAGCACAAGTTTACCGAAAAAGCTAATTAAATAGCATCCACAAACCCTATTAATTTCATTACATTTATTTATTTCTTTCTTCTTTTTCCTTTATTTTTCATACAAGAGAAATCAACGTCACATAAGCCCTAGTTGCCCCAAATCAAATCAAATCAAAAAAGCATCACCACTTGCGTCGTGTAATATAATAAGCACTTGTAAAAATTTCATATGGAACTGCTAACCACAACATGTCAACTATTCATACAAACGTCACCTCTGCATCAAATCTAAAACATCAATCTTATCCTACTAAAATTGCTCATGATAATGACCTTTCTTCTACTGCATATCTCATAAAATATTCACATATCAGATTGCACAAGTAATTTAGCATCATTACTCAGACATTAATGAATTCGGTCCCACACTGTACTATCTACGATAATCTCTACAGTTCTAATTATCAATCTCGTAAAGAAAAATCTTCGAATTGCTTACTGTCTTCGCAATTCCAGATCTAAACCGACCAAATTGTAAAATCACTTAAAACGAATTGAAAGCCAAAAAAAAAAGTATTAACTGAAAGATCTTTAATTGAACAATAGTAGGTTCAAAAACAGTAAAAAAATCCAAAATTTTCCCAAATCGGATTAAAACTCTGAAATAAAGAAGAAAGTCACCTTCTGCGCCTCTAGGCGTGGATCCAGCGCACCCCATCGAGGCGTCGCGACCTCTGTTTCTCGCGCGACAAATAAATGGATAAATTGTTCGTCGTGAATCTATAGACTATAGAGGGATAGTGTGAAGAAGGGATCGATCAGTGTACCCTGTGAGGTCAAGACTCAAAGAGTACAGAGAAAAAGGGGATGTTGAAGTCTCTAGTGAAAGAATGGAGCTTGCGCGTTAATTAATATTTAATACACGGGATTAGGAATCATTATTGTTCGTCTGTGCCCAACTTCCTTGACACCTTCGTGTAGCAAGCTATATATAAAGTGATCTTGATTCTCACTGCCAGTAGACTGCTACGCGAAAAATTACCACATCGTGCCATAAAAGATTTGTCTGTTATGAGTTGAGCTCGCTTTTACTGTATCTGTAATTCTGTATGTAAATAAATAAATCCAAACCGGGGCGGAGAGGAATAGGATGAGGATCCGATGCACCCAGATTTCTTGTGGACTCGACCGAGCATGTAGAGAAATTTATTTCGTGAGGTGACTGACAATGCTAAATTGCTAATTGAGTTGGAATTATTTCACAAATGTCAATCATAAAACGGTGTTAAACGGTGGTCTAGAAAAGTGTGATTGAGAATCAGTAATTTCAACTCTCATTTTTATTATTATTATTTTCTATTGTTTGATTTGCATCAAGATCCGCGCATAATATCAATCGAACTATCATTCATTTATAGCTGAGAATAATTAAACAATAGAAATTCTACAATTTCTCATGCAACCAACTATAATATAATGATAAATGGTAAAACAACAAGTTAATTTATATTGAAATTGAAAATGCCATACAAAAATCAGCATATGAATTTCTACCATCCACATGGTGAAGTTTGCACATTTACTCCACCTATAATTACAGGATTTTGATTGTCTCTAATTTTTTAATTTCTATCATATTTCTCTAGCAATTTTTTAATTTCTATCAATTTTTAGATCAAGTTTAATTCTATTTTGAAGATGTTTATCTCGTTATCGAAAATTAAAAACCATTCACCATACTAATAATAGTCTAGCGATTATTGGGACCCTCTATTAAGAAATATAGATTGTTATTTAAATATATGTGTAGCATTGTATAATATATTTCCTAATAAAAGTAGTTCGCTTTTTACTATGGTAGGACTCACCAGCTGCATTTATTTTTTTAATTAGTGTAACTAATTTGAGGTATATCTAAATCCAGTTGCTTCTAAGCTGAACATCTAAATGTATATATAATAAAACAATATGTCTAAAGGGATTGGGTTTTGTCCAAAGGGCTTTGGACAAAGCCTCATTTAAAGTCAACTTAAACATCCGATTTGCATTGAGATTTGTGCAAACATATTTAAAACTTAATAACTTTAATTGGGTCCTTGAATCTAAATGTTTATACGAATTTTGATGCAGATCAGACGGTTTAGGCCAGACTTTGGATGAGACTTTGTCCAAAGCCGGTCTAGGTCCGATGACTATTGGTAGTTTCCCATGCGCTTTAAGATTTGTCTACATCCCGCTCTGAGATTCACGCACACGGATTTTAAAGCGCATCATATGACGATGGGTTAATAAAGTCTATAGCACATACATGATAACCACCATACATATGAGAGTAATACAAAATGATAACCACACATATTAAGCCAATTCATTATAGAAAAATATAGCACATAATATTATCCATAAGCATTAAACTAGAAATTACGTACTGTCTTCAAACGCTAAGTAAAACCACAAATACCAAACACAACAGATAAGAACATGACATCAGAGTAAAACAAACTAAAACAGTTTGGCCCGCCATGACATCAGAACACATCAATCCAATGAATAAAACCCTTAATTATACTCGAAATGCCTCTGAGGTCTTCATTGCGATAAATTCATCCCAGACCCCTGCCTCGATCCATGGGTACTCGTCAAAAGTCATTTTTTGAGTATTCATGTAGCGGTTTACGAGCTCGGTCTTGAAGCCCTTCCATGCTGCATTCACTACTAGAATTTTGGTTTATTACATGGGTAGCACTTAGTTGTTACATGGGCGTGAAGGGCGCATGCAAAAGAAATGACATTTCTGACATAATAGTATATGTTGCATGGGTGTTCCATAGAAAAAGTAACGCATGCAAAAGATTTGACGTTTAACCATGCAATTGTCTCTTATCGACCCATGCAAATAATAATTGACGACTCATGACCCGCTAGCCATGCCATATAGTATATTTTAATGAATGTCCATGAGGCTGCAGAATTGAGACTAAATAGTTGCAAGGGCTTTCTCATGTAACAAGTTTTGATGATTTTTTTTTATTATTTTATTCTAAAAGTCAATGTAAGAAGTCATACACTACCCATGTAATAAGTCTACATAATTGAGACGAAACTGTTCCAAGGACTTACCCATGTAACAAGTTTTGATGATTCTTTTTTTATTATTTTATTCCAAAAGTCTATATAAAAAGTCCTACACTACCCATGTAAGTAGTCCGGATTGTCGAGAACTATTAATTGCATGCGACTACCATGTTTTTATCTAAAAGTTTTGAATTCCTGAACAAAGTCTTTTCTGTATATATTTGATCTCTACTTTCAAATTGAATATATTTTGTCACAGAATTACAACAGTATATTAAAAAGTAGAGAAATTTATATATATCCCATCAAAACTTCTCTTGTTAGATATTTCTCCAGAAACTCAAAATTTAATTATTTTCCAATCAAAACTTAATTGTTTTATTTATATCCCCATTTCTTCATTTATCTATTTAAAATTTAAAATTAATATTACTATAAAGTTTAAAAGACGATTTTGCCCTTCATCAATTACTGTGCTAATCCTTTTTCTCCTCATTTCTTTCCCGCTACCGCTAAGGCGCTAACCTACGACGCCTTCATCACCAACGTCAAACTAGCAAGTAAACTATGAGTATTAACCATAGCCTTCATCACCAACGTCAAACTAGCAAGTATCAAATTTATACTTACTGAATTCAGCTATTACTGATTCTTTATCCACATCTTCATATCGATTACTTGCCACAGTAAAGGACAAACTATTCTGCCTGATTTGGAAGATCGTTAATATTGGAAACGTGTTTAGCATAGTTTACATCAACGAAATCAAATAAATTAACCATAAAAATACATGCATTTGTTGCCCTTTTTTTTTTAAATAGAAAAATACAAATAAAATATAAGTTAGGGACCTCAATATAAAAATCTCATGTACTGTTCTGACAAGGCCCATGTAAACCATATAAAATGACTCTGATAAAAAAAGGAGGAACTGAATACTTGATCTCTTGATTGTTGATCTTTGCTCTTCTCATGCATATAATCCAAGATTAAAACCCCCAAAACATATTTGAAGTTAGTAACTGTGTGTATGTCAATGTTAAAATTTCCTAGACCAATCCCAAGTACACCCATAAGTGATGTACCAGGTAACTAAATAAGAGAAAACAAAGTGGCAAACTGTTGGTACCAAATAGCCCCAAAACATCACTCTATACAAACCAATATTAGAACCATATCTACACTTTGAATTTGATCAAACTGTTTTATGAGATAATAAATGACATTTTCATGGACAAACAAAAACAAATTTCATATTTTTTTGATTTTTGTACAATTTCTGAGAGCATTTTAAAATTATGATTCTGAAAAAAAAAATGATACTGTACCAGGCTGGTACACGGACTGCCTCTCACAAAATCAAACATCTGACATAGCTAGAGGTCTCAGAAAAATTTGAAATTTGCTAGGATAAAAGCTTACACTCTCCTGAGAATTTTAGACACCAAGAACACAAATTTTGGCCTTGTAGATCGGCCTGTGCAAAATTCACAAAATAGGTTGTCAGAATAGCAAAACTGCTATTTCTGAGAATATCAAGATTAACACATATTTCTTTGACAGACAGAGGCGCATCAATTGACATTGAGATTATGGTGATAATCTAGCAAGGTCATCTATACACAAGGAAGACTATTGGATACCCATACTTGACCATCGAAATGCCCTCAAGTTATATTTTACTATTGATACCAAAGGATATGTACCAGTCTACTGAAATACAGTAAATTGTGATTCAAATAATGAGTAAATCATGATTAGGAGTACATGCAGGTGAAAGGTTTATTCCATAAACTAGTTCTCAGCAGTTAGAACTAAAAACTGTAGTGAAGATATTTGCATTGTCAATTTCTTGTATTCTAACTGATGACTTAAGGCCGTGTGAAATATCACAAGAATCTTGCTTTAATTGCTTCAAGCATTTCTATTGCTTTAATATGACTTGTATCAATCCACGGATGTATTGTTTTAATGAATCAAGAATTAATCAATCGATTGCATAAAATCAGGCTCCAGCTCAATTTATGAGTAAAGGAGAACTTACAAAAAAAAAGAAAACAATTTGTTCCAAGTATATTTAATGTGTATACCAGTATCTGGTACAGTAAATTGTGAACAATTTATAAATGAAATCTAAAGTTTTTGTTTGAGCTTGAAACAACATTTGTCAAGAGCTTGAAACAACAATTCACCTGATCACCCAATAGGAGTCCCAGTAATAAAGCTCTTGAAATATTGACCCTGGAACAATAACAGTACCCGGTAAGTACAGTAATGTATGCCTTTCGGGCCGTGACCTAACTTCATCCGAAACCCGTCTCGACAAGTTCTTCCAGATCGCATGCACCTCCAAATTAAAGCCCATTCCCTCATCCCCTCATTCTCCACTTAACCTAGATTCATTCATTAATCGAGAGTTCAAATCAAGTATTGTGCTCTATCTCAGACTCCATCTTTGACTAAATTTTTGACCGGCCAACAACACAAAGGAGTTGGTACCTTAATACCAAGTATATATTGTGCCCTTTCTCGCTGCTGTCTCCCTCTCTCTCTCTCTCTCTCTCTCTCTCTCTCTCTCTCTCTCTCTCTCTCACTCGCCGAACCCAAATCAGATATGGTCTCCCCCCTCCGCGCGACCACTGCCGACGCTTGCCGACCTCTCGTGACACATACTACTAGGCTTAATTTCCTGGTGTCTCTCCCCCCTCTCTTGACGAACTCCAGCAAAGCCTGCGATGTGTCGCGTGGAGGGGAGCCAGTGGTCACGTCGCCAGTGGTCGCGTGTTACAAAGAGATAAACATAATAAGAGATAAAAAGAGAGAGAGAGAGAGAGAGAGAGAGAGAGACAACCAAACAGATAGCACTAGCAGCCTATACAATCCAATTATCATTTTTGACTATGATTGGTTCTAGAATGTTTATTTCTAGACTAATTTTTTTTATTTTTTCTTTATTAATTAACATTTAATTTTGTCTAGCACTCTAAAAAGGGGTCTAATCAAAATTTCATATACACCAAGATTTTGATTTTAATAGAAATAGTTTGTATCTTATAGTTTTTTTTTTTTTTATTGTATATATGGTCTATTAAAGATGTAATAAAAGTATTTTACTCTCAGTTTTCTTGTAAGTTTTTGATGATATGAACTCGGTTCTTGGCAGTCTCTAGCAAACTTTAAAAAAAAAAAATATCAAAAAGTTTGGAGAATATATTGTGTTGAAGAAAAAAATACACATTTAAAACTCGCGCCTTTGTTTAATAATCTGGACAAAAAACAACGTGTGTTATTGTTATGCCATTTATGTAGATAAGAAAGGTTGACAAAATTTTGTTTCCTACCAAAACAAAAGTAAATTTAGTTGGTTCAACCGAAATAAGCACGTAATTAATTAGCAAATATGTACAATAAATAATTGCACATGATGAATATTGTTTATTTCCGTGGTTAATTTGTGTGTAACAAGAGCACAATAATCAACATAAAATCTTTAGTATTATTTAAACTGCTACAATAGAAAAATAAACTATTGTCCACTTTTCATGTTGATCGAATCATCCTTTTGATATTATTGAGCTCCCAAAAAGATAGATTAGATACTATCCAAATTTTATTTAAAATATTTAATCACATATTTCAAATATTTAATTAGACGGAAAAGACTAAATTTTTTATTCATATCCTCAATTAAAAAAAATTACACAAATGTCCTTGATTTCTTTTTTTTTAGAAAAATTCCCCAACCACTAGAAAATTTAGCAGTTGTTTTTTAAAAGAAAATGTGACGTTCATTTCTTATTACAAAAAACATTGATGTTTTAACATTAAAATAATGATATTTTTAGGGTATAAAATATAGGCGCGTTTTTGATGTTTTTGCATTGAAATTTCTATACCCTTGTGCTAGGATTAATTAGAGTATAAAATATTTGTGCGTCATTAATATTTTTGCAATAAAATAGCGATGCATTTGTGTTGAGATTAACCAGAGTATAAATTATCGGCGCACCGATAATTTCAATGATAATTTCGATAAATTTAGATCCAGTGAAGTAACTTAATTTTTGAATTTTAGATTGGGACCGTCTGATTAATCCATCTCGAAATGGAGCGCACACATCTCGACTGACAGATTTGAATCCTGAGACGATCCTAGCGACGAATTTGAATCGGATGGTCTCAATCAAAACTCAAAAATTGAGTTACTTTAGGTGATCCGGACCCTCCAACGATAGGGTCCGACTCCGCTGCTTTTCTTAGAGAAAGGCAGCAACCTCCTTTTCCGATCCGAACCATTCAAAAATTTGCATTCACGTATCTCGATAAAACAACTTTTTTCATACACAAATCTCAACGAATTTGAATGGTTCGGATCGGAAAAGGAGGTTGCTGCTTTTCTCTAAGAAAAGCAGCGCAGTCGGATCCCAACGATAACCTAAAACGGATCGGAAGACTTGGGACCTACTATCCCATTTGGAAACAAATCTGCTGTTATTCTGATCTAAACCGTTGTTCTTTGTTAAGATTGGTGCAACAAACTTACTTTGTGGACATTGGCGCATGGAAAAATTTGAACGGTCGGGATCTGAATAACTGCAGATTTATTTCCTTGTCATTTACAATACTGATCTGATCTCGCTCTCGCACCGTCTGGAAATCCCTCGTGGATTCTCATAAGCTGCCACCGCATCGTTCTCATATCGCTCTCAGCACATTGCGTTGCGTTTCTTTCCATTTTCGTTGCGAAAAGTGCAAAGCAAACCCCTTCCTTCCCATCTCTCTCCGAACGTCCGAATCGATCGATCTCGATCCGGCATTGGTGACTTCCCTGTTGCTTCAGAGAAAGGATAGTCGATTTAGTAGCAGCAGGAGGAAGAGATCTAGGGTTTTAAGATGAATATCTTCAGATTCGCCGGAGATATGACGCATCTTTTTAGCGTCCTAGTGCTTCTTCTCAAGATCTATGCCACCAAATCGTGCTCTGGTTCGTATTTCTTCTATTAAGCGCTGTATCACTATGAGCGATTCTAGTTCACTTTGAATAATTAGATAATTAATTGTACTCGTGAAACTCTTCCTGTGGACTGCTTTGTCAGTTTGATTGTTTTAGTAAATTCCAGTTACACACTTACCAGTATTGTCCTTTTCTGTCAATAACTTCGAAAATGTGAAGCATATGAAGAAAATTTCTCCTCATCCTTCCAATTTAAGTCGTCAATTAAATTTACACACTGTGCTAGCTTTTCAATGTTTGTAGAATTTGCAATAATACATTGTTTGTCTAATCTCTCTCTTTTTTCTTTTTTTTTTAAATCCAGGGGTCTCACTAAAAACTCAAGAGCTGTATGCGCTAGTGTTTGTCACGCGATATCTCGATCTCTTCACAGATTTCATATCTGTGTATAATACATTCATGAAAATTGTTTTTATTTTGAGCTCACTTGCTATTGTATGGTATATGAGAAAACATCCATTGGTGCGGCGCACTTATGACAAGGAGCTTGATACATTTAGGCATTATATTTTGGTGGTAGTTAGCTTTCTGTTAGCGCTTTTATTTCACGACCGGCTCACAACAAAAGAGGTAAATTTGATAACTTAATAATCTATTTGAAATAGAAAATTTTAATTGCAAGTGGCTTAGACTTGGTATTAATTGTGCACCTTAAATTATTGTACTATTTTATCATGCACATTGAAAATAGTTCTTATAAAATTCCTTAGTATAAATTGGAAGACAAAAGTTCACATGGGGTAAATGCTGCTTAACTAATTAAATCTGTTGACTGTTAATTTGTCATCTATGCCAACAAAAAAATTTCATGGTTATTACAAATTTCATTTGAACCAAATCTCATAAATTGGAAGAGAAAGTTCATATGGGGTAAATGCCGCTTAACTAACTAAATCTGTTGAATGTTTAATTTGTCAATATCTATGCCAACATAAAATTTTCAAGGTTATTACCAATTCCATTTGAACCATGTCTCATCTGCTGGCAAATTCAAATAGTTGTAATTTAGTTCAAAATCTTGTAAGGATAGCTTTTCTGGTACCTTGTTCAAAGTGGAATGAAGAATTTAGCAGAGACAGCTTCTTACATTAAACAAAGAAAAGCCCTCATTATGAATTACTCTACATTTTCTAATATGGTGAAATTTGAATTACCAATAGGTGTTCTGGGCATTTTCTATATATCTAGAAGCAGTTGCTATTCTTCCCCAGTTGGTCCTTTTGCAAAGAAGTGGAAATGTTGACAATTTGACAGGCCAATATTGTCTCTTCCTTGGGTAAGATTTCACTGATATATACTATTTCATATTGTTCTTTCTGTTTTTTCATGTATGTATTCTATTGGAAAAAATGGTGAATAAAGCACGAAAAAAGCCCAAATTAGCACAACAGCGTATTGAAAAGAAAGTTTGAATTTGTTATAACTCGTAAATAATTATTTGCTTATTGCTTTGCCTTTGGATTTGAGATGCTGATAACTAAATTCTGTGACAGTGCTTATCGTGCCTTCTACGTGCTAAATTGGATTTATCGCTACTTCACCGAGGGTCACTACTTTCGCTTGATTCGTAAGACAAATTATTTAGTTCGCACTTTCATCAAAATTGAGTTGAATTAAGCCTTCATTTATTTGAAAAAGATATGAAAGAGCAAGTTCAGTATTCATTTCTGATAATACATATTTACTTTTGTTTCAGTGTTCAACTGAATACTTACTACTATAAAAACCTCAAATATCATGCATAGTGCAACAAAATGAGAAAAGAGATTAAGAACTTGCTCATCTATAAGATGCTTTATGGCTACACTTGTGATTTTTTGCATGAAATTTTTGGTACTTAATTTCTGCTGGTATGATATGGGAAAGTTTTACCTAATGATGCTGACTCTTGATAATTGTACAGCTTGGATTGCGGGGCTTGTTCAAACTGCTTTGTATGCCGACTTCTTCTATTACTACTTTTTGAGGTAAAGCTAAAACAAAAGTCCCTTTTATTTAAGGACTACAATGCAATATTTTTAGTGAATATTTGAGCAGGTTTTCCGCTGTAGATAATTTATCTTTAACGAAAATTTGTATGGGGTCTATAATTGAGTTGAGTTTTATAGAAGCCTTTCAAACATTAGATATCCACCAAAGAAAGCTCCATGAGAAAAAAAAAAATACCCAAATACTGGATGTCAAGTTTGCTAATAGCTTTTACCAGCTGATTATCAAGTACTTGGTTAATTCTTTTTTATTGTGTTGCAGTTGGAAGAACAATGCAAAGCTTCAATTACCTGCATGATGAATTTAGGTGTAAAACATAAAAATGCAACCCTAGGATGGAATGTTTTAGGTAGTCCATGGGCATAATTTTTTTTTTTCTTTTTACTTTTTAGCCTTTGGTGATACCTTCTTTGTTACACTTCTATTGGTTTTTTAAAATTGAATGTATATCTCTAACTCATAGTTGTGAAATATTCATGAGAACAACATTGGAACCTGAAATGCTGAATCCTTGTCAAACAAAACGCAAAATTTGTTGAATCTGAGGGTTTAGATGTCTCACTTTAATTATGTATATGACATGTGCCTTATTTACTTGTTGGTTCTTCTGTGCCTGTCTTCTCTTTATATGTCGCAAGAAATTGAAGTTGTCTAAGTTCATATTAGTTGGAATGTTTAATTGCTGTGGTTGATAGTACATGGCAAGATAACAGAAATACCTTGGGCAGTATGTTCTGATAGTATATTTTGCCAGTATGTTCTGATAGAGAGAGTTTTTTATTATGGTTCTGATAGAGATAATTTATTGTTATAAACGATTATTTGGGAGTTGTTGCACTGCCTATCTTTCTCATAATGTTTGTATTATGCATGAGAAATTAGTGTGCTTTTCCATTATCATACGAGAATATCATTGAGTACAGCTAGAACAAAATAACAACGATAACACATTGCAAGATTGTTATAACGAAACGAAACTTTATTTGGATATTAAATCTGCTGAGAGTTCATTAATTATGTCTAACAGGTAACAAACTCTTTTATTAAGCTACACTGGTACCATTACATAAAGGGACACCTTTGAGCGCTAGATGTATTTTGCTCTTCTTCAGCTGAGGCAAGCTTTGGGCCTTTAAGAAGCCCAGCCATGAATTCTCCCTGGTCATAGTAAATCTCCACTGTTTCAGCCCTCAATTGTTCATCCACCTGAAAAAAAAGAAAAAGTATTCAGACATTATCAACTTGAAACTTCATTATCTGATACTTTTAAATAGAACTTCACTTCATGTTTTTGTACCGTTTTATTTCATATTTCACATCTGATATTATCTGATCTTTTTAATATAAATGACATTGGGATATGTTTTTTTTTTGTTTTGTTTTTACCTTAAGAACAGCAATTCCGATGAACTCAACCATCTCTCCAGTCGGAGCGTGGTCTTTGAAGTTCCCTTCCATGTGGCCCCAGTGCCGGAACTTGAATGCCACCACTGGCGGGCCCGAGTACACCTCCAGCACCTCCCATGCAAACCCACGGGGAAATGCCGACCTAAAACCCTCGTGGGACGACTCAAACGTCTCATCCTTTGAGTTGTAGTATCCTTTCGGGCAGAGTTCAGCTGGCATGGATGTTGCCAGCAGAGCGTTATAACTGCCCAGAGATAGTGTTTCCTCACCTGAAAATAATTATTTGGTACTATAGTTAATATGCATTATTATGTGTCGATAATCAGATAATTAAATGTCGACAACAATAGATAAAAATTTTACTTTCGTGAAAAAAATTATGATTTTTGGTTTGATATAAATAGAAGAAGCCAGCATGAAAACAGCAGTATAACATTACTACCGGAGAGGGGCCGGCGGCCATTGACTGAGAGCGTGAATTTTTGAGGGTTGATGGATTTGAAGTCGGAGAGGTGCATCTTGTGTGAGAGTTCCATCTCCCATGTCTTTATTGCATTTTGTACTGTCTCTTCTAGAGAGCCCTTTGGCCATTCCTGTGTTATAACAAAAAAATGGAAAGAAAAGGCATTTATGATTTGTGGAAAGGAAAAAGCTTATCAAGTTTTGAATGCAGATTCCATCCCATTTATCTTAAAATCTAGAAAAGATTATAGGTTAAATCTGCCAGGATCACATTTAAGGTAGAGTGACCTTAGGCTCTCCAAAGAAATTTCTGAGATTATATTTATAGCAAGAGCTATCGGATCAAATTCGAATCAAATTGTTAATTAAAAGTACTTTCTAGCTAATTTATATATGATTATGAGTAGAAAAATTAAGTTACAAAATTGAAAACTTCCTAAGTTTGTATATGATTAAAAGTAGAAAAATAAATGCTCAGCCATTATTGAAAAAAAAAAAAAATTTCAAAGGAGAGAACATTTGATATGAGGTAGATCCGTTAATACCGATCGGATTTGCTTGAAATGATGAATTCAAATCTTTGAAACCGATATACTTCACGAGTGATGCGCTTACATGTAAAATTAATAAATTTTTGAATTAATCTAGTATAAAGTTAAGTGGTTAAAATATATAATGTTTATAAGTTAATTTTAATGTGTTTATTTTTCATTATTTTTTAACCGCTTGACTTTGTATACTAAATGAATTTTGAATTTTATAAATTTTACGTATAAACGCATCACTCGTAAAGTATACCAGTTTCAACTGTTTGAATTGAAATCAATTTGATAGATTTTGGAGTTGGTGAGCTTAAGAACACACTAGTTCTACTCTACAAATTAACTTGATCATCAGATTAATGGAGAGTGAATATTTCAGCATAGAAATATATCAAACTTGAAGATAGGAAGATATATCTGTCAAATATATTCAACAAAAACATATTTAATTAAACACGAAAACAGTTTTCCCTACGGGCTTAATTACCTAAAAAGAAAACAAGAATTAAAACAGTTGCAAATTTGGATTATCCACCATATATATATACCAGACGGATATATTGAATCTTGATATATAGAAACAAAAAGCGACAACAAAATCCGAGAAACAAGTCAAAATTTCACGCCACGAGGAGAATCTCTATGGCCAGGCCAGAGAATTGAAGGTATTAAAATTTCAACAAATCATATATATACCTTGGTTCTTTCTTGCTGAAAGAGTTGATTAACCAGATCATATTTGGGTGGTCCGCCATGCCTCCAGTGTGTATCCTTCTCTCCCTCTCCAACCAGGTACACTCGGTACTTATCTCCACCCTCCATTTAACTTTTCACAAAATTAATAATAACTTCTTCTAGCTATATCCTTCTCTGGATAAAATCAAGTTAAAATACGAAAGTGCATGTATATATTAAGGGGAGATTTAATTAAAGATCGATACACATGGAGAAACCAAAGAAGGCAATAAATCTTTTATATATAATTAAGGTATTAATTGCTCTTGATATATATATATATATATATATATATATATATATATATGTACACCTAATTCCCTCTCAGGAAATTAAGGAACATACACGTGGCGCTTTTGACCACGTGTCGTCAGAATAGTGCTCCTCGATCTGTGACGGATATGACCAATGATATATATATATAATTAGAAATGAGTGAGGCTATGGTGCTATGCATAGCACGGATGGCTAGTGTACTACGGCTCAATATGGTACTTTTTAAAATCCTAACTGTTGATCCGAACCGTTCAATATGATATCCATATGAATATGTACTTGCAAACTAAATTTTATATTTTTTTGAATTTTTTTACTATTTTTTAGATAGGTAGAAAAATCAGTGTTTTCTGAAAATTTTGGACCATCAAAATTCTACCTATCTAAAAAATAGTAAAAAAATTCAAAAAAATATAAAATTTAGTTTGCAAGTACATATTCATATGGTTATCACATTGAACGGTTCGGATCGACGGTTAGGATTTTAAAAAGTACCATATTGAGCCGTAGTACACTAGCCATCCGTGCTATGCATAGCACCATAGCCTCACTCATTAGAAATTATATAGAAAACAGCGTGTCAGTTACACTTGTTTGGTAAGTTGTGCGCGTGCCCGGATGTCTTATTCTGTATCGGTTATGTCTGGCACTATATCTTTTGTCAATTTAGCGTTTCACCTATAATAAATAATACAATTCACACTTTAGTAAAGGAACTGCTAGCTATACCCAGAGTGTACCTCCGTGTAAACTTTGATCGAGTGATTTTCTACCTATCTAAAAATAGTACATATTCTCAAAGATGTAAACTTTGATCTCAAGTACATTTGCATATGAAAATTATCTTTGATGGTTAGATCGAATGTCTGAACTTTGAAATTAAAAATATGAATTCATAGCATGAGTCAATCCGTAATATGCATATTATCATAACCTCACTCTAGATATATTCAATAACTTTTGATGGAATATCAAATAACACTTAAATTATATGAACACACAAATAATCTATAAGGCTATCCAAACGGTAGCCCAACTGGCGGCGGTACGGATCGACTCCTTCTTCATGCAAAGTCTTCAAGATCTCATACCGTTATTTCGTGTGTCAACAACACGGGATATGGAGAGGGTTTTAAGGTGGAAATGGACTGAGAGTGGCACTTTTACCGCAGCATTTGTTTATGCCATCATCCAAAATGGGGGTCTGACATGCCCGATACACAAGCTCCTTTGGAAGATTAAGGCGCCACACAAGGTCAGAGTCTTCCTTTGGCTAGCAGTCCAGAACAAAATACTCACCCAACAAGTTCTGGTTGGTAGGGGATGCTACGTTCCATATGGCTGCGTCTTATGCGGTGATAACGGCCAGGAGACGAGGGAACACATCCTTCTATCATGTCCGTATGCAAAAACTTTATGGTCAACATTACTTCACAGCACGGCTGTACTACCGATCTCTGCTTCCACCACCGTGGTCGATTTTTGGTTGTCCGGTAGGACCACAACGAATAAGGCGGCATGTCTTCGGTGGGACGTGACGTGGGCGGCTGGTGTGTGGGCACTGTGGGGGGAGAGGAATCGACGCACGTTTGCGGGAGATGAAAAGAGCGTTTTTCGGTTGAAGGCGGACGCTGACACCCGGATACAACAGTGGATTGCGGTCGTTTGAGCGACAGTGGGGGGCATGACACCAACTGTGGTCCGCGGGTTCTAGAATTCGTTATGCCTTGTATATGCTGTACTTCCGCATGATTTGTGTTTTTTCAAGGGTGGTAGTGTAAATAATTGTGAACTCTTTTTATTATTTTAATGAAATCGTCGGTAAGCGCTTTGCTCACTGACCTTAAAAAAAAAATAATCTATAAGGCTAACAATATACCTATAAGTTTTTTTTTTTTTTTCTATTTCTAAAATCTTTTTATGCGGCTATTTGTTTTTCTGTGTTTTGGTGCTGATTCAAAGTTGTAATGCAGTATCCAGGTGTAAAGAGAAAAGAAGAAACATCAAAAACCAAAAGAGTACAAAAAGAAGACATTAATTATATATAACAAACTTCCACATCAAAAGTCTTAATAAAAATGTGTCAAATAATATGAGGAAAAGTGGGCAGCATAATATTTTGCCCGGTGCCTATTTTCAATATTCAAAAATGGAAGACAAAGTGAGCATAATATTGTGTCAAATAAATGTAAGCCTTTTTTTTTTTTTTTCTTTTGCTTAAAATGGTTAAAGACAAAGTGAGCCTACATGATACATAAACAACACACACACACTCTTTCTATATTTTACTTAACTAGAGCTTTGAGAAAATGAAGGACTTAATTTCCATTTGTGGGAGGCCTTTTTATAGGCTTGGAAATTAATTAGGATCATGCATGCAGCATCTTTGAGCTAGGTGGCCTAATTAATATCATCATCGATCCTTCACTTGTGATCAAATGGCTTGAGTTAGTTTAGGTGCACATAGACATAGCATCTTCTCATGCCACCAATAGTATTGCTGATTCCTTGCATTTTTTTTTTTTTTTAATTTAAGATTCCTTGCATGTTCCTTCTTTTAACATTGCCCTACGGCCCTACCATAAACAAACACGTGTCTAGGCTGCTAAGCAGACAAGTGCTCAAAAGATTGCCTTCTTTGGTGTCATGATATATATATATATGTCGCCGGCACAGTTTTAGAGCTTAAGCTAATCCAATACGAATTCTAGCTTGTGTTTCACAGCTTAATTATTAACATGCCAGCTAGTACCCTTTCATGCATGTATGGTTCCATTAATTGGCAGGCATCGTTTCAAACCCGATCGATTAACAATTTAACAGGTCAGGTAGCATCGTTTGTCTGAGTCTTCCTTGTACAAAGAATATGCGTTATATATATATTAATTCCTCTTCAGTATAAGTGGATCCATCAGCTTCACATAATTAATTATTACCGACAGACTAGCTAGTGATATATCGATCGATCGCTTATTTAACACGTTAGGTACGTCACTGAACATCAATAATTGGAAAATTTTAATATATACATAACATAACATATAATCTAAGAAGTTTGTAATGCACTAAATTATAATAATTTAAATTAGTCGACTAGCTGATATATATATATGTAGACTAGCTAGCTTGGTCAGCTTAAAATAACATAACATATATATGGGACTAAA
Organism: Carex myosuroides; assembly: GCA_028015225.1. Classification (NCBI taxonomy): domain Eukaryota; kingdom Viridiplantae; phylum Streptophyta; class Magnoliopsida; order Poales; family Cyperaceae; genus Carex; species Carex myosuroides. Next base: position 8,537,861 of record CM051489.1, on the reverse strand, counting down.
TATATATATGTTTAATTAGTGTTCGTTGTATCAGCGCTTTCGCAGCATGTATGAAAGTCAACAAACACTAATTAAACATATATTTAGTCTCATCTTTCTACGGAGCCGTAGAAGTCGCATGTTCAATTCTTGAAAATAACATCTAAAAATGCTAAGGTGTACCGGGACCTTGAATAAAAACAAACACTAAACATTAATTAATTATTAATACAACAAATTAACACTTAATTAATGAGTTATATATAAGTACCTCTTGTTGTTAGAAATTTAACTGCAAGAAATAAAATCGGATAACAGAAAATAAATAATAATTAATGTTGTTAGAAATTTACTACAAGATATAAAATTAGATAAACAACAACAACAACAATCAAGCTTTTAGTCTCAAACAAGTTGGAGTGGGCTAGAAAATGAAACCCAATAATAATAAAAAAAAGTCAAGGTAGATAGTAATAAAATAGTAATAAAAATAATAATAGACTACTACTAATAGTAATAATGGTATTAATAATAATAGTAATAATAGTAAAACTAATACTAACTATATTATGTCTAAAAAATTGGATAATAATAGAAAATAAATAATAATTAAAATTTTTTACCAAAGAAATGAAATAAATTAAGAAAATCAAGTTGAAACAATAGTACCTAGATCTTGTATGAAACATTGTCTTTAGGCATGATACGTCCTATCTCGGAAGATGAGGCCGTATGGAAGATTGGGCTGAGTTGGATTCGCCCTGCCAAAGGATGACAGGCCGAGGTATGGATCGAGTTAAGAACTCGGGGTAGATTGTGAGAGATTCGGACTCTGACCTGTATGATCTCTCTCATAGTTCAAAATTGCCTCCCCCGTTTCATGGGGATCACTGCCTTATATAGTCCAGCCATAACTACCATCTCGGGCGTTTATGGAGGAACGTGGGCAGTTATGTCGCCCGTTACTGGGACGTGGGCATTAAACCAGCCGTTTCTGGGACGTGGGAATTAAGCTAACCGTTTCCACGGCTATCCCGTATGTCGGTTGGCCTAAGTCTATTTTAGGGCTCTAATTTGAGGCCACTGTATTGGGCCCTGGCTTAACAAACCCTTGGGCTTTTTATATGACGTCGGGTTGGCCTTGTAAAGGTCCGAATCCCAGTCTTTCATGGCCCAGTTGAGAACAAGTAAAAGGGCCTGTGGAACATGGCCCTATCATTAGCCCCCGAAGTCGGAATGCATCGGCGAGATGCTTTCGACTTGAAGGTGAATAACTCGTAAAACAAGGTTTCTATTACCGACATTTGTATATTAGTCGTGCTGTAATAACTCGGGTGTGGCATACATCAGTATGTATCCGATAGTTAATGAGTAGTTCTTTTTTTTTTAGTGATTTTGAATAAGAAAAAGCAAGAAAGATACAAGATAAAATCTAGATTAACTAAGCAAGGTAAAATCTAACTAGGCAATTGGTTACCGTCCCCGGCAACGGCGCCAAAAACTTGTTCGCGCAGAAGCGCAACGCAAGTTTCGGTACGCTTGAGGGCGTACCTTTTAAAACCGCGTTTACACTTCACGAGTAAGGGTTGCAAGTGCACAACCCCTATCGAGTAGTATAATCGGGTATCGATCCACAGGGACGGTTAATTGCGAGGTTAGATTCTATCAAACTCAATCAAAAACTAGAAGTGAAAAAGGTTTGGTTTGGTGTTTAATTTCCTAAAGGGTCAGATCAAACAATTCAAGAAGATGTAATAAAATGCTAGAAGAAATGTAAACTTTGTTTTGATTATGGATAAAAGGCGTTTCCAGGGTTTCAGACTTCATCTCTGATCTGCCTCTAGTGGTACGGCCCGTACCAAGTTGGTACGGCTAGGCCGTACTTCACTTGGTAAGGCAAGGCCGTACCACCCTGGTAAGACCCGTACTGGCTTCCCAGAACAGAACCTACCAGTTCGAGTGAATGCATTTCCTTGCTGGTACCTTGTGCTAAACTCTTTAGAAAGGTTCAATTGACCATACCTAAGGTTCCTAACCCTCAACCATCGTTTGTTGGATCAAGATCTAGGTTGGAATGCAATTGATTGCCTTTTAGGGATTTCTACACCTCAACTCTCGTGTGTTGGTACAGATCTACCCTAGCTGGTTGATTGGAGGTCTAAGGCACCCTCTAATCTGTCGATTAGAGGAGAATTCAACCTCTCGGCTTCAATTCGAACTATTCTACCCTAAGCATTTGATTTGGATGAGAGATTGAGATGATCACATGACCTTGATAGGTTCGATCTAAACCTAGAGGCACATCATACAAAAATCACAGCAAGCAAAGCAAAAGATATCAAAGTAAATCACAATCAATCAAACTAAAGAGTTCATACAAGATACAAGTCAAAGAAAGTCAAAACAAATCAAGAATCAATCTCTAACCCTAGAAACTAAAAGAACTACTCACAGCACATGATCTGACCTAAAAATACAATAAGAGGGATAGAGATAGCCATGGATCGAAGGGATCGAGAGGAGGAAGCTAGATCCGTCGAGTTTCGCCTCTTCCTCTTCCTTCCTTCTTGCTCTCAGCTCCTTAGCTCTCTTTCTCTCTCTTATTGTGCTCTCAAATGGATCTGGAATGGAATGGATTTTGAAATTGGAGAGTTCCCCGCTTTAAATAGCCTCTGCCAAAATTTGAATCTGTCAGGCCGCCTTTAGGTACGGCCCGTACCAAATTGGTACGGCCAGGCCGTACCAGGCGTGATGAGCTGAAAAATGGCTAAGTCCGGTAAGACCCGTACCAAACTTGGTAAGGGCCGTACCAGATCATCTCAAATCGTCGTTTCTTCGTGTGTTTTGCTCCAAGCCTGCAGAAAACAAACAAACACTTAGCAGTACCAAATTCTAAAGATATATCGATGAAATGCACATGATTCTGGTGAATTAGGGCACGAATCTGGTACTAAAACAGGCCTAAAATAGACTAAATATGCGAGGTATCAATACTATCTATTTTTTTTTAACAAGTAAGATGGTTTCCGAGTTAGTCAAAAATCAGCAAAAGAAGTGAATCATAGAAATTATAAGTAATCATTGATATCGTAAAAACAGAACAAGCCTAAATGTATAAGAAAACATCGAAATCATACAACGCCTCGATCTAGTAAAATATCGAAATCATACAACGCCTAATTAAACTAAACATGGAACATGAAATATATAGTGCCTGGAAGAATATTTCCACTTGTGGGTGCCATGTCTATCATGTCGCGCCTTCCAAGCACCTCATTACCCATGGTCAGCAAAAAGACGGGTGTGATGTCGTTTCTTGAAGGATACCTAATACATCTCGTTATCGGTGTCCTCAAAAAGGTTATCGTCGTTGAGTTCATGTTGGGTAGCGGTGTACAAACTCGGGCCGCCGGCATTACGAGATAAACACCCGGGGCACTTCCAAAACCGACGACAGGGGTCCGAACGGCCTTGGATGTCATAGTGGTGGAAGCAACTCCACTCGTAGCACATCCGGCATTTCACCATCTCGTGCTTGGCCCATTGGTCGTGGCATATGACACACCAACGCAACTTGGGCTCTAAATCAAATTTGTAGATGTCGTTCTCATCCACCTTAGTGAACGAGGGTGCCCCTGCAAGGGTGAGGTCGATGAGGTCGCAAATTTGGAGGTCCTCGTTCCCGAGCATCCAATCCAAATCCTCCTCGGGAAAATGTTGGAGTAGAGTCCATCTCTCAGGCCGAGATAAGACCCGTCGCGGGATATGAGAGCGACGGTGATTGGAGCGAGGTTGGTTGCGGTTACGTTTGGGAGCCTGGTCATGGCTACTCTGACCCTGGTCGAGGGGTTTTTTGCCTTTAGAAACTACTCTTTTGAAAGGCATCTCGGAAGTAGAGGTAGAGAACGATAAAAGGTAAAGAGTAAAATGTGTGTTTTACCGTATGGTGACTCTGGTATTTATAGTCGTTAGGGGGAGATATTGCCATAAATAACGTGGGCCATATTGCCTAAATAGGTAGCCGCCAGCTACTAGCCATAAATGTCATTGGGCGTTGTGTAGGTTGTACGAGATGACAGACTTTCAGTGTTTTCGAGGTGGTCAAATTGACTCACATTAAACGGTATTAAGTAGTAATGAAACGCCTATGCAAAACATATATTAAACAAAACAACACGAGATGAAAACTTCGGCTGAGTTTACAACATAAGCATATATGTAAAGTTAAAAAGTTGACATTTAAGCATAAACAAAAGGCGGGCTATTCCCGTGATAGTTTATATATAGCTGAGGCTATTCATGATGAGAGCGCTTAGCCCGGCGTTCTTGATCAAGGCATCTCCTGCAGGTGAAGGATGTGAAGCGGGGATCACCATGATTCCGAGGTGATCTGCGGGCTAGACACCCGGGATGAAAAGCTTCTTCAAATCCATCACAATGGAAGATGTGCCGATAGTTTCCTCGGGTTCTGCAAACGGCACATCTATCCCAGGCTAACGGGTCGTCCTCTTCTTCCTCGGGGTTATTTGGGGGTGGCTCGATGTTGACGTCTGGATTCTTATGTGGAGGAGATGGGTGTATTGATGGAGTGTCATCATTCTCCTTTTTAATCTCGCCAGTCATGAATTTGTTATCTGTCATCGTGCTATAACCCGAGTTGGAAGGGATAGTTGTGATTACTGGGTGTCCCGTTAAAGGGAGACGGAAGAATTATTTATAGTATACTGGCATATAATTACGTGACGCCTCGTCTTTCGTTACCCGCCGTCAGCCATCAAATCAGTTGTCAAATCGGTCAGGGGTACGGGTTTACGGCACAATCCTTGCGTGACACTTGGCATGCGTCAGCTCGGCGAGAGCTCGAGGTGCGGGAATCGAGGCGTCGCCATGATGAAGGGTGGCAACGCGACGCTTCGAGGCCTTTTTTCGAAATTTGTGCAAGTATTGAGCGGGAAAACGGAGATCCCTATATATATACACTTCGTCCCGACCCTTCATTCGTTATCGCTTATTTTGAGCAACTCAATCTCGGAGCCACAGTTACGAGTAATCTCGGTTATAACAGAGGGAGTTCAGAGCTTTCAGACAGCTTCGGGAGAAACGTCGGACGAAGACGAGTTGCGAAGGAATCTTACTACAAGGTAATTCTTTATCACCTCGATAGTCGGCCTTATATTGATTAATCCTGCATGTAGGTATTTATATGTATTACCGAGGTTGATAATAGTTTAACCAATAGCCTAGGTATGGTAACGTTGTGAAGGGCCTATTATGAGTTTCATTACCTCGGCAATCAATGTGCATCTGTTAAATCGGTAATTGTAATTCTTTAGAAAAAGTGAGACCGGTTACCTAAGCCAATCCTATTTCTTCGTAAATTTAGAAATGGCCGAAGAACAAGAAGGATCTCGGGACCAATCGTCCAGTGCTTCAGGGGAGTTGTCCCCAATATCTCATCAATCCCTCCGCCCAGGTAGGGGCAAGAACCTTTTTGGTATGTCTCTCCCCCACCCCGATGCCTTGCCGGAAGATTGTGAGGAAGAGCAGTATGGTGAAGGGAATGAGGAAAATGAAGAAGGTTCACCTCGTGGTGAACTCGTTGTGGCCCAAGCGGGGACATCTCGCGGGCCTTCGAAGCCTAGGAAGAAAAAAGCAAAGAAAGATGTCGTTCCCTGAGATGGTCATGGGGATGACTTGATTTTTCTGGTATCTGCCGGTATCTCTCCTGAACTGGTTGTCCGATATAAGGCTTATACTGATGCCTTTTATGAAGAACTCGTGGATGAAGTCGATAGGGAGGAATATCCGCGACATGCGCTTAAGCTGAGAGCCCCGGGTCTAAATGACCGAGCGCACGACTCGAGTCTCGGGATGTACATATATTGGAAAATGCCTAAATGCGGTTTCAAAGTAAAGGTGTCTAAGTTTGTTCGCGAGATATTACGACATCTCGACGTGGCCCCTGCACAGTTAACTGCACCCGCATGGTGTTATATCATGAGCTTTAAGTATTTGTTTGATTTCATGCCTGAGTTAGAGCTATATTTCCCGAGTGTAGGGTTGTTTTTTCATTATTTCTCTGTTTTATATAATAATGAAAGCCACCTCGCAATTCGGAAGAATCCTAATGGTACTGTGCTTTTTGACAAGCTGTCAAAGGTGGATGACTGGAATCATGGGTGGGTATATCTGGAAAATCCCACCGAATTGTAGTGCTTCCGTGAGGTACGGAGAGAGTGGCGTCCTCTAGAAAAGAAAAATTTGACCCCGAGTTCACTCCCATCCCTGACTTCACGCGAATTAAAAATTGTCGAAATTATTGACCGTTATTTCTCAAGTTAGTCTCTCCCTTTTTTTTATTTGCACCGATATATTTTTGCATCGTATTTGTTTGTTTATCTCGTATTGTCATGAATGAATTGTTAACTGTTGCCTACTTCTTATGTCGCAGGCCGTGGTTTTATGGCACTATCTTGGAAGGCCGCTCGTCCAATTCCTATCTTTGCCAACCCCGAGGACAGTTTCATCAAGGAGGTTGCGAAAACTCCAAAGTCGGGTCCTTCTAAGGTTCAGAAGGCACCGAAGTCGGCTCTTGCCAACCCTGCGGCGGTCCCTCCGAGATCAGCATCCAAATCCGCAACCGTCCCAAAAAGCACGAAGGGCGGTGCTTCTGGTTCCCCCAAACTCGGGGGGTCTCAAAAAAGGAAAGAAACCTCCCCGCGTTTAACAAGGTCTGAGAAGGGGAAAAACATTGTGGTAGAGGAACCTGAGCCAAAGAAACAAAAGACTCAGTCCGAGATTGTTTTGCAGAAACCCGAGGAGGCTACAAAGGAACCTTCTCAAGCCCGGGTTGACGCTGCTCAGAGGGAGTTGGAAAAAATTATCGAAGCCGCAGCAAGCGACGTGTGGGATCCCACAGAGGAGCATAAAGAATTTCTCAAGTCGCAAATTTCTGACCAAGGGCGACGTACCGGGTTCGTGTGGGGAACCGAGATTTCTCAGGGCTTCCCGGACAGCATTTTGGCCCATCTTCCCGGGTATACACTGATGCAGGAAGAGGAAGATCATCCCGACATCCGCGCTGCGTATTCTCGGGAAACATTTAGGTTGACCGCTACACAGTATCAGAAGAAGTGGGCTGAAAAGCATCCCGAGCAGGTTGTGGACCACGTGTTGAGGTCACTGCATGATGCCGGAGTTTTCTATGGGTTCCTCAAAGATTCGCTTGATAAGGATAAGCGCGGTGCTTGCTATCACTGCTGATCAAGAGGCGATCAACAAGGCGATTCTGGAGAGGGACTATTGGTTGAAATTGGCAAAGGAGAAAGATAAGGAAAATAGGGTAGCTTCTGGCCAAGCCGCTGTGAATTTGGAAAAATACGAGCTTGCGTGCATCACGGGCAGGAAAGCTGATGCCGAGCATCAGGAGGCCTAGAAAAAGGCAAAGCGTTATAAACGCAAGGTTGAAAAATATAAGGGTAAGGTCGAGGATCTTAAGTTTGAGCTCGAGGTTCGGACCAAGGAGGTGGAGGAGGCGAGATTGGGAAATGTCCGACTAAAAGCCAAGATGCGGGACTTACAAAAGGAAACACTCAGACAGTTTTTAAGCAGCAAAGCCTTCGCCCAAGCCGTCCCGTATGCATGCAAGGACATGATGACGCAAACCGTTTATTGCTATCTGGGTGAACTAGCGAGGCATTACCCTTTTAAACCCGAGCAAGTGGGTTTTACCGAAGTGGAATCCGAGAAACTTGTTATCAAAGATCTCTCGGATTACGGCTGGGACGAAGAGAATGATGTTCTGTTGAACCCGGATGGCACTCTGTTTTATGAGGAGCTCGAACTCGAGAATCACCCTACTTCGAGGATTGTCCATCCTTGGCCCAAAGACAAATGGCCTAAGCATCTCGATCTACCTGAAAATACGGCTGAAGGGGAGAATGAAGGCCTTCCTTCTGATACCTCGTCCGAGGGTGAAGAGGAGGATACCGAGGTGGAGAATGTCGAAACGGATAGCATCATTCATCAGTGCGAGGAGCAAGAAACTGAAGCGAATGTAAATCTTTTTAACTCTCCTCGTGGTGGAGGAAACGATGCTCCTGTGAAGGCGAATCCCCCTACTTCTTGTAAGTAAAAGAGTCTATTATTGTGGCCTCCGAGGTGTATTGTTCATGTTTAACCTTACTATGTCTTGTTTTGTCTGTAGGAAGGATCATGTCGAGCAATGGATGCCACATCAGCCTTAGTGAAATATTTGTACCCCGAGATGTGGGGTTTTAAAGTTGTTGTAATATGCACTGTGTTTTTTTTATGCCCCCGAGATGTGGGGGTTATAACAGAATTATGATGTAACATGATATTTGGTACCTCCGGGATGTGGGGGTTTAACAGAACGTTGTAATGTAACTTGTTTCCTTTAATTGCATTTTTCTTTTCCCAAGTTGATTTGAAAATTTTATCTCGGTCGTATGCTCGGAATGTCTTTGTAAACAAGCAAAATGTGCTTGATAGTATATCCTTTGCCCCCCTTTTTTTTTCTTTACTTTTGACAAAAATGGTCAACATCGGGGAGAAGAGATGTCGCGAAAACGTATGCGTTACCCCCAAGGGGTTTTCGATAAATGTTTCCGACTTAATATAAAATGAAATCCATTCATCGTCTTTTAGGACTACATCAATTTATGTTGTGTATCTCGGGAATATTAACCAAGACGTATTTCGTTGCCTAAAAAAGGCTTATGTTCATATATCTCGGACCCAATAGAAAAAGCACAATCATAAATAATATCATATATATTGATAAGAGCTTAGAACCATACAAAAAATTGTATCTCGGCCTAAGTAAAATACATGGAATGTAAAATAAACAAAAGAGGCTTATCTCGCCCGGAGCACATCGTGCTTTATATAAGGCAAAACCCCTTTGAAAATAAAGGTGAGCATAGCGTATATTAAGTGTAAAATTTCCGGAGATGACAAGTGTTCCACGGACGAGTAAGTATGAAACCACTCGGGTCTTCCAATTCGTAGGCGCCTTTACCTCGTGGCTGAATGACCTTGAATGGACCTTCCCATTGAGGAGCAAGCTTGCTGACATGTTTTCCAGTTGCTTCCACCATTTTGAGTACCAAATCGCCCGGTTGGAATGCTCGAGGTATCACGTGTTTGTCAAATACACGTTTAACCCTGCATTGATATTCCATGGTGCGAATGCGAGCCTTCTCTCGACCTTCTGTGATGAGCTCGAGCTCAGCGGCACGCGCACCACGGTTCTCGTCGGCGGAATATGTCAAAGTGTAGAGAGAGGGTTCCATCAACTCGATTGGTGTGACCGCTTCCATCCCGAACACCAGAGAGTAAGGTGTTTGTTGTGTTGCTTCCCGAGGTGTCGTGCGGTAGGCCTATAGAATTCCATCAAGGATGTTGGGCTAATTCTTTCTGTTTTCTGCAACTTTTTTCTTGAGACCATCCAGGATAGTACTATTTGTGACCTCGGCTAACCCATTGCTGGCAGGGTGGCTGACTGAGGTAAAGTTGTTCTGAATACCCAGGTTGAAAAGGAATGTCATGGTGCGGGCTGCATTGAACTATGTTCCATTGTCCAATATGAGGGCATGTGGTATGCCAAAACGACAAATTATGTTCCGCCAGATAAACTGCTCTGCTGCTGCAGCAGTGATGGTTGCTAATGCCTTGACTTCGACCCATTTAGTGAAATACTCGACAGCTACGATAATCCAACACCGTTGTCCGACAGCTTTGGGAAATGGCCCGACTATGTCTATCCCCCATAAGTCAAATGGCCAAGCTCGCCGCATCATGTTGCATGGTTGGCCAGTAAAAGCCGGCTCGGAAGATTCGTTTGGCAAGGGTTTTCTCCCCTTGGTGGCTCCCACAGATGCCTTCATGTACCTCAGATAGCATTTTTGAGGCCGTCTCCTCTTTTATGCATTTGAGCCAAGGTCGCACATATCCCCGCTTATAGAGGTGATTGTTGAATATAGAGTACATCGGTGCGATCCTTTTCAAACGTCGGGCTTCCAAATGATCCGAGGGTAGGACCCCCGTGTTAAGGAAATTCCACATCGGGGTGAACCAGGACTCACCGGGCTCGCTGATGGCGAGGATTGCTACGGTATCGAGGTTGATGCTGGATTCTGGTGTTAGATTTGTGTTCTAAAAGTTATCATTTGTTGATTATCTTTTATATGTTATATTTATGAATTGAATGTTATTTACATTTTGTTCCATGAGTTTTATATTTATATTTAAAAGTGTTCAAGAAGATGCACTTGGTCTTGAACCGCAGGACTTTAAATAAAATGAATATATAACTCTAAAATGTTTACAGGTCTTGGATATTAGCAGGAACACTAATATACCATATAAGACTGTTGTGTTGATTAAAAGTACGTTGTAGTTCTGTAAACGTTGATAAAAGATTATCATTTAATAACACGAATATATGAAAGGCTTCATATATTAAACAGACCTAATAGATGAAACATTATATGGATTGTGTTTGTGTCATTAATGTTTTCATCGTGTCTTTGATTTCAAGATTGAGACATATATTTTTTTCACATGAGGAATGTACAACGTAATTATTATTAAAAGCTGCTTACAATAAGTGGTGATAAAAATAATAGTTCTTTATATGTAACTTGTGCGGGAAAAAGGTATACGTCAATAGCATCATTGCCACTCATTAATAATGAGAAATGATAATTTTTGGGCCCCTTGGTAAAGTAGAATTATAAATGGATCCAATATAACTGAAGTGCAGTTATAATTTTATAATTTGCTTAATAGAGATCAAGAAATGATTATAATGCAAAGATGACACAATCCTACTTTGTATATTAATCACAATATCATAAGGCAAGAAATGGACACAAGTAATGACAAAGTTTACATTACTGTAAGGATCGCGTTTCGTAAAAGGATTACTAAGCGTCTATGTTATTTGGGTAGCTGTAATGTATAGCTAGAATACCGCTTACAGATTATGAAATTAAATATTTTATTTCATTGCCAATATAACATAGATCCTCAATATAGGTCACACCAACTGAACGGGAAACAAGAAATAAATATTATGTCACATGATGTGACTGACTAGCAGGGAAATAAATATATAATAATATGTGAATATTATGGAATATAAATTTATTTCAAGCCCAAGCCCAAAACTTATTTTTAGCAAATTGAGAAGAGAATAAGCCCAAACAAATATGGATTATGACCATTAAATTCGTGATTGCAAAATGGACAGATTTTAAGGCAACTTGGAATAAGCATTTGAAGGGGCAAACATTAACCATTCTGGGCGTATGACCTATGAATTCTGTAGCCCTTCGAGTCTAGAATCCAACGGTGAAAGTTTCAAGTCGTTTGGATGTCTCTACAGAAAGATGTGATAGTTTTAGTAACGAAGGGTCAGAAGTTGATGTGCTGTTTCGAATTCTGTTCATGTCTTAATTGCTATATGAATTTTAAAAGTCTAATCTTATACTTAATGGTTGAAAATGACAGAACATATATACATATCTGTTGGGGCTCTCTCTTTTTCTAGTTTTAAAAAGGTTTTTTTTCTAAACATTTGCTAAAAGATATCGATTGAATAGACAATCGATTAATAGACGGGCGAAAAGCTAGATGCGGATAAGAGATCGCTAGCACGAACTTGACACCGCTCTTGTTTCGGATTCAAGGTGAACCGAAGAGGAATCAAGCTACGTTAGAGATCATAGGTATGATATAAATTCCCTCTTGTAAGAATATGTGTATATGACTACGACGTGGATAAATTAGCAATAATATAACGATCTTAGATGTTGTCGGATTAAATTTTTTTTATTTTATCCGATTCGCATCATGAAATTCCTTCAATTGGTATCAGAGCTAAGGTTCTATTATGCTAATTAGACTATTTTATTATGTAATTTTTATTACATAAGTGCTTAATTAATTGTTCTTTTGTATTGCGGTTCTAAGAAAATTCGGTATTGAGTTTTAATCGTTTTTGTAAAATTGCCTAGGCTTGCTTGTTAATTATTTTTGTGTTTTCTAAAATTCTTATATCAATGAAAGAAGTTTAGAACATAATAATAATATAGATCATGGTTTTTGGACAGATCTATAGGGCCAAACAAAAATCAGAAACAATGCGCAGTTTTTATATATAACGGTTTGTGTTTTTCTTTTAAATGATTAAAGGATTATTTTCAAACTATGGTACAAATCATTGTTGACTTGTAACAGAGAATTATAAATCATTTTTAATGGGATTTAAATGATTTTGGGGACCGCAATTACTTGAGAAAAGGAAATTAGTTAAATGGTACAAAATAGTGCATCGGTATGCAATTTCTACTCAATTTTTGTTATTGTAGGGAATCGAGTTTGTATGTCTCATTCCAATGCCTTGTGTGATGTAAATTTTATGTGATGTGCATGTTTGATTGTAAGCAAGTTTAATAAGCGGTTATTAATTAGGCACAAAAGGCAATTTATGTATAGGATGCCTTTTTATTTATTTTCATCATATGCATTTGTGAGAATGAGAGGGGTTCCTAATACTTGCACTTAGCAAATTTTGAAAGGATTTATAAATAAAGTTTGGGATTGCATATTTATTTTATGCAAATTTTCATCCAATGGTGCAAGAAGACATAGCGATGGATGAAGGAAAGGCGCAGAGGCATACAAACTCGCAAATGTTTGTGATTGTGTTATGTTTTGTGCTTTATGAATTTATGTGAATGTATGTTAGGATAGGTATGGGTGTATGAATACATGACCAACCAAATTATAGTCACATTTGAGTGTCCAATGAAAAATTAAGTATTTTTTCTTCTCATTTTATCCACTTTAAGCTAAGGATTAATAATATGCATGAGTGTAATTTTTAATCTTTAGAAATTGTGGAATATGTTAGGATATATTATCAAGCCATTGATAAATGGATTAGATGTGAGGCATTTGGTACATTTATTTTATGGAGATAGTATGACCCATCATATTGACCAAATAAGATGAGTTTGCTTAAAGGGAAGTCAAGATCTAGGCTTGAAGTCTCGGGAAAATCGTTTAGTAAGAAATGTTTTCTTAATAAACAACAAGAGTCATAAAGTTTAGAAAAATGCAAATGATTGCAAAACAATTTCTGAAGGTTATGATTAGTAAAAGATTACTTACCTTAAATTTATAAATCGGATAAGGTCGATTTATTTATGATAGGATCTTGAATATACTACATAATGGACACTTTAATGAATGTAGTATGAGTTTTATTAAATAAAACAAGTTTTACATAAATATTAACATGAAATCCTTTAATATTTTTTTTAGAATGGCAAACAACGCACTTATCCGATCAATACTCGAAAAATGCTCGTTGGAGAGTGATGGTTCAAATTTTCTCGATTGGGAACTAAAACTCCAACTTATCATCAGGTCAGAGGATCTCGTAGATGTGCTGGAGCAAGATGCACCAGTACTAGGTACGGATCCCTCTGATGAGGAAAAGGCAGCATCTGAAAAGTATCGCAAGGACGAACTGAGCGTTCAAGGTCTCATGCTGGCGAGTATGGCGACTGAACTTACTCGTAAGTTCATAAACAATACTCCAAAAGAGATAAGCGAACGTCTCTCCAAAATGTTTCTGGAGAATGCTCGTAAAGAGCGTTCTAAGATCACTCTGGCATTTACGAGGTGCAACATGGCAGAAGGATCTTCTGTCAACCAGCACATGTTGAAAATGCTGGGTTACCTCGAGAAATTGGAGAAGCTCAATGCTCCAATGCACGCTGACTCAGCTGAGGATATAATCCTTGGTTCATTGCCTCCATCTTACAGAGATGTAGTCATGCACCTTCACCTGCGTGAAAAGACAATGACCTTGGATGAGATCCATCAGACATTGAAGCAGGCAGAGGCTGATATGAATAGGCACAAAGGAGAGAAGAATGTTCTTGCGATCTCCCAAAACAGCAAGAAAATTCACAAAGGAAAGGGCAAAAAGAAGATGCCTAAACTGAACAAAGGGAAAGGAGATGCTCAAGCGAGCACCTCCAAAGGCAAAAAGAAAAACTCGCCTACTCTGCAAACAGAGTGCTATTATTGTCATGAGTTAGGACACTTCAAGGCGAATTGTCCTAAGTACAAGGCTGACTTGGACAGTGGTAAAATAGAGCGGAAGCGCCCCAAGGTTCAGAAAGGTATCTATGTTATTGAAATTAATTTAACCACATCTATTCATGATTGGGTAATTGATACCGGATCATGTGCTCATATTTGTGCAAATATGCAGGCACTAGTGGATAGAAGACATCTCAAGAAAGGAGAAGTCACTTTGAAGGTGGGAAATGGTGTTAGCATCTCAGCAATGGCCATTGGCTTGATTCACCTTCATTTATCTAGTGGTTTAATAATTATTTTGAACAATGTTTATTATGTTCCGTCTATATGTAAAAACATTATATCCGTGTCATGTTTGGACAAGGATGGGTATGAATTTACTATTTCAAACTCGAGTATGAGTATTTCAAAAGATGGAATTTTCTATGCAAATGCTACTATTCAGGATGGCTTATATTTGCTTGAAGTGAATGATAAACATATTCTAAATGTCAATAACAAACGACTCAAAGTATCTCATGAAAATAAGACTCTTTTATGGCACTATCGCCTAGGTCATATAAGCAAAAACCGCATAAAGAAATTACAAGAAAGTAATCTTCAAGGTCTCCTTGATTGTGAAGAAATAGAGACATGCGAACCTTGCTTAATAGGCAAAATGACCAAGAAACCTTTCAAGAAGAAAGGTACAAGGGCAAAAGACTTGTTGGAATTAATACATTCAGATGTATGTGGGCCAATGAAAACTAGTGCACGAGATGGTTTTAGATACTTCATTACATTCACTGATGACTATAGTCGTTATGGCTATATTTATCTAATGAAGAATAAGAGTGAATCCTTTGACAAGTTCAAAGAATTCAAGAATGAAGTAGAAAACCAACTAGGTAAAAGAATTAAGACTCTGCGAACTGATCGTGGAGGAGAATACTTGAGCAATGAATTTGGTGCGTATCTAAAAGAGTGTTGTATCATACCACAATTGACTCCACCTGGAACACCTCAATGGAATGGTGTGTCTGAGAGGAGAAATAGAACATTGCTTGACATGGTTCGATCAATGATGTGCCAGGCACAATTGCCTCTTTATTTTTGGGGACATGCATTACAAACCGCAGCTTATACACTAAACATCGTTCCGTCTAAATCCGTAGAGAAAACTCCTTACGAGTTATGGATAGGAAAAATTCCTAACTTGTCTTTTCTCAAGATTTGGGGATGCGAGGCTTACGTCAAACGATTGATGACAACCAAGTTAGAACCCCAAGCGGATAAATGCTTCTTTATAGGTTATCCGAAAGAAACGAAAGGATACTACTTTTGGCATAAGTCAACTAACAGAATATTAGTTGAAAGAGGTGCAGTTTTCTTAGAGAAAGAGTTTCTCGAAAGAATCAAAAGTGGTGGGAGTAGTGTAATATTCGAAGAAATTCAAGAAACACTAGAAGACCTTGATCATGTCATAAATGACATTGATATAGATCGAAGTAGTCCAACCATAGTTCCTATGGCTAGTGGGAGCATGAGTAAACAGGTTTCTCAACCTATTGAGGAAGAGGTTTACACATCACCACATAGTATTCAATCCAGTATTGAGCCAATTCCACAAGAGATTGTGCAAGAGATTCAAGAGACTCAGGATGAACAAGAAGAGCCACAAGAACTAAGAAGGTCAACAAGACCTAGAAAGAAACCTGATTTCTATCTAGGACTTCATGAGATCTTGGTAATAGATACCGAAGATCCGACGACCTTTCAAGAAGCAATGAATAAAGATGACTCCAAATCATGGTATGAAGCCATGACATCTGAAATGCAATCCATGTATGACAACCAAGTATGGACCTTGGTAGACCTTCCTCAAGGAAAGAAAGCCGTTCAAAATAAATGGGTTTTCAAGAGAAAGATGGACATGGATGGAAACATGACAACATACAAGGCAAGACTTGTTGCGAAAGGGTTTAGTCAAGTTCAAGGGATTGACTATGACGAAACTTTCTCGCCTGTTGCAATGTTTAAGTCTATTCGGATATTACTAGCCATTGCTGCATTTTATGACTATGAAATATGGCAAATGGATGTCAAAACAGCATTCCTTAACGGGAATTTGGAAGAGGATGTATACATGGTACAACCTCCGGGTTTTGAAGATCCAAATAATGGCAGTAAAGTATGCAAGCTTCACAGGTCCATTTATGGACTAAAGCAAGCATCCAGGAGTTGGAACAAGCGTTTTGATGACGAGGTTAAACGCCTTGGATTCATCCAAAGCAAGGAAGAGCCTTGTGTATATAAGATGGTCAGTGGGAGCTATGTACTTTTCTTGGTCCTGTATGTCGATGACATACTATTGATAGGCAACTTTATTCCCTTAATGGAGCAAACAAAAACTTCATTGAAAGATATTTTCTCAATGAAAGACTTAGGAGAGGCCCAATATATCTTAGGAATTAAGATATGTAGAGATAGGTCTCGTAAACTCATTGGTTTAAGTCAACGTACGTACATTGACATAGTGTTGAAACGATTCAACATGCAGAATTCCAAGAAAGGAAATGTGCCAATGACTCAAGGTGTAACACTTAGCAAGTCTCAGTGTGCTACGACACGTAAAGACATTGAAATCATGAAAGATGTACCATATGCTTCTGCAATTGGTTCCATCATGTATGCTATGGTGTGTACACGCCCTGATGTCGCGTATGCTCTGAGTATGACAAGTCGTCATCAAGCCCATGCAGGTCCTGTTCATTGGACTGCGGTCAAGAATATCCTCAAGTATATTAACAGGACTAAGGATAAGTTTCTTGTGTATGGAGGAAAAAGGGAGCTCGTTGTAGAAGGCTACACCGATGCAAGTTTTGCGACCGATTATGATGATAAGCGATCGCAATCCGGGTATGTCTTCATTCTGAATGGGGGTGCCGTTAGTTGGAGAAGTTTCAAACAATCAACAACGGCTGACTCAACCACCCAGTCAGAAGTGATGGCTGCTGCTGAAGCTAGCAAAGAAGGTGTTTGGATCAAGAAGTTCATTGAGGAGCTTGATGTGGTACCTTCCATCGAAGGACCATTGGAACTGTTTTGTGACAATAGTGGAGCTATTGCACAAATCAAAGAGCCGAAGGCACACCACAAGATCAAACACATGGATAGAAAATACTTTGTCATTCGAGACTTCATAGAAGAGGGTAGAATAAAACTGTTAAAGGTGGACACGGATAGCAACACAGCAGATCCGCTAACAAAGCCTTTATCTCAAGCCAAGAGTGAAGTCCACTTTGATTCCATGGGTCTAAAGGAACATGGAGAATGGATAGAGATAGATGATTGAGTCAGAAGGCAACTCTAGTTTTTTTTTTTTAAGTTAATACATATGAATGTATAAGATGTAACTTTAAGAACAAGTGGGAGATTGTTAGATTTGTGTTCTAAAAGTTATCATTTGTTGATTATCTTTTATATGTTATATTTATGAATTGAATGTTATTTACATTTTGTTCCATGAGTTTTATATTTATATTTAAAAGTGTTCAAGAAGATGCACTTGGTCTTGAACCGCAGGACTTTAAATAAAATGAATATATAACTCTAAAATGTTTACAGGTCTTGGATATTAGCAGGAACACTAATATACCATATAAGACTGTTGTGTTGATTAAAAGTACGTTGTAGTTCTGTAAACGTTGATAAAAGATTATCATTTAATAACACGAATATATGAAAGGCTTCATATATTAAACAGACCTAATAGATGAAACATTATATGGATTGTGTTTGTGTCATTAATGTTTTCATCGTGTCTTTGATTTCAAGATTGAGACATATATTTTTTTCACATGAGGAATGTACAACGTAATTATTATTAAAAGCTGCTTACAATAAGTGGTGATAAAAATAATAGTTCTTTATATGTAACTTGTGCGGGAAAAAGGTATACGTCAATAGCATCATTGCCACTCATTAATAATGAGAAATGATAATTTTTGGGCCCCTTGGTAAAGTAGAATTATAAATGGATCCAATATAACTGAAGTGCAGTTATAATTTTATAATTTGCTTAATAGAGATCAAGAAATGATTATAATGCAAAGATGACACAATCCTACTTTGTATATTAATCACAATATCATAAGGCAAGAAATGGACACAAGTAATGACAAAGTTTACATTACTGTAAGGATCGCGTTTCGTAAAAGGATTACTAAGCGTCTATGTTATTTGGGTAGCTGTAATGTATAGCTAGAATACCGCTTACAGATTATGAAATTAAATATTTTATTTCATTGCCAATATAACATAGATCCTCAATATAGGTCACACCAACTGAACGGGAAACAAGAAATAAATATTATGTCACATGATGTGACTGACTAGCAGGGAAATAAATATATAATAATATGTGAATATTATGGAATATAAATTTATTTCAAGCCCAAGCCCAAAACTTATTTTTAGCAAATTGAGAAGAGAATAAGCCCAAACAAATATGGATTATGACCATTAAATTCGTGATTGCAAAATGGACAGATTTTAAGGCAACTTGGAATAAGCATTTGAAGGGGCAAACATTAACCATTCTGGGCGTATGACCTATGAATTCTGTAGCCCTTCGAGTCTAGAATCCAACGGTGAAAGTTTCAAGTCGTTTGGATGTCTCTACAGAAAGATGTGATAGTTTTAGTAACGAAGGGTCAGAAGTTGATGTGCTGTTTCGAATTCTGTTCATGTCTTAATTGCTATATGAATTTTAAAAGTCTAATCTTATACTTAATGGTTGAAAATGACAGAACATATATACATATCTGTTGGGGCTCTCTCTTTTTCTAGTTTTAAAAAGGTTTTTTTTCTAAACATTTGCTAAAAGATATCGATTGAATAGACAATCGATTAATAGACGGGCGAAAAGCTAGATGCGGATAAGAGATCGCTAGCACGAACTTGACACCGCTCTTGTTTCGGATTCAAGGTGAACCGAAGAGGAATCAAGCTACGTTAGAGATCATAGGTATGATATAAATTCCCTCTTGTAAGAATATGTGTATATGACTACGACGTGGATAAATTAGCAATAATATAACGATCTTAGATGTTGTCGGATTAAATTTTTTTTATTTTATCCGATTCGCATCATGAAATTCCTTCATCTGGAACGTCCATAACAATCACGGACCGGTCTTTGTCGAGGTTGCCCGCAGCGCCAAGTTTGGACAAAGCATCAGCTTGGCAGTTTTTGTTGCGGGAGACATGCTGAATGTCAACTTCATCAAAGTGGCTCTTGAGCAGATGAAATAGCTGTCGATATTTACGCAACTTGTCGTCCATGACACGGCATTCGTCGTTAATCTGTTTGACTGCTAACTTGGAGTCACTCCGGAGATGTACCTGGCGGGCACCGAGTTCCTTGGCCAATTTAAGGCCTGCTATCATGGCCTCATATTCCGCGGTGTTGTTCGTTACTGGGAATTGAAAATGAAGAGCGTAATTCAACGTCTCTCCTTGTGGACCGGTTAGGGATATTCCAGCGCCGGCCCCTTGCAGCGAGGAGGCCCCATCGACATGTATCGTCCACCGCCCCTCTGACTCGGGAGGAGCTCCTGAATACTCGGCTATGAAATCAGCGAAGATTTGCGACTTCAAAGCATTTTGCGGGTGGAAGGAAATGTCGAACTCGGATAACTCGAGGGCCCAAGCTAGTAATCGCCCGGATGAGTCAAAATTCGAGAATACCTTTTTGAGCGGGATCCGGTGTATACTTTGATGAAGTGAGACTGAAAATAGGGCCTTAGCTTTCTAGCGGCAATGACGAGAGCATATGCTGCCTTCTCAATCTGGGAATACCTGGTTTCGGCATCCCGAAGTACATGAGAGACGAAATAAATGGGCTTCTGATCTCGTCCCTCTTCCCGAACAAGGGCAGCACTTACCGCATGACCCGTTGTTGCCAAGTACAACACCAGGACATCGCCCGCGGTCGGCCTGCTGAGACATGGTGGATTGGCGAGATAGGCTTTGATTCTTTCAAAGGCCATGGCACATTCATCTGTCCATTCAAATCTGGCTGACTTGCGCATGGCTTTGAAGAAGGGGAAACAGACGTCCCCGGATCTCGCGATAAACCTGTTGAGGGCGGCCAACTGACCCGTGAGGGATTGTAGCTCTTTGAGGTTCCGCAGTGGCTTCATATCGAGGATGGCGTGTGATTTCGAGGGATGGATCTCAATACCTCGCATAGAAACCATGAAGCCAAGGAACTTACCACCAGTCAAGCCGAAAAAACTTTTCTTTGGGTTAAGTTCCATGCTGGCTGAATTCAGCGTTGTGAAGGTTTCTTTAAGATCTCGGACATGGTCGAGGTCGATCATGCTCTTGACAAGCAGGTCATCTACGTATGCCTCTATATTTCGTCCAATCTGGTCATAGAACACAGTGTTGACCATGCGCTGGAACGTGGCTTCAGCATTGCGCAACCCGAAAGGCATGACCCGGTAGCAATATAGCCCCGAGCTGGTGGTGAAGGCGGTCTTTTCCTCGTCATCTTAGTTCATCCGGATTTGATTGTACCCGGAGAACGCATCCATGAAGCTGAGGTAGGCATGTCCCGAGGTGGAGTCGACCAGTTGGTCAATTTTGGGCAAGGGAAATGGATCCATGGGGCATGCCTTGTTAAGATCAGTATAATCAATACACATACGCCAGTCACCATTGGACTTCTTGACAAGCACGGGGTTGGCTGTCCACTCAGGACACTCGACATTCCTGATAAAACCGGCATCGAGTAGTTTATGTACTTCGCGTTTCACGGCCTGCTGCCGTTCATCCCCCATATTACGCTTTCATTGCCTCACTGGCTTTGAACATGGCTTAATATGCAGTCGGTGATCAGCTATGGACCTCGGAATTCCTGGCATGTCGGCTGCAGTCCAAGCGAAAACGGATTGGTTTTCTTGGAAGAATTTGATCAGCTCTTCTTTTGCCTGCCCTTGGATTGCCTTCCCGATGTTGAGTGTTTTGCCACCACCCAAATCGAGCTGTTCGACTTCGTCTGCCGGTTCAAGGGAAGCTTTTGCCTCAGTTTTATCAACTGGATCTAGTGCAAGGTCAGTGTTTGGGGGTAGAAAGTCGGTACTTGAACGCAACCGCTGTTGGTTGATTTTTGCGTCGGACTGATCCACCTGGTGGACAGAGCCTCCTTGACCTTGAACGGACGTCATGTAGCATTCACGCGCCACCTGCTGTTGGCCACTTTCTTCCCCTATCCCGTTATCAGTGTGAAACTTGATTTTGAGGTGGGAAGGGGAGATGATGGCGCCGATTTTGTTCAAGGTCCCTCTTCCCAGGATCGCATTGTACGCAGAAGGAGCATTGAAGATGAGGAAGTCCACCATGACTTCCACTGTTCGAGGAGATGTGCCGAATGTCACTTTGAGTGGCATCATTCCCCGAGGTTGAAGGGCATCTCCCGTGAAGCCTATCAAGGGTGAGATATGTTGTTGGAGGGAGCGAGTGTTGAGGCCCATTTGCGTGAAGGCCGATAAATACAGGATGTCTGCTGAGCTTCCCGTATCTACTAACACCCTCTTAACTCTATGAGTGTTGATCTTGAGATTCAGCACCACGGGGTCATCGTGTGGGCTAGAGATTTCACCTAGGTCCTTCTCGGAGAAAGATATCGCTTCCTCAGGCCGAGGTCGCTTTTTATCGGTTTCGACCTGGAGAACAGTGGGGTATGGTTTTCGATTGTCGCGAGGTAAGATTTTTCGGATGGTACCGCGATGGCCACCACAGATCACGTTAATGACAGGGCTGTGCTGCCATTCCTGGCGCCTTGTCTCGGGACCATCCCGGGTTTGAGGACCGACCTCACCAACTCGAGGTCCCGTATAATCCTGTCTGTATGGAATGGATTTTTTTAAAAAGCTTACCTTGGCCATTGTACTTCTTGAAGAATTTTTTGAAGAAGTCGGGGTTGATAAACTCGACCAGCTTTCCCTCTCGAGCTAGTCTCTCCAGGATGTCTTTGAGCTGGAGGCATTCCGCAGTAGAATGGCCATTGAAACCGTGGTAGTCGCACTTTTTGGAGTTATCTTGTACCGTAAAAATACCTTCAGGCAATGGCGGAGGGAGGTCGAACATGCCTTCTATGATGTTGTACATCTCATGTCGCTTCTTGGTGAGAGGAGCGTACCTCACAAAATGTGGTCGGTACCCGTTAGTGCCGGATTTATGCTCCTGTTCGGTCGGTTGGTTTCTCCGAGGTTCTCTTTGGTTGCGAGACCTGTCCTGAGATGGTAGTTTGTTTGTCAAGTGTCGGGGAGACCGAGACCTAGGTCTTGTGGGACTCCCGTTATCATCCTCGGCACGGATGTAACCTTCCGCGAAGGTTACGAACTCCCTCAGAATAGTCATCTTTTTCATGTGGGCTTCATAACGCAAAGTACCTGGACCTCCTTTGCGAAGTCCTTTCTTGATGGCGGCTAGGACGAATTCCTCATTGAGGTTCTGAATTCGCCGAGATGCCTGTATGAAACAATTAACGAACGCACCTGTTCTTTCGTGCTGTCCTTGGACAATATCCAGCAGCATCTCGCACGTAGCTGGCGGTGGTTTGATAATCGTGTACCTCTCCAAGAATAGTTTCGCGAAGTCTTCAAATTTGTTAATGGACCTCCGGGGTAGGGTCATGTACCAGTCCCATGCTTCTCCAGTCAAGCAAGTGGTGAAGACACGGCACATGATGGCATCTGTGGCTCCGAGAAGGCGGAGTCGCTCGAAGAACCCGTACACAAAGTTGTGCGGATCCTGTGTATCTCCACTACCCCGGAAGCTGGGAAGGGTTGTCGGGTACTTGAAGTCTGTCATTGATTGGCGGTAGATGTCTCTTGAAAGAGGGCCATCTTCAATCCCCATAGGCCGAGAATAAGCGCCTGTCTTCTGGGATTCAAGCTCGGCTAGTTTAGTTGCAAGTCTTGTCTGGATCAGTTCCTCGACTTGAGCCATATTAATACCTCGGGGAGGGGTAGGTGACCACCGACTCCTTCTTCGGTCATCGCGGCGAGTTCTATCCCGACCTCTGGGTGGACTTCGGTCGCGTTCCCTGTGTGAGCGGGATTGTTCTCGGCGAGATGGTCTGGGCCCTCTGCCATGATTGGCTGATTCTCGCTCGTTATTGTGGTGAACTATGGGACCTCCGGCATTGGGCTCTCTCTCGGGATCAGGTCCCCTATTCTCGTCTTGCCCTTTCGGCCGTCTTCCTTCGTCGGCATGGACCCCTGTCGGCAGTGCATTATGGTCCCTGCGTTCGGACTGGACCTATTGTTCTGGTGGGGTAGGTGTGTCTGTCTCCTCACCAGTTCGGACCTGCACGAATTGAGGGTCCAAATTCCTTGGGGAGATATTTGCCGGCCGACTGTGTACTCGGTTTGCGGACAAAGGTCGTGGTACAGGTGCAGTGGGAGGTACAGTCTGATTTGCTGGTCGCAGTGGCGCTTGCTGGAATTTCGGTGTTGGACCTGTCATGGGGTATATCCCGTTAACGTCTCCCGCGCCCCATTGTTTGGATGGTGTCACATAAGGGTACTGGGGACCCGTCGGGGTGTATCCCGTGTAAGGGATCGTGCCGTAGTGGTAATACGGCGTTTGCGGAGTGTAATAAGGTATGTATGGTAACTGATAGGTATCAGTTAACGGGTTGTGCTCGAAGTAGAGCTGTCTAGTCGTGTTCCCTTCGGTGAACGAAGGTCGATTAGCGATGTCGGGTCCCGTGTGGCGAGACTGTGCAGGTTGGGGACCATGGGGTCGTATCATCGAGCTGCTAGGTCTCGCCCCTAGAGGCTGGCTCTGGGAGAGGCGTCCTGTAGGCGGGGTGACCAAAGGAGTTGGTGTGATTGTTACACCTGGCGGGGGGGGGGTCGTCACCCCTGGTGGGAGCGGGATTGATGTGTTTGGAAGAGCCATCTAATTCTGTATGTTCGAGCTATGCGTGGCCCCACGGTGGTTGATACGTCCTATCTCGGGAGATGAGGCCGTATGGAAGATTGGGCTGAGTCGGATTCGCCCTGCCAAAGGATGGCAGGCCGAGGTATGGATCGAGTTAAGAACTCGGGGTAGATTGTGAGAGATTCGGACTCTTACCTGTATGATCTCTCTCCTAGTTCAAAATTGCCTCCCCCGTTTCATGGGGATCACTGCCTTATATAGTCCAGCCATAACTGCCATCTCGGGCGTTTATGGGGGAACGTGGGCAGTTATGTCGCCCGTTACTGGGACGTGGGCATTAAACCAGCCGTTTCTGGGACGTGGGAATTAAGCTAACCGTTTCCACGGCTATCCCGTATGTCGGTTGGCCTAAGTCTATTTTAGGGCTCTAATTTGAGGCCGCTGTATTGGGCCCTGGCTTAACAAACCCTTGGGCTTTTTATATGACGTCGGGTTGGCCTTGTAAAGGTCCGAATCTCAGTCTTTCATGGCCCAGTTGAGAACAAGTAAAAGGGCCTGTGGAACATGGCCCTATCAAAGCAAATTCGATTTCTACCGTGCAAGATTTGGACCGCAAGCATCATAATTCAGATTAATTCTCACTTCTTGAGGCACAGTCTTGAAAGCGACTGACGATAACTAGCGATAACCAACAATTTATTGAATAAATTGTAATATAATTGAAGATTTTGAAAATATAGGATAATATAAAGTAATGATATAATCGGGTATTTGTGACAGGAGATGAATAGCAGAGTTAATTTTCTTTTCTTTTCAGTGTACATGAATAGATGGGACAAAGTGATCATTTTAACTTCTCCTTTTTCGACATGCGTTAGGGGAGAATAAGCAGATTGATCTAGTTACAAGAATTCAAATCTGTTCTTTTTCTTGAGAAAATGATCAAGAAAAAGAGTGCTCTTTTTTTCTTTAAATAATGCTTATATAAATGAACTAGGTGCTTATATAGATCAATCAGGTGTTTATATCGAAGACTTAGACCGCTGCTCTTCAATGACCTCAGTGGACCCCACTATTTTAAGATAAGAGGACTCCACTCTCCGTTGCTTTTGAAGAGAGAGAGAGAGAGAGAGAAAAAAGGAAGAGGAGGGTGCGCTCCTTTTCTAAAAAATAGAAGCAGATTTGGATCCTAGTTACAAAGACTTGCTAAGTATTCATAGATTCAGTGTAACGGCTAGTTGATAAGGATTAGAGTAATGTCAACTAGTTCCAGATTGTTCACTTCAACGAAAAGGTGTCAATCAAAATAATTGAATAAGAATGAACTGTTAACACTGTGTTTTCTCCGACGGCAATAAGATTAATTATAAAATAATGTGAAAATGTTTTAAAAGTCAAAACCAATTTTTAAACAGAAAAATAAATAAATCTGATAGCCGGTCACATAAACAAATATTTAATACTTGCCCCCTCAATTCTCTCTCACCAGCAGGATGTTCGTCCCATCATTTTCTTTCTGTGGTTGCACATAATTGGCTTAAGAAGGTTCGTCTTCTCCAAAAACAGAACATAAGTCTAAGTCAGGAAAAAAAAAATCATTATATGTACTTGAATTTAATAAAAAATAAAAGTTTATATGTATTAGCTCTCTAATATATAATATAATAATTTTAAAGGGTTTTATTATAAAGTTTGAAATCATAACTGTCGCTTCATTTTCAATAGGGAGTGCTATACTAAGAGAATAACTCCATAGAATTTTTTCCTTCCTTGGTTGAAAAAAGTGGGGTCTATTGAGGTCACTTTTTTAGGATAGCGGACTCCTTCCTTAGATGAAACAATCTGTATGTATCCTTCTCCCTCTCCCTGATTAGATTTGTTGCAATTTTTTCATTATTTAATTTTACAAAAAGATGTGCATGTTTTTAACTTGTTATGGCTATCTGCCGAAAAATGTTTGATATTTATCACTAATGCGCGCGCTAATATCAAAGAAGAATAAACGCCTTACTTTGTGGCACTTCTTTCATGCATGTCGGAGAAATTGGACCTATTTTTTCAATGGTACCAGTATGCTTAGATTTCATCAAAATCATCCATCAATATCTGTGCAAATAAAGAAAAATGAACAACAACACAAATATATATATATAGAGACTTAATCAAGCATCAGTGTGTTCTTTCAACACAAATCAGTGTGTTGTCATACATACGTACATTATAGATGCATGCTTACAAAGAAAGAGAGAAAAGAAGAAAAAAAAGAAAGAAAGAAAAGAAACATAAAAAGAAATGCAATCAGAGTAGGGTTCCATGCGTCTCATACATGATAGATGTACATCTGATGCTCAAGTAGATCAATTAATTAATTAGCTTTGAACCCTATAAAGCCCTTTTTCAAGAAATGAACATGAAAAGAGAAAACTGAAAAGAAGAATGTGCTAAGTTACAAATCAGTCCTTACAAATATGTGTATCCATTTATCAAAGGTCTAAGTCCCTGATTATATTGTTTTCATAGTAGTCCTTATAATGTTTATGTCGAATATATATGTATTACTGTACAAATGGAAAGAAATTGAATTCAATTTTAAGAAAACTGTACTACAAATCAGATGCTTGGATGCTTATGCATATTCATTTTATATATTAGACCCATTATTTTTATTTTATAGCATGATTAATAACATCTTAGTATTGTTAATAATGCAATCGGATGCAAAAGAAAGAAAGAGGAAAAAATGATGAAAAATGAACTCATTAAAATTAACTTATAAATCATCTTTTTTTGACCGCTTGACGTCATACTAAATTAGTTCAAAAATTTAAAAATTGACATGTAAAAGCATCACTCATGGAGTAGATCGGTTTCAACGGTTTGGATGCGTCGTTTGAAGTCAATCTGATAGGTTTTTGAGTTAAGCTCATAAAGGGGCTCGATGAGCTTAAGAACACCTTAGTTCTACTCCTCCAAATAGCGTTACAGTTTTCAAATCTAGCGATTTGAATGTGGAAAAAAGGAAAAGAATCTTTAAAATTTAGAAAGGTAAAAAAAGAACAAAAATCGGAAATCAGATGATAAAAGAAGAAAAAAAGCTGTCTGCTCAAATTTGGACCGTGCAAAAAGGAGGACAAGAAAAACAAGTGACATCTCCCATTTCGTAATATGTAAAGAAAGTGATTGGAAAGGTCAAAAGGTGAATTGGAAGAAAAAAAAAAAAAGTGAAATTCCCATATTCATGCTCATCTTATTTTGGTTGAGCTGTTGGGGAAGAGTGGACCCCAATCTTGACCCCTCCAAGCATTTGGACTTGGCTCATGTGAATCAAAGGATAAGTTCATAAGAGGTATTGAGGACACAGCATAAATAGAGAAAAAAAAAATATATATATATATATATATATATAAGGACCCACATGTAAGATTTAACAGGATACAAAGTGAGGGGATTTTTTTTTTAAATAGAATTACTGTAAAATCATTTAACGGAACAAGCCTCTGCGATTTTGATTTTCGGAAACTAGCCTCCA
This sequence comes from Carex myosuroides, assembly GCA_028015225.1. Lineage (NCBI taxonomy): Eukaryota > Viridiplantae > Streptophyta > Magnoliopsida > Poales > Cyperaceae > Carex > Carex myosuroides. Next base: position 8,510,272 of record CM051489.1, on the reverse strand, counting down.
CCGATCCTAGGGACCGGTGGAGCAAAAAAAATCCACTCTACACCGGTCCTAGGGACCGGTGGAGCCTCTATTGCACCTGCCACACCGATTACACGGAAGACCACACGAAAAACACCCTACATCGATCCTGTGAATCGGTGGAGCTTGAAAAATTGCTCCACCGGTCCTGTGGATCGGTGTAGGCATGTTTAGGGTTCAAAACAAGCCAGCCGCACCCTTTCTCCTCTCTTCTTCTCTTCCCAGCCTCCATTGTTCTCTCTTCTTTCCTCTTTCTTTCTTTATTTCGTTTTTCTCAAATTCTTAGAGGAGTTGCCATATGAACAGATCGCCACCACCATTGTACTCAGCATCATCTTCTGATTATTATTGTGAGTTTTTTTTTACTCATCTGTTTATATTTAGTGTTGTAAAATTGAAAAATATTTGGAGTTAATTTGGTGTTTGAATTTTGTTCAGCAAAATGTCTCTGCTATTGATCAATGTGTATTATGGTGGTAACCTCCAAAACACGTCAACAGGTGTTGGTTATGACATAGGGGCTGCATTTACCTTTACTGTATCTGATTCTACAAGTTTTGCTATTGTAAGACGGCAAATATACGTTGGACTTGAATTGCTTCCAAGTCGAGTCAAATTGACAATCAGGATACGTATGAACACAGCACAACCCGGATCGTACCATTTCTCACTATTTCGGATAGAAAATGAGAAAACTTGGGATGTCATTAAACAATCTGCAGCTCAAGTGGCTGGATTTAAGGTTATAGAATTGGTAGCGGAGGCACACCAGGGTAGAACCCAAATCAGTTATGATCCGTGTCCAGATAGTTTGCCTGGAGGTAGTAATACACCGTCGGTTCAGACGGGCTTTCATCCTGACTCGGGCAGTGTACCTGTACCCACCTACACACCTCCGGTTCAGGCTGGTGATGACCCTTGTGAGCAATCAGATCAAGACACAGAATCTGATACAAGTTCTTTTGATGATGACGATTCGGCTGAAGCATGGGACGCAGATATGGACGAATATGAGGCTGAAATGAACGCCCGAGAAATATTGAAGGATTGGCACGAGTCGATCCCATTCCTCAATCGAGGACCTAAGCATCCATGTTCATCATTCAACGATGAATTGCCAATGCCATACAAGGATCGTGCATTTTTTGCGAACCCCCCCAGGTTAGATGAAAAATTTGCTGAAGGTCAAATGTTTGAATCCAAAGCCAAACTAAAATCAGAACTTGCTGATTTTCACCTACCCCGAAACACAGAGTTAGTCGTGCTAAACAGCAGCAAAACTAAGTATAGAGTGAAATGTAAATCTTCTAAATGCCAATGGAAATTGTATGCAATTGTAGTACCAACAGGTGCATGGACAATTTCCACCAACCCGTTTGTCCACACATGTTTTGGAAGTGCTGAAAGGTTGGATAGTCATCAAATGACTGCCAGAGTAATTGCTGATATTATTAAACCGGCTTTGAAAGATGATCTGGAGATGTCTATTAAAGCGGTCAAGCATATGGTTAAAGTTAAATTTGGGTCAGTAACGCCCTCGTATAACAAGTTGTGGAGAGGTAGGGAACTTGCAATTGCCGACTTGTTTGGGAGCTGGGAGAAGTCTTACGAGATGCTGCCATCGTTGCTGGGTGCCATCAAAGCATCTAATCCAGGTACACAGTACCTAATAGAACATGAACCATCAAACACGTTTAATACCAATATTTTCAACCGGGTTGCATGGGCATATGGGCCATGCATTGAAGCATGGCCTCATCTTCGACCCGTTATCAGTGTTGATGCCGGGTTCTTATCCGGAAGATACAAGGGTAAACTTTTTATGGCTTGTGCTTACGATGCAGAGCAACAACTCTTGCCACATGCATTTGCAATTTGTGAAAAAGAGTCTATAGAAAATTGGGGTTGGTTTATGAATTGGTTGCGTACCAGTGTTGTCGGGCCAGGAAGAATATGCGTTATCTCGGACCAGCACGCGGGTATACGAGGGGTGTTTGAGGCTCCTAATCTGGGATGGTGTGAGGAAAACGGTGAAGCTGTCCACCGACTGTGTTCACAGCATATTGCTGAAAATATTTGGAAAAAATACCCTGAAAAGTGGATCAAAAAGGTATTCAAGAAATATGTTGAGAAGAAAAAAATCTGGAGATTTGAAGAGGGGATGGAAATGATTAGGCAAAGAGATGCAGACGTATATGACTACATTATGAAATTTGGTAAACGGCTCCGCAACTCTGATGCAGAGCCTTTGGCTCTGCATAAGTGGGCACAAGTGCATGATGGATATCTCAATCGATGGGGTATAATGACAAGTAATGGCTCTGAGGTACTAAACAGTGTATTTAGGATTGCCAGACAACTACCTGTGTGTGCAATTGTTGAGAAGACCTTTTATAAGTGCGTTGACTGGTTTGTAAAAAGGCGGGAGGTCGCGATTGGATGGGAGGCCTCGGGATTGGATTTTTCAATGTACATTACACTGCTTTTACATCGTCGTAATGAGAAAGCAAGGAAACATGATGTAAGACCGATGTATTATGGCCATAACAACTATGAGCTTATTGATAAAAATGGAATTCTCGAGACAGTAAGTCAATAATTCGATAAATCTAATTATTTACTTTCACGTAATACATTTGATGTAAATTGCATTTTTTAATTGAAGGGTGTTCGGGGCGAAGTGAAGTACGATGTTACTTTCCCTGCAGAAGGAATGCCTATATGTGTGTGTCGGAGACCTCAATTAACATGAATCCCATGTAACCATGTTCTGGCAGTTTGTTTCTTTAGGAGGCTAAATCCTAACGACTATGTAAGCCCATATTTCAGCTTACAAAATTATATAAACACTTGGTCTGGTCGTTTCCATGGATATGGAAATAAACGGAATTGGCCATTGGTTGATGGCCCCATTATAAGGCCAGATCCGGATAAGGAAAAAATAAATAAGGGTAGGAGAAAACACAAGCGAAGAATAATGACTATGGACAAAATGGAGGCCCCTGCCACGAGGCGGAATGCTCGACAACATAATCAAGAGTCAACTACAGCAAGACATTCGGGTATAACAATTTAAAAATTCAAAATACAATTCGTTTGCCATTTTATTTGAACTAAGTTGTACTCATTTTGTAACAGGTGCATCGACTTCCTTTAACGCCGGATTTAGGGATTTCTAAGTTTACAAATTATATTTTATCATGTTATGACATGCATTGTATCTTATTTAGACTTTTTATTGTAATTTAAGATATTTATGTTGACATTTTTATATGCATGTCATTTTTATTATATTCTAAGAATTTATGTTGTATTCTAAGAATTTATGTTGTATTGTAAGAATTTTTATTGTATTCTAAGAATTTATGTTGACATTTTTATTGTATTCTAAGAATTGTATCTTTGATATTTTTATTGTATTCTAAGAATTTAATCAAGAAATTATGCTTCAGTGGTACATACATGAATTTCAAATATGATTCAAATAAGCATAATTTAAACAACACATTTAGCCATGCTACAAAAATTCAAATAAACATAATTTAAAGGATAATTAAACTTAGTCCACTAAATTTTAATTTAAAGGATAATTAAAATTTATCTCCATCTTTTTACCTAAGAAAATTTAGAGATCAAGCCTCCACTATTGAATTTATATGAACACAAAGTCTTATAATTTGTAATTTAATGATGTGCAAGATCAAGCCTCCACTTTTATCACTTTTATCATGCACATCATAAAATTTATCATGCACATCTCGAAGTTATATCGAAGTTACCAAAGAAAGGAAGAGACAGAGATGGAGTTCTCGGGAGAAAATTTAGAGATCAAGCCTCCACCGGTCCTAGGGATCGATGGAGCTATGGATGTGGATTTTCTGTGGCGAGCGGTGTGGCTGGTGCAAAAGAGGCTCCACCGGTCCCTAGGACCGGTGTAGAATGGGTTTTTTTGGCTCCACCGGTCCCTAGGATCGGTGGAGGCTAGTTTCCGAAAATCAAAAACGCAAAGGCTTGTTCCGTTAAATCATTTTACAGTAATTCTATTTAAAAAAAAAAATCAAGTGAGGGGCCGCCTCTTTATTGCTCTCCATTTTCTCATCCTATTGGATGTGTTCATTTTCACTATTTTTTTGCATTTTCAATCTGCTTTATTTATTTTCTTTATTTTCTTTCTATTTTTCTTTTGTCATTCTTATTTATTATTTTCTTCTCTTTTCTTTTTTTAACTGACATCCAATCAGAAAATTAATTTTATGAAAATCATAAATTAGATAATTATTTTAGAAATTTTCGACTTAATTAAAAAAAACATTAATATCGTTGAATCAACTCCAATCTAATTGGGACTGCTTTGTAAGATAAGTTTTTCAACTTAAAATGGATTATGAGAATATAGCTAGTTTGCCTTGACCTTAAAATATTTGTAGTTTAATGTTTACAATTTATTTTAACCGTCATGTATTATTGATCAATATTTCAACAGTTAAATTGAATTTTATAACTCAAACTATATTCATTCATTAAAAGTAGTTGAAAATAAGAGATTTTCATGGCAAACAATTGTCATACAGTGTCTGTCTGATGTTGTTTGCGACTTGAGTCTCTTTTTTGGCATTTAATGCCTACACATGTACTTCTGGCTTAAATTAATCTTGTCACTGTGGAGGAATTAAGCCATATATTAGACAATAAGTACATGTGTAGACATTAATTAATATTTAATGCCTACACATGTACTTATAGTTGTTTCATCCTATTTAATGTGGGAAATGATTATATATATTGTATTTATCTATATTTTTATACTGTTGTATTCTATGTGATATTATATACCTAAATTTAAAATTTTCGTATCCAACATGTATTTTTATTTATGACGCATGAAACAACTCAAGTAGTCTATAATGGTCTTTAATAGTCTTATAATATTTTTTTTTTTGATAAAAAGGCTGCAAGGCCCGTTTCATTTCGAAACTGTTAAATTTACAAAAATGAAGTAAAAAAACTCTAACCCTTATTACAACTGGTATACCTCTGTACCAGTAAACTCTAAACCATTATTAAGAGAAATAAAACAAAGTGTAAAATCAGTAATTGTAACAACTAATTTTCTAACACTCTATACTTGGATAACCTCATCATCTCCGAATCCGCTGAACTATATATGCAAATAATCTTCTCACCCTTCGTCCCCCACTCTTCCTCAGACGCAAACTACCTCCTTAGATCGCTTCATTTTCAGTTTCATGTGTAATATTTTCTTTCTTTGGCATAGATAGTCCTAGCACCCTCAGGCTCTTATTCTTCCATGGACGCAAATAACCACCTTTTCGTCTTCCTTGAAGAGTAAAGAAGGACCACTCAGGATATATCCTGGCCTCCTCTGCAACCCCTTGATGCGCATGTAAACCAGTTTTTGTTGCTTGTATCTCCTCCATCAGCTGCATCTGTACTTGGTCAACCCCTTCTAAGTCCCCTTCATCATTCGGTACATAGCTGTTTTCTTCCTTGCAGCTTCAATACCCTCTTTTGCTTGCTGAATCTCCACCATTTTTACCTTTACTGATGCAACCCCTTTGAATCCCCCTTCAACTTCATTTTTGTCACGATCTGAAATTTTCTTAGGACTTATAATTGCCTTGTGTGCAATTGCTGTTGCATGCACCTCCTTTATGTTCTCATACTCAATCTGTATCACACTGCTCTGTTGTGCTGTGTTAGCAACCTTATTCACTTCCAAATTGGATTGACTTGGATGAATGTGAGCATTCATACCTGCCATGCATGGCCATCTCCAGTTCAGATCGTTTCTTTTCCATCAATGCCATTTCATGTTTCAATTCTGCTAACTCCGTCTCCATCCTCTTGAGTGAAGGCATAGTCGATACCTCAGATCCAGTGGGTATGAAATGGTGGCGTGACTCGTAACCAGTATCAAGGAGTTGTGGAGTATGGATTGGAATCCCTGAAAAATTACCGATTAGAATTTCTGAGAGAAGTGGACTAGATTTGGAGAGCTCGAGAGAGGTGATTGCACGACACTGAGAGGATCGGTGGCCATGGCAATTGCAAAGAAAGCACAGTGCTCGTTGTAACACTGCGCCGCTAAGTGTCCCCGGTCACCGCACTTGAAGCACAGAGGGTCAGATGGAGACGACACTCTTTTGAGTTCTGCAAGCTTTGTTTGGACAATCTCCTCACGACTATGCTGTCCCGTGTCGGCGGGTGGTTTGCGCCAATAGGATTTTCCGGCATGCTGAAAGGTTAGAGTCGTGGATCTATGTGTTTACGTCAAAGCTCGAGATAACGCTTTGATAGAGTCGTCCACAACAGCTCCCTTGTTAACCTTGCTCAACTCATGGAGTGACGCCATTAGTGTTGAGATTGCCTCAGATAATGCCCGTAAAGGTAATTCGAGATCAGTTATCAGGTTTGAATCGAGGAGCTGCCATCATCCTCTTCAAACCCTCTTTTCTTTCGTCAATTTCTCGTCTCTGATCCCAAAATCGGGGGTGTAGGGAACGGGCTGAGATCAGAATCGAGAGAGAAGAATGGATCGTCGCAGATATTCCTTCTCGATCGTCATGAGAGATTGGGATTTTTTTCTTGATTTTTTGTGGATTTTTCGATCACCAAAATCACCTCCCAATCGCCTAGGGACGCGTGGAGAAGACGAAGCGCTGACTCGACCGATTTTTAAAATTTATAAATATGTATATTTCGGTTTAAACTTCAATATACGATTTTTAAAATTTAAGTTTCCGGTATCAAACTTCTTTGTTGATGTATATATTGAACTTTAATTCTAACTCGTCAAAAATGCAATTCATCTATATTTTTACGTTGAACTTTGGCATTCAATATGTGACCATTCGGCAGACATGACATAGTTGTAGAGGTGAAGCCACAACACAACACAACATTAAATTTGAAAAATAGACTTCGACTCATATATATATGTATAACTTTTTTTTTTCAGAGAAAAATAAAGTTCCAGCCCCCAAGTTTCATTGAACAGATACCAGAAGTGTCAGAGTTTGTAAAAAAGAAAACTTGATGATAATTTTGTTCCAGTGTCAAAGCCCCCAAGCTTGATCTATTTCACTAGCACTCACGTAATTGGTGAGGTTGCTTGATCTGTTGTTTTGTTCTTGATGATAATTTTGTAAAATGAGCAACGAGAAGAAAAAGTCAATTAATTATTATAATGGTTACTTTTTTTCTTATTTTTTTAAGATTATATTATCTACATAATTTGTAAATCGAATAAATTAGATAGAATGTGTGTATGTTAATAAAAATTATATGTTACTTAAAAAGATTTTATAAAAAAATTATAACAATTTTTAAGGACTCATATAATGGAAAGATTCTATGTATATATAAGTTAATATTATGCTTTCTGATTTAAGCAAATAAAATTTCACACTATAATTTTTAATTCTAATTCGGTATACAGAAAAAGTAAGTGAATGAGATCATAGTTGTATTTTTTACTTAAATAAAGAATAATGGATAGTAAATAGGGAGGAGTGGGAGGGTGGAGAAGAGAGGAGAAAAGTGGAACTTACATGGACATTTTGTTAAGAATTTTTGGAAGGAGGATATTTTGTTTTATTTAAAAAAGAAGAAGGACATTATGTAAAGTTTTCCTAACTTTAATTGTATATGTAGTTGCTTACCTCTAGATATGTAAATTGCTTATCCATGGACTGAACCTCATCAGGCATGATTATTGGCGGTTTGTCTGAACCAGTGTTTTTAAATGTGGTTTTGTTGATACATGCGGAAAATCATTACATACAACATATGTGAATTTTAATACGGAAGTACATATGCAGTTTTACTTTGAGTTGTTAAAAAAAAATACCTATAATAAAACTAATTGTTAATAAAAAAATACATATAATAAAAAATACACAAGAGTGTTCTAATCTAGTAGCATGTGTTTTTACTACACTTGTATAGATCATAGGTTCAACACAACAAGAATCAAAGACTTTTTGCGAGGATAAAAAGTGACTTTTCGCGACGGAGTACCGTCATAAACGTGCTTTATCTATTTGCGACGGCACTTTTCTCGCGATAAGTGCCTACTTTGTTGTTGTGACTTTTTTCGGAACGCATGAAATTTTTGGACATTCTGAGTGCAACAGACGATTGAATAGGCATATGTGATTCATGTGACTGTATCGATCTAAATATCACTCCCTAGGTATTGTTGAATCTTGTGAATATAATTGACATTTAATAGGGCGATAAAATCGCGACCAAAATAAATTACTGAAAAATTAATCACAAAGAAACACGCGCGTACACACAAAAAAATGTTGTGATGACGATCGACTGGTGAGCGCATACAACCGCTAAAAAATAAAAAACTCTCTTCGATCCGCATACAATACAACCCAACACCCCTTCTGGCCTTCTCCTCTCTAATTAAAGACTGGATCTTCTACCGCGTAAGCAATGTTGACAACAAATAATTTATAGTATCTAAATGGGCTGAAAAAAAATTCAAGGGACCAAATTTTTTTTGGTTCTTTCTATGGAATCGGAATTTATAAAAAAAAAGTCAGTCTAATAATCAATATTATTTTATTATAATTTTTATAATAAAAAATTCTCGTTTCAGAACATGAAGCTCTAACTAATTATACACGTGCCGTATCTCAATATATATAAGATAAACGAGGGAATAAAGGTTGAGAATACGTGCAACAATCACAAAGACAAATGATGCAAGTGCAAGAGAGAGTTTGCAAACTATAGAATTAGGAATTATGGGCTGAGACTAAATTAAATTAAATAAAAATATAAAATATATTAAAAAGAAACACAGTGAATGTATTAAAAAGAAACATAGTGAATATATTTAAAAATAATTTCGGACTTATATATGCTTTAAAGTTCTCAAAAGAAAACTGAAAATTGCAGGTAACACAGTGAATGTTAAACAGCAGTAGCTAGCGATAGCGGGATGGTAATAGTGGTCCACTATAGCGACCGAAGTTACATTATTTTTTTTAATGAAGTTAGAGATCAAGTCATTTATCTGCTTTAAAAACCCACAATAAAATTTTCATCTTATTTTGAACCTATAACTTCATACTCAAAGAATATATTGTTTTACCACTAGATCAAATTAATTAAGACTGATTCTCAATAACTAACTATTTAATTAAAACTTTGTCTAGCACTAAAACATGCATGCATGCATGCATGCATGATGAACATATACAATTTTGATGAAAAATAAATTTAATGATCAAAACATATATACTCAATCGAAAGAACCAGGGCACAATGAAAGCAACCAGAAGACGGGTAATAAAAAAGCCGCAAAAAAGCTGGCTTCTCAAGCATCTCATGTTTCTCCTCTGAGACAAAGAAATTTGGTTACTTTGCATGGTCACATCGCTTCCATCATGCCATATATCCATAAATTCTCGTCTTCCCAATCCACTTATGTTTTTCACATCCGACCCACAAATTTCACACCATCTGAATTAGAGATTTGGAAATTAAGATTAATTGCATGTTAATTATAATGCACAAAACAAGAACAAAAACTTTATATATACTAATTAATGTTGAGCTAGCTATTTGCTTACAGTTCTATGCATTTGCCTTCTTTGCATTAATTAATTGTGGAAACAATTAATGTTGTGGAATTAACTAATGTAGAAGAATATATAATTAATTAGATAATTAAGGATTGCAATACTAATGGAAACCTAGCTAGCTATTTGATCTTCTTAATGACAATTAATTGTAACCCTGAGAGTGAGAGGTGCTTCCAGCTGGGGCATTTATTGATTTATAGAGTAATTAGTTGCTTCATAGAATTAATGCAATGCAGGTTACGCCATTCTCCAGCTAGCTAGGCATTTGAAATTTACAACGGTCAATATATATGTAACGGTCTTTGATAAAATATCACTCGATCGATCGATTTTCTAATTGCATGAAATTCGGTACACACACAACCAATCTAGCTACACTACTACAAAAACTGGCTTTGTACACTGCACATTGTACACGGATTTGGCAATTATATTAAAAACAGTGTACCAAATATGAGTCCAAAAGATCTGCACGATTTCTACACGGATAATTAGTTAATAATCAGTGTAGAATTATTAGAGAGAGCTACACGGTTTATTAGAAACCACAAATCCGTGTGTAAAGAAGTGGGTGTGCAAATAATTGAGAGAGCTACACGGTTTATAACTAAATATCCGTGTAGGAACATTACACACGGCTTTTTGATAATATAGCCGTGTAGAATTCTTATAATTGTACACAGATTTATAACTAAATAGCCGTGTAGAAATAGTTGGAGAGCTACACGGATTTATAACTAAATAGCCGTGTATAATAGTGTAGGGTTTTTATCTCTTCCCTTCCAAAGCGCCGTTTTGATCAAGTCTTTTAGTTAATACATCTCGAACTGAGCTTTTTATTTCTGCGAATTGATCGAGGCCAGCAGCTGAGATCTGAGATCTTTGAATAAAGTTTGTATTTTCTCCTCTCCATCTTTCTAAGGTTAGTAATATGTATTTAAATCATTTTCTTCCTCTAATTTTCTGTTATTTAGGCTTATTTAATTAGGTCATTTCATGCATGCTTGAATTCTTAATTTTAGATGTAATTAATTAGTGTATTGTGGCCCAATAACCGACCTTTAGATGCTTTTAGGTCCATGCCCGTTCAAAATTAATCCAATAGGGATTAATTTTGGATAGTCCCCGTTTTGGGACTGCTCTTTGAATATTATGTCTCATTTAGGATGTGAACACATATTAGCGGGATTTAATTAGTATTTGAGGAAAGTTCGACAGTATTTTCCCTTATTGCTCCTACGAGTATGTGGTTCGTACGCATACTTGGGGAGTTAAGGGAAATGCTGCCGAATTTTTCTCAAATACTAATTAAATCTCGCTAATATGTGTTCACATATGAGACATAATATTCAAAGAGTGGGTTAGGATTGTAAACCGGCCCTTTGTAAGCCCAAAATTTTGTACACGAAGGAGAATGTTGACCATGCATGATTAATTGATCAAATCATTTTTTTAATTTAATTTACAGATGGATCGAAGCTGGATGTTGTTGAGTATTTTAGATATAGGAATTTGGTACTCTTTTTGCCTTTAAAATTTATAAACCTTCGTACTCAAAGAATAGGTTAGTTGCAAGCGCACAACCTATCGATTGTAGTATTTAGGTGTCGATCCGCAGGGAGATAGAGAAATACCAATTTTTAATAAAGAAAACTACTTCTAAAACAAAAAAAGTAAAGTGGGGGGGTTTTGTTCTAAAATCCTAAAGTTGGGTTCAATACCCGAAAAAGAGGAGTTTCAAACAATAAATGTAAATAAAATAAAGAGAAGAAAGATTGGTTTGTTTTCAAGTTTAAGGATATCTAGGGGTATTCGGTCTACAATCCCTTGCTAATTCTATTTATTAGGTTTGTTTAAATTCATGTTTGATTTGATGAGGTTTCTAACCTAGTTAGCCTTTGGAACAAATATTAATACAAATACTTTGCGCTTTATGGATTAATGTGCCTCGAATTCTAGGGCTGTCACTAACCTAGAGGGATATTTAATCTCATGCTTCAAAGCATATATCGATATTTGTTCTAAGGTGTCCTAATTTAGGATTTGCCTTCTCCTTTCGGTCCTTCACCAAAATCCTAACTTTAATTTCTATAGTTCCGGATTGGATATCAAAGTACGGTCGCTTCTAACCCAACCCTAAGGTGTGTCTTTATGGTTTCAATTAGTAGTCTCCTCATGACCAATGCCGGAATTTAATAAACTTAAAGCGGAAAGACCCGATCAACGGGATTTCAAAACTACTTCAATTCAATAAACCCTAACCAGGTGAACTCAAAGGAACGAGTACTAATGAAATTCATAAAGAATAAATCACAGAAATTAACAATCAAATCCGATAACACAATCATAATAAAAACAAATATCCGAATAAGATAGAATTAAACAAGTTCATGCATTGACCTAAACCCCTAGAAAGAGAACTACTCTCTCTTGGAGAGATCCATAACAAAGATTGACAAAAACAATAAGAAATGAGATAAAGAAATGATTACACCCTTTCTTAGATCTAAAACCTCGATCTTGCCGACTCCTTGCTTGAATCTTCTTCTTCCTTCCTTGAAAAGCCTTTGAGAATTTCTGCAGGATCTCTCTCTCTCAATATATGGAATATGGATATAATAATGGATATGTACAATAATGGATAATTTCTCATGTGGTCTCCTTAGCCTTATATAACGTTTTCTGAACTTGGAGATCAAGTCGTTTTATTTTCGGCGCCCACTAAGTCTACTAACTTCTATATTTCTAATTCTGTGATTCTGAACTTGGAGACCAAGTTATTCTAATTTTGGCACCCACTAAGCCCACTAACTTTCCATATTTAGCAGTTTTTCAGGCTGATGCGGCCATTGATGCGACTTTACAGAATTATACATTCCGAATTTGGATATTTTTCCTTCATGAAAGTTGTAGATCTCTTTGTCCTGGTTCCGTCAAGCTTTGAATCACTCAAATCGGAGTTCGTATGACCAAGATATGGCCAAAATACGAACTGTGTGTCGGCTGAGTGCGGGTGGTGCGGCCCGAGTGCGTCCGTACTGCGCTCGGATTTTCTGTTTTCTGTGTCAGTGCGTCCGCACTCTGGGTCAGTGCGTCCGCACTGGGCTCGGTTTCTCCTGTTTTGCTCTGAAATTCAAACGGGCATAACTTATGATCCGTAACTCCGTTTTCAGTGTTCTACCACTTTTCGGAAAGCTTGCGAGAAGATCTACAATTTGCTCCATTTCCTGTAATTTAAATAGACTTCGGCAGTAACTTGATTCTTGGATATATTTCATTATATTCTCTACTAAAATACAAGATATTTGGTGCTATTATGTGATTAAAACTAGATCGAATGTATATATAATTTAGACCTATCAGATGTATGAAATGCGACGTGATAGTGAAGAATATTTGGTTCGCGTTGATGAGTTTATAAAATTTGGTGTCATTGGGTCGAAGACCGAGGTGTTAAAGTTGATAACGACGGGTTCACACTCGTTGATTTAAACAGGGTTGGGCATGTTGATGATCCGTTTATACTCGCCAAGCAAGCCACCCAAGTCTTTTATGCCACTAACCTGAGTGATGCCAGGTTGAGCGTCGTCCTATCCGGAAAAAGAAGGATTGTCGGGGTAGAAAATGTCGTCGATGAAGAAGAGTACGACCAGTTCGACGAAGTACCTCCATTTTGTACTGATGTGCAAACTGAAGTAGCAACACTTGAAGGGGTAGACGAAGCTGACTACATGCGGTCCGACCACAATGAAGGATTATGGGCCGAGGGTACTGTTCAAATAGTGGAAAAAAGGAGAAAAAGGAAAAAAAAGCATAATGTGTAATATTTATTTTGTTTAAGACCGTGTAGCTTTTAATATTGCAACTTTAGCTTGTAATATATCAAATAAAAAAGGAAAAAAAGAGGGAAAAAAAGAAAAAAGCATAATGTAGTAATAGTATTATCAAATATTATCAAATATTAGTTTAATGCTTATAATGAAGGATTATGTTTAATGCTTATAATATTATCAAATATTAGTATTAGTTTTTGAAAATATTAGTTAAAACATTTAATAATAAAATAAAATAAATATTAGTTAAAATATTAGTTTTCACTAAATATTAGTTAAAATATTTAATATTAGTTAAAATATTTAAAATATTAGTTAAAATATTTAATATTAGTTAAAATATTTAATATTAGTTAAAATATTTAATATTAGTTAAAATATTTAAGGAAGGATTATGTTTAATGAAAATATTATGTTTAAAATATTATGTTCAACTTTATCAAACATTTAATATTAGTTAAAATAAATATTAGTTAATAGTTAAAATAAATATTAGTTTATGTTCAAAGCATTTTACTGAACCTGGGACCCGCCTGTCGGAACGATTTATACACGGACTTTTAGCTAATAGTCCGTGTAGAAATGGAAGAGAGCTACACGGACTATTAGCTAGATGTCCGTGTAGAAAGGTGATTTGCACACGGATTTTTATGTACAACCGTGTAGAAAGGTGATTTGCACACGGACATTAACTTCACAGCCGTGTATAATGAGGAAACATTGGTTATTTCGAAATCCTTCTCTGCCAAAATTTTCATAACTCGATCTTCACCGCTCACCGCGCGCCTCACCGCCTCGCCGCCTCGCCGCCTCGCCGCCTCACCACCTCGGTCTCTCTCACCCGTGGTCTCTCTCTCTCTAACCCGTGGTCTCTCTCACCTAGGTTAGCGTCTCTCTATCTCGTTCTTTTTCTTATTGGGTTTGAACCCGTTAGCCAATTTAATAAAGGTATTGCTATTTGCGGCTTGGCTGTTGTTATCGTGCTGCCCCTTTTTGACTATCTGATACTGTTCTCATTCTAACAAATGCCGCTAAATGTAAATTTCAGTGCCCGCAACAGAAGGAGGGTTGGGAATGCGCTTATTACACGATGATATTCATGTTTGACTTTGTCGAAAGAATACAATTCCAATTCCCAAAAGCGGTATGTACTTCATATGAATTTCCTATATAATAAGCAATTAATATCTACCTTTTCTGAAATACTAACTATTATCAAATTATAATTTTGTAGAATGTGACAAATCAAGATCATTACACTTGGAATCAGATCGACGATGTGCGGTGCATGTGGGCAAGGTGGTTTGCCATGGAATTTTGTAATCCTCGATATGGATTTGCATAGATTAATTTGTAATAAAAATATGTTTCGAATGAATTTATTGCTATATGAATTTTGTATAAATTTAGTATATGAATTTCTTGCCAATTAATCTGTTTCGAATGAATATTTGTATTTCTGTTGAAAAAATTGGCTAGCAAAGCTGGAGGCTAGCCCAAAAACAAAATATACAAAAAAAAAGGTATTTATACACGGATATTTCACAATTGTGCGTGTACGATAGAAAAAACAAAAAAAAAAATTAGCTATTGCACACGGCTATTTAACAGTTGTCCGTGTGCAATACTAATCATACACGGTTTTTTTGTTAAAAATCCGTGTATGATAGCCTTGCTGGAGGCGTAATACAAAATATCTAAAACTATTTGTACACGGATATTTACCAAAAGTCCGTGTATAATAGCTAAGAGAGCTACACGGACTTTTAATACAAAGCCGTGTAGAAAGAGGAATCGTACACGGTTAATTAGGGGATATCCGTGTAGCTCGGTAGTCTTTGTACACGGTTAATTAGGGAATATCCGTGTAGAAATAATTATAATCACACACGGTTAAATATCCGTGTGTAGTTCCTGACCTATTCATACACCCTGGCTTTAAACACAGCAGGAAATCCGTGTAGCTCTTCCATTAATGTCCGTGTGTAATCTGTTTTTCTGTAGTAGTGCTATAATTTCATCAAATGTCTAAATAATTATTATTTCATAATTACTTTGTACTTAATATGAACAATATTATCAGAATTAATTGTTAAGCTAACCCATAATTAATTGCTTGATCTACGTATATATACCCCATTACATTTTAAAGTAAATTCAACGAGTAATTAAAATTATGATATTCCAAAGCGAAAACAAATAGTTCAGCTAAAATTTTGAACTGTCAGATGAAATTTAAGTAAAGAATCCAAGTTTTTATCTTGATCTACCCACAAATGACGACTAGCTAGCTAGCTTAATTACATGTCATTCATATATTTCTTAACTTGGAAAATAGTTTGTTTAATTTGTATACGACTAAGAGATTAAATGTTGTTGAATAAAAATGCACCCAGAAATCTCAATTTTTAATCTCTTAATTAATAGTATAAAAGACCAAAAATCAAATTTGAACGTAAATCCATTCAAGTGTCAGATTTAATTATAATTTAAATCTCATCTAATGGTTACTCGATCCTACTAGCAATTGCAAAAAGCTTTGAACATATCACCACAATCTCTTAATTATTTTTATTGAAAGTTATTATGACCAGCAGATAATCCATAAATTTACTCTTACCAATATATATATATATATATATATCGATATCAATTCTACTCCAACAAAAAATCATTTAATCATATAAAATTTAATTTTCAAGAACCAGCCTGATCGACCAAGTCATACCTGTTACCCTTGATCTTAAACCAAGTCTCAGCACAGTGTTGGTGTGCGACACCAAGCCCGTTCTTGCACCCGCATCCAAGATCAATAAGCTCCGACCCGTTACCCGCACAACCCGAACTGACGTGGCAGATACGACAAATTTTCTCAGTTGAAATATTCGAAACCGAGCTCAGTTTAGTGCTCCGGCACTCGACCACAGTATCCTCCTCCACCTTCAGTCTCAAATCGACCACCGTACCAGACAGGCCACCGAATCGTGATCCTTACTCTTTGTACTCTCAGCTGTTGGATTTGAGAGAGGAGAAGGCGGGGGTGATAAGGGAAGAGATTGTATCGAGATTCGCGCCTCTGAGACGCATCGAAAGGATGGAGATCCTGGAGGAGTGTTATTGAGCTCCATTTTGCTTGCTACGAGATCGAGCGTCTAGGTGGCAGAGATGATTTGGAATTTGGAGGAGGGAGATGGAACTAACCGTAACCGGTGCATGCTCTTAAAAGTTGAAGAATATTCTATTATAATAAGAATATTATGATCTGTGAAAATCGGCACCGTTCTTTTCTCATCAAGTGGTCCAATCTGATCTGTCTGGCATCTAGATCCATTCGGAAATTAATTAATGGTGTTTGTACAATATTGTATCTAATTAATTATATATGTTGAATTTCCGTTTCAACTAAAATTAATAAGCGCCCTAAAATTAATGAGCGCATTGCAAATATAAAATTTTATGGACGATGGAATTGAAGTCTCTATTTTTGGTGTTTCCTTTGTTTCACCAGTCTCCATTTATAAACGTCCAATAACTCGATTTTATACACTAAAATCGTTCGGGATAATGACTAACATTCTTATTTTGTTTTTAAAATCAAAACATTTGATTCAAACTATTTAACATGATATTCATATTAAAATATACTTGAAAAATCAAATTTTACCGATATTTTTATTAAAATCCAAAGTTTAATAGAAATTAATATTTATGCCTAGAATTCTGGATTTTCGCCAAAAATGCCCAAGCCGGCCATAAAATGACCGGCTTACTCATTTTTTTTATTTTTTTATTTTTAAGAGACTATGAAAAACAAGATACTGAAATCTAACACTGAAAACTTAAATTTTTTGTTTAAATTATTTGATAGATTACTTCTTTTGATCTATAATTAGCATATTTATACTAAAATATGCTAAATTACTTGAAATTATGTTGAATTACACTATATTAAGTTAAATTACACTAAATTACATTACATTACGCTAAAATACGGTAAATTACATATGAATATGGACGATATCTTCACTGAAAAGGCAAAAAACGATGACGAAACTTCAAACGGTCATAAAACGGCTCTCGAGTGTCCGATTTCAGCAAATGAGCACTTTTCAAAAAGCTTGCGAAAAGATGCATGCGTCCGTGCCCGCTATGCCAGATTTCAAAATTTAGAATTGCCAAAAAACTAAGGGAAGAGTCTCAAAACTTGAGTTGAAGTTTCCGATTAAGATTTTTATTTCTATTATTCAATCTAAGTAGCTCAGTAAATTAGTTACATAATGAACTTGTAGAATACCAATTTTTACTATTTTTCGAATTTTTTTACTATTTTTTATGATTCATGAAAGATGACAAAAAATCGGTCTACTTTAGCGTAATTTTGCGTAGTTTAGCGTAATTTATCGTATTTCAGCATAATTAGCGAAGTTATTGTAATTTAACTTAATCGGAAACTTCAACTCAAGTTTTTAGGCTCTTCTCTTAGTTTTTTGGCAATTCTGAATTTCAAAAAATGGAATAACGGTCACTAACGCATGCGTATTTTTGCAAGCTTTTCGAAAAGTGGTCATTTGCTGAAATCGGACACTCGAGCGCCATTTTATGACCGTTTGAAGTTTCGTTGTTGTTTTTCGCCTTTTCAGTGAAGATATCATCCCTATTCATATGTAATTTACCGGAATTTACCGTATTTTAGCGTAATTTAATGTAATTTAGCGTAATTCAACATAATTTAAAGTAATTTAGTGTAATTCAACATAATTTAACATAATTCCAAGTAATTTAGCCTATTTTAGTATAAATATGCTTAAAAGAAGTAATCTAACTAATATTTTTAAAAAAAATCCGAATTTTTAGCGTTAGAATTCAGCATCTTGATATTCATATTGTCTCTCTAAAAAAAAGAAAAAAAAATAGTGGACCGCCCCCTCTCTGGGCTGTCAGCTATGGGTAGTGGACCGCCCCCCCTCTAGGCGGTCTGCTATGGATTCTGGACCGCCCCAGCAGAGGGCGGTTAGGGCATTTTTAAAAATAATTTTGACCCAATTGCCTTGCCCCTCAGAATCTGATCTACACCATCAAAACCATCATTTCATGTGACCCGGCAGACCTACCTATGAAATATCTTGGCTTACCCTGACCTTATGGAAACCTTCGAAACTACACTTTCAACCACTGATTAACTCAGTACGGAACAAGTTGGCGGGATGGAAAGCAAATGTCCTGTCATACGGGGGTCGGGTCACTCTAATTAAATCTGTCTTATCAGCACTCCCCCTTCATTATATGCAGGCTTTTAAATTACCAAAAGGAGTAATTAAAGAAATTGATGCGGTTCGAAGACGATTCCTTTGGAAAGGCAATGGAACTTGCTCGGGTCTTAATTGCTTGGTAAATTGGTCGAGAGTTTGCACACTAAAGACAAATAGGGGCTTGGGTTTCATTGATCTGACCACCCAGAACGAAACTCTTCTCACAAAGTGGATCTGGAAGATAGAAAGACAACCTGGCAGTCAGTGGTCAACGACTCTCAGGGGGCTGCACAACATCACAGAAGCGGCCCAATTAACATCCCAAAACCAATCCTTCTTCCTGACTGACTTATCAAAAATTAAATCCGTCTTCTCCACCTCAGTCGAGTATCAGGCGGGTCAGATTAGTTGGCGCTGGACGACGGGGGGTGACTTCTCAAGCTCTTCCGCGTATCGCATGATGCACAATAAGGGAATGATGTGTCGGTATTACCGTTACTTGTGGAAGATCAAGGCGCCACTCAAGGTACGCATTTTTATCTGGCTCATGAGACAGAACAAAATACTCACCCAACAAGTCTTACATAGGAGGGGTATACAAGTGACCCCTAAATGCATCATTTGCAACCAAAACATCATGGAGGCCAGAGACCACTTATTCTGGATTTGCCCCTTCGCAAAATAGTTCTGGAGGGGCATTCTTCCCCAAATGGTTACCCTACCGGTCTCTGACAGTATCATACGAGTTTGGGTGCTACGGCGAAACTCACTTCATGACAATCATAGAGTCTACTGGGACACTCTGTGGGCGAGGTCAGTATGGGCATTATGGCGCGAGAGAAACAAGCGGATTTTTTCCCAGGAAAGAAAGGAGATTCATACATTAATCACAGAGACTCATCTACAGATCAACGTTTGGTACTCAATATTATAGAGAAGGACCCTTAACGGGTCGGACTGTAGGGAATAGGGCAGGGGATAAATCCAGCTGGTATTGTGTTTTTGTGTGTGTTTTTTGTTGTTTTTTTATTATTACTTGCTTGTGAGTGTTTGCTTTAATCTACATGTAACCTTATTTGTTTCGGGTAGAAACTACCTGGAGTTGTAATTAGCTGGTGGAGGCTTTGTAAATATTTTTTCATTATTTAATACAAAATCGTTGGTGAGTCATTGCTTACCGATCCTTAAAATTTTTTTTTTTTTGAGGTGAGGACAGATTTGATATATATATTTTTTTTTTTGGTATTAATAAAAATACCGGAAACTTAATATTACCGGCTCGTGCAACCTGTTTTCTTTGTAACAGTGCATATCGGTCCGTGAGCCCACATACCTTCTGTCTTGAGTGTTGAGTGTTGAGTGTTGACATAGCAGCCCGTAGAGGCGTAGACCCACAATCCACAAATCCTTCCCCTCGACGACGTGCCTGTAGCCCTGTACCCTGTAAGGACTTCGGATCATCTATCTGCATACCACCCCATCCCCATCCCCATTTAAGTTTCAATCTAAGGAGTTCGGATCATCAAGCCCAAACTTTATGATTCGTGTCAGTATATAACGAACGGACCGGTTCAAATTCAAAGACAAACTGAATTGGTATTGAAAGTGAGGATAAAGTATACGGATAGGCCAACTTACGTAATTGCTTATCTATACGAACAATTTTGTATAATTTACTAATATAATTAAATTGTTGACCATTCATAATTAACTTTCAGCTAATTCTTACACTTTCAACTCCCAATAAACGTCAGCTTAATAGAAATTGTTAAAAGTTGTAGTTTTTTACTGTCAAAATAATGAGAAATTTTCTGCCGGGTCCATCTGAGAAAAAAAAATATATACATATTGCTTTTCCTAGATAATCTTCAATCGTCTTTTTAATGAAGGTTTCAGAAACTGAATAATTAAACGGCATAGCGATAACTAATATTTAAAAAGTGTGAATAAAGTAATGATTACGTGTGTATTTTTAACAAGTTTGAAAAATAATCTAAAACCACTGCTGATCATTATTAAAATATAGTTCGATTTTGTTAATAATTATATTATAATTGAAATAAACAAATCGGTACTTAAATAAATATAAAATATAATAAATAAAATTATAGACATGATAAATAAATAAGAGTATGTTTTAAAATTTGTAAAATATTTATTTATAAACAGTGTGTGGACTCTCATTAGAGTGGGAAAAATGGCACGCCGGAGTCGGTTCCGTCACGGAACGGTACAGTTACGTCACGGAACGGTACAGTTACGGCACGGAACGGTACAGTTACGGCACGGAACGGTACAGTTACGGCACGGAACGGCACGGCACGCGTGTCAGTTACGTGCCGTGATTCGCGTGTCTCGTGCCGTGACCATTCGCGTGCGGTGCTCATCTTTTGAAACTTTGGCACGGCACGGCACGGCACGTGAAAAATTTAGTCACGGCACGACACGGCACGTAGTCACGCGAGTCACGTGTAATTAGGTCACGTGAGTCACGCGAGTCACGGTACATTTAGGCACGGCGTGACTCACGTGGCGTGACCATTCACATGCCGTGATCACCCATTAACATTTTAGTCACGGCACGGCAAGACACGTGAAAAATTAACTTAGTTACGGTACGGCACGGCACATTTTTTCCCACTCTAACTCTCATGATTATCAGAAATATAATAATTGCCTCTTGCTGAAACCAAGAAAGGAAGCACAACCCAACCCGACTATGTTATATCATCATCATCATACCCCGGGATTTGAACAGGAAAATGGCAACAACCAGCGAGATAAATACCCACGTCTCCATAGTCCATACCCATTTCTCACTTCATTTTTAAACAAACTCATAAATATAAAATACCTCTTGGCTGCATTTCAATTTTCAAAGGAAACCAAATCATGTCTACTCTCGAAAAGAGGGGTCGAGTTCTGATTCTTACCCTCACCGGCTCCGGCGAGCACCGTCTCGGCCCGGACCTTATCTCCTCTCTCCGCTCGGCGCTCGCCACCGCCAGGTCCGATCGGACAGCCGCCGCTCTGGTTACTGTTGGTGAAGGTCGGTTCTTCTCCAACGGCCTTGACCTCGCCTGGGCTCAAAACTCCAGTGAAGGGATCGCCACTTTGGTTAGTCTTGTAAAACCTCTGATCGCCGATCTGATCTCTCTTCCCATGCCGACTGTAGCAGCTGTCACCGGCCACGCCGCCGCGGCTGGTATGATGCTTGCTCTGGCGCATGATTATGTGTACATGAGGGGAGATCGAGGGGTTTTGTACATGAGCGAGCTAGACATTGGATTGCCTTTCCCGGATTACTTCATGGCTCTGATGCGGGCTAAGATCACAGATCCGAGGTAAGTAGTTGGTGAATTGCTCTTGTTATGAAGATAATTGTTTGGAATAAGTGCTGAATTTAACTTAATTTCTGCTCACGTAATCATTTTGTTGCAATTCTGATATGATTTAGCAAAATTTATTCATTTATTTATTATTATTTCTGAGATAAGGATTGGAACAGAAATATAGTAAACTTCATAGTTACAATTCACTTAAATTGGTGTTCAGATTGTTCTTTGTGGTCAAGATTTGGAACCATCCAATAGTTGGAGAGGGAGTATGATTAGGTATTGCAGATTTGACTTATTGTTTAGAAAATAGCTATAGAGTTTAGAAAAAAGTTGGAATAATGTTTTATAATAAGCCTTATCCACATTATTTCCCCATAGATGGGACTTGGATTCTCGGAGTTCACAATTTGCCATGTGGTGGGTTTGACCAGCCCAATATACCAAAAGTTTCAAAACCCTAACAAGAGGAAGTTACCAACAAACAATGAAGAGTTCTGAGGGTGAGGCGAGTATCATACCAATACTTGTCAGTACCAGAATCAGGGATATCAGTTGAGGTTAGAATTATGATATGATCTGGCAGTTGATTTGAGGAAGTGTAAGATTAGTCTCCTATCTTGACTAACACCAATTTTATTAGTTGGGTTTCATTGCAAATATATCTAGGTGTGAATGTTTACATTTGATACTTGCAATCAGAAACTAATGAATTATTGAATTTACAATAATGTCTGTATTGGCAGGACACTGCGTGACGTCACAATGAGAGCCAAGAAGATAACTGGTACAGAGGCAAAGGAGAGAGGTCTTGTAGATAAGGTGTGCCAGAGTGCATCAGAGACAGTGGCTGAGGCAGTGAAGATGGCAGAGGAGCTGGCGGGAAGAAATTGGGACAGAGGGGTATATGTGTCAATTCGCATGTCAGTGTACCCCAACTTATGCAAGTCTTTGGAGATCCCACAAGAAAGCGATGAGGCGGTTACAAAGCATTTTGCTTCTAAGCTCTGAGAGAATAATTGCCACATTTATGTATAGTGTATAGGTAATTGCTGTTGGTCGTTCTCTTTGCATACGCTTCCTCACGCTGTATTTCAGCATACCAGTTATGTGTTTTGTTTTATATTTCAAAATAAATGTCGAACATGCTTAGTGTTCAGCTATATAAGAGGTATATTTTATTAAACTTGTTAGTCCTTGATATAATTGTGATAGGTCCATATGTCAATGGTCCTTAAAAAGTCCAGGCCTGACCCAACTAAACACTTCCAGATTTAAATTCACAGCAGGCCGTCCCAAAAAACAGGCCAAGGGCCAAAAATGACTCGGGACTCGGACCCCTCCTGAGGCCAGCCCGAGAATAGAAAATTACTCGGGATTCGAACCCCCTCCCGGGACCAACCCGAGGTTAGAAGCAGCCCGGGATTCGGACCCCCTTCCGGGGCCAACCCGAGGTTAGAAACAGTCCGGGATTCGAACTCCCCTCCGGGGACCAACCCGAGGCGAAAGCACAGACTGAGATTCAGACCCTCTCCCAGGGCCAGCTCGGAACCGAGCAAAACAAGGCTCAAAGCCTAACACGCCGAACTGCCTAAAAAGGTCGACACACGACCTCGCTGTTCGGTTTAAGACGAATTATGCGAATATTATAGCATATTATGCGGGCGCCCTCAACAGTATGCGGACCTTCGTCATTAATGCTGACAAGATCCCGCTACAGTAGGGCGCCCCCTATTTAAGGCAGAGAACCCCCCAGAAAAAGGGGACCGCATTTATCACAATCTAAGGAGGTATTAAAAAGGGTTAGAGCGTTAATACTCCTCCGACACTCCGCGTGTCCGCCATCTTGACCCGTTTCACCTGAACCGGGACGGGCTACACTTTCAGTAGCCAGCCTCCGCACGGCCTGCTTCCTGGAAACAGGACGTGCCCGCACCTTACTGGACCGAGTCCAAGTACGGCCCGGCCCCCTCGTATCAAATTGTATGGTGTAAATTATGTTGTTTTTCCAATCAACTGTTTACTAACACTTTAATTATCACTGTGGCAGATTATTCTCGCCATGGAACAATTTTATGTAGGCCTGCAAATCAAGGCTATCAGGCCCATAAAGCATTCGAACGCAAGTGCTTAGAATTGCTATGTTGGTGCTGCTGGTGGGATATTTTATGGGGCCAGAATAATGTCATTAACTCGATATTTGATATTTATTCATACAAAAAGTGCGTTAATTTCAACTGTGTGGCTATTTGAGATTGGGTTTTGCTAAAAAGTAGCTTAACCTTTTGTCATTGGATTACTGAAATAACTTCCTTTAAAATGATAGATAAAATATCAGCGAGACCTCTAAAATGATAATGACGGATAAAAACATCCCTAATTCTTGCTTCATATTTAATTACCTCAACTTTAAAAAAGTTTATCAATGCCTTTATTACAAAATATTGGATCTGTTGGTAGGGGACAAGCATTTATTGGTTCGAATCCAAGAGTTTATGGGTTGGTTCGAGCCATCAAATCCAGTTTGTTACCTAAATTTTATTGTAAAAAAATATCTAAATTCTTTCACAATGAATACTCAAACTGAGGAGGAATTCCAAGCACTAATACAAATGCATTATCCCCTCAAAATTTGCTTTCATCTTCTTTCTTTGTCCTTCAATGAGTTGCTAATTTTTTTCTTCCTCAAAGAAAAATTATATCCTGACCCATAAAATAGGAAGATATAATTGAATGATCTCATTAAAAGGAAAAGGAAAAAAAAAAGGAGGATGAAACAAGTTGCAAGGGAAGAATGCATAGATATAAATGCTTGGAATTTGTCTTCAGTTAAAGTATGGAGACCTCAATGTCAAAGAAGTTAGAATATTTTTTATTTCACTTCAATCATGTTTTTGTTACTAATTATATAAGGACATGGCAAATGGTAACAATAAAAACACACTTTCGATATTTGGAAGATTTAATCATGATTTTGTTACTAATCATATGAGGTTCATATTGCTTTATATATATAAATGATGTTATATAAACGATATATACCTCATAAAATATTAACCTTTTTTTTTCCGGGGTAGCATCGCATTTAAATTTGCTAGAGATCGTGATAATATAAATAAATATATTAATTTCACATTGAAAGTGTTTAATAATTAGTAAGAATGCCTGTCAGAAAATAGAGAAAAATTATATTTCTGAATTACTCTAGAATGATAGAAATTTTATTTCTAGATCTAACTCTTAAGTAAGACCACTATTTTCATTAAGGGATACAATTACCTCGTAAGGGATTTAGAACAAACAAGAGGAGCTATGCCTATGGATGTAGATACTTTCTTGCTAATTTGGTTGATATAATTTTAGTTTTGATTGAAGTGTAAATTTTTTCCACAAAGGGCGTCCTTTAATTTATAGGCCCCAATACCACCGTCCTCTTATTAAGCACTAAATCTGCAAAAGATTTGTTCAAACACTGATTCAATGCACATCCATTAAATCCATCAAATGAATAGTAATGTGCATTGTACTTTAATGAAAAAGATAATAGATTGAATGTTTCAAATATTTTTAATTTATTCCGAAGATTTGTTTCTTTTAATACTATCCTAGCACATTTTTTAATAAATGGTTGCTACTTGCTAGTGTTTTCTTTTTGCAGGAAAGAATCTTGAATCGTAAATCATTAGAAAAAAAAAAAAAATCAGATGGCCAGCGTTTTATTATAACCAGAGGCCGTGATGAACTACACTTGATCTTCTGTGATATGTCGGAAACAGGTATACAGTACAGCCAACTGAAGCTGGCCCTATATAGCTTCGCAACACCTCTTCTTGACCTGCAGGACCAGTCTAGTTTTCTATTTCGTACTACGTGGCTTCTTATAATTCGATGGAAATGACGGCATTGACCCCACCAGACCTCTAGTTTCGTTGCAGTGCCAATGTATCATACACAGAAGGTTACAGCAGATTTAATTAATATCAGAAGAAAATGGCCATGTAACATTCAGTTGCTGTAAGCCGTCGGATTTTAATTGTGCACGAGCTTTGAAAAAATCCAATGGTCTCTAAATACTCGTGATACGTACTGTGACAACTCAGAAGCTCCCCCGACTAGGAAATAGGAATAACTAATTAATTCCTCCGACTACATTAATTAATTATATGATCAGTACACAATTTACAAACAAAACTATTTTAACTTAATTTTGAGTCACAATATACCACAATACCCCACATGTTTGACTTCCCTTGCTGACACTCTGTGAGGCTTCTCCTCTTCGCGATCTGAATATTCTGACACATCGTTCCCTCCATATAACAAAGCACATTGTGGTCTGGATCCTTCTTAATTGCTTTGTTGCATGGTGAGTGTAGAATGACATTGCTATACTGTCCGTGACAGAACCAATAACACTTCCTAAGATCAGCCTTCACTGCATATATACTTGCACTGTCCAAACATGTGGGGTGCTGTTTATATTAATTGCCCTAACAAGAAACAAACAGGGACTGATGGCTATAACATATTGTTTATATTAATTGGCCGTGTTATAGCCATTCAATATTCCAATTAATTTCGTTTGTCAATTTATATTTCTTTCCTTCATGTTATCATGTTATGCGCGGATTGTAAATTAAAATTTTAAGTTATAAGAAACTTGTGTGATGCTATACAAGATATGGGGAGGGAACGCTTAGTAAATTAAAAACCAATTATCAACCATGGCACAAACACAATTACACACCTTGCAAGGGGAGTTGCAGGCCCTGCACTTGGATAACAGTATTCGGGACGGAATTATCTGGAAATGGGACTCTACTGGGATCTTCTTCTCGGTTAAGACGGCATATTTCGCAATGAAAGACTTCCCCCGTATTGCAAACAATTATAATAGAATCTGGTCTATTAAGGCACCTCCTAGATTCAAGGATTTTGGATGGTTGGCAACATTAAATAGAATTCTAACGCGCGCTGGACAACTTGAGAAGGAGGGGTTGCAGTTGGCAAATAGGTGTGTATTGTGCAAAGCAGATTCAGAGACAGTTTCACACATACTGGATCAGTGCCCATTCATTACAGAGCTGTATCAGAGAATAGAGGTTGTTTTTCATACAAGACGTCCATCAATGAGAGCATTGCTAAGCATGACAAATACTGACGATGAGAGATCATTGTCCCTTATAGCACAGTTCGTCGTTTGGAGAGAACGATGTGCGAGAATCTTCAGAGACTCAACGGCTACAGTGGATGAGCTCATGGAGCAAGTGACGGTTCAATATCCATATTCACAGATGAAAACTAATTGAGATGCACTCTGGGAAAAGATACAGGGACTGATTTGCATTTGTTCAGTCTGTCATCTGGAAACCATTGTTTTTGTTTTTGTATTTTTGTTCTTTACTTCCTATTTTGAGCACTTGCTATCTTAGTTTTAAGCTCATCATCATGAGTTGTGTTGTATTTTATTTCACTCTGTTACAAACCTTATGTAACCCTTTACCTTCAATCAAATGAGAATTCGATTCTTATTTTTCCTCAAAAAATTTACATGGGAAAATAATTGAACTATTACATGGTAAATTATAATATGTTTGAAAAATTTCCTCAATTTATTCTCCATATTAAAATATGTTTGAAGACCAAAATTTACACATTTTTAAACTTTTTTACTATTTGTTTCCGATTTTTTAAAATCACTGTTTTTAAATTAAAATAGTGATTTTAAAAAATCCGAAACAAATACGTAGTAAAAAATTTCCAAAATATGTAAAAAATTTTGGTCTTCAAACATATTTTAATATCTATAGAGAACACATTGAGCAATTTATATTGACTATTCAAACTTCAAAATCGTAAAAACCCACTTGGTATAACGAAGTCTTTGTGCCAATGTTGGTATTATTAATAATTAAAGGACCCACGTACTGTTAAACCCAGTTGGTGTAACGAATGCTCTATGCCAACATTGGACTATTATTACTTATTAGTGAATCTATTGTGTTAAGTCTTAAGAAAAGTAATTATTTTCAATATTTTTTCAATATTTTCATAATGAACTATTAAGCATATATAAGTAATTTTTTAAGAGAAATCCGAGTTTCTGGTTCAAACTCAGTTGATTCTTAAGAATTTGTTTGAATCTGATTACACAGGCAACATGCTGATTTAAAATTTTACAACATAATTTCCTTATATTTTCAGTAATAGAAAATAATGACCTCGACTAAAAAGCCAATGATTCATATATACAACATGTTTATATATGCTGAGGTGAAAAACATAAATGATATGATCAATTAAATGAAAACCTTGTGCTGGCTTATTTATAAAGCTCTGAAAGTGAATGATTAATTGTATGAAACCATCTAATTGATATATATGCTCTGATATGCTCTTGTTTTCCTAAGTATTAGTTTCCAAAACTATTATAAATAGGTATATATTATATGACACCAAAGATGTATGTATTTAAGTAAGATATTTGAGAAAACCAACACAGTGCATATGGCTCATTAAAGCCAAATGGAGGTGTTACTCTGATTTAAAATAATAAATTAAATTTGTGGCATCAATTATGAAATATGTTGAAACATAGCAAGGACGGAACGAATAATTACGGGCTACTGGCCTGTAGGACTGTTTTTCTTATTAATAGAAAAAACAAAAGAAAAATATCGACAATGAGGAACCGTTTTACTAGATTTTGAAAAATAGAAAGAACGTTATGGTTCGTAACGTCCAGGACACTGTAGCTGGACGTTATAAACCATAACGTCCAGTTAATCTGATCGCGAATGATCTCTAATTAACAAAAAATACTGTAACTGAACGTTATCGTCTATAATGTCCAGCTACAGTGTTTTTTTTTTTTTATATATAAAAAACCTTGTTGGGGCATGCGGATAAAATGCAGTTATCAGCTAGAGTGTTATAAATCTGCTGTTATTCCTTGGGCATGCAGATCAATACTTTTAAAAGCCATAACTTGAGGGTTTTTTTCTCAAAAAAAAAAAAGAAAAACTGTAGCTGAACGTTATAGACCATAACGTCTAACTACAGTGTTTTTTTGTTAATTAGAGATCATTAGCGATCAGATTAACTGGACGTTATGGTTATAACATCCAGCTACAATGTCCTGGACGTTACAAACCATAACGTTCTTTCTATTTTTTAAAATCTAGCGAAACTATTCCTCGATCATTGTCGATATTTTTTTTGTTTTTCCTATTAATAAAAAAAACGGCCTGTGGGAAGCATAACGATGAGAGAAATTTTTTTTTTCCAAAAACCAAGAAATATAAAAAAACTTCAGCATATATAAATTTGATGCTTGTCATCATTTCTTCCCTTGAGTAATTCCTTTTTTTTTTTTCTCAAGCATTCATGTTTATCCAGCCAATTTCTTTTCTTTTTCAAAGAATACCAGTCTGATGTTGGCAATAAATTTTTTGTTGAAACAGTTGATGTCTATATCTACATTGTCCCCTGAAGCTGACATACTGCTATATTGGAGGTGTTATATATATCTTTGATGAACTGGAAGAAGAACAACAAGCTTTAATATTTGACAAGCTATACAGTAGGTAGAGCTAGCGGAGTTGTTTCTCTTATATAACTGAAGAGCCGATGATTGCTCGATCCGATTATATGTAATATCAATTTAATTTGTCTTAATGTACTGTTTTGATTCGTTTCGAAATGTCAGTAACGAGGTAATTATGAAAACCAATCCCCTGGTAAGCTAGAGAGGCAATGCAAAGTCTTTAATTAGTGTTCCATAATTTGTTATTGTCTCATCCAATCACTGGTAATTGTGCATATTAATTGCCTGCATTTCTTCGTTTTAATAACGTGGGATACTAATCCAATTTTTAACAAAACAAGGAGTGGACAAGTAAATTTTTTGTTGAATGTTAATTATAAATTAGGAAAGAAAATTCATAACGTGGGATATTAATCCTTTTTTTTTAACAAAATAAAGGGTAGACATGTACTTTTTTTTGGAATGTTAATTATAAATTAGGAAAGTAAATTGATAATGTGGGATATTAATCAAATTTATAACAAAACGAGGGGTAGAAATGTTAAAAAATTGTGGAACGTTAATTATAAATTAGGAAATTATTTGATAACCTAGGATATTAATCTAATTTTTAACAAAACGAGGGCAGGACATGTAAAAGTTTTGTGGAGCGTTAATTATAAATTAGGAAAATAAATTGAACTTCAAACAAACTTGATCGTAGAGGAATCTATCTATATTCAGGATTGGGAGATTAAACAGAGAGTTAAATAAGGAAAGGCAGAGCATAAATCTACTTGCTAGCTAGAGCTAATATAAATAGCACACAAGGGAGAACTAGGTTTTTCTCTTCTCTCTTCACCGTACTACCAGCACAGCTTCCATTCATGCCTTTCAGGTTTGCTTCTGTCTCCTTCCTGTTATATCAATATTTTAAATTTTCAGAACCTTTATATCAGGCATCTGATAAATTATGGTCTCTGTGTATTCTGCAGTGATTTTGTTACTCAGAAATTTTTTCTGTATAGGGAAGAATCGACGAAATTGTTGATTCTTGGTTCACTATAAAAGATTAATAAAAAAAATACAAGCTGCTGATTCTTGTTTTGATTAATTATGTATGAGCTGTTTAATTTGAATTTGGATATTCTTTTCAACTCTTTTTTTTTTCTCATTCCAATTTAATTTGACCATTAACATCTGACAGAGAACTTAATCAATGGAGGACCTATACAAAGACGACCCGAATTCTTGGCTGAGACGCACCCGTTTCTCTAAAACAGTTTATCACCAGCCAGACCCTTTGCAAATACCCATCATCTCTTTAACCAAATTCAAACTTGGATCCTCTAACCCAATCTCAAACTTGGCATCTATCTCTGTGCCCGTCACCCGGGACAACACCTCCAAGACAACTAGCTACCCTGTCAAGTTTGAAGTCGAACAATCCTGATAGTGGTCTTAGTGGTGAGGTGCAAGTGAAATCGGATTCCAAGACAGAGAAAAATAATCGGGCATCCATGCATGTGGCTATGTCCGACATGTTTAAAAAGGTGAAAAACACCGTCAGGAAACGATGAACAGGCACACCACAAAGAGAAAAAACAATGAAATCAGGTGCGCCAGGAGGGGCCGCCAGAGTTTGGGCTTGAAGATTGAACCTGGTAGTTTTTCACAGGGAGTTAGTTATTGAAAGCTGCCGGCGACTGCGATATATATGTGCGGAAGCCTTCTTTAATATCTTAATCTTGATTGTTAACTATTTCAATTTTAAGACTGTGGACATGCCAAAGCAGTGAGGTTGATTCACTGTGAACTATTTAATTTTGAACACGCATGAATAATGCAGTTTTGATAATGATCTTCCATATTTTCTCGCTTTTAATGATGAAATGAAATATTCTCAATTTACTTTCCTAATTTATAAATAATCGTTCGACAAAATTTTACATGTCTACCCCTCATTTTGTTAAGAATTAAAATTTTGTATCCAACGTTATTAAAACTAAGAAATGCAGGCAATATGCATAATTACCATGTGATTGGATGAGACAACAACAAAATACCAAACAAACAATAACAACTTATGGAACACTAATTAAAGACTTTGCATTGCCTCTCTTACCAGGGGATTGTTGTTCATAATTACTCTTTACTGACATTGCGAAGCAAATTAAAACAATACATTAAGACAAATTAAATTGATATTTTAAACAATCAGATGAAGCAAAACAGCATCGACTCATCTTCAGTTATGTTGCGAGCAACTGCCTCTTCAGCTTTTTGAAATAACTTGGTTTATGAAACTATATTATATATAAGAGCAACACATCGAAAATAAAGCAAATAATCCTATTACAGGAGTTAATATATCTTCTTTTAAAATGGATGGCGATGTTGACAAGGTCGACAGATGAAAGAATATACATATTATATGTCAGAAAGAAACACAAAAAGAAGCTGGATGGATAAACATGAATGCTTGAGAAAAAAGGAACACAAAGGAGGAGATGATGACAAGGATCAATTATCTGCGAGTAGGGAATTGCAAATGTGCCGTGCTGTGTTTAGACGTGTTTGGAACACGTGCTGTGTCTTGCCACGTCGAAAATCAAAACATGTTGTGTCGTGTCGTACAGTGCCAGCAATGGACACAACATGAAAATCGGCACAGCATGTCTTGGTAAGACGTGTTTAGATGTGCCGTGCCAGTGTTTAGGTGTGCCGTCTCGGTTTTTTCTTTTGTTAAATCTTGCTTAAAATAAGTTAAAAAATATTTAAAAAAGTACAAAAAAAAAGTATGAAACAAAATCTAGAAAATAAGTAAAATTATCAAAATTATCTTTTGTTTTTTGTAAATTCATTTTTATCAATTTTTTTATATATGAACTAGGTTTTTTCTTTCATTTTATTTTGTTTGATATAATTCAAGAAGAACTTTTGGATGTAAATAACATTTCCGGGTGTAATTGCAGGGGCAGATCTTAAGGAAACTCAAAGGGTGTTAGCCACCACTATGGTTTTAAAAAATTTAATAATATATATTGAAATTTAATTAAATTTTTGAATTCTTGAAGTTTTTATATAGTTGAGCCTCCTCTTAAAATATCAAATGTGTGTTTGTAGTATAATGACAGGAACACATTGTGATTGTTGAGACCTGGATTCAAGTCCCACTAAACTAACACAATATTAAACCATTTCGCCACAGTTTTGTGTAAATGGGTTTGGACCCGGCCGGTTGATGTCAGTATTTCTACCTTCGGTTCAATTAACTCAGGGTGGACATGTAAAAAGTTTGTGGAACGTTAATTATAAATTAGGAAAGTATATTGATAACGTGGGATATTAATCCAATTTTTAACAAAATGAAGGGTAGAATTGTAATTTGTTCTGGAACGTTAATTATAAATTAGGAAAGTATATTGATAACGTGGGATATTAATCCAATTTTTAACAAAACGAGGGGTGGACATGTGAATTTTTGTGGAGCGTTGATTATAAATTAGGAAAATAAATTGAACTTCATTACTTCAAACAAACTTGTTGGTTGAGGAATCTATATTCAGGAGATTAAAAATAGGGAAGGCAGAGAATAAATCCGTTGCCAGAGCTATTATAAATAGCACACAAGGGAGAAGAACTAGGTTTTTCTCTTCTTCCTTCTCTCCTCTCTTCTCTTTTCTCTCTTCACCGTACTACCACAGTTTCCATTTCTTGGCAGTGAGGTTTGCTTCTGTCTCTACCTTTTGCATCAATTTTTCCAATTTTCAGAAACTTTATATCAGGTATTTGATAATTTTCAGAAACTTTATATCGTTTCTGACACCGTTTGAAGTAGAATTTTTGTAGCTCGCTCAGAAAATTGTCTGCTTAGGAAAACCAAGGAACTTGTAGATTCTTGGTTCAGTACAAAAGAGTAATGAAAACTAAATTACAAGCTGCTGATTCTTGTTTTGATAATTTTTATAGATTTCAACGGAGTGGGGGAGCTGTTTAATTTATATTATAATCTTATTTTCAACAGCTTTTCCCAATTTCCATTAAATTTGAGCATTTGAACTGTGGCAGAGAACTTGACCAATGGAGGACTTGTACAAAGACGACCCGAACTCTTGGCTGAGACGCACTCGTTTCTCTAAGACAGTTTATCACCAGCCCGACCCTTCGCATATGCCCATCATCCATTTAACCAAACTCCAACTTGGATCCTCTAACCCTAGCTCGAACCGGGCATCTATCTCCGTGCCCAGCACCCGAGAAAACACCTCCGAGATAACTCAGACAACTACCCTGTCAAGTTTGAAGTCTAACTTGACAAAGAAAAATAACCTGGCATTCATTATTGGGGCTATATCTAACATGTTTAAAGAGGCGAAAAACACTGTCAAGAGCCAATTCCTGGGCCCACTACACGGAGAAAGAACAGTGAAGTCATCCTCAAGTCAAAAGAAGAAGAGTCGCTGGATGAAGTACTTTGACCGTGGGATGCGCCAGGTGGGTGTACTGGACAAATCCAGTGAAGTCAGAGATGATCCGATGGAAGAGGTTGGTCAGCAGGGCCTGTTGCCCAATTTGTAAAGAGCAACATGTGGGGCCGCCAGAGTTTGGCCTTGATGATTGAACTCGGAAGTTTTTCACAGAGAATTAGTTATTACAAGCTGCCGGAGTATGCATTGTTAAAGATAGAATGTTAGCTGTATTGATTTAGGATTAGCTGTGTGAATATTTGTATTAATTACTTTCCATATTTTGTCGTTAGTCTTTCATTATATAGGTATGTAACGTTGATTAGTAAAATATACAGAATTTACAATCTTTCTAATACTCTTACATGGTATCAGAGCCGTGTCAGGCTACTGTACCCTAGGCGGCTAGGGTTTCGTCAGATCCACAGCAGTCGCCGATCCGTTCCGCTCTGCTCCGCCCACCCTCCGATCCACAGCTCCACAGCAGTCGCCGATCCTCAGCGCTGCCCTCCGCTCCGCCCCGTGCTGCTCGCCGATCCGTTCCGCTCTGCTCCGTGCTGCACGCCGCTCGCTCCGCTCCGCACAGCCCATCGTCAGGAGGAGTCTCTCTCGGTACCGACCCCGCTCTCTGTCTTTCTTCGGCTCTCTTTCTGTCTTTCTCTCTTTCTTTCTTCGGGAGAAGGAAGGAGAAGGAAGGAGTTCGGATCCTCTTGTTTAGAGAGTTCGGATCTCTTGTTTTCTCTCTAAACAACCGGCCACTGTTTTCTCTCTGAAATTTTTTAATGGATAAACAACCTACCTCTCAAATTGCACCTATGGTTCCACGATCAATATCCATTCAGCAACTGAAAATTCCTGTTAACCTCTCTAGCTCCAACTGGGAACAATGGTCCACATTTGTTGTGACTGGGTTAGATTCGCTTCGAAAGGGAAAATATCTGACGGAAGAATCACAAGCTACCGAAGACTGGAAAGCTGAGGATAACTCTATTCGCATGATTCTGTGGAATGCGATGGAGCCCGATATTTTGTCCACTGTACACACCTTTAAGACCACTAAGAAAATGTGGGATCATCTCCAATCCACATATTCTAAAAGAACCAGCATGGCACACGCATACACAGTTTCTCAGGCACATGCACGATGTGAACAGGGTGATGCAACTCTTACCGAGTACTTCACCAAATTCAAGAAATTATCTGATGAGATGAGTGATTTATTTCCCTTCGGTGCGGATTCAGCCACAGTATGGGAGCAGCTGAACACACTCACATTTATTGGAGGTATGTCATCCAAATAGTCCTCAGCACGACCGATCCTTCTTGGTCAGACAACTATACCATCGTTGTC
This sequence comes from Carex myosuroides, assembly GCA_028015225.1. Taxonomy (NCBI): domain Eukaryota; kingdom Viridiplantae; phylum Streptophyta; class Magnoliopsida; order Poales; family Cyperaceae; genus Carex; species Carex myosuroides. Next base: position 8,474,866 of record CM051489.1, on the reverse strand, counting down.
TGCTACCTATCATCTTCTGCGGGAAATGTTTCCATCTGATGGGATTGGTTCGTCACCTATTACTGAAAACTCAGCATTAGTGGCAAACTCTTACAGAGGTAAGAGCACAGGTCAGTCATTTGTGAAAGGAGGAAAAGGATCTGAGCGCACTTCTAATTCGAGTAACAATAAGAATGTGCAGTGCCGCTATTGCAAGGAGTGGGGTCACATGAAGTGGGACTGTCCAAAGCGCCCAAAAGGTTCACCACACCCTCCTCGTGCTCAGGTGGCCACTGTCGATCAATCACCCAGCGAATGCACCAATTCAGGTGAAATTGCTACACTTGTTCAGCGACTCGAGCAGCTGGGCTTCTCTCGTGCCGACATGACCTCTCAGCCACAGACTTCGAGGGCTACTTTAGCTCACCCAGGTATGACTTCTAACTGTTTTATAGCATCAAAATCATCATGGATTGTTGATTCAGGCGCTACTGACCACATGACTGGTAACAAAAGTATACTGTCAGGCCTTACCACTACCTCACAACCACCTGTCCAAATAGCCAATGGCTCTACCTGCAATATAGAAGGAATTGGATCCACCCAAATTTCACAAAACATGCCCTTATCATCTGTCTTATATGTTCCTTCCTTTCCTGAGAACCTTATGTCTGTAAGCAAAATAACAGAACAGTTATATTGCTCCGTTACCTTCACCCCAACTAAATGCACCTTTCAGGAACTGGGGACGAACAGGTTGATTGGCACTGCATATAAGGACAAAGGTCTGTATTGCATGGAGAGCTCACCTCAACGAGTGGCATACTTGAGTACTAGTAGTGCTAAGGAGGTTCATTATCAGTTGGGGCATCCATCTCTCCAGGTGTTGAAGAAGATACGTCCTGAATTTCAGTCTATTTCAGAATTAGTTTGTGAGTCCTGTATCCAGGGAAAGCATGTCCGTGCTTCCCATCCACCTAGAGTCATTAATCGGTCTAACAGTATCTTTGCTTTAGTGCATTCTGATGTATGGGGTCCTTGTCCAGTTACATCTGTATCAGATTTTTGATATTTTGTTACTTTTGTGGATGATTTCTCTCGTGCAACTTGGATCTTTGTTATTAAATCTAGACAAGAAATTTTTGCAAAATTTTCAGCTTTTTGTTCTTTTGTGAAAACTCAGTTCGATACCACTGTTAAAACTCTTCGTAGTGACAATGCCAAAGAATATTTTACAAATGAATTTGTGCAATATACGACTGATAATGGTATCATCCATGAATCATCATGCGCTTATACACCTCAACAAAATGGAGTGGCTGAACGAAAGAATAGACACATACTTGAGGTGGCTCGCACTATGATGATACATGGACATGTCCCTCATCGTTTCTGGGCTGACGCAGTTCTAACCGCATGTTATCTGATAAACCGTATGCCATCCTCTGTACTTGATGGTGCAATACCCTATAATGTCCTATTTCCATCTGCACCTTTATTTCCGGTTTCACCCAAGATCTTTGGTTGCGTCTGTTATGTGTATGATAATAGACCAGGTCGTACGAAACTTGATCCCAAGTCCCTACGATGTATTTTTGTAGGCTATTTGTCACTCAAAAAGGTTATCGATGTTATAGCCCCACTATTAGAAGGTACTTTGTTTCATCTGATGTTGTTTTTATGGAGTCTGTACCGTATTCCTTAAATTCTGAATCTGCTCCATTATCTACATCTAGTAACTCTCCACCTATCATGACTATTCTGAAATATCCTGATGTTCACATCGGCTCTTCTTCAATCCTTGAGAGTGGCGTGCCACCGACACCTCCTGCGCCTCCTATTACTCAGGTATATACTCGAAGGGGTAAGAATCTCCCTGTTAATACTAACTCTGTTCAGACTATGCAGGATCATGAGACTTGTACATCCCCTGTTGAACCTGACGCAACCACTGAATCCCCACAATCTCCTACACAAGCACCTGACCCTACCACACCTAGTCCACATATTCCTGTTCCAATCCCACCACCTCAAATCTCCGATCTTGACCTTCCCATTGCCCTCCGTAAAGGCCCACGTAAATGCCCCAGTACCAGATACCCTCTTGACCGCTTCTGTTCCTACGCATCCCTATCCACAGATCACCGTGCCTTTACTACTAGCCTTGACAGTTACTCTGTTCCTAAGAATGTGCCAGAGGCTTTGCAACATCCGGGGTGGTTTAGTGCTATGCAGGAGGAAATGTCAGCTCTGTGGAAAAATGAAACATGGGATCTTTGTCCTCTCCCTCCTGGTAAAAAGGCAGTCGGTTGCAAGTGGGTCTTCACGATCAAGGTTCATCCTGATGGATCACTACACCGACTCAAAGCTCGCTTGGTTGCAAAAGGGTACTCTCAGGCCTATGGCATTGATTATGATGAGACATTTTCTCCCGTTGCTAAGATGGCCTCTGTTCGCATCTGCATGTCTCTAGCTGCTATTCGCCGCTGGCCGCTGCACCAATTAGATGTCAAGAATGCATTTCTCAATGGCATTCTTGAGGAGGAGGTTTACATGACTCAGCCACCTGGATTTGTTGTTCAGGAGGAGGCTTCTAAAGTCTGCCATTTGCGAAAGTCTCTATACGGTCTGAAACAATCTCCCCGAGCTTGGTTTGGGCGTCTTTCCCAAGCACTTGGTCAGTTTGGCATGACCAGGAGTACTAATGATCACTCAGTCTTTTATAGACACTTAAAGGAGAAGACCATCATCCTAGTTGCATATGTCGATGATCTGATTATCACTGGTGATGATGTCGAAGGGATCTCGGCATTGAAGAAGTTTTTGAGCGAGCAAGTCCAGATTACAGATCTTGGTAAACTCAAGTACTTTCTTGGCATTGAGGTATCACGGTCTCCTGGTAAGATCCTTATTTGTCAAAGAAAGTATGTCCTTGATATGCTTTCAGAATGCGGGTTGCTTGGATGCAAACCCGTTGACTCACCGATGGTCCCTGAGACCAAGCTCATGCCTGATGACGGAGCACCTTTACATGATCCTGAGAAATATCAGAGATTGGTCGGGAAGCTAAATTATCTAACAGTTACTCGACCAGACATTGCTTATCCAGTGAGTGTAGTGAGCCAATTCATGTCAGCCCCGCACACTTCACACTGAGACGCAGCTGTTCGGATCCTTAGATACCTTAAGGGATCTCCAGGTAAAGGACTCGTATATTCTGATCAGGGACATAGTAGGATCGCAGCGTTCACTGATGCCGATTGGGCTGGTTGTCCTACTAGTCGAAGGTCCACTACTGGATATTGTGTCTTCTTTGGTGGTAACCTTATATCCTGGAAGAGTAAGAAGCAGACAGTTATATCTCGATCCAGTGCGGAGTCAGAATACCGCGCAATGGCAAACACATCCTGTGAGCTAGTTTGGACGAAACGTTTACTCAGCGAACTAGGTGTTCTCCATGATGGTTTGATGAGGCTACACTGTGACAATCAAGCCGCCATGCATATCGCCAAGAATCAGGTCTTCCATGAGCGGACCAAGCACATTGAGGTGGATTGTCATCTGATTCGAGATCTTGTCATAGGAACATCTTCTTGTCCCCCATGTATTCAACTCATTCACGTTCGGACAGATCTTCAACTCGCTGATATTCTAACCAAGCCTCTTCGCAAAACTCCAATTAATACTATATGTAACAAGTTGGGCATGTTAGACATATACGCTCCAACTTGAGGAGGAGTGTTAAAGATAGAATGTTAGCTGTATTGATTTAGGATTAGCTATGTGAATATTTGTATTAATTACTTTCCATATTTTGTCGTTAGTCTTTCATTATATAGGTATGTAACGTTGATTAGTAAAATATACAGAATTTACAATCTTTCTAATACTCTTACATGCATTATGTGCGGAAGTCTTTTATTATCTGTTAAAGAAACTTGTTCTCATCAATGTAGTTTTGATAATGACTTCCATATTGTCTCGCTTATATCTAAGATGGTATGAGATATTCTGTTTCTTTCAATGAGTTAATTGAATCTGAAGCAATTTTTGTGTGATGATATGAAATATTGTTTCGCTTTTGTCAGAGCTGAAGCATTTTTTTTCTGTATCGGATTTCTAACCATCTAAGGTCAGTAGACACACAGACATCAATCGGGTCCAATACCCGTTGCCATAAAACCGTTGCGAAATGGTTTATGGGAGGTACGTTGTACGTAGCAGTACTGATAGATTTGCTTCTCAATTTATAGTAGTGAATGAATTACATAGAGATGATGCATTAGAGTTTGAATACCAGTAATTTGGAATGCATTATTAGTGGATTAATTGGACACTCTGATTCTACTCTGATTAAACAACAAAACATAAACAAGGGAAGAAAGAAAATTTCTATTCTATTTTGATCTCTTTGGACACGGGAATCTGGAAACAAAAATGCAAAAGAAGAAAAATCACCTAAATCCTTCCTTCTACATGTTGAGTAAATTATTTACACCCCAAAAAAAATTGCATCACATAATTAAGCTGAAAAACCAGAGCTCCAAAAGTCAACATTGGGCGATGATTCCATGAGATATGGACTTAAGGAAGAGTATATAATTGGGCTTGCTACTGCCTCTGACTCTGCACCATTCCCATATGTTCCTCCTGTTTGTGTCTCATGAGGCCAGGCTGAGAAAACAGAGAAACAACTGTTAGTTATACTGAAAACTTTAATATTAATCCAGAATACGTTTGCTATTTTATTTTGAATTTACGGATTCTGGATTAATATTAAAGTTTTCAGTATAACTAACAACAACCACTCCAATTAGTTATTATGTGATTTCAGAAATATATCATTGTTGTAAAGAAATTATAAATGCGGGGTGGGGGGGGTCCTTATTATGACATATAAGAGGCTAATTAACATGAGACTGAGACATACTGAATAAACTAGATAATTAAAAAGGCTAAGCTAAGTTAATTACTTGGTAAATCGTCATTGCTCTTCAAATTGGCATTGTTGAGCCCTGTACGGCACGTTTGCGCATGCTTTACAACTTTGTTCCATGAATTTTCCGACATTTTCAATATCTGCACAATCAGAATTAATTAAATAAAAAGTTACCTACCTTTTCAAATTTGAGGCTGTGTAATGACAAGCTAAAGGTATTTTATAAATTGTTTCATACTTAATAAAATACCAGCTTTTTTATTAAAACTTACATTACCAGTTAAGCAACACTTTTTGTTTCTTTATTAAAAAAATTCTTACTTATCAGGTCTTTTTATCTAGGTTGTTTATAAATTATATAACGAGATGTAAGCGAGAAATTGCAGAAACTTCACCTCCTTTAGCCCACTTGGATTTTCATTCAATATTTTCAAGAAATCTTGAACAATGTTAATGCCATTCATCTTCAATTTCTGGTGATATTTTCCATCTTTCGCAATAATGTCAAGTCGCCAAATGTCATCGTTGGGCATTGGGGGATAATGCTTCTCGTACGCTGCAAAAAGTTGCACAGTTAATATATAGAATTGTGGATTCTACATTTCACCGGTAAAATGTCATCTAATTCAGATTATACAATGCTTTTTTTTAAAAAAAAACAGAAAAAGAGAACTTCTGATTAAAGTTTACTTACATTCACCACGGTGATCCTTGACTACAAATTTCTCTGACAACCCCTCCTGAAACCTTATAATAGTTCCACAGCGTTCTGAATCAATACACGCACCAAGGCGAAATTTTCCGCTTCTCAGCCATCTTGAATTGTCAGTGAAATGCATATCCCCAATAGTACCAACTCCTTGGTTCAAATTTACCTCAGTGTTACCAACAAGCAATGGTCTCTTGCCATCTCTTGGTTTAACAATTTTGCTACTGAATTTGTCACTATCCAAACCTTCTAGGTCTAAATCCCCATCAATCACCACAATTTTCACTTTTATGGGCGAGCCCTCCTCATTTGCGCAAATTTTGCCCGTATTAATGTCTATGAGTTGGATTTCTATGGGCATTTTGTCATTATCAGTGATGTTATTGTTGGTGTAGATTGTTTGTGGAACTTGATTTGCAAAGACGAGTTTGTGTGTCAGCAAGTCTCTGCTCTGCAATGGCTGGGATCTAAAAGGAAAAATGTGCTATTAGAATTTGCCTAAAATAAAAGCTTTTTCAGAAATTCAATGTCAAGAAGATCAAATTGTTAAACTTGAAACTGAGTACTTACTGCGGTGTTGGTACCGCTTCTTCTATGTAGTATTGGCGATTTCTGCACGTAAAGTTAACTCATAGATTAATATAAATTCTACATAAATTCAAAATCAAGCTAATTAATGAGTTCACAATTATTTCTTTATTTTAAAAAAAAAAATACATTTACAATTGAGCATTGTTTTGAGTAAAAATAGCTAGAGAGAGAGGTATATAAAAAAAACCTACCCGTAAAGTGGATGTGGACCGCAAACAAGTAGCTGCACCTCCTCACGAACCTAAATAATTTCATATTAAATCCCAAATTAAGCACATAAATCAACTGCCTTTTCCAAGAGCAATGTAATAAGAAAAGAAGCTCACCACTTTGCGGATGATTGGCTCCATAGATAAGCAAATGTGCCGTATGGTCTCAGCCAACATCGCGCCTCTAATCACACTGCCATTGATATATTAAAAAGAAAACTCATGAGCTTGAACTTATGAGCATTGCATATATATTAATAATGTTAGTACTAATACATAGAAATTGGTAGAATCAGAGAGAGAAGCTAGAACTCACGAAATGAAGGAAGGCGTCGTTCGCATACGGCTCGACTGAGGCTGATTTTGGTTGGCTTCCAATCCAAGCTCCTCCCGCGGTCGCTTCCGACCATTTTCCATTGATGAAATCACTCGCATCCGGCTTGACTGAGGCTGATTTTTGTCGGCATCCTGTTCAAGCTCCTCCCACGGTTGCTTCCTACCATTTTCCATTGATGAAATCACTCCAACTTGTTTAGAATGTCTTGATAAATCCACACTAAATTAAATTTATCAAGATAGAAGACAAGCAAAGGGGGAGATATGAGTTGGGGTGGAGTAAAGGCTGAGCTTAGATTTCAAGTTGGAATTGATTGGAATTTATAGCTGTTGGAGATAGTGACAAGAGAACATTCATAGAAAGAGCTTGGAATCTCAATGGAAATACGTACTGTTTCACAGATACATAGTTGATTTCTGCAAGTTATCTTAGTTGAGGAAACATCTTGGATTTTTCATCAATTTTAAAGCTAGGTCAACGGCGACTTCACACAAAGCTCAACCTCTGATCCATCCATCTCAAATTTAAACAATTATTCCTAATTAATATAAGGCAAATTCTTCTATGCACCTAAGGATCTATTTGTAAAATGAACATATTTTCATTTTCAAAGTTCAAACAGTCAATCCGACCGTTCAACATTATCTCCATATTAAAATGTACTTGGAGGTCAAATTTTACATTTTTTTGAATTTTTTTACTATTTATTAAGATGGGTACAAAATTCAATGGTCTGAATTTGACTAGGTTTGTAAAATACTTAATAAATAGTAAAAAAATTCAAAAAAATGTAAAATTTGACCTCCAAGTACATTTTAATATGAAGATAATGTTGAACGGTCGGATCGACTGTTTGAACTTTGAAAATGAAAATACGTTCATTTTACAAATAGGTCCTTAGGTGCATAGAAGCATCCCTCTTAATATAATATAGATATGTGACATATGTCGCTGTAAAATAAATATTTCATCCTGTTAATTAGTACACATCACTGCATTCTTTTTCTTCCACTATTTAAATTGTAAGGAGCCGCAAATAAAGATAAAAAACATTAAAGTCTCTAGCTTACCCAAAAAATAACAATAATAAAGTATCTACACCTGTGATTAATTAGTTTACTAATTTCATTTTGTTATTATTTTTATATTATTTTTCAGGCCAGGATTTGAGTCCATTGTTATCCTTCGCCCATATGAATTTGTTGAATTATGTAGACAATTCATTATTTATCTAATATTATGATGAAATTTCTGAATGTTTTAATTTAATTTACAAAAATATCAACATTTTAATATGTTATTTTGTATTTTAGAATAATAAATTATTTCTGAATTATATTGGTATCACACTTAAATTAAGATTTGTTCAACTAAATTACGAACTTGCCACTATCATTATATATAGCTTCTTGGTCACGTGCCATGTGACATGATATATCATATATGTGACACACACACACACGCACGCACGCACGCACGCACGCACGCACGCACGCACGCACGCACGCACGCACGCACGCACGCACGCACGCACGCACGCACGCACGCACGCACGCACGCACGCACGCACGCACGCACGCACGCACGCACGCACGCACGCACGCACGCACGCACGCACGCACGCACGCACGCACGCACGCACGCACGCACGCACGCACGCACGCACGCACGCACGCACGCACGCACGCACGCACGCACGCACGCACGCACGCACGCACACACATCTGTGGGCTCTACAAAAAGGCTGGATTTTGGGACAATTGTTTATAGATCTCAGCGTTAAATATATATTCATAATTACACGTACGGTTGAACCTTAAACTTGAACTTATTTACTGACTCAGTATCCCTCACAAAGTTTTTTTTTTATTATTAGGAACCATCCAGGAAATATGCTCCAAGTTTCTTAGAACATTCTAACATTGATCAAAAGAAACATAAATCAAAGGAGAAACATGTAAACAAGAACCATACTCGATCTTGACAACTTCATGCAGCACATTCAGGGAATGGTTCATTTGTTACGGAATTATACCGGATGAAATTTCACGGGATGAAATTTTATTTTTGAAAAAGTGGAAACTCATAATACGGATACGTACAAGATTTATTATGGGAATATGTGTTGAAACAAATATTCGATTGTACCGTGAGATTAGTTGTGGAAAATCTTAATTTATTTTAAAAATATGTATTTTTATGTAAAATTTTCACCTATTTAAAATAAGAAAAATATTATACTGAAAAAATTAAAAAAAAACATGTTGTAGTGCACGTTTCATTAAAGGGTATTAATTATGTTACAAAAATAATTAGAAAAATATTATACTCAGCACATGTTGCAGCAATTACGGGCCACGTAGCGGCAGCTGGGGTGATGTTGGATTGCCTTTCCCGCCTTATTTCATGGTTCTTAACTTCTAATTAATGCGAACGAAGCTAACTAAACCGGGGTAAGTATCTGGAGAATGATCTTCTATATTGAGTGTCTAGTGAGGATTAAAGGGCTGGAATTTATTTATTTTACAGTTCAACTGCACAAAATAATAATATCCTCTTTGAGTGAGGATTAAAGGGCTGTTAGTGTTGGTGTTTCTTATCTGGTGAAGCTTGCCATTTCCGTTAGTAGATGAAGATGAACTGAAATTTGAGATCAACGGAGTACCCATATGCTACATATTAATACTGGGCCCAACTAGCATGCTACCAAAATAAACAAACTAAAGTTTACGGTATTTAGAAAATGGGGATTTTTTCATTCATTGATAGTCTGTCTAGATATACAACTCAATCTTACACTTTAGTCCCTATAACTATTATATTCACACTTTTACCTAAATACCCTTATATTAACAATACAATATTCAACACTCCCCCTCAAGATGATGCATAGATATTGATCATGTTCATCTTGCCTATTACATTGGAGAAGTCTGTGACACTCAACCCTTTTGTGAAGACATCAGCAATTTGCTCCTTGGTACGAACGAAAGGCATACATATAATGCTCTCGTCAAGTTTATCCTTGATAAAGTGTCGATCAATCTCCACATGTTTGGTTCTATCATGTTGTACTGGGTTGTTTGCTATGTTTATAGCCGCCTTATTGTCACAGTACAACATTATGGGTTTGTTCTCCAACAATCCCAATTCTGATAGCAATCTTCGTAACCACAACCCTTCACTCACACCTTGGGCCATGGCTCTATACTCGGCCTCTGCACTAGACCTTGCTACTACATTCTGCTTCTTGCTTCGCCAGGAGACCAGATTACCCCCAACAAACGAACAGTAGCCTGAAGTTGACTTTCTATCATCAAGACACCCTGCCCAATCGGCATCTGTATAGACTTCAATCCTAGTGTGCCCATTTTTACTCAGGAGCACACCTTTTCCTGGACAACTCTTGAGATACCTCAGAATCTGATACACGGCCTCTTCATGTGGAATTCTAGGGTCGTGCATATATCTGCTCACTACACTCACAGCATATGCAATGTCAGGTCGAGTATGTGCTAAGTAGATCAGTCTGCCTACTAGGCGCTGATACTGTCCTTTATCTACTTGATCACCTATTCCTCCCTTCAGCTTATTATTAGAGTCTATGGGTGTATTGACAGGTCGACACTCAAGCATTCCCGTGTCTCTCAGCAGATCTAGAACATACTTTTGCTGTGAAAGAACTACCCCTTTTTTTGAGCGAGCAACCTCAATGCCTAGAAAGTAACGCAATTCACCCAGGTCTTTCATTTCAAACTCTGTGGCTAAGCTGGCCTTAAGCCTCTTCATCTCAACAGGATCATTACCTGTTAACACTATATCATCCACATACACAACCAGAATGCAGATTTTCTCTCATTTCCTCTGGATGAACATAGTGTGATCGGCACTACTTTGCTGATAGCCTAGTTTTTTCATTGCCATAGAAAACCTGTCAAACCAGGCTCGTGGTGACTGCTTTAACCCGTACAGGGAGCGCTTCAGGTGACACACTTTACCCTTCAGTTGTTCATTTTCAAATCCAGGTGGGATCTCCATATATACCTCTTCCTTTAGGTCCCCATGAAGAAAGGCATTTTTAGCATCTAGCTGGCACAAATCCCACCCAAAGTTTACCGCACACGAGATGAGAGTTCTAACAGTATTCATTTTAGCCACTGGAGCAAAGGTCTCCTCATAGTCCACACCATACGTTTGTGTGTAGCCCTTGGCCACCAATCTGGCCTTGAATCTGTCCACCTTTCCCTCTGGAGTATATTTTGTCGAGTATACCCACTTGCATCCTACAGTGCTTTTTTGGACGGTCTAGGGACCATATCCCAAGTGTCATTCTTGACTAATGCTCTCATCTCCTCGAACATTGCCTTCTTCCACTTTGGGTCCTGCATTGCTTTCCTCCAATCACATGGAACAGAGTTAGAGTGTAAGGAGGTTACAAAAGCTTTGTAAGTAGGGGAAAGTGTCTTAAATGAGACATAGTGAGAGATAGGATGCGAGGTTGAGACATCTTCCCCTTGCTTCAAGACAGTTGACCGGACTCCTTTGCGCAAGGCAATAGGAAGATCGAGATCAGAGAAAAGAGGAGTACCTGAGGGTAACTTTGAGTTGCCTGAAGGTTGTGGTGTGAGCGAGCCGTCGACAGGAGCAAGTAATTGGTATTGATCTTGGACCAGAGGTTGCTCAACATTCTCATGGCGAGGTTTTCGAGTGTAAACCTTGTTGATCTGCCTATTAGGAGGTGGTAGGCTTTGGTCAATGCTTGAGTCCAGATCTGTCTCTGTAGTTGGACTTAGGCCAATCGTAGTATCGGGCATACTGTTGTCAGATTCCTTACTCTCCCCCTCTCAACCAACTCGGTCCGAGGGATATGTGACAACCACCTCAAGAAGATCATGAAATGTAACTGAAGATGCATTGGACTGTGCATCGGAAAGAGTAAAATAGGGTTCTGTTTCTCGGAATGTCACATCCAAGCTTTCCAGCATCCTTTTTTTCACAGGGTCATAACATCTATACCCCTTTTTCCCACTGGAGTACCCAACAAACACACATTTGTGGGCCTTCGCATCAAGTTTGCTAATACCTGGACTTGTGTTATGAACAAAACACACACAACCAAACTTTTTGGGAGGTACCTTGAATGAGGTGGTCCCTGTGAGCATTTCGAGTGGTGTACTGAAGTCCACCGCTCTCAAAGGCATTCTGTTGATCAAATACGTAGCAGTCTGCGCTGCTTCTCCCCAAAGGTACCTCGGAACATTCATGGCAAAGAGGAGGCACCTCGTCACTTCCAAGATGTGTCTGTTCTTCCTTTCTGCAACACCATTTTGTTCAAGTGTATTCACACATGTAGTTTGATGTATAATACCATTACCTCGTAAGAAGTCTTGCATTGCCCTGTTGGTGTATTCTGTGTCATTATCTGAGCGTAACACCTTCACTTTCTTCTCAAATTGGGTTTCCACCATCTTGTGAAAAGTCTTGAAGCACTCCAAAACTCCCTCTTTACTCTTCAACAGGTACAGCCAAGTCATCCGGCTATAACAATCAATAAAGGTGACAAACCACCCTGAACCAGATAGAGCAGTAACTCTCGAGGGCCCCCAAACATCAGAATGAACAATATCAAAGCAAGAAAAACTTCTATTACCAAAAGAGGGATACATTATTCTGGTGTGCTTAGCAAACTCACAAGCATCACATACTAGTTTAGTCTTGCTACACTTAGAGTACAACTTGGGATACAACCTTCCAAGCACAGTAAAAGATATATGCCCTAAACGGCTATGTAACAAAAACATCTCCAACTCTGGAGTCTCTGCCAAACAGGCTCTCGGGTCCAAAACCTCCCCTCCTTGCTTAAGTCGGTACAAGCCTTCACTCCTCTTGCCAATACCAATCACTCTTCCTGTCTTCAGCTCCTGCAACACAACATGAGTAGGAGACAGAGAAACAACACAGTTAAGATCGTCTACCAATTGACTAACTGATAGGAGGTTATTGGTGAATTTAGGAACATGAAAGACTGATGATAGCTGGAGGTCTGGAGTACATGTTACATCCCCAACTCCTGCTATTGAACAAAGCGAGCCATCGGCTGTTTGTACCTTTTCTCTCCCAGACATAGGCTTATAGGTTTTGAACAATGTAGGGTCAGGGGTCATATGTTTAGATGCCCCAGAGTCTACAATCCAGGACTGATCAGGTTTAGACTCGGCTATTAGGGCTTTTATAATCGTGCCAACAGGTCTAACTACAGTGGTAAGAAGAGAGGAAGGAATGTAACCGTCAGCCCCAGATGGAGCAGCAATAGATGAGGCACTGCCAGCTGAGGTAGTGGACAAGAGACGAGCTGCAAGCTGAGTCACCAATTGAGTCAGCCTATCATCAGTGCCTGAAGTTGGCGTACTAGTGCTGTCAGCCACATGTGCCTTTTGGTATCCTCCACCACGTCCTGGTCCACGACCTCTACCTTGTCCTCTGCCACGTCCACCATCACGACCTCGACCTCTAGCTGGTCTTCCATGTAAGTCCCAGCAAGTCTCCCGAGTGTGATTTTTCCTATGGCAGTGATCACAGACTTTGTCACCCTGGGAGGACACTGAGTGTGGCTGGCTGAACATAGCTGAACCCTCCTGTACTGGCAAGGATATCATTGCCTTCCTCCTGCTTTCCTCTTGAACCGCTACTGCAAAGGCATAACGAAGAGCAGGTAGCGGATTCCTCTGCTAGAGACTCTGTCGAATCTGCTCGAACTCAACGTTGAGGCCAGCAAGGAAGCGAAAGATCCTTCTTTTCTCCAACCAGTTTGTGAAGGCTAGTGCATCTACCGAGCATGTCATAGCCAAAGGATCAAAGAAATCTATTTGCTCCCACATATTGTTCAACTCTGAGAAATACTCAGTCACACTCATTTCTCCCTGTACTAGACTGTCTGACTTAGACTGGAGGTGATAGATCTGCCCATGGTTACCCTTTTGAGAGTACATCTCGGCTGCCCGATCCCACACTTGTCGAGCAGTGTTCAACATCATAAACTGACTTTGCAGTCTAACCTCCATCGAATTGACCAGCCATGACATAACTTGCCCATCGTCTGCCTCCCACTTCTGAAACTCAACTTTCTCCTCTATCTTGCCCTCTTTCTTCTCAGATTCTGAAAGTTCTGGTTTCTTTGCCGTACCGGTAACATACCCGGTTAGTCTCTGACCTTTCAAGTGCATAAGCATTTGCCTTGACCACAATAGATAGTTCTCAGCCCCATTCAGTCTCACTGAGATGACCTGAGATGATTTAGAGTAGTTCCTGTCTTCTGCCATTTTTCCTTTTTCTTTTTTTTTCTTTTTTTTTCTTTTTTTTTTTTTTGGTAGTTCAACAGTAGAGACAATAGAGATACGCAGCAGCCTCCAAATTCAAGCCAGTACTTAGTTGAAGGTCTCTATTGTTGAAGGAAACACGCGGAGAAAAAATACTGACCCTCGGAGTGAGACAATACTGACCCTCGGAGATGAGTGCCTCACATATGAGAGACAAGGAAACACGCGGCGAAGGAGAAAGCGGCGACGATCTGACCGATGGTCGACTCGCGCTGCGACTACGCGCTGGCGAAAGCGGCAACGATCGGAACACCTAATGCAATTTAAGCAATTGATAGGTCTGTACTCTAGTGAGCATATATAGCAGGTGAGGTTCAACTTCACATCCCTTATGGCTTATGGTACCTCACTACTCGGGGCGGTATCTAGAATGTTTTGTCCCGAGTCTTAAAGCTGATCGGCCCTTAAAAGCAATACTTGCATTGATATGTTGGGTCTAGATGCTACATTAATTAATTCTATAATTCTCAGTTCTAAAAGTATCTCTTTGCTATGTATCTTTTATCTGCCCGTTCTTGGATTAATTAGTACGTGGTACAACCAATTCTTAACTGGTAAGGATAAAATAATAATCAAGCCAATTTTATGAAACACCTTTACTAACCCGTTAACAACACTGCCAAATGAAATACATATAGCAAACAATAAGCATATTTCGAGAGCTGTCGTTTGAATTATTAGTTGATAGAAGAAAGCTGAAAATTCAGTGCCTCAAGTAAAAATCCAGATGAAAACCATGAAAAATTTGTAATTATCATTTCATTAAATCTGTACATATTACAGAAATTACAAATTCAGACAAGTTTTTCATAATTTTACCCCTGTAATTCCAGGGCACTGCGTGACATGGCACTAGGAGCCAAGAAGATAAATGCTATAGAGGGGAAGGAGAGAGGTATTGTAGATAAGGTGTTTGAGAGTGCCTCAGGCGTGATGCCTGAGGCAGTGAAGATGGGAGAGCAGCTGGCTGGTAGGAACTGGGACAGAGGGGTATATGCGTCAATTCGCATGTCTATGTACCCCGATTTGGGCAAGTCTGTTGGTCTCCCACAAGAAAGTGACGAGGAGGCTGCAGCTGAAAAGCATTTCGGTTCCAAGCTCTGAAGAAATAGGTGCTGCATTTGCATAAAGGTAATTGTTTGTTGTTGTTTTTAATTCACCTGTTATTGTACTGTCTTTGAAGATGTAAGAAGTAAGAACCAACATTTTAATTGGCAACAACTAACACCCAACATCTGATAAAATATTTGCAAAGATACCCTGTCCATTGTTCACCAGACCTTGGTTTTAACAGTTTGGTGTCATTTGCCATAACTACTTTACTTGGTGTTAGTTGTGCAATTAACAACTGTTGGTGTTATCTGCAAGTAAAATCAAATTGGCAGTGTAATTTACAGAACTTAAACTATATATTTAAGGCATGAGCTTTACAGTTCAAGGACCAATCTGTACTGGCACTTAATTTTGATTTCCAATTAGACACTGAATTTGCTCATAAAAGCTCAGTTTTTTAGGAATAATCTATGGAGCCTCCAAAAGTTAATGTAGTTTTATTTCAGAAAATGCATATTACTTATTTATGCACCTAATATTTCTTCATGTCCTTCAATTTATCTTCTGTTCAGACATCCTATTTATTATTTTCCTTTTTTATCTTTTTAATAATTAATGATATAATCTTCCTTGTTGCAGATTAATGGCATGCTAAACTGTTATGTTGGCAACATCAGGACTTTTACCAATGAAATGTCTATAGGACCTTTTAGGGTTTAAATAATGTCGTTGTCACAATATTTGATGCTTATCGAAGCAAAAAGTGCATAAATTTTAACCATGCATGGCAACTTTTGAGTTGGATTATGCAATTCTTTGTTGGTCATTTTGAAGTATGGAAAAGAGTTGCTTTCTATACTAATTTGAAATATACTGGCAAGATGGTTCATAAGCATGGAAAAATGATATGCAGTTCATAGGCTTATTTTTTAGTTGCGTTTTCATCTTAATTATTTATTTTGTATATATCTTCTATATACTTTTTGGCTACCTCTTCAGGAACCACGAGTTTATAATATATTTGCCACGTGTCAACTGACACTTCATTAAACGGGCAAACATGCTGATGGATTTGTATCACTAGTGGAAAATTGCCTATCAGGAACGGTTAAAAATTGCCTATCAGAAACGGAATCGAGGCGATACTAACCCAGGTGATACTAATGGTACCACTAATCAGGATCAATTAAAGAGTCGATACATATTCAACAATCAGGAACGGTCGTTTAGTATTAGCCGATACTGATTCTCTAATCAAGAACGGCCTTTTAGTATTAGCTGATACTGATTATTAAAATCAGGAATGGCCTTTAAGTAACAGCCGACACTGATTTTAGACATCAGGAACGGTTGTTTGTAAACAAGCGTTCATGTTTGTCTTTTTTTTTTTTTTTGCTGGTCAATAATTAATATGATCTACATGCATGATTTTTTTGGAATTTTCGGAGCTCCAGATCTCTTGCTGGTAAAGGGTTTTCTATGAGGTCTTTTTATGGTACCTGCAGTTCATGATCACCAAAGCTAATTCATCTCAGTTCAGCTATGCCTTGTTTGTAGTTGACCAGCCAAAAAATACAACCAAATGAATAAATATTTTCACAGTATAGCACAGTACCAACCAAGAAATAAATATAAGGTACAAAACTATGACGAAATCAAGTCCTTAACAGTTGCAATCAAACACATATTTGAAAAATAAAAAGGTTGACTAGGTGATAAAACTGTCTAAAACCGACAGTACAATAGAAATTAAAGGAAAAATTCTAAGCAAATTAGAAGTTCTTTTTGACAATTCTAAGCACTATGATTTTAGAGAGAGGAGCGAGAATTTAAGAGAGGGTCCGAGAATTTAAGAGAGGAGTGTTGAGGGATCATAAAGGCCAAACAATTACGTCTCATCTAGAGATCAAACAATTACATCTCATCTAGGGGTCAAACACTTACACCCCGGGGAAGAAGAAACAATCCCCACCTTAAACCTAAGGACCGTCCTATGCCAAAGATACCCGAAAACATAATCTTAAGTGCGAAATTATACCTGATTCCATGTCGTTTGCCATGGAATACCCTAAAGTCTTGAGCAAGCCGTCTCCGTGAGCGCGAGACAAGTCTTTAATCGGCAAGAAGTCCTTCTCGCCTTTGTGGTTGGGTTGTGGATTAGATCTTCCAAAGCAACAAGATACGCCCTTGAGAAATCCTCTCCAATTTCCATATGGATCTCTCCTCTCAATTCTTTAATGGAGGAAGAAGGGAGAAGACACTCAAAAATAATCTGTCTAAGAATAACCTCTTTCCAGAAATATGAGTTGAGTTGGTTATCTTGTGCCTTGGGGACCCATCCTTATATAGTATTACACATCTGGTGCTGCGAGTGCGGGTGCACTGGGTCGCACTGGGACTCAGTGCGTCCGCACTGGGTTGAGACGTGTCCAAATAACTGCTTTTCTTTCAGCCCTGAATTTTTCCTAAGTCCTGAGTGCGTCCGCACTGGTGCCCAGTGCGTCCGCACTGGGCTCGGACTTTCTTTCCAGTTTTTTACACTGGATTTCAGAAAATCGTCTAAGTCCTGCGTGCGTCCGCACTGGTTCTCAGTGCATCCGCACTGGGCTCGGACTTTTCTCAGTTTCTGCACTGAACTTCAGGAAATTGTCTAAGTCCTGAGTGCGTCCGCACTGGGGCTCAATGCGTCCGCACTGAGCTCGGACTTTTTCCAGTTTCTAAACTGAAGTTCCTAAAATTTGGCTAAGTACTGAGTGCGTCCGCACTGGGGCTCAGTGCGTCCGCACTCAGGGTTCTGAAAGCAGTTTTCTGTATTTGCAAATCTCAAAATCAGTCCATCAATGATTTGATCTTTGCCCAAATTGTTCTACACATTTATGGACCACATCCTATTGAATACATAGATTGTCTAATGTCTTAATTCCATATTAGATCACTTTAATTGTGGCAATCATATTGACAGTATACAATTCATAATTATATTACATATATGCTCAACGTTGGATATATGATCCAACAATCTCCCACTTGAGCAATATGTCATACTCTTTTAATTATGTATTGTTAACCTTATGTGCGCACATGCTTTTCTGTCATCTTTATGTATTCCCATACCAATTCCGTCCATCAATTTCATTAGCAAAGGACTAAAGCGGCTTTCGTCACATTTATATTAGTCATGACTAGACCATCAATAATCTCAGTACTAACATAACCAAATGACATGAATCATGATGTGGATGTGTAGCATAGAAATTACACGCAATTGTGATCTTACTGTGCCAATTTCTAACTGGGTCTCCTACTTAAAACTTGAAACTAAATTTCATAAAATTGTTGTAAAATGCAAAATTCAAATAAACAATTCGCAAATCACATACTCAATTGTGAGGTCAAAACCAAAAATTAAACATAGAGTGCATATAATAATCCCTTTTGCAATACCATGCATATAACATAAATTACTTGTTTTCTGTCACAAGTTTCATATCCATAATTACAATAAGTAAATAGAACATTGAAATAAACAACTAACAGACTCCCACTAAAACTGAATTTCCCTAACAGAAATTACACCCATATGAGCAACATGCTCTTCAAACTTATTGGGTGGTAATCCTTTAGTAAGTGGATCCGCCAACATGGAGTCTGTCCCTATATGTTCTATGGATAATTGACCCTTCTGCACTCTTTCTTTTACAACCAAGAACTTGATGTCAATGTACTTAGACTTAGACGAACTTCGGTTGTTATTTGCGTAAAGTACGGCTGAATTATTGTCACAATACAATTTTAGTGGTCTCTCAATAGACTCCACTATACGCAGCCTAGTGACAAAATTGCGTAGCCATACACCATGATTCGATGCCTCATGACATGCTACAAATTCTGCGGCCATTGTGGAAGATGCTATAAGTGACTGTTTAGCACTCTTCCATGAAATAGCCCCTCCAGCTAACATGAAAATGTAGCCGGATGTAGATTTCATGCTATCTTGACATCCTCCAAAATCAGAGTCGGTATACCCAATGACCTCTAGCTTGTCCGATCTCCGATACGTGAGCATGTGATCTTTTGTTCGCTTCAGGTACCTCAAGACCCGTTTGGCTGCTTTCCAATGATCTAAACCTGGATTTGATAAGTATCGGCCCAACATGCTAGTGATGAACGCAATATCCGGACGCGTACACACTTGCGCATACATGATGCTCCCAACAACTGAGGCATATGGATACTTTTGCATTACTTCCTTTTCTAAAGGATTCTTTGGGCATTGGCTGAGACTGAATTTGTCTCCTTTTGCCACAGGGGTATTTCCTGGTTTACTGTCTTGCATGCCATACCTTTTCAGGACCTTTTCGATATAATTCCTTTGGGATAAACCTAACATACCTTGGGTTCTATTCCTCAGTATTTCAATCCCTAGGACAAATGATGCATCACCAAGATCTTTCATCTCAAAATTATTCATCAGAAATTTCTTAGTCTCATGCAACATATTTATATCATTGCTGGCAAGCAATATGTCATCTACATATAAAACCAGAGACACAAACTTACTCCCACAGAACTTGAGGTATATACACTCATCCACAAGATTTGACTCGAAACCAAATGAGATAATCACATTGTGGAATTTGTAGTACCACTGACGAGACGCTTGCTTTAGCCCATAGATGGATTTCTTAAGTTTGCACACCATAGACTTTGCGTCTCCCGACACATAGTTTTCTGGTTGCACCATATAGATTGTTTCCTCAATGTCACCATTGAGAAACGCAGTCTTAACATCCATCTGATGAAGCTCTAAATCGAAATGCGCAACTAATGCCAATATAATCCTTAAAGAGTCTTTCAATGAAACTGGAGAGAAAGTCTCTTTATAATCGATGCCTTCCTTTTGTGTAAAACCCTTAGCGACAAGACGAGCCTTATATTTCTCCACATTACCTTTCGAATCCCTCTTGGTCTTAAATATCCATTTTGAACCAATGGGTCTCGCTCCTTTAGGTAATGGGACAATTTCCCAAACGTCATTGTCGGCCATAGATTTTATTTCCTCATTCATGGCATCGATCCACTTGCTAGAATTAGAGTCTTGCCTGGCTTGTTGAACATTTATGGGGTCATTTTCTAACATGCCAACATCAAACTCATGTTCTTGAAGGTAAACTACATAATCTGAAGATATTGCAGACCTTTTCTCTCTAGTGGATCTTCTTATTGGCACTTCTGAATTTTCTTGAGGGTTTTCAGCATTGTTGTCAACAACAATCTGGCCAACAACAGCATTCTCCAGAATTTCTGGAATTTCACTTTGTACTGTTTGATCTTGTTGAGTTTGGTCTTCAATAATGGTTTGATTTTCGACAATTGTATTTTGAGTTAAAATTGGTTCAATATCCACAAAACTCTCAACACCTGTGGGAATATTTGCATACTCCTCTTCGAATTCATCCATTATTGTATCTCCCCCCGCAAACTCAACATCCTCAAAAAATTTTGCATTTCCTGTCTCAAAAACTGAATGTTCTGTAGGATTATAAAACTTATAACCCCTTGATCGCTCGGGATACCCAATAAAGTAACAACTAACAGTTCTTTCATCCAGTTTCTTTTCATGCGGCCTATAAGGCTTTGCTTCAGCTGGACAACCCCACACACGCAAATGTTTTAAATTAGGCTTTCGCCCATTCCAAATTTCGTATGGGGTTTTGTTAGTTGCTTTAGTGGGCACTCTATTTAGGATATGTGCTGCAGTCTTTAAGGCTTCACCCCATAGATTATTTGGTAAAGAAGTTCGACTCATCATACTTCTTACCATGTCCTTAAGCGTTCGATTGCGCCTCTCAGAAACACCATTCATTGCCGGCGAACCGGGCAATGTATACTGAGGCACAATGCCGCATTCATCTATGAAATGTGCAAAAGGCCCTTTACATTGTTCACCTGATCCATCATATCTGCCGTAATATTCACCACCACGGTCAGATCGAATGGCCTTAATGCGTTTGTTAAGTTGTAACTCAACTTCCGCTTTGAAATTTTTGAACATGTCAAGGGCTTGAGCCTTTTCCTTAATCAAATATATGTAGCTATATCTTGAATAGTCATCTATGAAACTAATAAAATACCGTTGACCATTTCTTGTGGCCATTGGAAACGGACCACAGATATCGGTATGAATTAATTCCAAGACTTCCGAACACCTTTTGGCTTCATATTTTCTTAAATTGGTTTGTTTCCCTTTTATGCAATTTATACAATCATTAAGATCTGAAAAATTTAAGGGTTCAAGAATTTCATTAGACACAAGTTGTTCAATTCTGCGTTGAGAAATGTGACCTAATCGTTTATGCCATAATGAAGCTGACTTTTCATTTGTTAATTTTCTTTTCTTACTATTTGTATCCACATGCAAAGCTTCAATATAAGAACTATTGACATCCAAAGAATATAGATTATCATAAACAGAAAGAAAACCAGAACCAACTTGTTTTGAATCATGAAACAAACTGAAATTTCCATTTCCAAAAGCACAAGTAAATCCATACTTATCTAATGCAGAAATTGAAATTAAGTTACGTCTAAAAGACGGTACAACAAAAGTCTCATGCAAATTCAAATAAAATCCTGATTTTAACAATAATCTATAAGTCCCAATAGCTTCCACCTCAACTTTATTGCCATCGCCCACAAAGATGAATCTCTCATCATCACTTGGCTTCCGGCAATTTAGGCAGCCCTGCAAAGATATACTTATGTGAGTAGTTGCACCTGAATCTATCCACCAAGTATATCTAGATACAGAAGATAAATTAACTTCCGTACAAACCATAACAAGAGATGTACCTTTCTTAACACGCCAAGCATGATAATTTTGGCAATGCATCTTCTTGTGTCCGACTGCACCACAGAAGTAACAGGCACTTTCCGATGCGGCAACTGATTTGCCCTTATCCTGTTTCTTGTTGGTGTTCACTGCAGCATCCTTATTATCCTTATTCTGATTTGATTTCTTACGCTTAGCCGATGGCTTTAATTTGGAAGTTGTAGCAAAATGGACACTTTCTGTCTTCTGTTGTTTCAATCTTTCCTCTTCTTCAACACAATGGGAGATGAGTTCATTGAGTGGCCATTTGTCCTTTTGACAATTATAGCTCACCCTAAACTGTCCAAAGTGTGCAGGAAGGGATATCAATGCCAAGTGCACTAAGAGATCATCAGAAATCTCCAACTTAAGTGCCCTTAGTTTTGAAACAACATTAGACATCTCCATGATGTATTCCCTAATACCTCCCTTATCTTTATATTTCATTGAGACAAGTTTGGTCAAGAGTGTACCAATTTCAGACTTTTCATTCTTGACAAACCTTGTCTCAACTTCGGCTAAAAATTCCTTAGCATTAGTAATCTTATCAGAAATCGAGCCTCTAAATGCCTCTGGAATGGACCTTTTCATAATCATTAGACTCACTCTATTAGATATGTCCCACTTTTCCTCAACTCTCTTTTCTTCAGGAGTTGAGGTAGCAGTAATTTTGGGACAGTCAGTTCTGAATGCCAAGTCTAAATCCATGACACCGAGAGTTATCATAACACTCTCCTGCCAATACTTGAAATTGGTACCATTTAACATCGGAATGTCTTTTAGGCCAGTAGTAATACTAGCTGAAAAATTTGAACAAAAGACACACAAAACAAACACGATTTAGCAAAAAATCTGAATTTATAAATTATATTCAAATAAAGGCTAAACAATTCCATTATTACCAAAGTATCGGTTTCCATTAATATTGATTACCGGAGGGCAACAAATTAATTTCTTATGATACTTTGTCGCAATAATAAAGTATTGATGATTCATTAACATATCGACAACATGCCTTCCGGAGGGCCGACATTATGACACATGTATAAAGCATAATAATCAGCTTCACACTTTAATATCACTCAATTGTACATAAAACTTTAACAAACACTATCTTTCGGAGGGCCGATAAATGATTGCATCAATTAAATGTACACTTAATTTCCTTTTATATAATGAATCTAAATTAACTTTGTCAAAAGAGGCACCGGAGGGTACAATAATGACTCAATTAATTTAATTCAAGATATATATAACTTCAATGCCTTTATAAGAATTACAATTTATACCTTAGCCCTAAAACAAAAGAGCAATTAAATAAATATATATAATTGCATCATAATAACTGCAGTTTTAATCTCAGAAATTATTCTATAACTTTTCAGAGAGTTGTGCGGCCCCCACGAAATTTTGTGCGGTCTGCCAAATTAAAAAAGGTATTTTGTGCATATGCATCAAAAACCGTGCGATCGCATCAAAATCCGTGCGGCCGTATCTTTATCTGAGTAACTGTAAAATTGCATTTATTATGCTGAATTAAGACATGATCTAGAGAGATTTTAATAAAAGATTGGAAGCACCTTAAATAGCCTTTCAAATTTAGAAATTATTCTAAATTTGTAAATTGTTGTTTCAGAAAATTTATAAAAAATAAAAAATAAAAAAATAAATTTCCCAAAACCCTAATTTCATAACTGCCCAAAAAACAGGAATTTTTCAGGATCGAACATTATTTGATCAGAATTTTGCGATTTCAAGTGGAAATCTTCGAGCAAACCCTAATCAAAATAATAATTTAACTTTTAGGCAATCATGATCTTAAACAAAACTTTTGTGCTCTCCAAACTTAAATTTTCAGATCAAGAAAATCAAGAAAATCAACTAAAAACAACGAAAATATCATCAATTCCTAATTCTCTCTAGATCCTTAAAGACCTAATCCTTCGGCATAGGAAGGCTCTGATACCACTTGTTGAGGGATCATAAAGGCCAAACAATTACGCCTCATCTAGAGATCAAACAATTACATCTCATCTAGGGGTCAAACACTTACACTCCGGGGAAGAAGAAACAATCCCCACCTTAAACCTAAGGACCGTCCTATGCCAAAGATACCCGAAAACATAATCTTAAGTGTGGAATTATCCTGATTCCATGTCGTTTGCCATGGAATACCCTAAAGTCTTGAGCAAGCCGTCTCCGTGAGCGCGAGACAAGTTTTTAATCGGCAAGAAGTCCTTCTCGCCTTTGTGGTTGGGTTGTGGATTAGATCTTCCAAAGCAACAAGATACGCCCTTGAGAAATCCTCTCCAATTTCCTTATGGATCTCTCCTCTCAATTCTTTAATGGAGGAAGAAGGGAGAAGGCACTCAAAAATAATCTGTCTAAGAATAACCTCTTTCCAGAAATATGAGTTGAGTTGGTTATCTTGTGCCTTGGGGACCCATCCTTATATAGTATTACACATCTGGCGCTGCGAGTGCGGGTGCACTGGGTCGCACTGGGACTCAGTGCGTCCGCACTGGGTTGAGACGTGTCCAAATAACTGCTTTTCTTTCAGCCCTGAATTTTTCCTAAGTCCTGAGTGCGTCCGCACTGGTGCCCAGTGCGTCCGCACTGGGCTCGGACTTTCTTTCCAGTTTTTTACACTGGATTTCAGAAAATCGTCTAAGTCCTGCGTGCGTCCGCACTGGTTCTCAGTGCGTCCGCACTGGGCTCGGACTTTTCTCAGTTTCTGCACTGAACTTCAGGAAATTGTCTAAGTCCTGAGTGCGTCCGCACTGGGCTCGGACTTTTTCCAGTTTCTAAACTGAAGTTCCTAAAATTTGGCTAAGTACTGAGTGCGTCCGCACTGGGGCTCAGTGCGTCCGCACTCAGGGTTCTGAAAGCAGTTTTCTGTATTTGCAAATCTCAAAATCAGTCCATCAATGATTTGATCTTTGCCCAAATTGTTCTACACATTTATGGACCACATCCTATTGAATACATAGATTGTCTAATGTCTTAATTCCATATTAGATCACTTTAATTGTGACAATCATATTGACAGTATACAATTCATAATTATATTACATATATGCTCAACGTTGGATATATGATCCAACAAGGAGCGGCCGGTGTCGAAATCTCGGCCGTATGGGAGGCGATCGGCTCGCTAGGCGGAGGAGTCGCGTTGATCGGGCGAGTGTGAAGAGGTGGTATCGGACGAGTCGCCTAGCTAGGCGGAGGAGTCAGAGTCGGAGTCCGAGAGAGAGGAATTTGAAAATGAAAATGAACCCTAGGCGGAGGAATTTGAGAAGCGACTCATGTAATTTGATAAGCGCGAAATGAAAATAAAGGCCAAAAATATTGAGTGGGACTTGGCTAAAATGATGCGGAAAACTGATTTCGAACTCTCAGGAACGGTTGTTTATAAACAACCGTTCCTGATTAGTCACTATCAGAAACGGTCGTTTATAAACCACCGTTCCTGATAGTCCAGAACTATCAGAAACGGTCCTTTAAGTAACAGACAATACTGATTTTAGACATCAGGAACGGTTGTTTACAAACAACCGTTCCTGTTTGTCTTCTTTTTTTTGTTTTTGTTTTTTATAAACTCTAGCTGATTTAGGCTTTTTGAGGTACAATTTCCCATACAAAATGTATTACTTTAAACAAATGCGGGATAGATGATTTAAATATTATTAGTTTTAAACAATTCATTAAGAAATGGAATAAGACGTTAGAGACAGCTCGTTTGATTTATTGCATTTGGTTTGCTTGTAAAGGCGATCCATTTTGAAAATTTTATTTCGATATTAGTATTAATAATTTATAATAAATAAATTCGTAAAACTCAGCTCATAGAGAAAGCAACGTGCTTTTTTGAGAATCAGGGAAGGGTTGTTTGTAAACAATCGTTCATGTTTGTCATTTTTTTTTCTGGTCAATAATTAATAAAAGAATGGTCGTTTATAAAGAACCGTTTCTGATAGTGACTAATCAGGAACGGTCGTTTATAAACAACCGTTCTTGATAGTTCTGGACTATCATGAACGGTCCTTTATAAACGACCGTTTCTGATAGTGACTTTCAAAATCGGCTAATACTATTTGTTCGAATCTAAAAGTATTAGTATCACAATTTTTGAAAAGTTCAATTCTGATAGGCGATACTATTTGTACATTTTCTACTAGTGATATGTGCAACTGCACGAGGTTAAAATAAACCTCAGTAGACCAAACAAATCAAACTACTATTGAAAACTAAAAATAAAAAGGAGAAATGTACTTGGGAAAATTAGCAAAACAGAGGGTAGAAGGTGTCAGACTGTCAGTTGAGTTGACTGGAAGGTATCTGACTACTGGTAGGTTGGATTCGAATTCAGATCCAGTGCAGTAACTCAATTTTTGAGTTTTGATTCAAACCGTCCAAGGTGCTCTAATACGAATTTTAAAGAACCTGGACCCCACAAATAATACTGGCCCCTGCGCTACCACCGAATAGGCACCGTACAGTCTAAACTAAAAAATTGGGTTACTTTAGAGGATCCGGACTCGTTGGATTCGGCACCGGCACGGCTGTATACCTTCCAGTTCTTGCAGAACTGGAAAATTATTTATGTTGTCATTTTCTCAGATGTAAATAGTTGGGTGGAGATTGAATTGTATATATCTTAACCATATTTATATGAACAAACTACAAAAGAATGTTATCACAGACTAAATTATGTACTTTCGGAAAGTAATTTAACATATATCTAATTGTAGTTATCTAGTAAACATTAGCCTGTCATCTTATTATTTATAGTTGGTTAGTTAATTGGTACCATACAAAATTTTATTTGTTTATTATTTTTTCTTTTGGTTCTAATCTGTTGTATTTCATTTGTTGCTTTGATGGCAGAATAAAGATGATTAAAGAATAATATTAGTATAGAACACATTGAAGTTAAAAAAAAAAAGAAAAAAAAAGTCTACTATTGGGACCCACGTGACTCCAGATAATATGACGGCTCGCCAATTAATTGGTTCTAAAATAAAATGTCAGAGTATATATCACTAATCGATCCACATGGCAAGTAGAGATTAGCTTATTCTCTTAATCCAAAGGAATAAGGTTAAGGTTGTCTCCAGCTTCACAACTTATATGTTACATGAATTAAGAAAGCAGCCTCAATCCTGTCATGTGCGTACAACGGAGCGAGTCAGCTCTCTGTTAATTGCGTGTAGACTGTACAGCCCTTTAAGGCTTAAATGCAATGATTCAGTTTATTATTTTGTGGTCCATTGCTCTGCAACTCGCTTCTTGCGGAAGTAAAAGAGCATAACCACCCATAATTTATATCGTTGCTAACTTGCTATGCTGATATGCATAAACTTTTTACTATATAGTCAGTGAAGAAAAAACTGAAAATTAAATACGTTGTGATTTGTTAATGTAATGTTACGTCACGTGATTAAATATTTTGTTCATATAACATAAATAAAAGTAAAAGACAGTCAATATCACGTGAATGATCATATCACGTATAATCACGCTCTAACCACTCATTATATGATCAAATGTAATGCCGTTGGTCACTCTAAACTATTTTTTAGATTCTATGTTAATTTATTGGAAAAAATATATTAAAAAAAGAGTCATAAAAATAGTACAAAGTATGCAACAATTACAAAGTAATTTGGATTAAAAAAATAACATTAAAAAAATTAGTTGAATCACGTATCAGTATTGTAAAAAATGGCCGTTTAGACCGATTAGTTGTTGGCGGCGACGAAATTATTACAGACTTTTTTGACTAATGAACTGATTATTTTCAATTATAACTAATTATTTTGAATTAATCGCTTCACGGTATTACATTTGTCTGACGACCACATACCAGTTACTTGTAACACTGTCACGTATATCAGTGGATATAACACGAAGTCATCAAGTTACTACACGTCACCAGAAAGAACACTTACACATCACATCAGAACCTGATTAGATGAACAGTGGACCGTAGGATCAAAAGCGAGTCCCCTCGCTTGATTAAGACCCCCTTCAAGGCTTCAAATTTCGCCGACATTTTTATTAATATCCAAAGTTTAATAGAAATTAATTAATATACTCACATCCGTTGGAAGGTTATAAAAATATCTATACCATACCGGTATTCAATTTAATTCAGTACCTGCCGGAAAATAACCGGTACTTAAATTTTTTTTTTAATACAGTACTGGCTATTTTCTGGCCAGTACTTATTTTTTTTTTGTTTTTTTATTTTAGGATGGGCATAGCATAGTTAGCTTGAAGAAAAAGTCGTAGGAAACTCGAATTGAAGTACGATGGTTTTTTGACAGTGTCGTATGACACTAAAGTTTAGTGTTCGCATGCGGCTAGTGAATTTAATTTGACAATAATCAGCATTCTAAAATTGAGTACCGATGCTTTATGCACGGCCTAACGATGACAAAAGTGCATCGATATTTCACTACAAAAACATCAGCGACGCACCGATGTTTTTTTAGCACTACACTGCTTAATTGCCAATGCTAAGTCTAATAAAACATCAGCGACGCACCGATAGTTTTTTAGCACTACCCGGCTAATAAAACATCGATGTTTCATTGCAAAAACATCGATGATGCACCGATACATCGGTTGTAACACACGAATCCAACCAAATGCATTTGTTTGATCTTAGCCAAACCGAGTGCAAACTTCAATCTGTGTTTCCTACGACTTTTTCTTCTAGCCAACTATGCTATGCTCATCGCTAAAAAAAAAAAATTAAGTACTGCCAAAAAATAACCGGTACTATATTTAAAAAAAAAATTTGAATACCGATTATTTTTCGGTCGGTACTGAATTAAATTGAGTTTCTGGTCAGTACGCATATTTTTATAACTTTGAAACGGATATGGATATATTAATTAATTTCTATTAAACTTTGGAATAAAAATGTCGGCAAATTTCGGTACAGTGAAGATACTTGGAAAATCTCTAATCACCTGTTAATGCTCCAGGTAAAGCACAAGAGAACACCTCTTTTCTATTTCGCCCCAGCCCCACTCTTCCTTGTCGTCAAATATCCAGTTACTCCAGGTGTACCAGCTCATTCTAAATTAGAATTGTTTTCAAGTGAAGTTTTCAGGTGGGTCCCACATACATCATTGTCAGAGTTTCGGTGACCTGTACACCTAGATCAGGAAATATCTAGTAGTTATCCCCTTGTGAGGCTGGAGAGCGAGAGAGAGGGCCCAGGCGGAGACTCCCACACAAGTAAACTAAACACGGCCTCTCTCTCTCTCTCTCTCTCTCTCTCTCTCTCTCTCCATCTCGATTCTCGACTCGATCCCCTCCCTATTCTCGATTAACTACAATTGTAAAGAAAACTAATCGAGCACGAAATAGACCGACTTGACTGATTATAAGATTATCGAGGAAATAGGGGAGATTGAATTAGATGGGAGACGAGAAATTGCCTAGTTCGATGGGAAGTAGGGAGAGGGATCGGGAACTGCTCATCCCCGTCGCCGGCGACGGCCCCTCCGCCGATCCCGACATGAAAGCATCCTCATCTGCTGCCTCCGCCTCCCTCCACCTCTCCTCCTCCAGCCGTGAGGTCTGTCTTTCAGCTTCACTTTAAATTTACTTGTGTCTTCTCAATTTTCTTTGTTCAGCTTTGACTGAGTCAATTTTTAGTCTAATTGGGAAGGGGAACTAGGATTCTGCTACCTTATGCTTCGGGGACTGATTTTATGTGAGAGTTGGATCAAGATCGAAATTTATTTGGCTTTTGGCTTATAAGTAAATTATTCAGCAAATGATGATGTATACTGTTAGCTATTTTGCTGATGTGATCTGATTAACTCCATCAACTCTGTCCAGTTTAGGTCAGGTTTAGTGGTAGGTTGCATGGTAATTGACATTACAAATTAGCATAAAAGACTTCACAGAGGTAAGAATAGAGTTTTGTGGCTCTACTTAAATCTGATTGATGGATGCAAAACTGCTAAAAAAAATAATGGAAAGAGAAGAAATGAAAAATGAAATTTGGTGCTGTTTTTGTTTCAATGCCTTGACATATCACATACGTAAGCATTAATTTAACCTCTAGTAAATGGGTCTGGGTTTATGTGGTATTGTTGAATCATGTGCTCTCCATAAGCATGATTATTTGGTGCTGCACCTTATTGTTTTGTATATGGTTTACTGATTTCTTTTTTTGTATAGCTTTTGTGAGAAGCAAGTTTCTTATAACTAAAGTACTTTATACCATTCTAGAGGGTACTCTTGTTTTATGAACACCATTGAAGAATTTATTAGTTCTGGAAATTTGGAACGTTGTGAAATTGAACTCTTTATTTTAATATGAAATTGATTGAACTCTTTATTTTAATATGAAATTGAAGACATTAAGTATATTTCACACTGATGACCTATTCAAATGTCTAATTTATGTACTTGATGTTACTTTAAACTTGTTATTTAATTTGCTTCAACTTGCTTTATGTTTTATCTTTAGGCATTCCATAAGGTGATCCGAAGTTGGGCTTCAAAAAAGTTCATGACCGGATGGTAATTCGTGTTATTTTATTGCCCTTTACAAATCCTCAATTCAGTTGTGCCTCTTGCAAACTTATAAATATTGTCTGCAAGGTTATCCCAGTTTTGAAGTGTACATGTGCTATTTCGATTTATTGCAGGATACAAATGAAGTGGGCTCCTTTCCTTCATATTTAAAGTGTTTTTGGTTTTTTTTGTGTTTTCAGTGTAATTCTCTTTCCCATAGCGGTGACATTCTACATAACCTGGTGGTTCATTCATTTTGTTGATGGCTTTTTCTCTCCAATCTATGCCCAACTCGGGATCAACATATTTGGTTTGCCCTCTCTCTCCCTCTTCTCCCCCCCCCCTCCAACCCCCCTCTCCGAGATTGACTTATTAATGTTGTCTATTTGGCTCTAGAGGTAATAATAAACAATTATTAGGTTTTCTTACTCTGGCAAAACGATTATAAAGAGAGTTATTTGTTAAAATTGTGAAAATAAGTAAAAAAAAATATATTATGTTGTTTTCTCAGTCTTGAAGGTCAAATCCTTACAAATTTCTCTGTTGGTGCACTCTTTGGTTGTTGAATGTGGGTTTTCTTATTAACTTGTGCAGGTCTTGGATTTATTACCTCGTTAACTTTTATATTCTTGGTCGGGGTGTTCATGTCTTCTTGGGTTGGTGCATCCATACTGAGCCTTGGTGAATGGATTATTAAAAGAATGCCATTTGTTCGTCACATCTACAATGCATCCAAGCAAATCAGTGCTGCCATCTCTCCTGGTACTCTCTCTCTCTCTCCCTCCCTCCCTTTGTGTGTGTAAAAATAATAGCAAATTGAAAAGGCAGACAATTGTAGTTTTAAGGGGGCTGTTCAGCAAATGCATGAATAGTGGAAAAGTGGAAAAAAGAATGCACTTCTATTCCATATTATTCTTTTTGTGTTTGGGAAGTTTGGAATAGTGGAAGAGTGAAATTGAACTTATTCCAACATGTGAAAACACCACTCTTACTCAATTCCATCTCCCTCATGGAATAATGGGGTGGAATAGGAAGGGGCTAAAGTCCAAAAAGAAAGGGTTTGACGGCATATTTCCATTCCAATTATACTTTTCCTCTGTTCCATAATTCCATCCAATTCCACTCACGTTCGTCTGTTGTTCCACGGACCAGACACACTTCTTTTTTGCTTGGGTTGAAATAAATTACTCACTACTACTAATATATGAGTTCCATGCATTTCAGTTATCCCCCGGGAACCCGTGAACCCGGGCTGCCCAAAGGTCTTATATTATTAAATAGCTCTTCAACATGATCTAGAACAATAAGATAAATTCCAAGAGTGTTGAGTAGTTAAACCTCCACACTTTTCCACTATTCTTGCCTTGCCGACAGGCCGAAGGAGTCGGACTTTTTTCTTATGTAACAGCTGATAGGGCTCTGGAAACATCAGAATAATGGCAAATAATTTAGATGTGCCTCATGCATAGCCTAATTAGCTGAAAGTGCCTTGTATTCTAAAAAATAGCATCTTTCTCATGCCGGTT
Organism: Carex myosuroides; assembly: GCA_028015225.1. Classification (NCBI taxonomy): domain Eukaryota; kingdom Viridiplantae; phylum Streptophyta; class Magnoliopsida; order Poales; family Cyperaceae; genus Carex; species Carex myosuroides. The sequence continues at coordinate 8,442,732 of CM051489.1, read as the reverse complement.
TCAATCTCTTGGAAAGGACCAAATAATTCCCTGCATTCTTGCTCAGTTATGTTGAAAGGGACTGGAAGAATGGAAGTGATTTATATTACATTCATGTTTTTTAGGGTTATGCACAGTATATCTCCCTTTTAATTCACTATACATATCTCGAGGATTTGTCAGGACACACAGGAAACAAATCCTGAATAATATAGTGTCTAGTTTTTTCTTATATTTTGTGAAAAAAACTGAGCTTGTTGGGGTTTTGCATGTAGATCAAAACAAACAAGCCTTTAAAGAAGTGGTCATTATAAGGCATCCACGGGTCGGCGAGTATGCATTCGGTTTCATCACCTCTTCTGTTGTTCTCCAGGTTCTTTAAAAGCGGCATTACTATTCTTCCTTATTTTCTTCTCTCTTTTTAGGTTTATCTAATTAATTATTTTTAGATGCAGCTAATCAGTTATTCTCTGGCAATGCTGTTATGACAGGGTTATTCTGGTCAAGAGGAGCTGTACTGTGTCTATGTGCCAACCAACCATTTATACATTGGAGATATCTTCATGGTCAATTCTCGAGATGTGATCAGGCCCAATTTATCTGTTCGTGAGGGAATAGGTAAAGCCCTATTATTTTATTTTACAACATGAGTTTTAATACAGCTGCCTTCTCCTGTTGAATTGAATCACAATTTAGTCTGATTAAGTCTTGTGATCAGCCAGTACTTAAATTATTGGTGCAATAATGATAGAACTACGCTTTATTCATGCTCAATCTATCCCCAATGATTCTCAACTTAATCTAAAAAAAATTAAACTATTTTGGAAGAAATTTGATCAAACTGGTATTATTTGGTAGCAAAATCACAATTTTTATTTTTGCAATACTTGTACCATTTTATTTGATGCATATACTTATTTGCCTATTTTTTTGTTGGGTACAGAGATTGTAGTGTCAGGTGGGATGTCAATGCCACAAATTCTGTCGACGCTAGATCCAGAAATAATACTCGAGAGTAGAACTATTGTCTCGAGAAGTTGAGGCTTATTCATTCTTCTTTTAGGATACTTAACGGAGTTTACTCTATATGTTGATCTTGAATGTCAACAGTATGAAATTGGTCCTATTTGGAGGTTAGTTAGGTTCGTGCAATAAGCTTTCACTATTAGGCTTACGGTGCTGTGTTGTATATTATGTAAACTAAGTTGGCTATGCTTTGTGGTAAGGTGTTTTGTTTGGCAGTCCTCTTTTTTTCCTTGTCGTAGCGAAATATAACTTAGAATTTGTGTTCCACAGTGTGAATTTCTAGTTAAGATTGTCAAGATAACCAATCCCTCTTTTTGATTAATAGGTGCTGATTTGACATTTTTATTTGCTTGATGTTTGATTTCTAGATTAAAATTATTGTATTCTTGTAGTCGTAGTTACTTGAGAGTAGTATTTTGATTTATTTTATTCAATTTTAAGTATCCAGTTATCGTGATTTTTTTTTCCTTTTTTTTGAAAGAAACTCGTCATTTTCAATTGCTCGTGTTATGTTAATTGGAAAATTTTATGCTCTGTCGTTTGCTGAATGTTCTGACGATTGTATATATAAGACGGTCCGTACTTGTTTCTCCAATGACCAATAGTGTACAGAATTTATTTTTCTCTTTGGTGACTACGTATTTTTTTTTTTTGTTCAAATTTCTCAGAAGAAAATATGGGCTAGCATGGAACTAAATTCATGACACAAGTATGATTTGATTTACTTAATTGAGTATGGCTGAGATGCGACCAATGTTTTTAAATGTGATTTTGTTCATACATGTGGAAGATTATTGTATATTGCATATATGAATTTTAATACGAATTTATATATATGGATTTTAAAAAAATAATCAAATGAAATAGAACAAAAAAATAAGAAATAGACCACTATACTAATTATATTTTGTTGTGAGAATATATAAATATATTCTATTGGATAGAACTAGGGTGTTCTTAAGCTCACCACGTCTCTTTGTGAGCTTAACTCAAAAATCCATCGAACTGGCTTCAAGCTTCAAGCGACGCATCTAAACTGTTGAAACTGATCTACTTTGATTTAATGAACGAGCTGTGTGGATTTAATGTTGTAATCGGATTTCACCCAATGAGTTTCAAGCTTGGGTCGTTACAATTCTTAGATCTGGTTAGTGGATGCAATAGCTCGGATGATAATCGCAATGCAAAAGAGGAGTTGGATGAGAGAGTACAAAAGGAGTCTGTTGGAGCGGGTTGTAGCGAGTCATCTCAGGGTAACAAAACTACACAATTCAAAAAGCTTGTTGAGGAATTGAGGGAACGACTCAAGACTCTTCTTATAGATAGATGATGTGAAGAAGAAGAGTAAGAGAGTTGCTGAGAAATTACTCAAGATAAAAAGAGAGATGTATATCAATATTCAATAGTGAAGATTTTAAGGATGAATTGAGCAAAGACCTGTTTATAGTGATGGAGGCCAGGGTGATGAACTTTGTGAGTGGGTAGCAGATAGAATCGCATTTACCGTCAAGGAAAGTGAAACTACGTACCCCACTAAGGAACCATGCCTAATTTCAGTCAATGTTCACTATTTTGCATTAGGTTTTTAGCATTATGGTTGAGATATGTCTTAGCAAAGATTTGTGTTTCTGCCTCTTGTTTTAGCATTTATTTGAATGATGACTGTTAGTTTTAGCATTTTTATTATCAATGTCCTTGCTGTGATGTTCTTATACGCCCATGTTTCATACATATCCATATTCCAGTTTTCTCTGTCAGCTTTCTACAAAATATGCAATAAACCTTTACTCTGTCAAAATTTTCTCAGTCGGCAACTATAGATGTTGCCATGGCTCAATCTGATAACATCAGTTTCTTTTTTTTGAAAGCTTGGTAATAACATCATTTGTTACTGCTCCAGTTATAAATGTAATCCCATTAACATAGTTTTGTTTAACAGGGGTAGGGGTAAAGATGCCCATACTCTGGAAAAACAATTCAAAATTATGCAATCTGCGCTAGACAGTAAAACAGTCCAGTGTTTTCTTTGTACATCAGATCATGATTTACACAAGAATTGACCAACTTGTAAACATCTGCCTTTTTTTCGTTATATGTTCCCTCTTAATAAACCACTCTGGTGCTACAGATATCCTTTGGTTTAAAGTGGTCAAAATGTATTGATTGCAACTATGCTACTGATAACTTGTACCAGTATCATACCAGATATGCTGTTTTAAATTTCATTTCATTACAGTGAGCATACTGTAATTTAAAGTGCATAAACAATGCTATATAAAATAAGAATAGTAACCTCATCATTTACAATTTATACAAGGATATTACTGGGTGCAAAAATGCATCCACAGAAACACACAAGAACAACCCTGGTTCATCTCCTGAGGGATTATAGAAAAAAATCACCTTTATTTACCCAAAAAAAAAACAAGAAAATAAATAATACAACAGACAAAAAGAAAAGAAGAATAATCATTGACCACTGCAACACAGACCATGGCATCACATGTTCTACAAGGATTCATCATTACCAGTTAATAAGACTTCTGAATCCAACTCAACAACACAACAAATCAAGAGGGCTACAGCCATGAGATCAATCACAGCAAAAAAAAAAAAAAACAAACAAACAAAGAAATAATCGCTTAGCCCGAGCAACAGTTCACAGTATGAAGAAGGAAGATTCTGGGTGGGGCCCATTGGTAAGATTCTGATCGGGGGAGCGCTTGTCGCTGTACTTGTCATTGTAAACCTAGTTGGGTTGCTGGTACGTAGTGTGTTTTATTACGTTAGTAAGAGCTTTCATCATCAGCAAATTGATAAGAGTGCTCTGTATGATCATTTGGGAGAATTTCTAGGGGAGTATGTACCTCTTAAAGAGCTTAATTCTGTAGCACTTAGTCACAGTTAGTAAAAGTGATTACAATTTTATATTTGAATTTTGAGAACAAAATTCTTTTTAAGGAGGAAAAGATGTAATGCCTCGTAAATTAAAAAATAAATATAGGTACGACTCAATATTTTTAATGAGGAAAAGATGTAATGCTCCTATAATCAATCTACCCCTGTCACATAATTTGTGTCCGCTTCTTCACAGCAATTAGAAAGGAGAAGCATATTTTATTCACTCTTTCCTCCATAACTCCTATAAGCATTGTTTTAAAATTCGGTTATATTCGGTGAATATACGGCCGTATATTCCTATTCAGTGTCCGACCGAATAGAAAATAGCTATTCGGACCGAATATTAAATTCATGCTTTAAAAAAATTAAAAAAACATTCAAAACCCATTAAAAGAGTTATGGACCCGAATCCATAACCATTAAATGAGTTTCAGACCCGCCAGGTAGATGTTCTCTTCAAGCGTCCTACTCAGAAGTCTTTTATAACATCTCTGTACATGCTGCCTTATTGTATTTAAGTACTGTGGAATTAAATATTTAATAAAAAATCCGCATATATAAATCCGAATGAGAATCCACATATTCGGCCGCATACCGTATATGCAGTATGCGGTAGCTTTCAGAATACCGTATGAGAACCGAATGTTAAAACACTGCCCATAAGAGATCCAAGCCGCACACTTCCTTGCAAAATAAAGTTCTGAAACTAAGGTATCCCAATTTCATATTAAATTTTGCGGTTAGTAAGTAGATTATATATTTGTTTGTGTTGATTTATTTGATAAGAATTCTTAAAATTATATATTCTCAAAATTTCATATTTGTTATATTGACTTATTGTTAAATTTATGAAAATCTATATACTTGTTCAATTATTTAAGCGTATTTGTTGAATAAAAATCTAATTGTTTATCAAATATTTCTTTGATAATATTATAATCTGAATTTACGTTTATAAAAATCCTCCGATTCACTATTTGATTTCAAGAAACTTGATTTATTCTTCTATTTTTATTAATGTAATTTGAGCAAACTCTGTTATAGTAGATAAATTCTGATCGGCAATCCGAATTTTCGGGATCCGCAAATTAGAAAATGTTTATTCATTATCTTTCTTGATCATATAAATTGTTAAAGAAAACATCTAATTTCACCGAATTAATTTTATAAATCATATAATGATTTCGATTGTCAGAGACTTGTTTTTGAATTGCATATCTATTATTTTAATTAAAGGGTAATCTTTTTATCGAAGATCCTGAGTTTTTTTTTACCGATGACTCTAGAATTATTTTTATTGTAAGAAGTATATTTGTAAATACTTATCAATGATTAAATTATATTTTTCATGAAAAACAATTTGTATAATTGTCTTATTGCAGAGTAATGATTATATTTCTGGATTTTACGTGGATTTCGGATTTTACACAGATCATAAACTTTAAAAGATATTATTTTAACAACATACTTTTTTAATTAGAAACTTGTATAAATATTAATTTAGAAACCATGTTCCGTTTAGGTATGAGTGCCGAAGTAAGAAGAAACAATAGAGACAACAACGAACTGCCTCACGACAACAAGTGCAGGTTTTCTGAACTTTGTGAAATTATTGCTTACCGTTTTGTGTGCATTTATTTTTTATATAGTTGAATTATTCATGTTGGATTCGAACAACCATTTGACTTTGTTAGGGAATATTAATATAGGATTATTCGTTTGATCAAATGACTTATGTGAATAGGATGTGTTGACTATGACATGCGTGATGTGTTTAATGAATGAACGTGAAGTGAACAGGGGGCGATATGCTTGCATATCAGAATGTATACATTGGGTCCAGTGTTTGACTAGATCCCTCATTAACATGATTGTAGGCGAAAGTGGTCCTATCACGGATGTGATTCTAGGTTGATGCGGTCATGTCATGGACGTGATTGTAGACTGATGCGGTCCTATCATGGATGTGACTGTAGGCGAAAGCAGTCCTGTCACAGAGTAACTGTAGGCAGAAGCGGTCCTGTCACGGACGTGATTGTAAGTGGAAGCGGTCTTGTCATAATCAAGATCTAGCGGAATATGAATTCACCGTCTAGTAAGACAAATAAAATGGATTAACAAAAACTTGAAAGTGAATAATGGTTTAAATATGTAGGATTGCATTGCACTAGAGATATTTGTGCATTTATTTTATCATATTTAATCTATGTCATATTTGTGAGAATTAAGTAGATTTTATAAAATCTGGGCTGAAACTAAATTCCGCACTGAGAAAATGTTCGAATCTCTCATCCGTTCCACTTTGATGTGGGTTCCAGGTAATGAAGATGAAGGTACTGAGCAAGGTCGTGAGTGAGCTAAAGCGGGAAAATTCTGAAAGGAATAATATGCCACTTGTTGATTTAGTTAATTTCTATTTTAAATAATTGATACGTTGAATAGGCATGGCAGTGGTTGTTTTACTAGCCGTGTCTGTCATGATCGTTTGTAGAACCCTTTTGCTTATGAAATAAATGTGGTTTTTATTATATTGTTATTGATAATGTATGTGATGAAAATACGTCTTATGTAGAAATACGTGGTGGGTTGTGTCGGGATGTGACAAATTCAAATTCAAATGGAAAATCTTTAAGCATGTAAAATCATGAAGGATAGCTTTTTGGTATCTTTCTTCTCCTACTTGGTCTCCCACAAGTCTCTCTTTTTTTTTCTTCTCTCTTCCATTCTTGAAGTATTCCCCCTTTTTTGTGTTTTAGTGGTCTTATTAGATAAGACTTGTGGATACAGACACTAAGAGTGTAAAATGTAAAGATAACTTTCTACTGAGGAGCTCGTACTACTGAACTAGTAGTGTAGTTGAGGTCAGCGAATTATATGAACTTTTTTGTGAAGTTAGTGGGGCTTTGCGCCTTCGTTTCTACTAAAACATAGCAAATTATCTAAAAGGTGTTCAGATATAAAGCGCAGAGCATAAAATCAGAATACCAGTCATACCACATAATGAAACCAAAGGAAACAACTCTGTATTAATCAGAGCCGGGATCACCAGTAGAATTATCAAAATCAGAAAGCTGCTCATCCTCCGTGAACTGTACATGGTCTCCTCAGGGAAACTCTCAGAAAGATTTTCTATTGTCTTGTACCCACTTACGGATACCGCCTGTGACCTGTCCAATACATAATTCAGATAAAATCAAAGAGCCAACTTTCTACAACCATATCGTGATGTGATCATCAGAAAATTGTGACTCTATTTCTTTCGACAATACAAAAGAAAACATAAATAAAAACTAATATTTCATCAAAAAAAAAAAAACTAACAAATTTTCCTTGCTGCTTGTTGTTTTTTTGGTTTGTATCTGTTAAATCATCCCAACTATGGTTGGATTTATCTTTTGTTCAATTTGGGATAAGAGAAAATGTTACGTTGTTCAATTTGGTTCCAGCTTGGAATTTTTTTCTTTTGTTAGAAAAAAAATGGATTGGATGTGTAAAGACAATCAAACTTCATAAAAACCTCTGAGGCTCTCATCCCCGAAGAATATGAGAGATGTTAAAATCAACAAAAGTTACCGAGATTCTGTTTTCAAATAGATCGATTGCTTTCATTGTGTATAGAAAGGTTGCAGTTAACTGACTACGGGTTATATTTTAGTTTAAGTTGATGTTCTTATTCGTCAAGTAAAAGGGGTTGCTGTATTTCTCTGCACTAGATTGGACTTAATTCACAAATCACACAAGTGTGGTTTGGAAAGAAACTTTATCTGATTTTTGCTAATTTTGGTCCTGGTCTTGTTAAAGAAACTAAAATTGCTAACATGTTTTTAAGTGAAACAATATAATTTCAGTAAAGCCCAGTTGGGCCACTTAGCTTAAACGATCTGCTATTAAGTTAGAACTTAGAACTGATGATTTGGGAATTGGGACTGAGACATAAAAGGCAAATTAAATAATTAGAATCAAAATGCATGAAAACGCCTACGACTTAAATTGGGCTGAAATTCTTCGCTTTCTAGATCTCTATAACAGGCCGACCTAATAATATTCTCCCACAAAGGCCGTGAAAAGCCCATTACGAGGCCTTTATATATCTGACGGTTGCGATTAACCCCCGATCCGCCGCCAGATCCGTCGCTAAATTCCCCAAACCCTAATCCCTTTGGTCGCCTCCTATAAGTATCTACCACCGGCGCCTTGTCTCTCCATTGGCCTCTCTTTTACGCTGTTTACACTTTGCGGTTCGTTTTTCATTTTCATCGTTGTTGTAATCGTTGATTCGTTGCTTATCATTCGATTGTACAAGGAGAATCGGACGGTGAAGATTACACTTTAGGTCTCGTTCGTCGTAACGGCGATTTGCGCCTTGACGACCACACTGTTATATCACCACCCATATTCAGAGTCTTTCATTCTCCGATTTCAATTTTTGGATCTGATTTTAGTTTTTTTTTCTTCGTTTCTTGAGCGATTTGACCGATGATTAAATTAAATAAAGACAAGCATATGTCTGAATTTCTTCATGTGGAAAAATCTAATCTTCTCTATGAGGTCGTTTTTGTTTATCAAATTCAGTTTTGTTTTTGTTTGAGATGCCAAATATAACTCGATTTTTACTTGATTTAAAATTTATCTCCCTTTTACGGTCGGTGATGATGTTATGGAATAATCGTGATGTATGATATTTTGTGATTATAAAACCCTGTTGCCTTCCTTCTGAGACCTATGCATCGTATTTTTTATGTTTTTTTTTAGATTTGTTTTTTACTTAATTAGATTCGTTTTGAAATATTGAGGTCATATGATGAACATTATGCATAGTTCAAATGATAACCTTTGTAAGGTTATGATTACTTTGAAATTAGTCTTTCGCTCCTAACTGATGACCTTATTTCGATTAGATCTCTTTTATCCTAATTTCATATGACGCCGATTTTATTTATTCTTATTGGTTTCTGGAAACATGCTAAGATTTCGTGCGATTTTCACTGTCTTTCGAAATGTGTTGGAGTTTATTACTAAGATAATTATTTTCTTAGATAATTTCGCTAATAGATCGACTATAATTTTAGGTTTAAAATTACATTTCACTATGCTGTAATAAGCATGGTACAAACTAACAAACACCTGTACTGCGCTCCCATTAACTGCTTATTTTCTTGTAAAGTTACGATCTGTAAATTAGCAATTACCACATGTTGGATCTATCCCATTAACTGCTTATTTTCTTTTGTACTAGAAATTGTAAAATAGCACCTGTTACTATGAAGGATCTCACTACTTAATAATGGTGGAATTCGTAAACAGGTGCATAGATAAAACGCTGATTTCAATTTTTCTTCTCTCTTTGAAAAAAATTATTGATCTCAGCATCGGCCAGACAACCGTAGGGATAGATCCACAGATACTTGACCTTTTGATGTCTCTTGTCTACTGATTCTATCTCACATTACTATTCCAGTGTGCTATTGATTTCAAACTAAAAGTGAATTTTATCATAGAAATTGTGATTGCGATAGTCGAGCATGCATCGGTATGGGGCCCACTGAGATTTATGGATGACATGTGGGCCCGAGCGAAGATGCATGTAGAAAAACAGTGTAAAGTGGTAGTGGCCGGAAACCATGAGATGGTGCCACTGGGGGGGTGATTACAGTTTCAGTTCTACTGATAACATCTCACATCCTCCTGTGAGTTGGTTATGTCAGTTGTAAATTGTAGTACTGGTTTTTTGGTTCTTTGGAGCCAGGGGCATTTGCTTCATGAGTCCGGATCCCCTAAAGTAACTTAATTTTTGAGTTTAGATGTGTCCGGTGCTTATTCGGTGGGTAGTGCAGGCGGCCAGTATTATTTGTGGGGTCCAGGTCTTTTAAGATTCGTGTTAGAGCATCTTGGGATTGGTTCAAAACTCAAAAAATTGGATTAATTCATGGTATCCGAATTCATTGCTTCACAGGGATAGGAGGATTACTGCCCCCACTTTTTAAAATTGCAAAAAGTAATTATATTTTTAAGGGGTTTGAAGCACAGTACTTTTTTTTGTAAAAAAGGCATACAGCTCATTTTATTACTGAAAATGATTAAATACATTATGCCAATCAAAAGCAAACCTATTTTGGTTCTATGACATGAAGTATCCAACTCAGGTGTATTTTATCACCGTTATTGTCAGTAATTTAAAATTTAAAATAAACTAATAAATTATTGAATAAAATAAACCAAATTTCATAACTTAATTGTATTTGTAAAGGTTATTGAATTATTAATAAAATAGTTGAGAATTGCTTCTTTCAGTTGATTCAAAATTTCAAATCCCTTCAGTAGCATTCTAATATAGGTTATTTATGTATGGGGGCAAGAATTGCAATACATCCTTCAATCTCAGTATATCATAGATAAAAAATTAAAAAAACTTTAAATAAGAAACAATGAAAATTTAAAATCAGTATATTTACAATTTTGTTATTCAATTTTCTCTTTTTGGAACATGTATCAGCCAACACATTTCAAATTATGTTTCAAGTGAAACTAAATCACATATTGTTGTATTATGTTTTTCTTTCATATTACCTTATATACTATTGTGAAACATATGTTAAATTTTGTTGACAAATTAAGCTAATAATAAATTTTTAGATTAAAATGATAACAGTGATACAATTTTGAGTAATTAGTTTAATTTTCTCCATCATCTTATCTAAATGTCTTGTATTGTTTAGATTTTGTGGTCAACATTTTTCACTCTGTTAGCACGATTTGAAAACAATAACAACGAATCAATTATATGCTCTATCTTTTGAAAGGTTAATATTTATTTGAAGGAATTTATATATACTCCGACATTTATAATAAAGAAGAAGTGTATGTTAATTGCATGTTTGATCATTCTAAAAGTATTTCTTATCTAATTAGTGTCATACAAGATTAATGAACATTTTTAATTGATGAGCTACGTACTCAACAAACTTCAGAGTCTTATATGTATATTAGTGTAATCTTGTTTAGAAATGGGGCTGAACAATTTTCACACTGAAAATCAAGTTTGTTTGTATTGTGAAAATGAATTAGTGGCTAAGGAATTGCTTCTATGTGGAAGATTGCAACTTCGAATTTATCTGCACACATTTTGGTGAATTGAGAATATTAACTCTCTATCTCATGCTAAAAATTATTAAAACTAATAACCGTCAAGTATGAGACTACTCTTATCAAATGATTTCCAAATGATATCCAATTTCTCGAATTAATATTTCTTTCAAATAAGAACGGCTGCCTTATCATTCGTTATACAAAATTTTATAAATTGCGTATTTGAATGTTTGAACCAACTTGTGATATTGCAAAGGAATAAAATTAATTTAATTTATAGTCTAAACTAATTACAAAATTATATTTTTTTTTAATTAATTACAAACTTATATCAAATTCTTATTTTGCTTCACTCTTAATTATTTTACGGTTTTCCTTCCGTACGTGCGATATTGCAATGAATAAAATAAAAATTAATCCGTATAGCTTAAGGAGTGGAGGATTAAGAACTTAAGGAGCAATAGGGAATCGATATTCGGTTGTCTTAATATGTGAGTGAAAGCTAAGGAAGCTAAAGGAAGAAGTAGATGTGTCTTAAAGTTCGGACAGATGATTAAAATCTTGGCAAAAAGAGACTAAAGAAGGTGATCTTAATCCGCGCTAAACGATCAGTGTTCGACAGAATTAAACGACTAAGAATGCTGAAGGAAACAGATTAAAAGAGGCTAGCTGTATTATACAAACAACTCTATGGAATTATACAAAAGTTGCATTCCAACATTTTTTTTTTTAAATATAAGATCTTTCAACAGAAAGGAAGAGACAAAATTAAAATTGAAATACACAAATAAAATTTGATAATTTAACTATCACATAAATGAGAAAATTTGCAATATGTGATATTATCCCGAATTCAAATGTCCATATTTTTCTAAAAAAATATAAATTAACTGTATTCCGAATATAAATCAACCATGTATGCAATTCTATGTGAATACGTATCACCTCAAGGACCTGAGGTGCAAGTGTTAAATTTGGATCTTTCTTTTAACTTGGCACGAATATCAAAGCAGCCCCTCCAGTTACAATAGGTACCAGATTGAGTTTGACTCGGCTGAAATTAATCTGAACTGTCCATTATTTTAGATTGCACCTCAAGTATGGGGGGAGACGGGCTCATTCTCTATACTCCTCTCTCTCTCCCTTCTCTATCTTGTTTCTCACATTTCTACATAATTTTGTCCGAATATTTTTTAGATCTCTGCAAATTATATATATCAGCGTGGCAAGTCACAAAGTAGTGTAGTGTATAGTGACAATTGAATAGTTTGGGTTCAGTTCGGCGGGGTCAAAAGTCATGATTCGGGAATAATTCGGATACAATTCGGAAATTATTCGGTACCACAAGGAAGCAAAAAAAAAAACCCCCAAAAAAATAAAAAAAAATCGCGTTTTTTTCGTGTTTTATACACGTTTTATTCGGAGTTCGGTTCGGAAACGTAGAAAAAACGAATTAAATGAGAATTGTGTTACTATGATGTAGTGGGTTAAAATAACTCGTTTCAAGTTAGTGTACCAAAAACTACCGCAGATAATTCATAAACTTGCATTGTGGCGGGTGCCACGCTCATGAATATAAATTGCAGAGATCTAATATTCTCAATTCACCCATTCACAGTGATGATATATAATCAATGTTTTAAATAGCGTTTATAGCGTCATAGCGGGAAGACTACAAAAAAATCTATAGCGAATAGCGTAGCTATAGCGGAAGCTATTCCAAATAGTGTTTTTTTTTTACAAAAATTATATTATATATTTGTACTATATATTTAACATTATCTAAAGTTTCATAGAACAATAAATAACACCAAATTAATTAAGAAATTATAATATTCATATTGAACTAGTACAAAAGTCCATAGTTCAAAATATCCATAATAATATCATAAACTATTGATCTTTTTTCTATACAAAATATCTTAAGCATCATGATTCATTCTATTTTTTTTTTATACAAAATAAATTTTATGGATCTTTATTTAAGCCCATATAAATTGTCTAAAAAAGCCCAATATGCATAGCGCGCAAATAGCGCGCTACACGCTATGCGCTATAGCGGCCGTAGCGCAATTAGCGTATTTTCATGCCATAGCTTAGCGTTTAGGGTCCAAAAACGCTATAGCGCGCTATTTAGAACACTGTATATAATACACACAAACTTCACTTTCAATTTTAAAATTTCTTGCTCCATTTCTAAACTATCATCATACTAATCCACATATAAGGATCTTTAATCTGTTTAGTACATAGTTCATTGAAAATGTTCATTACTTTGCTATGACACCAAATAGATAAGACATACGTTTAGAATGATCAAACATGCAAATATGCACTTCTTCTCAATGAAGGCCGGAATATATATAAAATCCTTTGAATTCACATTATCTCTGAAATATAGAGCATAAAATTAATTCGTCTTATTGTTAATGTTAAATTATTGTGCAATCTATTTAATAGTTTCAAGAATATATCACATATTAAAATCGTGTTAGCATAGTAAAAGAAAATGACAATAAAATCTAAACAATACAATACATTTAGATAAGATAATGGAGAAAACTAAAACTAATTACTCAAACCACATATTGTGTAATGTTTAAACTTAAACATTTATTATTAGAATATTTTGTCAGCAAAATTTGGAATATGATACACTAAAGGTCATAAATGTTAAATCAAATTTTTGGAGAACAGTCAAGACAACGAACATGATAACACAAAAAATGGGGGTACACTTGTAGGGATACGTTGGTACTTGTGAAAGCATCATTTTAAATTCTTCAAAGGAGTGGTATTGTCTCCGGAAATGATAACAAAAAAGATAGAGGTAATAATGTGAACTAAATATTGTAAAAGAATAGGTTGAACTACAAAATTAATCTAATGCTAGAGGCTGATACGTAGTACCATAAGCTAGCTAGATAGAATATATGATTGTAATGTAAGTAGTTTTGATTGTAAGTTAGTAAATCAATTTGGTATAATCTACTAAGACTTTCAAAAAAAAAAAAAAAAGATATCACAAAGTTGAACACATATATGTGAAATTGACTAAACGTTAATTTTACAAGCCAATTCATACATATGATCAAAGTTTCAATTTATGAAATTAAACATGAATCAATTTCATAAATTGTTTTATCACGAAGACATCCGAATATATAGATATAAAATTGAATTTGTGAGATTAAATATGCCTTTGTCTCATAAATTGTATTTTGTTGCATACTTCAGCACATATAAGCTAAGTCATGAATTAATTGCAAATTAATTCCATGATCACACCTTACTAACATATTCAAATCCTAATATTCAAGAGAAATGGACTAGACATTCAATTGAACTTATTTTCTTCTACATATTTCCGATCGAGTTAATTTTTATTCTAAAATATTATTCTGTTTTATACGAATAAAATAAGTTCAATTAAATATACTTTATTCTTGTCATCATAAGTTTTTATCTTTTGTTTTAGAACGGAAATGTTTTTTTTTATATAAATTAAATTAGTTTTATGCGTTATGTTATTTAGAACATCTAACTTTAAGAGTAAATAAAAATGCACGTTTTTATCCATTAATTTGTCACTCTCTCTACATCTCCAGATTTTATCCATTAATTTGTTCCCTTCTTTCTCGCACCTCTCTCTAGCTAAATTCAAACCGTCCTTGTAATTAACGGAAATAGAACAGAGAAATTGAGAAAGGAAGAGCGGACAGAAAATTGAAGAGAGAATTAAAAGGGGTAGAACCAAGTAACGGCCTTCTCTGATTGTTGAGGAACAGGGAGGAGACGAATTGAAGGAGACAGATTTATTCGCAACACCTGTCGTTCTCTTCGAGATCAATAGACTCGTAATTAACTATTGGAGCAATTTTTGGAATTTCGCAAGTTATGCGGGTTACGGCTAACTACATTAATCAAAGACGTTGTTGAATTACCGAACCAATCTTGTTAACTTGGCATAGGCACAAACTGTACATGATTAGATTAAGAAGTGTTGTATGATGCCTCCTCAACATATATAGCGACACGCATCGTCTCTCGACATTGCTAAGGTGCGGGTTTCGAGTTATTCTTAGAGGAATGTTGTTGTTTGCTTGTCAATTCCATTGCTTGCTTGTTTACTAATTAGTTGTAATTAAGTTCTTGAATGTTCTTTTGAATTGCATAGCATGAATGTATGAGTTGTCATATGGAGCATGAACATATATTCTAGAATTGAATTGTGACATAACTTGAAGAGTTTAGTGGAAAAATAAGATTGTAGTATGTGCAAGTGTTATATTTTTAGATTAGAGCATCAAGATGCATGATCATATCTTTTTATTGTTAGAAATGTACTAATAGGCCAGAATATCATGGGCCATATTAATAAGTAATATGGATCAGGTCTTAATGGGTTAGGCCCGAATTTATGTCTATTCTCATCTGATCTGATCTGATCTGATCTGATCAGATAAGGTTTTCTGTAGAGGCTCCAACGAAATGGTGCAAGTGAACAGGCTCAACGAACTGGTGCGATCTGTTATAAATATACAACAGCAGTTCGGTTTTTGGGTTCCAGATTTTATGTTCATTTTCTATTCAGAAAACGAGAGAGAGAATAAGAAACAAAAGACGGGGCTGTTAATTCGGTACTAGCATACCGAATTTCAGAAGTTTGTCAACCTGTTCGTGTGGATACTGATAGAGGCGTGACTGCTGGGCTGTTGCGTGAATCCGACACGAGAAGGAAAGGAGAAGAAGGCTACTGCTAGACTAGACTTGACGTTTCCGCTGCACTGCGCGTCTAGTGGTAAATTCTTTATTAATCTTGGAATTAGTTTTATACATGAATTCTGGTTTTCGGGTAGTGAACAAATCATGAATTGACAGAATTGTTGCACTATTAACCTACCCGAAACCCTACATTTATAGCAAAAATCTGAAAATAAAGTAAGATGTTCAATTTAGAATTTGGTTGAAACATGAGTGTTTTAGTTGCATTGCATATGTATAAATGATATAAGACATGAGTTGAAGTAGAACTTTTGCATGATATAATTGTGTGTATGATACATAGCATGATATGAACTATTTACTTGTTTTAAATGAAATGTGTTAAAGAACCACAAGTTTGAAACCTGACGATCATGTAAGCGTGTAATTTCGGTTATGTAGGCGCTGAACTTGTAGCGCATAACAAAAATTGCATAGGCGTCATTTTCGTGGTGGTAGCGCATGACTAAGTTATGCAGGCGCTGAACTTGTGGAGCAAAAATTTAGTCATGTAGGCGCCGTATTCGGGGTAAGCACATAATTTCAGGTTATGGCCATAACAGAAATTGTGTAGTGCCATATTCGTGGTAGCGCATGATCGGAGTCTTTGTATATACTTGGTTGACCTCACACCTGAATCTTGACGATCATGTAGGCGCTGAACTTGTAGCGCATGACCAGGGTCATGTAGGAGCTGTACTTGTAGCGCATGACCAAGATATTGTTAATACCAAAATGGTTACCTAATATAATGATATTTTATTCTATCATGAATAGTCTTGACTAAAGCATGATTATACGATAGGGTTGCACAACTATATTGGATTGAACTTTCAAGTTTATTGCACATGAGCATTGCATATTATAATATTTTGTTATGCTTGATTGTTATAGCTATCAATTGTTTCTCTAGCTTGCTGATTTTCTTTCGCAGTATTTGAGCATTTCTTAAAGTGAACTTATATTTTTTCTTCTTGACTGATTATAGTTGGTAACTTAGATTCTTTGGTTCTTATATTATTATTGTAGTCTATATTTTTGGTGCTCGGTGTTGTTTTAGTTTCAGTTGGTCGGGTCTGGGGATAACTCGATTGGAACTGAATACCGCACTGGGAGATTTCAATATCTCACCGTTCCACTTTGTGAGTTCCAGGTACAAAGCCCAAGAGACGAAAGTGAGATGTCATAATGAATGATTGCGGTGGTTGCCACAAACATAAGTACTTTGTTTATATTTCTCATCAAACGAATCTGTTATGGTACTCCAATTGTACGTATTTAAACTATATATAGTAGATTCATTTTGTCTTGCTTTGAGACATGTAAAACAAATTAGACTTAAGAAATTTACTTCATGTATTGTGGTTCAATTATGTGTCATTGGTAATATATTTGTGTATATGTTGTAATTCGGAATATGATCGTCTTGTGCTGATAAGCGCGGCGAGTTGTCTGTCCAGTTGTCGGGACGTGACAAATAAGATCTGCATAGTGTTTTACTTAAGAATACTACAATGGAAGAAGAAAATGTTGTCTGTGTTTTTTTTTCTTGAAATGTACTTTGAATACATATATATATATATATATATATATATATATATATATATATATATATGGTCACATGTTTTAAGTTTCGGACAGTTGAAATACTATTAATTATATTTAACAATTTAATTAATTAGTGTAAAAAGTACTAATTCAAAATTTGTTTTTTTTTGTGGCATAATATTTTTGAATGTATGTATGATATCTTCGATTTAAAATATCATTTTTTGTCATTTGCATTTGATCTTAAAATGATAATGAACCATGCATCTAGCTTATTCTAATATTTGATATATTTTATTTATGCACACTTGATATTGTGAATCGGATAACACTCAAATAAAGATATTAACAGAGTTATTTTGATTTCATATCAAGTAAGAACAATATATTCGCTGTATAAATAATAAAGTAAGGCATAAACGTATATAACTTAGTGCGCTGTATGCCTGCCCTGTATAAAGTTTAAATTTTGGTGTTAATATATTTACTAGTACGCCCCTGTAAAAGATCAGCTGACCCTGATAATTAATATTGGGAAACTTGATGGTACAAAATGATAATTTCCTTGGACTTTTTTAAGTTTTAACTTTCTTCTTTATCAGTAGTTTTTTTATTATCCATCCTCCCCCGCCGCCGTCGCCATTGCCAAGGTGCTAGGCTACTAACGAGTAACGAGTAACGAGTAACGAGTAACGATGCTCCTCCAACCGCAACTCCGCTTCCTCTCCATTTCAGCCAAACCTCGCTTCTCTCCATTCTCCCCGCTCATTCAACCTCCCTCTCCCCTCCCCACCAATCCTCTCCTCGGTTTGTAGATGAGTCAGTATTCTTCACAAATATTAATCTGGCAGCATAATTGGGACAGATTGCAATTCGCTTTTTATTTAAGATATCATGTGATTTATCTTATGTTTTCAAAATTTTATATTAACTTGCAGGTCAAAATATGAGGTACTGGATAAGTAATTGGCGACAAGTAGAGCGAATTGTGGATGAAGAGGAGAAAAGTAAGAGGCTCGCAACATGACAGTACTGGTACCAGGTTGCCTTTTTATCTTGTATTATAAATCAACTAGAGCAGATTATGAAAATTATGCATTTTTGTGGGTGTAAATAGTGCATGTGTTTGCTTGCATTTTACATGACATCACAAATCATAACCTTTACCTAAATCTGACTTGTCTAGGCAAACTGAAAAATAAATCTCACGAACACAGGGTAATTTTGGAAGCCTACCAGTAAATAAAGGAACACAGAAAAATAAAATGATAAGTCCTGGTATGCTACTGGTAAGGTAATTGTACTGGTATTGTACTGGCATGTATTGTCAGTTTTTGTTATTTTTTGCAGTCATTTTTGTTTTCATTTATGTTGGACTGGTACAACCATATTTTTTCCCCCAATTATGTTGTAGTTCTTCAAAGACTTTGCACGATTCATTTGGAGATTTCTAGACCGGTTATACTTTTGCAATACTCCCTCTTGCTTTCTTAAATGCTAATTCTTGTCAAAATGCCCAGAAGAGCCCTTATAGTACTTAAACTGCAAAGAAGATAATTACTGAAGAGTCCTAAATTTTGGCCCTAATTTTGTTGCAGATATCAGTAGTAAATACATCCCTAATGTTATGCATCAGTCAGTAACCGCTGGAATAATTTATAATACAACATACCTGCTAGATAACTTTAAATTGTGAGGTAACAACGTCAGCATTTGCAATAGTAAAAATTTAAGGGTGAACTAGTTAAGTAATATGAGTGCCAGGCAATATATTTAGGCAACCAGAGATTAAGATACAATACAATGCCTGTACTGCATTATGTTGCAAAAAAATGTCATATGCAATCATCAAAGTTACATAATTTTTAAGAACCACATTTTGGTGTAATGGTGCAACAAGATGAACTAGTTGGTGTGTAGAAGCTATAAATAATACAATATACTTCCAAGATCAAAGCATTGCAAAACTAATTATTAAGATTTGAACTCAAGATTGCAATCATATCTATTAGCTCTTGCATTTCTATTAACTAACAAATGGCATGCAATAAGAGTTTCACCAAGGTCTACTCCGGTTCACCACTGAGCTTAAGGTAAGAATAAGGTTTAAGGAAAATACACAAATGTATAGAAGTTCTGTTTCGAGCAATGTAAAATGAACGAAAGAAGAAAATTTCTAGTTCTTGACATAACACGTCAGCGGTCCACCTACCATAATGCTAGGCTACAATTAACTTTAGTTGCTTTAATTGCCATATAATGATATGAATCTCCAAATTATCTTCCTAAGTCCAAACACTAATCGGTCAGTGCCCCCAAATCCTACATGTAAACTTGATAGCACCTCCTTGAGATAAAACCCTAATCTGTCATTGCCCCCCCACCCCCCCTCTCTCTCTCTCATAGCGCCCCCCTTATTTCCATCAATGGAAGATGAGACTTGGAGAAATTGGTTGGGTCTCCTACCCGATCTAATCCTCAAAATTTCCAAAAATCTCCAAAATCTACAAGATTTCATCCGATTTAGGGCAGTCTGTAAGTCATGGCGTTTGGTGGTCCCATACTCTGAAGCGCATCAATTGCCATGGATTGTAGAGAACCCCATTGGCCAACTCGGGAAAATCCGATTCTACTCTCTCTCCTCTGCACGGATCTATGAATTCCCTATTCCAGATTCCAACCGTAAGAAATTCTTCGGGCCAGGCCGCGGCCATCTGCTTTGTTTCTCTGCCCTTACCCGTTCCTTCATCATACTTGATCCTATTTCAAATAGGGAGGTTGCCCTTCCTGCCCCTCCTCTGACATCCGTCGGTTTCCCTACACAGCAACTGGTTTGGATGGAAATAATGTGAACATTCTAGAAGGGATGGACGGATTGTACATGCGCAAACCTGATTGGGAAACTGTGAAAAACTTCCCTTTTGGGCATGTGTTTTCTCTCAAATGCCAGATTGTTATGCAAAATTTAGCAGGACATACTGTTGTTATCAATGGTAATGATTTTGATGAATTGAACTCCCCTTTGGTGTTTGACAGCCCAAGGCCCGGTTTAGTGCTCCACAGCGACTACCTGGTGGAGTCAGATGGGCCATTGCTTAGAGTGCTCCAGTTTTATGACCAATCTACCCCTGGTGCATATCACTTCAGCCTTTATCGGCTAGATTATGGACACTGGGTTGAGATGAGTACCATAGGTGACCAAATGCTTTTCTTGAGCAAGCGCCGAGGCCTCTCAATGTGTGCTGATGGCTTCCAAGGGTATGAAGGTGACTGTATTTACTTCTTTGATAAAATATTTTCGAAATTTCAGTTGTGCAGGTACCACATAAATGCCGGTACAACAGAAGTGGTGCCATGTCCCTTTGAAAGGGGGTCAACATGGTTTGTCCCTGTTCTTGACCCAATAGAGTTGGTGCAAAATTGATGATGTGGTAGTCTTTTTATGTGTTGTATGTTTCTGATAGTTGCTGTTAAATTAATGATGTGGTAGTCTTTGTTTGCGCCGTTTGTTTCTGAGAAAAAGTTTATTGTTTGGCTGCTTTTATTTTTAACTGGTATCTGTATGTTGAACCCTTGTTTGCAATTTATGACTATTGTTTGTGAACTTATTTGGGAGTGTCTGGGACTAGTATTCAGTTTAATAATTAGTGGTAGAGATGGTTCATCTTTTACTACTCTTGCAGATGTGGCTTTCGTTAGATTGCTCAAACTATAGTTTTGTTATTGTTGTACTTAAGGACGGTTGAAATAGTGATTAATTCATATTTGGTATATCTGTTGAGCTGAACTTGTCAGATAAAGTTGTTATCTAGCTGGTGATATTGCAAAAGAAAAGGAAAATTAAAAGAAAATAACATAGTGCTTCAAAATGATCAAAATAAGTGCTATTTTAGTGCAATCTCGTTTGCAATGAGAATATTTGATTAACTACAACTTGAATTTTATCCTCACGAAAATTTTCAGATGATAGTAAATAGTAATATTTTATTCATGCTGAATGATTTATAATTGTGGTTGCAAATTAATTCAAAATTCTGCTAGCATGTTTGTTGTCTGATGAACTAAATAATGGAGTTAACTTATCCTTTCTGACACTAGAACACATCACATAAACCTCAAACAAGAAGCACGCAAGTACTCAAGTTCATGACCACCCCCCCCCCCCCAACACACACACAAGTGCAGTAGTACCATTGGCAGTCTATGAAAACTAGTCAGCCCTAAACTGCAAGTGCATAAAATACCCCGTCCAGTGGAATTCAGATTCAGTGATGTAACTCAATATTTGGGTTTTAGATTGGGACCGTCCGATTCGAATCCGTGACTATTCATCCTGAAGTGGAGCGCACACGTCTCGAGCGATGGATTTGAATCCCGAGGCAATCCCGAGCGACGGATTCAAATCCCGAGGCGATTCCGAGCGACGGATTCAAATTGGACGGTCCCGATCCAAAACCCAAAAATTGAGTTACTTGAGGGGATCCGGACCCCAGTCCAGTGACCATCCTCTTGGTTCTGTTGTAGTTGGTGAGTGCCAATTGTAGATTTGTAGTATTGTACCCTTAACAACCTCAGCAAGCTTCATCTCAACTAAATGCTTGCACTCTTAGATTTTCGTACAGGTTAAGTAGCTCGTCACCAAAATAATTTTGCACAAATTATTTGTTACAGTAGTTTCTTATTTGCATGTAGCCATCATTTATTGCCATGCAGCATGATTTTGCACGTCATCAGAAATTTTCGAAGTTAAAGGTTGTTATGGCTTATGTTCAGCTGCTTCAAAGTTGTTATGGCTTACGTTACAGTACCAGAATTTGGACTTCATAGTCCTTCAAAGACGATCTGAGAAGGGAGGAAATGTGAATTCAGACTAGACGGCACCAAAACAGAAACAACCGGTATACAAATATGATGTATCCATTTTGTTTCTGTTGCAGCCCCTCAAAAATAAAAAATTCACTGTAATATGCTGAATTTTTTTGTTTTTGAGGAGCTGCAACGAGCCAACGACAAATGGCGGTCTCCAATTTGTCATTGCAACTATGCTATTTTTCAAATTATCCAGTTTCAATGGTCTTTTGGTTTTTTTTTTTTTACAGTTGAATATTTAAATTTTTTTGCACATGGCAACAGGACAAAATATGCGACTAAATAACCCAACCATCGCTGTTTAAGCACTTAAATGTGACTTGAAGCTGTATTTCACAAATAGTTAAAGTGCTCATCCCTAAATTCTTTTAGAATTTCAAAATTGCTTTGCTAAACTTGAGTTGCATATACATCCATTACGATTTGTGACGCATCTCTTGGACTCTTTTGTAATCTCTACAACATTAATTCAATGTCCCGATCTACATAAATAAAAATAAGAAAATGAAAACAAAAAAAAATATCCTATAGACCCATAAGCTACATAGTCTTTGAGGGACTAATATCTCCATCTATAATGGCATGCCGCATCAATACAATCTCCTTGACTAGATTTCGGTATGTGAAAGGCCGCACTGCTGCCTTCAAAAATAAACCAGGAGGTATCTTACTTTTCACCCGCTGCTTTTTCTTCCTTTCCTCCTCCCTCTTTCTTTCTCTCTCCTCTTCCCTCTTTCTCTCTTCAACAGCAACTGCACTCTCCATTGCCTTTTCTCTCATCCTCTCCTCTTCTTCCATCTGTCTCTTATAAAACTCAGTTGAGGTCTTCACACTCCTCTCAACTAACTTCTCCATTTCACTATTGCTCTTCATTGCCTTCTCCCATTGCTGATCCCAATACTCCTCGCTCTCCTCTGGGGTGTCTTCTTCTCTCTCTTCTTCTTCTTCCTCATCTCCAACATCAATAACCTCATCATCATCGTCGTCGTCATCATCATCAATAACATCCTCTTCCTCTTCTTCACCATCATCTTCGATCCACTCTGACACGTGGGTCCCATCTGACTCTTCAGTATCGCTGTCTTCATCGGGTGCATCACAACCCAATTCCATCTCCTCCAATTTCAACTTCCATTCTTTGGTAAATGGGTGGAGTAACTCAGTTGGGTGGTTGCCTAGTAAAAACTGAAGGCATCGTGATTTCCCCTCTTCGTCTAGTTTCTCATATGCTTTTACCACATCATCCACATAAGATTTTGGGTTCACTTTTAAAATCTTGCAGAGGCCTTGAAAGTAGGTGCAAGGTGGTGAGTTTGGATCAAGAATGAAGAGAAAATCCTTTTCAGTCTCCGGGTCTAAAATGGGGCCAAGAGGCCTAAAGAAATCAATCTACAGTAAAACAAATATTAAAATTAATGACATATGTGGGACCAATTTATGAAAATAAACTTTAAGGTGGCAAGAAAAATTGTGGTTTTGACACATGAGAGGATGTCCTTACACGCACTGGTACCGTACCAGAACAGTCATGTGTTAGTGCTAGTGCTAGAGCATTTGGGGAAGCACTAGAGGCATACAAGTGTTGTATGGTGATTCATACCTTACTTTTCAATGGACATTGTTTTCAACTGCGTAAATGAGAAAAACTAGAACTTGAGTTTTTGGTTTTGCTCAAAAAAAGAAAAAATAAATAAAGAATAAAAAAACAAGTTAACGAGATATAACTAATCTCAGTAGTGAAAGTAATAAATTAGTAAACTGAATTTTTCATGATAAAATGCACAGGATTCCAGAGATTGCTGACAAAAAAAAATAATAAATGGAAGGGACCAAAATAACAAGTCAAGATGTACAATAAGAAATAAGCTCACCTGAGGCTCAAACCTGCACTGGTATATTGGCTTCTTGACATATATAATATCAGGCCGACACCATGCGGCACATTGTGTAATTGCAGCCCGTGTCTTATTCCCAAGGCGGAGCATTAATTTCCACTTATCTGTTCTCTCTTTCCTACTGGCCTCGACTGCCACCTCAGCAACTAATGTCCACTGCTCCCAGGGAGGCTCTGACGCCCTCCATCTCGGATGCCGCACAAACACCCAATAGTGCTTTAAACCAATTTTAGGATCCATTCTTTCAAGATGATGTGAGTATTTTTTTGCCATCTCAAATTGTTCAATTTTTTCCCATTCCTCATGATTTGAAGTTTCTGATATTAGGGTGACAGTATCATCAGAGAACCGGCCTCGGATTGGGGGACCCACCACTATGCCCCTCCAAGAGAATGGCCCGTACTGCCCGTACTTGTACCTGAATTAAATGCAGGGCTCTCATTTAGTTTCATATTGGAAATTGGAATTAATTCTCTCTTAATTTTTTATGACTTGGCAGTAGTTTCTATGAAGTTGGCTACTTATGCATCAGAACTGTGCGAAATTAATTTTAGCTCTTCTTTCAGATTTGTAGAAAAATATTTTTTTCCTCGTACCAGCCAACTTGTACAAATTTCTCTAACTATTACACTTCTAGCCTAACATATCATCATTCACCAATGATTTGTATTTTGTACAAAAGAGCTAGTTAGATTTCAATTATAAAGGTTTCCTTTTTGATAATTTGCATAGTTCTCATCTGTCATGTTTGAAATAATCTCAACATGAGCTACAAAAGATTGGAATATTTAGTATATATTAGACCAATCTTTGACTATCGTATACAAAGTTGTAGCATAAAAAAAAAAAAATTGAGGTGATGTAATCTGTAAGGAGGGTTCAAATGCCTCTATTTTTGGTCCCTTCACCATGTCTCCATTTTTTTAAGTTCATTAACTCAAACATCCAAATAATACTATTAGATGTGATCTATATCACCTTCTTTGTGTGCACATACAAATTTGCAACAACAACTTTGTTTTAAGGGGGGATTTCATGTATACCCCTTAAAAACTTCAAAATTACGTATTCCCCCCTCTAAACTTCAATATTATGTATTCCCCCCTATAAACTTCCAAAACTCACAAATTTACCCATTTTATTGTCTTTTATATTAAAACTCATTTTAAATTTATAAAGTACCCATTTTACCCCTTATTAAAAGCATAAAAGATTTGTAGTTTGTTTAAGAAAAATGTTGATCTTATAAGATACCCATTATACCCTTTACCCTATATAAAATACTCATTTTGCCCTCGAAAACCGAATACACATTATACCCTTTACCCTTTATAAAATACCCATTTTGCCCTCGAAAAACAATCAAATATAAGATCAACATTTTTCTTAAACAAGCTACAAATTTGTTATGCTTTTAATAAAGGGTAAAATGGGTATTTTGTAAATTTAAAATGAGTTTTAATATAAAAGACAATAAAATGGGTAAATTTGTGAGTTTTGAAAGTTTTAGAGGGGGAAATACGTCATTTCGAAGTTTAGAGGGGAAATATGTAACTTTGAAGTTTTTGAGGGGCATACATGAAATCCCCCCTTGTTTTAATAGGCACAAAGGATTTGCAAAAAAATCCACCAATGTGGGCATTTGTGGACATTATGTTTTCAAGTTCTAGGTTTTCATCAAAATAAAACCAAAGTTGCCTTATTTTGTGTGGGTGTGCACGCATTCATAGAAAGATATAAAGATTACATCTAACGGTTTTTATCTTGTTATTTCAGTTTGAGGATTTATTTTATTTAACTATTAAAAAATAGAGGCATGAATATGATGGAAGCACAAAAATAGAAGTATTTTCACACTGTTTGCAATCTATACAAACTTTTACTTCTATAAAAAGAGAATAAGGTTATCTACATGTGCTATATTATATCTAATTTGGCTTTACTTTAGGGAAGTCCTCAAGTAATTCATCATAATAATTTCTCTAGCTGTGATTGCTAATTATCATATGGTTATATCAGCATTCATATGGGCATATCCGTCGGCTGCCAGACAGTGCCACAACAAAAATAACCAGTTATAACTTATCCATATTCTTACTCTGCTTATTTCATATATCTATGGATCATATTTAATTCTTGTTTTTGTCATAAGACGCGATAAAATCATCCCAACAACATGATAAGCAATTGTTCACATGTAACAATTTTCGCTCTCTCCTTTTTTTTTATTTCTAAATGTTACACCTTAGTACCTTACAATGATACAAGTACAGTGTGTTATATTGCATAAAACACCGTAAAGTCTGTGGAAGAAAGAGTGTCAAAATGATTTTGGATGCACTAACATTACTCAAATGCGTTCTAAGTAGTACCAAAATTTCCACATGAGAAAAAGAACGAGTACCAGTCGTAGGGGTGACGAAGCCTGGGATCGTCGGGCCCATCCATAAACCGTACGGCCCGGTCGTAGCCCATGCCAAGCATCTCCAGTTCCTCTTCGGTGAACGAGTCGGCCTGGTTCGTCGCCTGTTTGTTACGCCGGTAGAACTTGTTCTCCGCTATGCGACGACTCTTTTTTCGAGCCTTCTCCTTCGCCTCGCGCCGGATCTCGCCCGGACCCTCGATCCGCCCGCCGGTGTGTTTCTTCTTCTTGCGGCCGGCGTGGAGAGGGGTGAGGAGGAGCTTGAGAGGGGGCTTGAAGAGAGGAGGCGAGGGGCAGAAGTGTAATTGCCTCGGCGGGGGTTTGAGGAGGAAGGTGTGGAAACATGTTGCCATGGGAATTGAATTGGGATGGAATGAATCAATGGATAGTTTTGGTTTCGAGGTTTCACTGGTGGTTTGGTTTACTGGGGTTTCTCGGAGGTTTTAGGATAGCTGGAAGATAGGGAATTGAGATCCAATGCAATACCGCACCGAATAGCATGAGATCTGAGTTGTTCATATTATTCTGGCACGAATCTCAAAACGCACCCCATATTCTTACTTTGGCTGGAGTATTGTACACAGTCTGGTACCGGATAGGATATATCTAGAAGATAGGAGGGAAGTTTCATGTCGGTACGGTCCCTGTAACATAATTAAATATGATTTTAGTTCTGAAAAAGTACCTCTTTTGTTTGTTTTTCTTAATTTCCGATGAAATATCGCTAACAAAAGTTTTTTTTTTAACGTTTCGCAAAAAAGCTCGGAGCTCGTGGATCGCTCGTGACTCGTCTCTGACTCGATCGGTAACAGCTCGTTCAATAGTAGACCGAGCTATTAACGAACCAGCTCGATACTAGTTCGAGCCAAAATTAACGAGCTGAGCTAAGGTCTAGCTCGGACCGGGCCAGCTCGGCCCATAACGAGCTATACACTGTAGGCCTTTGAATTATAAATTTATATGGCCCAGTAGCGTTCCTTTCAGTTTTAGCGTTTTAGGATTTAGGCATTCAATCAGCGCCTTTTCTCTCCAGACTCACTAGCGGCGCCTTTTCTCTCATAATCTCATTCTCTCCACGATTTTACTTTTACCTCATACTCTCCACTGTTTTACCTCATACTACTCTTCACTCTTCAGTTTTAACTTTTACAGTACCTCCACTCCACTAGCCCTAGTCCTGACCTCCTCCTCTCTCCTCTAGAGACTGGAGCGAACCGGCAAAGGGAGGAGAAAAGGAGATCGGAGATCGCATCTCAAGGTTTAGGTGTTCCACGAGCTACCTCGCTTCCGCTTTATTTCTAGTTAGTTTCTGCCTTTCCGGTTAGTTTTCAACTTTTCATATGGGCAAACTAAAGTAACGAATAATGAGAAAGAAGAAGTTGCAATTTTGCAATTTTGCAACGAATAACGAGTTGCAATTTTGCAACTAAAGTAACGAATAACGAGCCTTTCTGGATTTTGCAATTTTGCAATTTTTTTTTTACATTCGCTTATTCCACTCAAATTCTAATCGAGCTCATTCCAAATAAGAATCACAAGTGCAGAAGTGCTTAGAATGCAATCTGTTACATGAATCACAATTTTCCCAATAGTTGGCTTGAATTTATAATTTGTTGTTTGGCTTAACTGGTCGGTATTTTTTACAATACGGGAAGAGTTGTTTGACTATGAACTATTGCTTACTAAACTCATATCCCTCCATTGAAAAAATATTTAGAGGTAGTATTGTGAATTTTTTTCCTGGTATTTAATTTATCGGTTGGAGAAGCTTTAATTTTTGAATGATTTGGAGGCATAGGCTTATGAACATCTCAATCTGGGATCAAGTGTTGGACTTTTTCAGAATTGTATGTGAACAAATAAGTTGAAAATAAAGGAAGATATGCATATTATTTCTTTTCAGTGCATGTTACTTGCAACAGAAATAATTGATTAGTTGTCTGTTGCAAAGCGCAGTTTGTGCATTTTAATTTCACAGAAAAGATATTTGCTCATGGCCCCTCTTTAATTCCTTTTCAGGCCTTTTGCTATGAACCGTATCATATATCAAAATTGACTAGTATTTACATGCATTTTTTTACTGTGCTTGCTGCCATATCTTGCTGACATATAATATTGTCTTAATTAATTGCTGCCATATATGAACAATTGCTGCCATATCTTGCATTTATTTTTTACTAGAATGAAAGTCAATCTAATTCTGATCTGGAAAATTATCTAAAAGAGACTGTTTTTCAACATAGACTTAGTTCACCATTCGATATAGTGAAATGGTGGCAGGTGCATGCAGGGAGATACCCCATTTTAAGCAAACTAGCAAGAGATATTCTTTGCATTCCAATCTCAACAATCGCATCGGAGTCGGTCTTTAGTGCTGGTGGTCGTGTTTTAGATGATTATAGAAGTTCTCTTACGAAGGATACGGTTGAGATGTTAGTTTGTGGGGGTGATTGGATTAGAACAGGCACAAAGGCCGAATTGCAGACTTTACAAGTGAGTTCTAAATTTTTTAAGTTCAATTTCTGTTTTAGCTTGTATTAATATATTCAATATATAACATATTGAATTTTTAAATTTCAGGAAGCTGCAACTGTGGAGGAGAGTTTGGAAATTCAGTTTCCAACATCAATGAGTAATCTTAGTATTAATTGATCTTTTGCAACCTCAGGTGAACAAATTCTCCTCTCTTTATATTTTGCTTGTTTAAAATTTTCTATTATGAATTTTAAGGATACATGCATTTGAATCTGTCATAGGGCATGGCTGTTGGGACTGGGGGTTATTTTGGCATGGCTTAGTTGTTGGCATGGCTGTTGGGACTTGGGGTTATTTTCTTTGGAGGATTTTGGCATGGCTGTTGGGACTTGGGGTTATTTTAATTTTCTGGTATTTTGGAGGATTTTGGCTTAGTTGTTGGCATATTGCTTGTTGGTTCTAACTTCTAAATTAATCACTTGTTGTATGAATTTGTATGAATTTTTGTAATCTTAACCATAGTAACAAGATCCGGGTTTAATTCGCGAATTATTCGCGAATTAAACGTTTTTGAGACTCCAGCGGATCAATCCGCGTTTAATACGGTGGTTCGCGAATTATTCACGAATTCTACGAATTCTACGTATTAATCGCGTTTTGTTCGGAAAAATTCGTCGCTCCGTCTTTTATCTTCCTAAATCGTAATTTGTTTTCTGACTTCGCTGAACTCTCTCTTTCCGTCATTTCTCTTTCTCTCAAAAACCTAATTTCTGAAATCTACGACTCCATGGGAGATTAAGAGTCAGAGACTACGACAACCAGAAGAAATCAAGTAAGTAGCGTAATTTCTCTCAAACTTTGATTGCAAATTTACCACTTAGTGGTTGGCAGGTTGCTAAGCGATAAGCCGGTAACATCTGTCTTTTTCCTTTTGATTCTCTATTTGAGATAAAACTATGATATTTAATTGACCAAACCAATTCTATCAAGAATATCACTAGACGAACCCAAATCCCCACACATTTAATAGGATAAGTTATATCTAGCTTGTGATTGACCAAACCGATTCTCTATTTGACCAAATTCTTTGATACCTCACTAGCTGGTTCAAATCGTACCAGTAGCTGGGTTAAACGTACCAGTTCATTGTGCTTCACCTTTTCAGTGTTAAACGTACCAGTTCAAATGGTACCAGTAGCTGGGTTAAACGAATCAAATGTCCTAATATATTTATTTACTTGTTATATACTTGTATGCATACTGTTTTCTGTTATAGGTACCCATTCTTGCTTACTGTTTATTGATTTTGTTAATTTAAGTCATGAAACTGATAGAACTCATACAGTAGAACTAAATAATCATGCCTATGTTAAATTTTCTATTTTTACACTAACAAAAAATTAAAATGAATAAAACAATCTCATTTTTTTCTGCTTTTCACAACTTCAGTATTTTAATATATTTGGTTTGTACAAAAACGAATTATTCCCGAATTATTCCCGAATTATACCCGAATTATTCCCGAATCACGAATTTTTGACCTCGCCGAACCTTTCCCGAATCATTGAGTTGTGACTATGATCTTAACTATGCATGAATTTAGTTGTATGAAGTTGTGTGAATTTCTATTATTTTGTGTGAATTTGTATGTTTAAATGTGTTTATAATAAATTAATTGCTATGTTATGTAATAATGTAAATGATTTGTATGGTTTGGGTTATGTGTGGATTTGTATGTCTTAAATTTTTGTTATTTTGTGCTGATATTTGTGTGGATTTGTATGGCTTGAATTTCTGTTATTGTGTTGATACTTGTGGATTTGTATGAATAAATGATTAATGGGCTTTGAAAATTTAATATTTTGAATTTGTATAATAGCAGTCCAATAAAGCCCATTGAGCTCGTGAGCTGGCTCGGTCCAGCTCGTCACGATTATGAGCTGAGGTTTGAGCTCTGGTGCCATAAGTCCAGCTCGCTCGGTAAGAGCTCGGTCCAGAATTAGCAAGCCGAGCTAAGGCCCAGCTCGGCCCGAGCCAGCTCCAATTCCAAGAAACCCTAAATATAAACTAAGAATTTGTTTTCCTCTTAGCTAATAAAAAAAACTTAATTTTTAAAAGTCTTAATTTCTTAGTACGGATATCTCCAATTCCTATCAATTTCAATTGTAAGGTGAATGCGATTGCACTCTAAACATGCATTTGAATCAACCATGGCGATATTCGACTCCAAAAGATATTTTATCTCATAAATACTCTTTGTAAAATATTTTTTTCCAAAACACATTTGGAATGTTCATAAGAAAATGCTTTTATTTAAATAAAGTTCGCATGAGTTTACGTACGTTCGCTAAAGTGGTCTGTGAGTTTAATTAAATATTAATCAGATTAGATCAAGTTTTTAAATAGCGATTATCGTGTCATTGTAGAAATGCTGAAAAACAGCTATAGTGCCGCAAACAGCTAATATCGCTATAGTTTTTAGGTCTGAAAAACTATTGCACACAACTATAACTAGTTATTTAGAACCCCGAATTAGATTTAAACGACGAATTAAAATTGTTCAAATCTAGTTAATGTGTGTTTGTAAGAAAATACTTTATTCAAATTTATAAAATTTTGAGCTCTCACTGGGTATTAAAGATAAAAATTTATTTTTAATGCTCTCATTTTTTATTATTTAAATTTTCTTTAAATTAATTAAGAAATTATAAATTCAGCATGTAATAAAAATATATTATTTGTAATGTACATCAGTTTGAACTCCTTTAAAACTGATCTAATAAATATTTAAATTAAACTCAAAAACCATCAGAAGAGAGTTAAACTCACAATAACCTTTAACTCTTTTTGTTTTATTTTTTATTTATTTGGTGTCATTCCGATTTTTGTTGCTTCAAAATTCCTTTGAATTAGTTTAGATTAGAATCTAAACTAATTCAGTTCGAAGTTGTACGGAATTCTTTTAATATTTGATAATTAGATTTGACGATTCAGATCTAAACTTAAAATTTGAGTTACATTGGTGATAAATGATTATTAAATTCTTTGAATTCATTGAAGTTTGTCCGGAAAAAAAGGAACCCGGAGAGTTGCTCAAAAACCGATTTTTTTATTAGTAGGAAGAAAATATAAAAAATATCGAAAATGAAGTACGAAATCACAAAATTTTGAAATATAGGAAGAATGTTATAGACTATAACGTTCAGACACTGTAACTGGACGTTATAGTCTATAATGTCCAGTTAATCTGATTGCTAATTAACTCACAAAAAAAAAAAAACTATAGTCGTTGGCGGATCGGCTAACTACAGTGTTTTTTTTTTTTTTGCTTCAGTTTTATTTGTTCCTGTGAGATTGTTTTTAAAAAAAAACATTATAGCTGGATGTTATAAACCATAACGTCCAGCTACATTATTTTTTTAATAATTATTAGTGATATATTAACTGGACGTTATAATTTATAACATCCAACTACAGTGCCCTAAACGTTATAAACTATAACGTTCTTCTATATTTCAAAATTTGATGAAAACTCAACTCATTATCAATATTTTTGTTTTGTTTTTGTTATTAATAAAAAAAATGGGGCTGAAAAGCGTAGCGCGTAGGACTAGGACCCTCTTTTACAGTGACACACATCTGTCAGGTGCTAGGTCCATCCTAAAAGAATCACAACCGTCCATCCAACGGTCCAGCGCAGATTGATCTGCTTATCCTCTGTGATATCTCATATTTTGCGTGACCGACGTGTCCGATGCCTATTCGAGGATAGCAAGGGGGCCAGTATTCTTTAAGCTTTAGATTCGTGCCGAACGTATTTGAACGGTTGATATTTTCCGAAAAGTCGCGCAAAAGCAAAATATGAGATATTGTCCGAAATATCTAGGGTTTTAGCTCGTTAAACCTCTTTGACAAGTCGTCCTTTCTCTATCAACCCTTCTATCGCACCTGATCAAAGCGCGCGATCTCTCTAATGGCGTCCAAAGCATCGAAGGGCAAGGGAAAGGTGGCGAAGTCGGGTCGGGGCGGATCGGCGGCGGCGGCGCCGGATGAGAGCACGGCGGTGAAGTGCGTGAAGGTGTGGAGTACCTGGGCTATGAAGAAGGCGAAAGTGGCGGCGCAAATCGGATTCATCCCTTTGATTATTGTCGTTGGCATGAACTCGGATCCGAAACCGTCTCTTTACCAGCTACTTAGCCCCATTTGATTTGATAGGATCTGATCGGTTCGGTTCGGATCAAGTTTGAAAATTACTGGTAGGTTTTATCTTTTGTTTAGAAAGCTGGATGGTTTGGTTGTTTGATGTGTTGACTGTCTAGTAGAAATAAATAGTTCATTTTCAAATCTTGTTTCTTGATAGAGTTGGTTGATTTGCTCTGTACCGGAAATACTACTTGCAATATAATTTTTGTTTTTATTTCATTAGAGGTTGGTTTTGGTATGAATTTTGAGTTTACATGCTTTTTTCCGTGTCTTAATCTTGTGCTTCAGATATGATGCTATCATTATCAGGGTCTTCTCAAGTTGTCATGATAATTGCTTATATGTTTTGTAAAAGACTAAAAGTGATATACGCTCATCTCTAACCTTAGACTTTTAATGTTTTTGGTAATGGAAAATACCACTGGAAAATAGGAACCATTGAATTTTGTTATAATAAGACTCAGCAGAATAATTAGATAATAATGGGGTCATTCCTTTGATCTATTATTATTATTATTATTATTATTATTATCCTTTTGCAGCATTTAGTGATTTTCATGATGGAATTGATAGACAAAATAGCTGTGAATGTTGTTCCCAACTCGAACCAAACAAACATCAAAGATATTATGAATTTATCTTTATTTTATAATCCCTTGGCAATTGCATTGAACAATGAATGGCATTGCCAAACAGCCCAAACCTGAGAACCAATTCCTGTCTTCTAATAAAAGTGTTTCCATATAATTCGAACAGCACGAGGTTTTGATTGCACTTTCCTTGTCAAGTGGTACAATGAGAACCGTATTCATCGCATCGCATCGTTTCTTGTCTACTGTCAGTTAACGATGGTGACCCCCTTATTAGTCACAACCATCAAATGCAATCATTTGCTCTACTTATTCAAAATTGGATCATAAATTGTAATGTTGTTTTAAAAATGAACAAATCATTTAAATACTTGAAAAATTATCAACTATTTCAATATAATATTTCAATTTGAATATTTAATATAGATATATTTTACAAGGCAAATTACATTAAATATTTGAAGTTTCCATCCAGTTAAAGCTATATGAAACATAAATTCGTTATTGCTTTTGAAAATAAGCTATATAAAACATATACCATTTTACGAGAATAATTAGATTTAATCTCCCATTTGTACAATTTATTTGCATGAATGACATTCTCTGTGATTCTTGTGGAAACATTATTAAATTGATATTTATGTTTTAACATTGATCTGATATACAAGAATCACAATTTGTATATCACAATAAAATAAAGAAATTAAAAATTTAGTGGAAAAGATTACTTGAAAGATTAATGTTTTAATATTGATCTGCCATTGCCAACACATCCTTTTTTAAATAGGATGGTTCACAATACCTCTTCATTACATTTCGTACACAACAATTCACTTGTTTTTTAAATAATAATACTAGTAGTAGTAGGCAGCAGCAGCAGCAGCAGCAGCGGCAGCGGCAGCAGCAGCAGCAGAAGGTTTCCACTGCGATCCTGATTGCATGACTTGTGGTGTATGTCAGGTAGAAACATTACTTCACTTGTTTTTCCTATGTAGTCATGTAACAGAGGTATGGAATCGTATCTCATGCATACTAGGCTTTCCGATTATGGTTTTGAGGTCCACTCTAGATGAAATTTGGGAGGCCTCAGCTGCCTGCCTTCTTGCCTGTTGGCACATCTGGAAACATAGAAATGGCAAGATTTTTAGAGGAGAACTTTGGTCACCACAGATACTGGCAGGAAGAATTGAATTGTTAAAGAGAGTCAATTATGGAAAAATTTGCTTAAGATTTTCATGTACAACAATTTTTATAGATGGCAGAGGTGTGGTTACTAAGTATGTGCTTAGGCTGATGTATTTGAACCTTCTATTTTTAATACAACCTTGACTGCATCAGTCAAGTTTTCAAAAAAAAAAAAAAAAAAAAAAAACAATGATGTTAATTCTTTTAAAATGCGAAATTAATTTTGTTCAATCAATAAAACGTCTTCTGTTCAAATTTGAAACGTCTTATGTTCAAATTTGTCTAAGAACCTTAATTTAACATAATTTAAGGAGTTTATATATGGCCAGTTAACGTTGGTATTTGGATAAACTATTTGGGGGAATGTTTCATCTTTTATTCATTATATTTCATCTAAATACTGGTTAATTGAGACCTAATTAGATATATATGCATTGACTTTATATGATCGTATTCGTATGGCCATACAAAAAACTGAAAATTCCATTAAACACAAATTTTAAGATAAATGAGTTTCTCAGATCATTAATCTAATCGAGAAATAATAATATGGTTCTCTATTTATTATTTTTTCAAAGTATAAGTTAGAAGTCTAGTCATCGAATTATGTAATATTTACAAAAAATCACTCATTCAGATTTAGAATCCGTAATTTTCACACGGAGAACGTTGCCCTCTACCACAATACCAATAAATGATATTTCTTCTGTTTAACTTTCATGAGAGGGAATGCTTATTTCTTTCCTACCTAGAGTGTTTATTTTCACGTTGACATTAATATAAAAATTCAAATGATAAAATCAAACCTTAATTTTCTTTTTTCTTTAAATGAACATTGAAAAAGGTGCAGGAATTTTTGAAAAGTTAGAAACGTGCTTTACTTATCCAAATTAGGATCATAAATTGTAATGTTGTTTTAAAAATCGACAAATTATTTAAATACTTCAAAGCTTTACCGACCATCTCAAATGTAATATTTCATTTTGATCATCTAATATCGATATATTTTAACATTTTGCGCAAGCTAAGAAACAGTAGTTTCCTATTAGAGAACTGATAAGTTAACCTTTACTAAGGGTAGAAGTTAATCTGATTGAGTAATTTAATATCAGGTTTCTCCATCATCTCTTTTAAACTTTTTTATTGTTTAATTAGATTTTGTCATCATCTTTTTTTTTTTTTTTTTTTTTTACTTTATTAACATAATCTTAATATGTGATATATTTTTACAAATTTTACCACTCAAATTATTAGACATTTGGACAATAAGACAAGTTAATTGTATGCTTTCTTTTTTGAAAGTGAATATACATTAAAAGTATGTTATATACTCAATTTTGTGAGAAAAGAGCATAATTGCATGTTCAATCGTTCTAAAAGTATTAATTTCTTATCTAATTTATGTCATGGCAAAGTAATGAACAATTATAGTAAGTTACATATTGGAAAAAAAAAATGAAAATAATTTTATGTATACAATTATGATCTGTTTCAGAGATGGAACTCAAAAAAATTTCATATCGAAGGTCAACTTAATATCGCACTAATTGAGAGAACAAGTAGAAATTTAAAATGTGTCTTTATATATATTACTATAATCATGATACGATAATATGTGAACTATTCACTTGGTCATATTTTGATTTTTTTTTTTTTTTTTTTGTTGAATTGTCGTTCCTTTCGGATGTATAATTTCAATTAATCACAATATATATATATATATATTTGGTCCCTTAACAAATTAATTGTTCAATAAATATGATGGCTGATGACATGTGTAATTTGCTATAAATAAAACATCTTTCATTTTAATGTCAATTATGTGCTTCAATCGATGGACTGAGTGAATACCGGATGGAATTAATAAATAATATTAAATTGATCCATATATAACATGGATAGATATTGACAATTAACGCTGCTGCTTTTCCTGAGAATCGAAGGTCGTCATGAAAGGATCCAACCTCACACCAACGGTCAAATCTTGCAACTCTCTACTAACAGTGTGCCTGGGCTCTCTAGTCTCTATATATGCTGAGACTCAGATGTTTCGCAATTCACATGATCGAGACCTGTGTGGGAGAAGGGAATTGAGCCAGAAGAGTACATGCATATACGGGCAGGCACAATTATCTCTGACCTGTCAACACATTAATTAATTTGTAATGACAGGTCTAACTCAGAGAACAGTAATTAATAGTGATGGAATTGAGGTAGACACGTGCATGCATATATTGGATGTAGCGATCGAATTCAGGAATATTTGATCAAATTCACCGAAAGTGGGAGTGCTGAAAGGAACAACCGAGGGCCTAGCTACTTCAAAGAAAAAAAATAGTAGAACCAAAAAAAGGTCATACTCATACCTTGAATTGTCTGTGTTAAATTTGTGTAACTAAATGTGTAACAACAAGTCAAGATGCTTAATTTTTCCAAATGTTTTTACCTTAAAACA
The DNA here is from genome assembly GCA_028015225.1 of Carex myosuroides. Taxonomy (NCBI): domain Eukaryota; kingdom Viridiplantae; phylum Streptophyta; class Magnoliopsida; order Poales; family Cyperaceae; genus Carex; species Carex myosuroides. Next base: position 8,405,334 of record CM051489.1, on the reverse strand, counting down.
AAAATTGTACAAGTACCTGCACTGCATTAATTGCATTGGGTTTTCTATTGTAATTTCTTAATGTGGCGATTTATTTTTCAATTCTTGAGATGCCGGAGAATTGTATACTTAGCAAGCTTTATTTAAAAAAGAAATTACTTGTTAAGTTCACGTTAACAAAATTATGAATTCTCATTCGCTTATTGTTACTTGGTAATTCTATATTAGACTTTCGATTTAATTTCTATTCTAATTAACATGATAATTTAAAAAATGGAGATGTTATAATTATATAGTTAATCTTAATTTATTATTTCTGTGAATTTTATTCTATTTTATTGATGTAGATGGCTAATACGGAGGGAGACTCAGGTAATTTAGGCTCAATTTATCGTTCCAAAAAAAAATGTTCCAAAAATATTTTTGTCGGCCTGTTACACAAAATTTATAAATTCTCAACTACCTCCTCCTCTCCTCTCCTCTCCTCTCCTCTCCTCTCCAGTCCATATTCCATAACATAGCTGCTTGCCTGCTTCCATTAGCTTCCCTCTCTAAAACCTCTTCAGCCATTCATTTTTGTTTGTTAGTTCGCATAGAATCAAAGACTACGATACGATGGATATGGATCTTGCGCCAAAAGCCCCGAAAATATCGTATGGCGGAGAAGGAGGGTCGTATACCTCGTGGAGCCCGGACGTCCTTCCGATGCTACACGTGGCGAGCATCGGTGCCGCTAAGCTCCTCTTGCACAGTCGCGGTTTCGCTGCGCCCAGTTACTCCGACTCCTCCAAAGTCGCCTATGTCCTTGAAGGTAATTTTTGTTCTTTCCTTTCTGATGCTTCATTTGGTAATCAGTTCAAAATCAAATTTCCAATTCATCAATGCATGGGACGATAAAATATTTGATTTCTATTACTGTAAGCTTAGGCTACAATTGGGAAATTTTGATGCTTATTTTTCTTGAATGATCAATAAGTTACGCAAGCACAATCTTTTTTTATCAATTGGAGTATTCTTTGTGTTTTTTATGACACCTTAATTTTGTATATTATATATAGTCTCTTTTGTGAAAATACATATAACCATTACCCCGTGTTGTTAAGAAATTACACAAGAGATTGAAACTTATTTTTATGTAACACGATGCATTGCCAAAGTTACAAATTAAGTTTTAGCTATTGGTATATGTATATTTTGGTGCTATTTCCTTTGTTAAGTGAAGTCCTAAAATTTCATTTATTCATTTAGTTAAATTTTTTATTGACTTGTGATCTTTATTTACCTAGGCTATTTCTTGTAGAGTTCATCACTGTATAATTGTTCCAATTTTTATTTTTTTCCGTTTCAATTATATTTTGGCCTCATTTATGTTGACTCCACAATCAACTGATTTACTACTCTTAAAAAGAAAAGAAAACAAAATACTAAAAACAATATTAATTAAGCTGTTTTGGATGACAATAATAATAACAACATATTATTTCTACTTTCAAAGAACAAAAAATAGTAAAAATTTCAGAAGGTTTTAGAAGATAACAAGAACAACACTAATGAGCTATTTTTTATTTCACATGTTTTTTTTTTAATTTTCTGACAGTATATATTTTCCTTGTATGTTTGCAATACTATCATGTCAAAATGGGACTATTTATTGTTACTACAATTTAGATATTTTCCCTTGGAACTTTTGTGCTGGTGAATCAGCTGTTGCAGAATCCCCTAAATATTGTGCCATTATCTTTTCAAAAAGAAAAAAAATATTCCAAATTATTGGTATTAGTGCACATATAACTCACTTTTCTGACTCCACAATTGATTCTCTTTCAGGTTAAGATACTCATTGTAGTACTGTAATTTTTGCTTTCAATAACTCTATTAATAGTATTCATGACATGGCCTACTTCTAAAATTTTTTGGAACATATTTAATCTTATTTGAATAATAAAAATTATGAATAGGTAGTGGAGTTTGTGGCCTAACTATTCCAGAGGCCGAAAAAGAGAAAGTTATTGCAATAAAAGACGGTGATGCACTCGCAATTCCTTTTGGACATGTCACATGGTGGTTCAACCCGAATGAATCTGACCTCACAATTCTCTTCCTCGGTGACACCTCAAAGGGCCATCGGCCAGGCCAATTCACCGACTTCCAGCTTACGGGCCCGGCTGGTATTTTCACTGGATTCACACCTGAATTCGTTTCTCGTGCCTGGGACCTTTCTGAAAATGACGTTGCCAAGTTGGTACACAACCAATCGAGCACCGGCATTGTTAAACTAAAAGATGGTCAGAAAATGCCGGAGGCGTCAGAGAAAGATAGAGATGGATTGGTGGTGAACTGCTATGAGGCACCACTAGATGTCGATATAAAGGGTGGCGGCTGTGTGGTGGTGTTGAACAGCAAGAATCTGCCAACTGTTGAGTTAGTTGGTTTGGGAGCCGACTTAGTGAGACTATGTGGTGGGGCCATGTGCTCTCCTGGATTTTCTTGCGACTCCGCTTATCAGGTAAGAATTTTAGTTCCACTTAATCGCCCCTGCTGCATAATAATGCTTTTTTTTAGAGTGAGGCTATGGTACTATGCATATTTTTAGACATGTAGAAAATCACTACTTTTGAATGGTCTAGAACAAGTGTTTTTCTACCTATCTAAAAGAATAGTAAAAAAATTCTAATAAATGTAAAATTTAGTATGCAAGCACATGCACATCTGAAAATTATGTTGAATGGTTCAGATCAACTACTTAGGCTTTGATAATGTAAATATTGATCCGTAGTACGGACCACTGTGCGCTATGCATAGTACGATAGCCTCACTCTTTTTTTTTATTGAAGTTGTGTTGTGTTGACTGATTGAGAAGGGAGCACCTTACTAGTAGGTTAAATTTTTTTTTTTTTTTAATCTTTTGATCGAAAATGAAATTGTGGTGATTTCAGGTGACGTATGTGGTGAAAGGAAGCGGGAGGGTGCAGGTGGTGGGGATAGACGGGAAACGGGTGCTTGAGACAAAGATCTCAGGAGGGCAGCTGTTCATCGTGCCGAGGTTCTTTGTTGTGTCGAAAATTGCTGATCCTGAGGGCATGGAGTGGTTCTCTATCATCACTACTCCAAAGTAATTTATACAAACTCCTCAATTAATGTCAATTTCTGGTGTTCTATATGTGCATTAATTTATGTAACTATAATTATTGTTTTTGAAATGCAGCCCTGTGTTTAGTCACCTGGCCGGGAGGACATCAGTGTGGAAAGCAATCTCTCCTCAAGTACTGGAGGCTTCTTTTGAAACCACATCTGAGTTAGAGCAGCTGTTTCGCTCCAAACGCACCTCTGACGCTATTTTCTTCCCTCCTAAGTGAATGAATAAAAATAATATATCGAGGATATATCTGCATATGGCCTGTGATATGTATGATATATCTTCTCATTATCTCTTAGGTTTATATATAGGGGTCTATTAGTGTATCTTCTGCTTGAGTGTTGGGGGGGGTCTCTGCTTTAGTGTTGGGCTCTGTTATAACTTTTGTTGCCAGGATTGTAACGGGATTTGAAATAATGCAACATTTTATGATGATGAGTTCTTGATCTGCACTGTTTCTGTTAACTATTATTACGTGTCTTGGAAAAGTCAAGTATCACTTTTTTCTTTATCTTGACAATATTCTTTATCCATGTTATGTATGCTTCACAAAAATTATGCAGCCCGTTACAACTATTGCATGATATATCAGATTCTGATGCTTGGAATATCTAGACAAGAGAGGTATCATTTCCCTTGGATAGCCCTTACAGTTGAAAACTATATCAGAAAATAGTAGGGTTAAAATGCATCATTATTTTTGTGCTCCACATTCCTTTTTTTGTTTTTAAAGTTCAAACAGTCGATCCGGACCGCTCAACATGATCTTCATATTAAAATGTGCTTGGAGAGCAAATGTTATATTTTTCAGAATTTGTTTACAATTTTTTTAGATAGGTACAAAATAACTATTTTCAGAAGATATCGGACCATCTAAAATAGTGATTTTGTACTTATCTAAAATTATAGTAAAAGATTTCCAAAAAATATAAAATTTGGTCTCCAAGTACATTTTAATATGAAGATCATTTGAGCGGTTCGAATTGACTGTTTGAACTTTGAAAACAGAGATAAGAATGCAGAGCATGATTGAAGCACAAAACCAACGATGTATTTTAACCCTACTCCAATTCTCATTGAAGTAGGAAAAGGGTATTAATTCTGTGGTAATTAGAGTTTATGAAGAAAAGGATCATCAAGGAATGTCAAGTAGAACTACTGAAATTCTCCATGAAATAAATAAATAATCATTGAACTTTCTTTTAGATTTTTCTGAACCACATCTTAACATGCAAGGTCAAACAAATGGGAGTGTCAAAAGAGGGACACAGTACTACTTCCTCTTTAATTTGTATCACATATTTTACGGAGTTTTCATGACAGAAACTTAATTTTAGCACAAGCACTACTTTATTCATCGACACCCCATTTATTAAGTATATAGTATATACATTTCCAGTAATCATTGTATACATGGAAATCACACCCATTACAGTGTACTCAAAATATGTCGTGCCATCTGAACTCTGCAAAAACCAGTATACACATTCATCAACTTGATATTCTAATCAACTCAGGGGCGGACCCACCAAATTCAGTGGAAAAATACGGATCCGGTATCACTTTGCTCCTCCCTAGAACTGGAAAGCCCGCCATGCTAGTTCAAAAGCACTGTTAATGAGAAATTTTGTTATTTTTATAGAAATTTACCGGTCCGAACCAACTTTGTTGTTTTTTAATATGTAAAATGATATTATTTTGTTGTTTTTATTATGTAGAAGTATACTATTTTTATTGTTTTTATTATGTAAACTGATCAGGATTCAAGCCAATCCGGCCCGAGGTGAGACGCACGGGGCCCCTTTAATATACCAGCCAACACGAATCGTACGGTCCAGATTCATTTGGCATTAACTCAAAATCTGAGTTAATGCAGACAATATGAATTCTAAGTGAAGATAAGGTAGGCAACAACCATGGATTGGTAGTTGATATATGCATAATAATTTGGGATTTAAACTAAATAATCAACAATATTTTTCCAAATATGTGAAAATTAACACATATCACACTTCACACGTTTTTTTTAAGGAAAAATGAGGCTCACACACGTATGTGCCCCAGTAAGGGGGTTGTCGTATTGTAGACAACTTGGGATGAACATAATAGGAAATATTTTCAGGAGGGGTCAGTGGTAAAAGTACTGGACAGGAAAGGAAAGTGATGATGTGCAGCTCAAATTGCATAAGGTGTTACCCGAGACTGTGAGGTGGGTCCCTCTGACAGTCTGACTTGACTGGATACGTCCTGCCGTTGAGCCAGATGCACTGGTATTCTGCAGATCCGATAAGATAATTCAGCCACTTTGGAACATGTCGATACAAAGAATGGTGGGGGTTGGCACAACGATCGCATTCTGGCACCATGACTGGGGCAGGGGCATACTGAGACACAGATTACCCGAACTATACTCGTTCACCACTGACACTGCAATTACGCTAAGGGAGGCCAAGAGTGATGAAAGCTTCTTTAGAACTACCTTGTCAGACTTGGCTTCATGCCAAATGGTATCCCTGCAAGAGGTGCTGCATAACACGATACTGGTAAATGGACCAGATAACGCGCTTTGGAAATGGACTGCGGGTGGAATGTTCAAGGTGAATTCAGCATACCGAGCGCTTCAGAATGGGCCAACCATACGATCCAACATACACAGAATCTGGAAACTCAAGGCGCCACCAAGGTTCAGAGTCTTCGCATGACTAATGCTCCTCAACTGAATTCTCACGATTGATAATCTCAACAAGAGGGGATGGCCATTGGTCAATAGGTGCGTCATGTGTAAATCGGATTCAGAAACTGTGCACCACCTCTTCTATTCTTGCCCGGTGACATCACAGTTATTAGCCATGGTGACTTCTGAAACGGGGATTAGGAGACCTCTTCTCAACTTCACATTATCACCCCTGGTCAACAAGGCGTACACCAGTCAAGAAAGATCAATCTTCTTGGTAATCTATTTTGTTGTTTGGAGAGAAAGGTGCACTAGAATTTTTAGGGAGGAGGAGGAGATGCTACCGGCACTGATGCAACAGGTGCTGGAACAGTGGAGTTGCGCTTCTCAGGCACAGTACACCTAGCTCCAGCATTCTGACCTTTACTACTCTTTTATAATTTCCGTATTTCATCTTTTGTAGTCTTTTTATTTTGGGTTTTTTTCACCTTGTAATTCCTATTTTGTACTTTTGGCTTCATACTCTGTAGCCAGCATTGTTTTTACACCTTACTGGTACAGATCACTGTACCGGTTTATCATTAACACAATAGGGGCTTGACCCCTGTTTTTCCTCAAAAAAAACTATTACAGTTTCAGCTAAGGAATAACAATTATGCTGCTAGAGTAGAAAAAACCCCCGATTTTTTCAGTTTTTTATTGTGTTTCCACTCTGAAAAGGTTATATCAGGCAATCTATTATATTATTTCGGAACGTCATTTTAGAAAAAAAATTTAATACAATAGGGAAAAAGCTGCTACGTCAATTCAAATTTTCCTACTGAAGTTCTTTTTTATTACTTTAACTTAAATGCTTTTTCAAAACTAAATTTCGGTATTTGTAATAACTGAATGTAAATTCTCTTTTTCGTTTGAACTAAAGATTAATTTCATTTTTTTTCAATTGAATTTAATTGTCGAAGTCTTTAATTAAACTTAATTCCTCATTCGAATTTTTTATCCAACACTTGAACTAAATCGAAGTAATGTATATGCACTAAACAGACATACATTCGTACCAAAAGGCAGATGGAACCTTAGTGCAGAAATTCATGCATTTTCACGAGAAAAAAAAACAATACTAGATATTAGCAATAAAATAGTAGGTTGTGGTGTTAATAATAAGAACAAACATTTTAATTAAACTAAACTGTTAAAAAAAGAAGGAAAAAATAGGAAATCAATGAAAATTTAAGCCACCCATCCGGTGGCAATGATTATAGTACAAGATGACACCCATTCGCCATTCCTTCCAAGTCAATCCAATCATCGTCGTCGGAGATAGACTTGCATAGATTTTTACAATGCTTTGGGTCGATGGTGTCATGCATGCAAGTCCGTCTCGGACTGAAGCCCAATATGGCCCATTTTCGAAACTCAGCGCATATCTGCATCCTCTGCAAATAAGAATTAATTAATGATGTTCAGAATGCATCAATTAATCAATTAAGAAAATTTTGTTTGAGGGATGACTAAAATGCAAATGGAGGATTTAATCGTATAAGATGGAATGATTCTCCAACCATCCAATGAAGTGGCTTCATCGGAATATATATATATATATATATATATATATATATATATATATATATATATATATATATATATAATATATCTCCCTAAACTGCCGTAATGATGGAACAACTATCTCCCGAATGGGATTGTTTATGTCCACAAATATTAACAATATTGATTTCCTCCAACATTTCATTTTACTAAATTTAATTTATTAGTTGATTTAGTTTAATTTTGATAATACAATCTTTTCTTTGAAAATAGCTATAGCTAATAAAGATGTATTTGATCCATTGTGTTTTCATGACACATATATTTTGGATATATATATATATATATATATATATATATATAATTGATGGTTCATGCTAAAGATATATATAAAACGATCATGCAAATTTGATTGTCTGCTCTTAGTAGTTTACTCATGAAAAATTGTGGCTTTGAAACCATAGTTGTATTTATGCAATCGTGTTAAATAGTAGTTACTTCATAGATTTTGTTGTTCTCTGATCATACACGTTGAATTTTGAAAAAAGAAAAAGAAAAAAGAGAGAGTTGTTGCTGCAAAAATCAAGTATATATTAATCACCATGCATGAGTTAGATGCCATATGCATGGCATTTCCTCACAAGAAAGATATTCAAAGTTTTCAATCCAAATGTTCATATTATTGCCAATTTAGTTACACTGTACATTTGTAGAAATTGTTACAATTAATAGGACTATTTTTTGGGCATCACTTCGGAAATAAAAATATGTACTGAATTAAGAATTGCTATCAAATAGAATGCAACATAAAAACATATTGAAACTTTAAAATTAAATCACCAAATGGACTTGTTAGTTTCATACATATATAAAATTGGATATACCCACATACTGATAAATATTTATTAGTGGTGAGAAAAATATTTTTCGGCCATAGGGTTAAAATTGATAATAATTAATTATTCATCAAACTATTGAAAATTCTTAATGGCTTTATTTATCTTAGAGGCTTATGCTCAACCACCTCCGTAGAATATTAATACGTGTTTTGAGAACTTGACTTAATCTCTCCTTAAAAATTAAAAGAAGAAGTTATTATTGCGACCAACTTAATTTTTTTAACTTGATCTTTCACTACTATAAAAACACATTTACTATCGCTGTCCTTGAGAAAGGTATACTGCTGCTAAGGTAATATGTTGATTAGAACAGATCCTATATAATTGAGGGTATCTAGTGGCTAAGGAGCAATTACCATACTGAAAATTTAGCAAATAATGGACTTATTTATTTTATGTAAGTCAAGAGTATGATTGTAGAAATGAGAGCATAAAGTCACTAGATCATGTTTTACTAATTCCCAAAAGTGTTGGTAAAACAAAAATGTAAATCCATCAGGTCCGGGAGCTCCTTGAGTCGAAGAAGCAAAAAACAGCCTCTTTGATTTCTAGTTCTAAGATAGGTTTTTCCAGATTAATTCTATCTATGTCTAAGACCTTATCAGCTAAGTCTCAAAAGTCATCTTTTAAATGAGCGAATTTGGTTCCAGATTCACCAAGGAGTGTTTTGTAAAAGTCAACAGCGTGTTGTTACATCTCTCCTAAGTTAGTATTTGGGACCCATCTATATCTAATGAATTAATTCGATTTTTCTTACATCTATCGGAGGCTGTTACGTTAAAGAACTTAGTGTTGTGATCTCCTGTCTCTAACCACTGTTGTTTAGACCTATTTTTCCAATATAATTCTTCTTCAAGATAAATGTCATCTAATCGAGATTTGGTGTGTGCCCAATGTAAATAGTCATCAGCAGTTAAATTGGAGGTTTCCTATAATTGTTCTAACCTATGCAACTCATTAATCAACTGTTTTTTAACTTTCTTTTTATAGCCATAAAAATTCCTAGCCCACCCTTTAATTTTCTCTTCATAAATTTCAATTTAGTGTTCCAACTTTTAGCGACAGTACGTTCATTTAACTTGAATTCATCCCATCATTTGAGTATCAAGTCAGAAAATCCCCCCTATTTAAGCCATTCAGAATCAAATTTGAATTGGAAAATCCCTCGTGGGTTTTGTATTACCATCAGGTGGAAATATTACAAATGAAGAGTCGTGCATGAATATAGAGGCATAGGAGAGCATTATGCATGCATACTAGTAGGGAAACAATTTGGTCCCAAGCTCATCCAACTCAAATTATATATTAATTATTAATTATTAATAGTAAATTAATAAAGAAACATAATTAAGGGAATATATATTTGATAATATTATTTTAATATAGGAATATTTGTAATTTCTATTTTTCCTTTAGTACATGATTCTTGTATAAATAATACTTTGCAGTTTGTACCTATATGGCTACATTACATGATTCCAAATCTAAAATTCTAGCCCAACTGCTTTCTACTTCATTAATAAAAGCAATTTCTTCTTGAGGAGGGTTCAAATGCCTCCATTTTTTATGCCTCCATCATGCCTCTATTTTTAAAAACTTTAATAACTCAAAATTTAAAACTTATAAAGTCAAAATAAAACCATTAGATATGATCTATTTTGTTTTCTCTATGTGCTCATAAAAAATTACCACATTTCGATTTTGTTTTTATGTGAATCAATAAGTTGAAAATCAACGTCTAGAAATTACAAATTAGTACGTTTTTTACAAGCTCTCGATGACAACCAAAACAAAATTAAAATATCATAATTTGTTACACGTGCATAGATAAAATGATGTAAATCATATCCAACGGTTTTATTTTGACTTTTAAGTTTTAAATTTTGATTTATTAAAGTTTTTAGAAATAAAGGCACGATGGAGACAAAAAATGAAGGCATTTGAACCGTCCTCTTTCTTCTTTTATATCCACTATTTCTTCATCTCCTCTTTCTTCTTTTATATCCACTATTTCTTCATAATTATTTGTAAGGGAATCATATATTATATTCTCAGTCAGGATTAGGGCTGCACAAAAAATTCGTAGTTCGTAATTCGATTCGAGTTTGATTCGAAAAAGTTCGAAAAAAGTTCGATTCGAAATTGAGTTCGTTCGAAATTAATTCAAATCAAACTTAGTTCGAAATTAATTCAAACCAAACTCAAACTGGACCTAGTTCGTTCGAAATAGGTTCGCAAACCAAATTTAGTTCGAAATTAACTCAAATGTGAACTGTTAATTTCCGCTGATAACTTATGTTCGCTGATGAAAATATAAGGCTGCCCTCAATTCTGACTTTTGAAAATTATTTCTTAAAACAAAAAGCCCAGTCCAACTACAAACCCAAATAGAAAAATTCAACAGCAAAACTCAAATAGAAATATTAAACAAAACTAGCCATAATCGCTGTAGCCAAGTCCCTAGCCGACTTTCTCTCTGTTGGTTTCAAACTTGGGATACCAAAGTACCAAACCCTAGAGTTTCTCTCTCTTAGCTGCGAATTGCGATATCAAACTCTAGAGGTTGCGATACCTTAGAAATAAGGTCGGACCAAGTGAAAGATCAACCGTTGTTGGCTGCGACTTTCCCTCTGTTGTACTTTGATACTTTGGATATTTGAAAACTTTGTTGGCTATTTGGAAAATTTTGGATATTCGTAAATCGTAACAAAGTTCGAAGAAGTTCGAAATTGAGTTCGTAAAAAATTCGATTCGAAATTGAGTTCGATTCGAAATTCAGTTCGTTCGAAATTAATTCAAACCAAACCTAGTTCGAAATTAATTCAAACCAAACTCAAACTGGGGGTAAGTTCGATTCGGTTCGGTTCGTTTGCAGCCCTAGTCAGGATGCCACTTTCTGATCCATGAGGTTCTCGTGGCTGACTTGTGGGACCGATTTGACCATATTGTTCAAAAGAAAAGATGACACGTACCTCATATTTCTTGTGGTCTGTTGAGTAAAACTAAAAGAGCCATAAACAGTAGAAGGCAGTGTCAGGCCTTGCGTATTGAAAAGAGCCTACTACCAGACTACCAGTACCAGCCAACAACGTAAAGAAGTAAATATGTGAGTGTCAATAACCCAATTCGATTTCGGTGAAGTAGGATTTGGAATTGAATTTGACTTGGTAAAAAAAGCACAGGAAGAAGGGAGAAGGGTTCAGACGGGCAGCGAACCTCTGCCAGGCAGGCCCCATCTCAAATTACTGACCGAAGGTGTTAATTACTTCTCTCAATTCAGGAACTGACTGGAGATCATTAAAGGGGATGAGGGGATGAGGTGGCGTCTGAGGTGTCAACACGAGCTTTAACTGAGCGATAGACATTAGTAGGAATCTGTATCGCCTATAAACCAATCTAAGTTTTTACTCTCTTTCCCATGTCACCTCCATTATCGCTCTTTGCAAAATTAACCTACGTTTCTGATTTGTTCCTTGATTTACGAATTATTTCACACTCCCAAGCTGAGGACTGAGGAGTGTGACAATCAGACTTATTAGAGGAAATGAAGCCAAGCTTGTCAAGATATGTCTTGAGACGAGAAAAGAAGAATCAATGAAACTCGGAGGTTAGCTCATGTACACATTTTTTTTTTTTTTTAATTTGCCATCTAAGAAGGGCGTTATTCACATTAATTTTCCATGTAAGAAGGGCAATTGAAAGCACTAATGTTTATTAGGAGGGCAGTAAAGGAGGATGGTGGTAACACCGTGAGTGTTGACCAACTGTTTGTAGAAATGTCAGTGTTTGAGAAGGAGGATCAAACTGAGTTAAAGGGGAAAAATTGTTCATTAAAGGATGGGTACCCCATGAAAACATATTATAATTATAGGGCCGATTACAAAAAAGAATTTATAGTCAGGGGGTCGATTGAAAGTTTTCACAAGGAGAAACCAGAACATTTGATGCGGAAGGTAGCCGGTTAATGACAACATACATTCAAAATTATGATCCCAGTAAGAAATTAAGAGGTATACCGGCTTTAAACATGGTGGCAAGACTAAGCAAAACAATTATGGCAGGAGCGATGAAAGGTTATGGCTGGATATAGCCTAATCAGGTGTTTAAACTCAGACCAACCATTGCAAAGCACTATTTTGATTGAATGAGGCAACAACTATTCAACTTGCTGCTTACAAATAAACCATAAATTATAATGCACAGAAAAGGAGCCAACTAAAGCGAGAAAACTGAATGACATTCCTTCATAATTCATTTGAAAGTACTGGGGCAGGCCATAACACATCAGCATGCATTTCCTCAATAGGTAAAGTAAAGAAGCAGTAAAAATAGAAGATTTATAAGGCAGATTATGTGCCTTTGCTTGACAACAGTATGAACAAAAGGAAAATTCACAAAGCCCGTTATGTGTTGTGCCCTGCAGAAGAGTCTGGAGGCTTGCTCGATCCTTGATAAGAAATACAAAGGAAAGCATGAAGAAATAAAGCATTAGATGATTATCTTCAAGTACTTACAAAACACTGATCGATCAGGTTCTTGGTAATTAATATGGAAAGCATGAAGAATGTTATTAAGGAGTGTAAATAATTGAAGAGCCCAAGTAGTAAATGAACAGACCTGGACCATTTTCCGCGTGAGTTTGATCAATGTCTGGCATAGGGAAATTGGAAACTAAATTACTCAGTTTCTCGGCCTCAGAAGGCGAGAGCAATGGTAGAGGAAACACCTGTCGAGAGGAAGAAGGCGCCTTTTGGTGTGAGCCATCAAATATTTGATCCCAATTGATTGATGTGTGACCTGCACCATTTTCCACGTGATTTTGATCAGTGTCTGTGTCGAGGAAGAAGAAAGAGTCATCATTCAGAACCGAGGTGAGATTTGTAGGGGCCGTGGAATCCAAAAACTCTTTCTCGTTCTCAGTAATCAAGAGACAAAGAAAGCTCTTAAGTTTGGCCATAGTGAGATGTGGTAAGGTCTTTTGGGCGGTGTGATGAAAGACAAAAGTCTCAAACTCTTGACCAAGACCTAGAAGAGTGTAAAGCACCAGATCTTGTTCTGATAATTCATCTCCGAGAGATCGAAGGCGATCAGCAATCTGTTGAATCTGTTCCAGATATTGAGTACAGGTAATGGCATGGTCTTTCTTGATTGTTTGAAGCTGAAGCTTCAATTGGATGACACTGGAGAAGGAATCAGTGTTGTACATGCTGGTAAGACAATTCCTCAGCTGATGAGATGATTCATGCGCTACCCTTCCCAGATTAGACCGAATGACTGGAGGCAGAGAGGAGTACATCCAATCCCATATAAGCTTATCTTGTGTCTTCCAGTACTCCAATGCAGCAGAAATGGTGTCGTCAACACGAAAACGTGAAGCAAGAACGGTGCCCTCAAGATAACTGATAAGACCATGATGGTGAAGAACTTCAAAGATTTCTTCCACCAAGCGAGGATAAATCTCTTTAAAATTCTCAAGATTTAAAGTAGTGTGGATGCGACGGGTGATTTGAATGGGATTTGTAGATATGGAGGAAGTGTGAGGAATGGTAGGATTTTCAGGTGTCATTTTTAGTGTTCTTGAGGATCTGGTACTAATCTTTGAGATTAGATGTTGATCTTGAAGATTTTGTAATTTTCTGGTATTGAAGAACTGGAAAAATCAGGTTGGGTACTGATTCTTGAAATCTGAGCAAGGGAAAAGAATTGGGTGATTATGTTTTTAATTGTCATCTGTTACATTGTACAGCATGCCTTTATATAGAAATTAACAAGAGTAGAGATCAGTTGCTGAGTTAGTTACAAGAACGAGCATTCTAGAATCAATTGTCTTCTTTTTGTAACTATAAATCTCTCCAGATATTTCTACTGGACGTCTCCAGTGCGTGTGTTCTGAGCATTCTCAACACAGGTAAGTAACATAACCGTACCAATTAACTGTTATAATTGCAAAATTTTGAGCTAGTAAAGAGATCGGGGTGGTGAAAATCAAGGACTCAAGGAGTATATTTTAATGTAATTTTCATTCACAAGTTCATTTATTGCACAACTGCTGCTTCTTTTTGTTTATCTTTGAGTATCACACAAGATAAAGTTTTAATTATTCACAATTTATTACAATATGGAACTGATATTGTATTAGTCACATTACAGATTTCGTATAATACCTGTTTTTGTAGGAACTATATATATAGTCTATTTACATTTTACACTGCAGTCGCTTCTGCAATAAACACAGACTACCAACTGGGAACAGTTAATTGGTGCCGTTATATTACTAATCTGTGTTGAGAAAATAGTTGAGAATGCTGAGAACACCAGCACTGGATTTAGTAGCAAGAACCAGTTTCAGCTAGTCAGGTATTATAGTTCCTGGTTGCGCAATCCCTGTTCTCCCTAAGCACCAAGGATAAACAGAATTTCAAAGTATCGCCAACGATGGCTAATATCATAAAGGTACATCACAAATTAAAACACTGGACGCAGCCAGCCAAAAGTTGACAAATCTAAAATATAGTAAGATAAACGATATGGGACATTCATTCATTCAGTAGGGTTTGTCTTCTCTTCTCTTCTCTTCTCTTCTCTTCTCTTATCTTCTCTTCTTCTCCCTGCAAGGCTGGATCTTCCTCTGGTGCCCTCACATTCAATGGTATGGTGGAGATATCTACTGGCAACCACTCCTGACATTCTATGTTTTCTTACTAGCTTCACCGTTACGTTATTCATTAATTTTGAGTTTTCTTTTCTGTTAGTAAAATTATTTTTTCTTCTGTTTATACGATTCAGGTAGAACATTGACATTGTCGTATTAAGAAGAGCACTTGAGAGTAGGTCCGATGCCCATCGGACCTACTTTGGTTCGATGGGTTTAATCACCGTTGATTTGCTTTAAGATTCATGCGGAACGCTTTAAAATTTGTGCATGTTGTTTCAATTTTCATGCGCACAAATCTTAAATTAGATCGGACGGTCATTATGCTTGTTGAACCTAAAAGTAGGTCCGATGGGCATCGGACCTACTCCGTTCTCTAAGAAGAGAGATTGGAATCCGTTCCACACACAATGGAATTTAAAATTGTGAATTTCCAGTTACAATTACAAAAATAAGAACTTGTCAAATATGGCTGTTTTTAATAAACAATAGGTGTAAAATTTAGTACTGCAATGAAAATAAGATCATGTAAATTGATTTCGAACAATTATTAATAGTCATGCACAAAACTCAGTTTCTTAAAGTTCAAATTATACAAAGGTAATTCGAAAATTATACAAATATATATAGCCAAATATAACAAAATTTTGCCCAAAATTAGAGTACTTGAAATAAATGCGCGTGGCTCAGCCCTGTTAAATAGGTTTTGTTCGAGTTTTTCTTTTTCTTTTTCTTCCTCTTCAAACCCTAGATTCTCTCTCTCTCCCCCCTCCTTCGGACCTACTCTGCTTGTCCGACATCCTCTAGTACTCTTTCAATTTTCAAGGTAATCCATCTCGAAACTCCTATGTTAGTGATGTATATCTTGCACTTTTTATATCATTAATTTGTCTCATTATTTGAATAAATTGTCTTCAATTTTTTTTATGTTATTTTTTCTCTCAAAATTAAATTTTTCATTTGTCATTTTGCACCAAATTTTCTAATTTTGTGTGGATGCCTGATGGTAACAAACCAAGTAACACACACCAAGTTAACGACTTCTTATTATAATTATCAATTGAAAGAGGTGGTGTTTGTGCACAGTATATGGATCTAAGAAGTAAGAACGACATCTCATGTTTTGGAAAATTATTACCTGTTGCTGTCATATATGGGTTTATGGCATGGTGCCTCTGTTGTGAAAGCCAATAGTGTGTTTCATATCTATTAAATTCCCGATCTTCTATTATTGATGGGTATTGATTAATTTAAGTGATATTCTCTTTTTTTGAATTAGACAATCTCAATTGAATAATGACTTTGTATGCACAATGACAATACCAAAAGGGGATATAAATCATTCTTAGAAGTTGTTTTCTTATAACTGATTGTCTGTTGGTATTATAATTGATTTTTTTCTTCTTTTACATTGTTTTGTGCATAGGTGTTAACTTCAAGGCACGAGCAATGAATAACACCAACAAGTGTACATGCATGTCGAATGACAAGTATGACAGGATAAGTAGTTTGCCAAATGAAATGCTCCAACATATTTTGTCCTTCTTAGGGATACGGCAGGCGGTTCAAACGAGCGTAGTGTCAAAGAGATGGGTGAACCTTTAGACCTCCTTGTCTCATCTCAATTTTGATCCGCATGAGTTTGTTTTAGAGGATGAATATCGTCTCAGTACCAAAGAGAGGAAAAGAGCACTTAATGCAAAGTATAAAGAATTTGTTGAGACGTTGTTATCCCGTCATGAGACATCCTTCTTGGACACTTTCCTGGTTAAAATCTTAGACCAAGATGGTTGCTCTGACCTTGTCGGCACATGTGTCAGCTATGCCATGAAGGCCAATCCTCGAGTTTTTTCTGTGGTGGCTCCATTCTTCCACAAAGATATATCTGGACCCATTCTCTCTTGTGAATCAATAAAGGAACTCTTTTTGAGAAAAACTTGGAATTATCCTCAAAGAATACCAGACTTTATAAATCTCCCCCAAATCAGAAGGTTACAGCTTACAAACACTAGACTTGATAATAGATGCATCACCAGACTTTTCTCTGGGTGTCCAGTTCTTGAAGAAGTGTCATTGGAAAATTGCGGTGATGGATTTTCATGCATTTTCCGCCAGAAGCTAAAGTACTTATCTCTCCGTCATTGCATTTTTTTGCACAATTATAGATTAATATGTGTAGACTCTTGCCTCTTGGGGATGCAGTCAACTCAGTAATTATTAGTCGTCCTTTTCATATAGAGTTGATGTGGAAAACTGTAGGTACAGCTGTAGTGGGTAACACTTTTTCTTTCATGCAAAATATTTTCCGTTATTTTGATTTCGATGACAATATAGGTGGCCTTTCAGATGTTACAGTTCTCGAGTTACATATCAAAGAAATGAAGGTAAGTATACAATTTTAATATAAACTTTTTGTCATTTTGTAACTTGATATTGTTGATCTCGACATCATAGAAGCGTTAGTTAGTATGAAAAACACATTTTAATTATCGAAACACTACTGTATGATACAACTAACACTTTAACATTATAAAATTACTCAAACAACAAAATTCATCTTTCTATACACATGGAAAGAATAACCTCACACACTCATTTCCACACTCTCGGAGATCACCCACTCATTTGTGCATTCTTAAGAGGTTAGTCTCAACTTTTGTAGGTGGTTATGGAGGTGGAGTGAATTCTCTAGAATATTAGATAGATCACGATTTTAAAAATAAATTAAACTTTTGATGATAATTTAAGTTAGATAAAATAGTTAGCAATAGAAAATATCTCTGTTTCAAGATCATGGGCCAATGATATGGATCTTTGACTTGTGTATTATAAATGTCGGAGATGAATCTCAACATGTACCTTGAATCTTCTGAACATATTCTTCTCTGCTACGTGCAGCATATCTCAGGAGCAGCAGTACTAAAGCTCGGAGAGTTCCATAACCTAATAGATTTGTGTCTTGGTAGTTGGTGCATGATTTGTAATTTCAATTCAGTTGTATTGTTCCTTGAGCAAACACCTAATCTACTGAAGGTCACCTTATACATGTGTGCAAGACATTGTCGTGTGGAGGAAATTGGCATCCATCAAACAGTGGATATAATGTGGGTGTACATATTTCGATGCAAGAATCTTAAGCAGGTTGAAATCAAACTTTTGAAAGATTATATTAGAGCCCATAAAATCAACAAGGCTTTGCTCCCATTGAGGACACAAATAGGGGATACAGAGATTATTATGTCAGAGCACATTTGATTTTTCTTCTTTTCATGTTTTACTGTGATAAATCGAGCATGGCTACTCTTTTAGCTAGTTGTTGTGACAGTAGTAGCATATATATGTCGTTGTCAGTTTAATTAATTCAGCTAGTACTGAACTATTTCTAATGACACAGTTTTTTTAAACTATGCTCAGTTTTTGGTTTTGTATATATCGTGATATTGAAATGGAAATGCTTTCAGATTGGCAGTCGTAAGGAGCTCTAAACATGCAGAAAATATATGGAAATCACTGTATCTTCACCTGGGACACAATCAAAGAGTGCTAATTAACATGGTTTGTTGCCTGGTTCGTAGTTATTAGAGGATTCTGTAATTCTTTGTCCGATCGAATTAGTAAAATAGAAAGTGTGACGAACTGCAGGAAGGAGCTAGAAAGAGCTTCATTGGGTGATTTTCTAATTTGTTGTCTGAATTAATTACTAAAATAAAGTGCGACGAAGAGGAAGGAGAAGAGCTTCATCCCAATCATTTAATAGGATTAATTTGATAGAGATTAGACACAAGCTGGTTCCACCCAGATTTTTTAGTTGATTGCCTAATAATATATTTGTTTTAGCATGTTTTATTGTTTTTAATTGTAACGATAGAGGCACATACCTCTTGGCTCTTGCTGTCGAAATAATGTACATATGGTGAGTAAATCAAGCATGGTTGGTTAATTTATTCAGACAGTAAGCTATCTAAGAATTAAGTTGCAAAAGGTGATACAACAAAACTTAAGACGTTCTGGATATTGATATAGTTTTATAATTAAGATAAATATTGAATCGGAGAAATTCATAGATATATTCGATGCATACCGTATAGTATAGTATAGTATAGTATAGTATAGTATAGTATAGTATAGTATATACACAATAACATAACTCACAAGCTTCATTAATTAATTGTAGCCCTTAGAAAGATTAGCCCATCTTGATAATTAATATCTACATTTCAAATACGTTTAGTCGAAAAAAATGAACTCGGAACCTATTTGAAATATAATGTAGACCGCTATTTTTATTAGTCCGATTAAAAAATAAAATATAATATTCCTACTATACTTTTCATCAAATATCGTTTTATAATAAGACATCGAGTAATTCAGCAGTTTGTATGATTTCAACCGCTGAGTTGTTGCTGCATGTAAGGGTAAGGGTGTTCAAATGGTCCTTTCAGTTCAAACCGAAGCAAAATATTAAAACCAAATTTTTCTTATTTTCAAAAATTCAATCCAACTAATTGAATAACAATTGAACTATTTAAATTGAAATTTATCGAATAACAATTAAACCATTTAATTAAACTAAAATTTACAACTGAACACTAGTAGAAAATGTACTAATAGTATCGCCCCATTAGGATCGGACTTTTCAAAAATGTAATACTAATACTTTTAGGATCGGACAAACAGTATCAGCCGACCTTGAAAGTATGTATCAGGATCGGTCGTCAATAAAGAATCGTTCTTGATAATCCAGGACATATCAGGAACAATTGTTTATAAACAGCCGTTCCTGATAAGCCACTATCAGGAACGGTCGTTTATAAACAGTCGTTCCTGTTAGTCCTGAACTTTTAGGAATGGTTGTTTATAAGCAGCCATTCCTCATATATAAGCCACTATCAGGAACGGCTGTTTATAAACAAAAGCCGTTCCTGATAGTCCTGGACTTTTAGGAACAGTTGTTTATAAACAGCCGTTCCTGATAGTGGCTTATCAGGAACGGCTGTTTGTAAACAACCGTTCCTGATATGTCCAGCGCTACTTATTTTCATTCCCGCTCACATTTTCGCATTCCTCAAATTCTCACCATTAGGGTTCAAAAATCCCTCAAATTACGCCGCTGCCTTTCTCGTGCTCACTCTGATCCGTTCTTGTGATTTTGAGGGGAGAAAGAAAGGGGCACCTCGACCTCGACCTGAGCACCACGATCCGTGAAGCAACTACTCGGTGCTTGCCGTGAGGCCATGAGGCGAGGCGACTCTTCCGGTACCAGCCATGAGGCCGTGAGGTGAGGCACCTCAAGGCCGTGAGATCTAATGATAGTAACTGTGAAATTGAATTTTTTGTTTGGTTTTGCAATCGGAATTGTACTCTCATTCTTGTTCTTTCTACTTTGTAGATAGCATTAGAGAATTATTCTTCAACTGAAATCATGGATCAGAAATATACTAATTTGTTACTCCATTGAATAAGGTATGTCGTTGGTTTTGACTAATGTTCTTTGGTTTTGCTATAATTGCTCATGTTTGGTGCCTTTTTATATAAGGAATGTCGTTGCCAATGCCTTCCATGATGATTGGCAAGAGGAGCTTACCAAAAGGTACATGCATACATAGATTTTGTTTGCTTCAATTTTGATAGAAATAACTACATTCTCTACTGTCATGTTATTTCTTCAGGTTCTAGTGCAAATCAAGTTGTGCTCATAATAAGCATGGCGAATAGAGACAAGATAAAAGAACTTCCTTGCCCGAGTTTAGAATTTCATTTAGGTTGTGTTACCATACTAGATTTGGGGAATATATTGTATGCCCTTGTTTACCCTTGAACTTGTTTAATTTTGTAGGATATATTAGTGGAAAAAAGTAAAATAATTTAGGATATGTTATTTTGTAATAATTTAGGATTATTGTAGTTTGGTGAACTTGAACTTGTTTAATTTTAAGTATGTATTATTTTGTAATAATTTAGGATGTGTTATTTTGTTTCATTTCATATTTCGCATATTGTTGCTTGTTTTATATAAGCTAGCAGCAAAAAAAAAAAAAGTAACAGGAACGGTCGTTTATTAAAAAGCCGTTCCTGATGATTAAAATCAGTATCGGTTGTTCTTAAAGGTCGTTGATGATTGTCAATATCAGTATCGGTTAATAACAAACGACTGTTCCTGATTGTCAACATCAGTATCGGTTATTATAAACGACCATTCCTGATTATGGAATCAGTATCGGCTATTTGACCGATCCTTATTAGTGGTACTATCAGTATCGCCTGGGTCAGTATCGCCTCCATTCTGTTCCTGATAGGCGATTTTTGACTGTTCCTGATAGACGATTTTCCACAAGTGGAACCATTTAAACCGAAATAAATTTTGGTTTGTTCAATTGAACTGAATAAGAGAGATTAAATTTAAAAAAAAAAAATCAAAACTCAATACATAGACTGATACATTAGTAATTTTTTAGAAATAAATATTAAGAAGTATGGCTAGTACGACATCAGTGTCATTTCAACCTATATAGTATCGATTTCAAACAGTGAATCCAAACTGTTCAAAACGAATAAGCGATCTACTTCATTAGTTGTGCATTTGCATGCAAAATTTATAATTTTTCGAATCTATATAGTATCAAGTCAAGCTGTCAAATGTGGGAGTTTTTAAGTTAATTTTAATGCATTCATTTTTAAATATTTTTTACCGCTTGACTTAATACTAAAAGAACTCGGAAAAATATTTTTTTTGCATATAAACGCATTACTCATAAAGTAAATCGGTTTGAACGGTCTAGATTAGTCGTTTGAAGTCTATCTAATAAGTTTTGAAGTTTGTGTCATATGACATTGATGTCATACTAGTTGAACTCAATATTAAGATAACATTATACAAATTGTTCAATTCCATACAAAATATGTAGATATTTTAAAATATTCAAACCAAAATAAAAGAAAGAAAGTGATAATTGTACCAAACAAAATATAAATCATACTCAAACCATTATAATTTAATCAGTTCGATTTAGTCGGTTTTAAAAGTCTAAACCAAACTAATCAATTTAAATCAGAAATTTTAAATTCAATTGAAACCAAACAAACTAAACCATTTGAACACCCCTAGCTGCATGCCACAATGTTTATGAAAACATCAAAAGCATGTTTCTTTAAATATATCTCTCTAATTTCAAAGTTTTAACAATCAAAGTATTCATAAACATAAAAATAAACAGCTGAATAATTCAAATCGAAATTTACAAAAAAAAATCGTTGGTACAGATTTTTATTTTTTATTTTTAATGCTATGAATAAGAAAATCCGGAATCTAGCTGTCGTTTTGAGATTCGTGTCAAATTAAAACGGAGGACTGAGATCTCAGGTATTCATTGGAGTTTGGACTAGTTTATCCACTCCCTCTCCCCAGTCGCCACTCGCCATTGCCAAGGTGCTCTCTCGTTTAGTTTCTATCTTCAAGCTACTAACGATGCTCCTTCAACCGCGCCTTCTCCCTCGCTTCTTCTCCATTTCAATCAAACCCCGCTTCTCTCCATGCTCTCCGCGAGCAGCTCATTTAACAACCATCCCTCTCCCTCTCCCCTCCCCGCCAATCCTTTCCCCTATCATACCCGAATCGGATCTGGACCTGTCAATTCAAAACCCGATAACGCTTCCTCTCCAAAAGCTCTTTGTTCCTCCCGAGACCGACCTCTCCAGCGACGCCAAGTCAGCCCACAGTCGTGTCCTGACAGGATCTAACATCGTTTTGGGTCCGTACGCGCGCGACTCGCAAGTGGCGAGCGCCGAATACGTTAAGAGCAGTGTACGGACAGCTGATTGCCCCTCTGACGGGATGCCTGAGTTTGCACTTGTCGGCAGGTCCAATGTCGGCAAATCGTCGCTCCTTAATTCACTCGTCAGAAGGAAGAACCTTGCGCTTACATCCAAAAAACCAGGTTTGTTAATAATGAAGAGTATTTTTTGTTCAAACATTGAAAGTTATATATATTTATAACAGCAGATTTGATAGTTTGATTAGAACTTAAGTTGGAGAGCTTTCAACTTTGCGGTTCAAGTGAGATACTGTTAGTTTAATTGTAAATGCATTTAGTTTTTATATTTGTAAACTGGTTTAGTCTGTACTAAGTTGCTTCTCAGAAAGACAAAACCACGGTAACAACTAAGAAGCATGGTTTATCAGCTTTTTATCTTCTAATTTGTTAGTCCTTAGTCTTACTTTATTAAAGGGTTTTGGACTCGTGTGTTTACTGTTGTATTGTTGTTAAGGCCAAGGTATAGGATTTTAGGAAAGGCCGGTTATTTTTGCACCTGTTGTGTTTATTAGAATAGTTGTTTTAGGAGAGAAAAATAAATAAATTAGTTCTCCAAAACTGGGGTTTGGGTCCCAACTTGGGTAAATATTAGTAATGGATGGATTGAAATAATTAAAGAAAAACGGGATGAGGATCAGCGAACTCGTCTGACCAAATTTAGTACTTCTGGTTTCTTTTGATCCAGTTTTTTTGTGCATTATTAAGTTCATTTCAATTCACATCTTTCTTGTAGGGAAAACACAATTGATCAATCATTTTAGGATAAATGATAGCTGGTACCTTGTGGATTTACCTGGCTACGGGTATGTGCCACTCTTTATATCTTTATTTTTTTATATAATTTCAAGGAAGTTTAGTGCCTTGTCCTACCAAATGTGTATATTCTTCTCTCTCTCTCTCTCTCTCTCTCTCTCTCTCACTCTTTTGAAAAACTTGGCAGCGGCTGCCAAGGTCTCTCTCTCTCTCTCTCTCTTTTTTTTTTTTGAAAAACCTGGCAGTGGCTGCCAAGGTGCGAACTTTATTGAAATATTTAAAAAGTTTGATTACATCATATGTGTATGATAACACAAATTAAACAACAGAAAAGACCAAATGCCAAGGCAAAAAATTACAACATAAGTTACAGCCCCTGATTTTCTTTCCCATCCTCGCATCTCTAATCATGCTCCTTAATCAAATGGTGATCACTTCTGCTCCTGCCTGGGCCACAACATGTCATCCATAGGCGCGTCTTGTCCACAACTCGATTAACCACAATAGCCGATGGTGTCCAGGTGCCAGAGAAAACCCTATTGTTTCTCTCTTTCCATATCATCCAACACGTACACATAAACAGTGAGTCCCATATCTTGCGCAACCTTTCACCCTCCATCTCCGCCTGCTGCCTTGATTTGACTAAAATTTCTTGGTACCATAACTCTAAAACCAAAATGCTGTCCAACTCCAAACCAGATTTGCACTGCATAGGGGCAGAGAAACAACAAATGCAGCCAACTCCGATGGGCAATTGCAACACATCAAACACGTGTTCTGATTCTGAAACCCTATATGCCTCCCGACCATAACTTCCCCAGTAAGGATTTTCTCCTTTATCATGAGATAAGAGAAGATACGTACTGTTGGTGGAATTGGAAGTGTCCATATATACGCGTGATCAAAGTTGACTCTTCCGCCTGTAACAAGGACCTTGTACGCAGTATACCTTCGTCCAGTTGTCCATCTCCACAAAAGCGTGTCAGTTTCGGTAGTCAGGTTTATGCTAAGAGTGACTCCTGGCAACAGGTTAGCAATTGGCGCAGCATCCTTCAAAGAGATTTTTGGTTGAGATGGCCGTTGACCCGACCCAAGTCTGTTGATTAGAGGATTGTCGTGCCATGCATCAAGCCAGACACTCTCTCTCTCTCACACACACACACACACACTCTCTGTTTTTTTTTGTTTTTTTTTTTTTGACTTGCTTTGTAGGAGTGTCTGATATTTTTCAATTTAATGGGTAGGCATGATTGTTTGAGGCTTTTCAGAGCATGATTAACTTCGGAAATCCCAACTTTTTCCGTACTTGCAAATAACACACTATTTCTCATATCTGCAATGTGCATACAAGTAAAAAAAGTTACATTTTTGTGAATGGGTTTAAGCTGTCAAACAGGCAAATATAGTCTCAACGGTTGGTTGTTAGTCTTGGTCTCAGTAAGCATAAGGCATATCCTAGATCTTAAAAAGTTGTAGATTCTAGGGTTTAATATTACATTATTTTGGGCTATAGCAAATTTTTCACCAAAACGTGCTGTTGTAGCAAACTATGCATTGAACACCTTGTTTGCACTGAACATAATATACTCAACATAGGATTAAAGAACTAATACAAAGCACCGTTTTAATCCTGCCTAAATAAAGCTGATCATGACAGGTATGCATCTGCACCGAAAGACTCAAGGTTAATTTGGGAAGAATTTACAAAAGATTACTTCCTTAAAAGAGAGACATTAGTGTCTGTTTTCCTACTTATAGATGCAAGCATCCCTGCAAAGCAAATTGATCTAGAATACGCAAGCTGGCTTGGTCGGAACCGGGTATGTACCCTTGGCACTGTTGGTTTTATAAACATGAGTTGAGCCTTGAAGAGCCCTTAAGTGTCATAAAATAAATTAATTCAGACAAGGGACCCAATATTTCAGGATCAACTGTGCTGTCTGTGCAACCAAAATTTTGGTATCGATATCCAGCATGTATTTTCTTGCGAAAGCATACTAGTAAGAAGGAACAAGAAAAAAGAAATATAAAGAAATCTCGTGGATTTAATAATTTTGTATGGTTATGCACTTATTTTGATTTGAGGGAGAACACCACTAGAGAATATACCTAGAGCTGAGCTCTTGACAGATAACAAATTAGTATCCGCAACCCTGATTCCCTTACTAAGAGAAAAAAAATTCAAAAACATAAATGGCATGATGAATTTATTCTGAATTGGGCAATTGGCTTATCATAAGAAAAGTTTAGAAAGATTGCTTGAAAAAGAAATCTCTCTTCACCATGTCACGTGCTATATTGCTAATACAGGTTCCGATGACACTCATATTCACCAAGTGTGACAAGAGAAAGAAGAAAAAGAATGGCGGCAGGAGACCAGAAGAAAACATCGAGATTTTCCTAAGCTTGATTGGCAAGTTTTTCGAGACGACACCACCATGGATCATGACCAGTAGTCTCACAAACATGGGCCGTGATGAGATTCTTCTTCACATGTCCCAGCTCAGAAATTACTGGCTAAAGCATTAGTTAGTAGAGAAAAATTGTACCATTGTATAGAAAACGACACCGGATGGATACAGTTTCAAGTGATGATAGTAGGGTTAGATTTCTGGCAAGTTAAAGACTGATCAAATTTTTGACCTGAGAATTTAATAATACAACTTGTTAGATATCCAATGATCAGACAATTTGTTCATATATATGGAGATTTAGATTTTTGCTAGATAACCTAGAGATCTCTGCTTCGTTAACACGGGCTGTAATGAGATTCTCATTCAATTGTGCTGTTGTGCAATCTTAGAAATTACCAGCATAAAAACTAGCAGTTTTACCGCTGTGACACAGTTATGTTAGTTTAGTCTTAGCTTTTTACTATCAGTAATATATCTGGAATGGATGTGCCGTTTTAGAGGGTTACAATTTAG
This sequence comes from Carex myosuroides, assembly GCA_028015225.1. Classification (NCBI taxonomy): domain Eukaryota; kingdom Viridiplantae; phylum Streptophyta; class Magnoliopsida; order Poales; family Cyperaceae; genus Carex; species Carex myosuroides. The sequence continues at coordinate 8,378,958 of CM051489.1, read as the reverse complement.
CAGAGGAAGTTAGGTTTGTTTGGCAGTATGAGCAGAGGCGAATCTACATACAATGAATGGGGGTCAATTGACTCCTATTCATTTTGAATTTTTTTTATTTATACCTTATTTTAATATAGTTTAAAGTAAAATATTATGGATAGTGTGAAATTGACCCCCATTCGTAGTAGGAAAATTTTATATGCTTGACTCCCATTCACATTTGACTCCCATAGTCTGAAAGTCTGACTCCGCCCCTGAGTATGAGAAAGACAGTTCAAATGGGGGGATTTCATGGCTTAGAATTTAAGAATCGGATGCTACGTTAGCAATACCCAATTCCTAATGATATAGAAAAGCTATGATATTGACAAAGCTGTATTTTCTTTGTGCAGCGCACCGGTCATATACTTTTCATTTCAAGTAACGCATAACTCTGTCAATATATTTAACCATTGCGGGGAAAGAAGAATATTGCATGGGTCATGGATCAAGAATTATTGCATGAGGCCCATTTAAAAAGGGTTGATCCATGATAAATCCTTTTTAAATGGGCCTCCGATCCAAAGCAGACCTTTCATATTCTCTAGATAGGAATAGACAAATCCATGGCTTTTTATGAGAATATATATATATATAGGGATCGACTAACAGTCCCCCCTATTCAGTCCCCTAAACGTCCCCCTAACGGTCAAAGTACAACTGTCAGTCCCCTATTCAACTAACAGTAATTCACGCCAAAAATGGAAAGTATAAATACCTAAGATATCAAGTATTCATACATAAGATATCAAGTATTCATACATAATTCATCAAGTATTCATACCTAAGATATGAAGTATTAATTCACATACAAACTGGGGACCATTACTTTTCGGGGGCAGTAACTGTCAGACTGCATTGGGGACCACAACCAAAAAGTCACGTGGATCACACCACCAGTCCCTCATTCATTGATTAAATTAATTCACATACAAAATGGAAAGTATGAATACCTAAGATATCAAGTATTCATACCTAAGACCTCAAGTATTCATACCTAAGATATCAAGTATTTAAACAAAAACTGGACACAATACCTACCCATCTTTTACACGTTTTTCAAGGTGGTTTTTTTTTTCTCCGTTCAATCTAACCCATTTTTGGGACGATCTATGAGGAATTTTGCAAATCTAAAACCACGAACGTGTTCTACACAATTTTCTCTTTCAAATGAGATCCATGATGATATACTTTTACACGTTTTTCAAGGTATCAAATATTCAAATATGAAAAGTATTCATACAAAATGGAAAGTATTCATACCTAAGATATCAAATATTTATATATAATTCATCAAGTATTCATACTTAAGATATCAAGTATTTAAAGAAAAAACTGGGACTCAAATATGGAAAGTATTCATACAAAATGGAAAGTATTCATATCTAATTTATCAAATATTCATATATAATTCATCAAGTATTCATACTTATGATATCAAGTATTTAAAGGAAAAAACTGGACTCATGTTTTACACGTTTTACACGTTTTTCAAGGTGGTTTAATGATTGACAAAGTTAGTTATAATTGGGGGAGACGTTTAGGGGACTGGAGTTGGGGGGACAACATCTTTACTCGTATATATATATTTCTTACAGAGTAATATTTTCACGTAGATTGATTTTCTCTTTTACAAAAGTTGTTGCATACCAGAATACGGGCATACGGCACAATATATATATATATATATAGAGAGAGATGGGCTATTGTACTTCGCGAAGTAAAACCCCGTTTACTTCACGCTCATATTTTCATTTTGAAAATTCAAACAACCGATCTGAACCGTTCAACATGTTCTAAATATTGAAATGTGCTTGGAGACTAAATTTTACATTTTTTGGAATTTTTTTACTATTTATTAAACCACTTTGAAAGTTTCTGATCCAACGGTGAACAGTAAAAAACAGTAAAATTTTCTGGACCACCCGATCAGAAACTTTCAAAGTGGCTTAATAAATAGTAAAAAAATTCCAAAAAATGTAAAATTTAGTCTCCAAGCACATTTCAATATTTAGAACATGTTGAACGGTTCGGATCGATTGTTTGAATTTTGAAAATGACAAAATATGACCCGAAGTAAATAGGAGTTTTACTTCGCGAAGTACAATAGCCCATCTCTCTCTCTATATATATATGAATTGTTATCTTCACGATGCTGTTAGTTTATTTTATCTATATTTTATTATTATTTCATAGTTTCGCCCACTGAAAAACAAGTATTATATATACTGCTCGTGTTGGCCAATTGATGGTGTACCACAATGACTTGCTTGAGCTAATGTATTTGTTTAATGAGGAAGGTCTAAATACTTTTATTTTTAATAAGTTATATATATAAATTTTTTTATTTAGACAAATATATCCCTTCATATCAATTGGAGTTGTCTCTTAAAATTAACAAGGCGATTGAATTGAATAGGAAAGAAAAGAAACGAGACGCTTCATCTTCTTCATCTGATTGCATGCTTCATTTTGTCTCAGTACTGATGTTGAAAAACGAAGATATATCCTTGATCAATTTAAGTAACAACTCAGTGGCATTTTTATACTGGCATGAATTGTTTCTATTTGACATTAAGGATGGATGACCATGTACCAGTGGAGGGTCCATGAGAAGAGACCATGATTACATATACAACCTAGCTAACCTCATTTTAATATGCTTTAACTTGGATTATAAGTTATCAAACACAAAATGCCAAATCACATTATAAAGATTTTGCAGAGACTTAATTTATGTTTCGTAAATAGCTAGAACAGATCAGTTCTTTAATCAATTTTGTCGATTGTGTGTCGAATTCTGTTCTTGGTGCTGATATCATATGTACTAACAACATGCTATTCTCTGTTTCATCAGCCAAGGAGTTTACGCAAAGATGAAGCAAGCGTCTTTTTTGTTCTCTCTTATTCAATTAAATTTTATTGTAATTTAAAGGGACAACTTTCACTTGAAATAAACTGGATTATTTTTTTTTCAGTGAAGATATCGTCCCTATTCATATGTAATTTAGCGTAATTTATCATAGTTTAGCGTAATTTAACATAATTTAGCATAATTTAATGTAATTTAGTGTTATTCAGCGTAATTTAACATAATTTCAAGTAATTTTAGCATATTTTAGTATAAATATGCTAATTATATATCAATAGAAGTAATCTAACAAAAAACCCAGCTAACGTGAGTATATTTATTAATAAAAATGTCGGAAACTAGGGTTTTCGAAATTAGGATTTAGGGTTTAGGGTTTCTTTTAAATATCACTAATTTTTATAAATATGTTATGTGAAAATTATAAATCATTTAATGTACGGTAATATTTAGGGTTTAGGGTTTAGGTTTTTAGAAATTGTCAAAAATAAGAGTTTAGGGTTTTGAGTTTAGCGTAATTTAAAGTAATTTAGTGTAATTCAACGTAATTTAACACCATTTAATGTACGGTAATATTTAGGGTTTAGGGTTTAGGTTTTTAGAAATTGTCAAAAATAAGAGTTTAGGGTTTTGAGTTTAGCGTAATTTAAAGTAATTTAGTGTAATTCAACGTAATTTAACACCATTTCAAGTAATTTAGCGTATTTTAGTATAAATATGCTTAAAATAAGTAATCTAACAAATATTTCAAAAAAAATTCAAATTTTTAGCATTAGAATTCAGCATCTTGATATTCATATTATCTCTAAAAAAAACTATCAAACCGCCCCGCAGGGGGGGTCTGGTATAAACAGTGGACCGTCCCCCAGTGGGGGGTCAGGGTATTTTTAGAAAAAATTGGGATTGAGAGTAGATTTGATATTTTGGTTTTTGTTAGGGATATTAATAAAATAAAAAAGCAGAAACAGGTAATGTCCTCATATATATTACATCAAAAATCACAATGGACTTTTTTATTTAAGAGGTGCAGAATGTAATGCTCTGCATTCTTCTATTGCTATTTTAAAAGTTTATAAAAGCGGTTGACAGAGGCTAAAGTATATGATGAGTTCGTCTAGAGGATGTAAAATCCAGTTTCCAGATATATATATATATATATATATATATATATATATATATATATATATATATCATGGACCCAATGGTATTATTAAATTGAAAAGGTTCATTATCTTGCATTTAATACGCTTAATTGTTGTTGTCAAACTAATTTAATCAATGATATTATTGTTAACAATATTAGAAAACAGGATGGACTATTACGCAATTCATTCTGAATGCAAGGTTAATTAATTATATTGCATTTAATTTGTTTGTTTTTGTACTTAAAAATATTATTAGATATTGTTGTCAAACTAATTTAATCATTGGACAAAAAGTTTCAAAATGATGAGTGCTTTTGTGTCTTGTTAAAGCAAAGGCAGAGAAATTTGTATACTAGTTGCATTAATATATGACAAAACTAACTAATTAATTTATTAATTGAGAAGGACAGTTGTTAGCCGTGAAAGGTGGGTGATTGAGAATTGAGATGGCCACGTCCACGTGGCTAGGCTTGGTCACATTTTGTGCTTACCATTTCTTACCATAGGATTTGCTTCTTTAATCTCTGGATTATTGAAGCACACGTCTGGTAATTGCTTTTAAACCACTACCCCATTTCTCGATCGGACCAATAAATTTATCTCAAACAACACCCACTTGACTTGATTGTGATTGTGTGTATGATTACTGATTAGGTATATTCTGTTCAAAATTGTATCACAATTTTGGATTGCTTCAATGTTATCCTTCACATAATTATTTTTTAGTCTATGGACATCAAGTTTGACTGGCGTGGCGTGCTAGTACAAAGTTAATTTGTCAAAAATAAGATGTGAAATAATTATATTAAAATTAACTTATAAATCTTATTTTTTTACTGCTTAATTTTGTACTAAATAGATTCAAATTTTGTAAATTATGTATGTAACCACGCCATTCATGAAATATATTGATTTTAGTAATTTAAATTCATCTGTTATTACTGTACTATTGATAACACGTTTGCCAAATTCTACGAATATGTTTACATTTTTATCTGAATTAATAACATATATTCCAAATATACAGCCTGAACCCTAACTGTCAAGTGACCACACACTCACACACACACAAAAAGGTGACCAGAAGACAAAGTGCACTTGTCTGGTGCAATCTGACACCAAGTAGCAGTCCCACTGTTGTTATCTCATGTCTCGGCTCGCTCCAACCACTTAGTCACGGGACCTCCGAGCCGCAATCTGTCTGATTGATGCATGACTCGATCCGGTTCTAACACCATTTTTTATTTTTAGAAATTCCAATAAAATTAAATTATCAAAAATAAGATGAATTATTTTTCATTTTAGTCCTATAGATGGAATACAACCCGACATTTTTATTAATATCCAAAGTTTAATAGAAATTAATTAATATACTCAGATCCCTTAAGTATTTATAAAAATATCCATACCGGTCATTTTCTGACCGATACTCTATTTATTTAAATACCGGTCATTTTCTGGCCGGCACTCTATTTATCTAATTACCGGCCATTAAATGGCCAGTACTCTTAATATATATATATATATATATATATATATTTTTTTTTTTGCTGTTTTACACCCTATAAAATATCCATCGTTCTCTCTCTCCCCCTTACAACTCACTCAAGTTAACCCCTCCAGGTATATTTTTGCTTTATTTAATTTAAATTTATTATTTTATTTTATTTAAATTATTATTTTTTAATAATTAATTTAATTATTAAAAAAATATTAATTTGTTTTTTGCGACAAGAATCCTGGCTCGAAGTACCAATTTATGACCAGTCCGATACAAGATAAAGAATTAGAAGAAATTATGAGACATGTTGTTCAGTTTAGGGCCGTCACCTGGGCTTTTAGTCCATGCATTGCAGTATTTCAGTACTTGAGACCAGTGATCAGCATAGATGCATGCTTCTTGTCTGGGCGGTATGAGGGGAGGCTTTTGATAGCTTGCGGCTATGATGCCGAGAACCAATTGTTGCCTATTGCATTTGCAATTGTGTATAAGGAGGATACCGAGAATTAGGGTTTTTTTCTTGCGGTGGTTGAGGAATGAAGTGCTCAGATATGATAAATTCGTCTGTGTTATATCGGACCAGCACAAGGAGACCAAAGCTGCACTGACAGCAGAATACGGATGGTCTCTAGAGCTTTTTGTGCACAAGTTTTGTATGCAGCATGTTGCTGACAATCTGGTCCAGAACTGTGAAAAGGAAAAGTGGTACGGATGGAGGTTCAGAGAAGGAGCGAAGAAGAAGAAGCCAAGAAGGTTGAAAGAGATGTTCGAAGAGTTTGCTCAGGTATGTCTAATTTATAATATTTCGTTTAATTATTTTATAAGTCTATTCTGAAAATAAAATAACATTTCTTTGTTTTGTGCAACTAAATCCAAGGTGTAATGCATTTTTAAGGAATGTGGGCAAAGTACGTCCTAATGATGCAATGGAGCCGTCTAATTATGAGAAGATTTTTCAAACCTGTGATGGAGGATATCTGTTTGGTATCATGACAACAAACGGTTCCGAGTCGCTCAGCAATGTCTTATGAACGAGCAGTAGAATGCCTGTGGCTGCCATAATGGAGGATACGTTCTACAAGTGCAACAAATGGTTGTTCAGCGGCGACAGCGAGCAATGGAATTAAAAGACAAGAAGCAGATTCTTTCCGACTGGGTTTTGCAAAAGATCAGAAAATATTGGGAGAAAGTTACAAGAATGCATTTAGTGCGTTATACGCACGGCCAAGGTCAGTACCAAGTTTCATCCCCAAATGAGTACGTTTCTTGCAACCGCAGCGATATAGGCAATATGGAACTTACTCACAAAGAGTTCATGTATTGTGACACGCGGTCCCTACAACCAAATGGAATGTAATTGCAGAGGGATCCAATTAACTTATATTTTGTGCGCTCATGTTTTAGCTGTTTGTCGTGATCGAAACTGGTGCGAGGACCAATTTGTTGCAGACTGGTATACTGTGAACTATCTTGAAAGTACTTGGAGTGGGGTGTTTGTTCCCATTGGCAATATGCCAGAATGGCCTACTAATACTGAAGCAAAAATTCTTCCGAGCAAGGGTTGGATTGGGATTGGGAGGCAAAAACACATCCATCATGTAATGACGATGGATGAAATAGAAGGCAAGCGAAGGGGGCATCAGCCTCGCTGTTCCACTACCGATATGCAACGAAGAGGTATGTAACATTCATCAAAAATTATATTTCTTTCCAATTATACCAACTTACTAAGTAACAAATACAAATGGAGAGGCAAGAAACACAGCAAATGCGGTAGAAAATGAGCGAGTTATGGCAGAGGCAAGTGGGTCCGGAGGGTCACGGCTTAGCACAGCTACAAGCCGTTTAGATGCATTTGCTATGTTTGCAGAAGCAATGGGAGAGGCAGTTGTCATAGGATGAGAGGCGATTGGGGTGCAAGGAGAGCCATCTGGAAGCCAACTGAGGAGGTCAACTAATAGGCGTACAGCAAGGGCATCTGGAAGCCAAGCAGGCCATCTGGGAGCCAAGCAAAACCATCTGGTAAGCCATCTTCTGGAACTGGTTTATTTCGCGGATTTAGTTTTAGGCGTGGTAGTAATAGGTGATTTATATGCATGTTGTGAACTTATTTATTTAGATGCTACTTTCAGAACTTTTTATTTACAATTTGTGTGAACTTTATTTGCAAATTGTGTGGTCATTTTTATTTGCAATTTGTGTGTACTTTATTGTTTTGTAAGAGACTCTGAATTGGCTACGAATTTAATTGTGACTCTGAATTGGCTACGAGACTCTTTTTTATTTGCAATTTGTGATGCAAGTCTGACTTGGCTGCGATTTAATTGTGACTCTGAATTATTTGTCACGCCTTCATCTTTAAAGGAAACAACACGTGACTACTAAATAAAAAGTAATTATAATTTAATTAATAAAGCACAAACACATTAAGTTTAAACAAACTCTGAATTGATGAATTAAAGTCTACAAAATAGACACTAAAGAAACTCAAAAAATTTACAACCTAATTCATCCAACTACAATAATACTACTTCTTAGAACCCAGCTCAAATGCATTCAAATTTTAAACCCTACTAATACTACTTCTTAGAACGAGCCGATTTTGTCGGATCTGGATCAGTCACAGTAGACGAAGTGGTAGCCTTACCAGTATAAGTACACGGAACAAACTCATCGTCCGATGTTGGAGGCTCTGGATCAACCTTCTTTTTTCTCAAACCATAGCCGTAGGGGTTTTCCACAAAGTTATCGTCTGAAATTTCGTAAGTAAGAAATTATGGCTGTATGAATGATTGACATGTCTTTTTATCAGGGCATACTGGACACTTGTACTTTTTTCTCTCATTTTTACCTCGATCACTAATTGACATTCCTCTCGCTATACCAAGATAGGACGATTTATCTCGGTTGCTATTGTTCATCTTTTTTGCCCCTTCAAATATAGACCTTTTCGCCTAAAAAATCACCTTCTCTTTCTCTCTGTCCCTTCCTTCCTTTCTCTTTTGTGAGTTCAGTTAGTTGTGAGAGGGAGAGAGAGAAAGATGGATATTTTATAGGGTGTAAAACAGTAAAAAAAAATATTAAGGGTACCGGTCATTTAATGGCTGGTAATTAGATAAATAGAGTATCGATCAGAAAATGACTGGTATTTAAATAAGGCAAATTCTTCTATGGATGTAAGGACCTATTTGTAAAATGAGTATATTTTTATTTTCAAAGTTCAAACAGTTGATCCGACCGTTCAACATTATCTCCATATTAAAATGTACTTGGAGGTCAAATTTTACAATGTTTTGAATTTTTTTACTATTTATTAAGATGGGTACAAAATTCAATGGTCTGAATTTGACTAGTTTTGTAAAATACTTAATAAATAGTAAAAAAAATTCAAAAAAATGTAAAATTTGACCTCCAAGTACATTTTAATATGGAGATAATGTTGAACGGTCGGATCGACTGTTTGAACTTTGAAAATGAAAATATGCTCATTTTACAAATAGGTCCTTACATCCATAGAAGCATCCCTCTTTAAATAAATAGGGTACCGGTCAGAAAATGACCGATATAGGTATTTTTATATATGCCCAGGGATCTGGATATATTAATTAATTTCTATTAAAGTTTGGATATTAATAAAAATGTCGGGAATAGAACCAATGATTCGATCCGTTGGGTATATACATGAATCGACAAATAGTTCAGCCTCAATAGTTTTTATTAGTTGCAGAATGTTTTCGCCACAAAAAATCTAAATATTACATGATTCAAAATATAGATTCGATTCTAACAGAGACTTTGAATCTGTGAACCTCCTCTCCGACCTTTTCTTTATTTTACTTGGCCACTACTGGAGAGGAGAGATGCCAATACCAATATGACCGAATCAATAGAATTTCTCATTTTTCATAATGTGTGGTCATTGATGCGGTAAATTGTAAAAAAATATTGATTCAATTTTATTGATAAATTATGTATTAAGAAAAAAATATAATTCATCTTGTTTAGAGAAATTAATTTTAATTTATAAAAATAAAAAAAATTGCGGTTTTAGTCCTATGCAGTGGGACCAGCTAGTTTTCAGGAATAGACAGACAGACGGGCAATGGTTTGGTAGAATATAAAACAGAAATGCTTTGCGAGTACGCGTACCATATCAAAGGTTACCTCCAATTAATTTTGCTATATTGTGGTTAGGTACAAAAGAGATTATTTTGCGCAATGGGTAATCTTTTTCGTGCTTTTTTAAGAAGACTTGGTGAAGGTGAAATTAATATATCATTATCATCATTATATTTTTTTTTAATTTGAGTTGTTACCGTCGAGCAAATTCAATCATCACATCTTACATCAATAGGGAAGAGAATGCACTTTTTCCTTATTTAATGGAATGTAACAATGGGATGTACTCTTTTATTGAATGAAAGCCCACGGATATTTGAAGCCACAAAAAAAATGTGATATATAATTCGAAAGGTATAAAATTTGTCATTTTGACAGAGTCAGAATTTCGAACGATGAAGATCAAATATATATTGAAAAATTAATCATACAAAATTTTCATAAATTTACAGTATACATGACATTTCAATCTAAATTATATAGAACATCACATATAAATAAAAAAAAAATAGAGATCAATTGATCCCATTCTTTGTTCTTCAATCCACCCCGGATACACCAAGTAAAGATTGTCAAAAAATTAACAGTTCACTGATATATAAGTGAGTTAGACGTTTATTTATTCATTAGAGTAATTGCTAAAAACTGAATTTTTGTGCATCATTACGATATAATTAACAATTTTTCCTCCATAAATAATATCATCCTTGGTTATTTTTCAGAGAATTTAAGAAAAGTAAAAACCCTACCCTCAGGGCTAAACTTTCAATTACATAGAAAATAAAGTACCAATGTGACATTTTATCCGAACATAAAAGGTGTCTCCTGCTCTCCTGCTGGAGTACTCTCCTCCAATTACATTTTCTTACAAACACAAGCTAATCTATTATATATACAATAATACAAAAAGGAAAATAATAACAACAATCAGCAAGGAATTAGTCTCTTAGAGATAACAAAACCTCCTCTCCAACAAATCTCTCTCTTTCTCTCCCTTCCTTCATTCTACATGGAGAAACCAAGAAAAAGCTTCAAAGATCGCCTATCCAAATTCCTCCTCCGCTCAGCTTGCTCCAACACAACCACCTCCACCACACCATTCAAACGCCTCCAAAGAAACCCGCAACCTGACATTAAACCCGGCAAGCTTGAGCGACACCTATCCTTCCCTGCCCATTCCGATCGACCCGTCATACAAATGTCAATCGATTGCGCCGGCCGCCGCTCTGTCGATGCAGCTCTGCCAAGTGCAAAATGCAATAAGAAAAAAGAAAGGCGGTTAACCGAAACCGGGTTTTTATACGAGACGGGTGATTTTGAAGGTAGAAAATGCCCGCCCGCTTCGCCTTATTCTCCATCAAACTGTGTGCAAAAGCATCAGTATCTCTCTAAATCTGAAAGGAAAGACAAGGGAATCACAAAGAATTTGTTTTACAAAGGTTACACCATTAGCAGTTCGTCTTCGGTCGGGAGCGAAAATGACAATGAGCCGGAGTTCTTCAGTAGTGATAGAGAGAAACAAGAATTGATTTCATCAAGGAGCTTTTCATTCTCTTCAGAATCATCAGAGTTTTACCGGCATAAACGCAGTTTAACGAGGGAGAACAGATGTTATAAAAAAGGGATTGATGAGGAGGTGGCAGTGGAGGAGGAGGAGGAGGAGAGCGGGTTTGCGGTGATGATGCGATCGATCGATCCTTATAAGGATTTCAGGAATTCAATGGTGGAGATGATTTTGGAGAGAAGGATCAAGGGTGCAGATGACATGAGAAGGCTGTTAGAATCGTATCTCGAGTTGAATTCGCCGGAGCATCACCCGACGATCGTCTCGGCTTTCGCCAATGTTTGGGATGCTATTTTTCCAAAATCATGATATAATTTTTGTTTCTTGTTTTTAATTTTTTTTTTTCAATTTTTCTGTTATGTGTAATTATAGGCAGTTATATTGAAACTTGTTGCTGTGTTAATCTCTGTTTGTTCTCTGCTTATGTTTCTCAGTTGTTGTCAGTAGAAGAAATTAGAAATTGTTGGATAGACTAATTTTGTTTGTAAAGAAAATGAAATAAAATAAATTTACTTCCAGCGATAACTACTTAATTGCCTTGTTTATATTTACATTGTTTTTCCTCTCTACCTTTGCTTGTTTTATAAATATAATTAGTTCCTTTTGCAAATAAAACATGACAGTACAACATTACTAATACATTTGGAAGTATTACAAAAGAAAATTATATATAGCGCTAATGGAGAAGTAGGCCTAGTTGATTATTTACCAGTAAAACAGGGTCTAAATTGATTTCTTAAATGTTAATGCATAAAATAAAATAAAACGAACATGGATTCAACCAAATTGCTGTTAGTCAAACATTCAATTATTTATGTAACCCAAAATAGCCGCGTTGCAGCGGCCAGCCTGAACAAACAAAAAAATAATTCCAAGCCTTTCAACATTTCTTTCGGATATTCCTCGTTGAAAATATATATGTTATCAATTTTTCTTTCTGTGATTTCTATATTGGTCCACCTTATTCTTGAAATTATGTAAAGTTAATTAATATTTATTTTTATTGTTGCTTGAATTTCTTGCTCATGGAGTAATTAACTTATTATTATTTTGCAATATCTTTTAGGTTTATTTATTCATTTTCGTTGTGTTCATGTTCTTAACTTATTTATGATTTTTTTTTTATCATTTTCATTTCATTTTTATAATACATTAATATTAGGACTTGAGCAATTTTCCTTTTTGCTATTTGCTTTCCTCTATTTTAGGTTTCTATTTGCTATTTGCTTTCTGAAACACATGTGTTTCTCTTAATACCTGAACCATTTCACCCATCAATATAACAAATGAGGACTTTGATCCTCATTTTCTTCAAAAAAAAAAATTATTTATGACCAAGTTGCAGCCACATAATTTTTCTATGTATTTTTGTTCAAGGTTACATTTTTTAATGTAGGAAAGCAAAAGCGCAAAGGAACCTACGGGCGTGTAGACTTGTATGAGAATGAGATTGCCATAAACATAAAGAAATTTATAATTTTTTGTCCAACGTGCTTGTTGTCTTGTTGTGCTAACCATGTTATTTAATCCGGAGATTTATTTTTTAATTATATGGGAATCTTGGATTTGGTATTGCATTAAATTAGCTCCGTCCTTGAACTACTTACTTAATTTGCATCAAGGAACGGCACATAAATTACTCCAATTAAACATCTCCCATTGTGACCAATCAAGACATTTCTTTCATTTGCTTTCATTTTGTAAATTGTAGGACAAAGGTAGAAAAAAAAAATGATGTAAATCACACTAAAACTATATATATTTTTTTCTAATTTTAAACGCAATTTTCAATTTCATTAACTAGAGTACTAATTCATTTATTTTGTTTTTAAATTTATCCCTTACCTCAATACACGTCCAATTTATTCATAATCAAACCTATATTCATCTTCAATTTCACACTCAAAGAAATTGGAGCTGCCTTGTTAGGCACTTATAATTACATGTTTTAACTGTTAGTCCAATTAAATTTTAGCTCAAATATCTCAACTAAAATGTTTATTGCAATGTTATTATGATTGTGCAAGACAACCAACTAGATGGCCTGTTTGACTATATATTACATATAAAAAGAACAAAAAATGCTTGTAATTAAGCTTAATCAGACGGTTATAAAATCGATTTCTAAAAAAGTCAGATCATCTAAAATTATGAAACTAATTGAATGATATTCTTAAATTAATGATGTTGTATACTATTAGTAAAATTAGTTTTCTATATTAGTTTTGCAAAAAGATATATACGAGAACCAATAAGCAATTGAGCATCACATTTGAGATTAACGGAAATTGCAATACCCATTTAAAATGTATGGAGAGAAGTTTATAATAATTATGTAATATATAGAGATAATAAATAGTAAGTGCAATATGATATTTCATGAATCAATTGTAAATATTTAGACATTTACATGGAGGAGTCTTAATTTTGTTATGCAACTCGGCGTATAAATTGGGAGATGAGAAGCATTTTCTCACGGACCTAATGAGATCTTTCTTACCAAATTACCATCCAACCAATCCATGCATTAAATTTTGTTTCTGCATCGTTTTTACCTTTTTTAAACAAGCACAAGCCGACAAGCACAAACTCGCCATAGTTCTTTGTCAGTGCATAAAAAGCAAACCACAGATTCTGCCCTCGTAAACGCGTATTAATTAATTAATTAATTAATGTACCTGTGTGAAGAAATTAATATCGCGAGTCATAATTAACGCCGCATGCAATTTAATTAATTATATCTGATATTTGTATTGACGGCTCAGGCTCACTATTAATGTTTTATATATCGTAGTGCTGAGATCATTGAGGATGCACTCATCTTAAATGGAGTCCATATTCTTTAATATTCGTGCATATTCTGATCGGTCAGTCCTGATATGAATACAAATATTGTTTTAGCTTAGGTGATATGAATTCATCTTAAATGGCAGAGACTCACTCACTACACAGAATATAACAGACAATATTCTACATGAGATGACAGCGTGCAAACCCAGAAATCATTAATGGGGCCAGGGCCAGGGCCAGGGCCAGGGCCCAGTGTATGTGTTTGTTAATTGTTATCTCTGTGCGGCGCAAATGATACCTCATTAATTAGGACATGCATGTCAGTCTGACTATTAATCATGGGTTAAGTGCTTCAATCCATTGCTTTTGGGTTTGGAAGGTGTTGCTTTGTTTATAAATTATAATTTAGGAGCATAAATCAGGATACCAAAATGGATTACAAAAATCTTGTGCGTTGGTTGATGGAATAGGAATACCCAGAGACATATATGGATAGCTGATTATATATGCATGCACATGGAGGAGGTTTGGTGAAGGAATAAATTCTTTTTTTGGACCTGGAGCTGGAGCTGGAGCTGGTACAGTGAAGTGTCCTCTTATGTTATGTTAGAACAGTTACAAAATTGTAAATTTGTAACCCTTATTTTCTCGATATTTTTTTTGTTGAATATTCATATATGCATGCATGAACGGCATTTTACTACATGACAAGAAGATATGTAATTCACCGAGTTCAACAAAAGGAGAATCATCTCAATATGTAAAAATTACTAGGGACACAAATATAGCCAAAAAAATATATCATTAATTAATATGCTCTTTTTCTATTTAGTTTGATGCCAGATGAAATAGAAAAAAATAATAATAATTTAATAATATTAGTAAAACAGGATGCGAAGGGGATGTCAAGTGTCAACAGGGAATTAGCATTGCTGCATTGGAATTGCCAATGTGGACTTGGACTCAATTACTCTAAATGCTGGTGGTGTGTACTCAAATCAAATGTCCTTTATATATTTCAATATTTCTCACCACATTGATTACATTTCTGTTTCCCAAAATTTATGATATTTCCAATGCATTGAATTTTATATGTCATTCCATCAGAAAAAATAAACTTTGAAACTTTTTTTTTTAATATATAAAATTTTTAGTCAAAATTTGTACCTAGTATATGCACCCTTGTAAATTGAGGAATATACCATAAGCCGTTAATTAAATCAGGAAACGTAGTCCTGCTGCTATCTCCAAAAATACCAAGACAGAATCTTTTTGATAAAATTGGGTGATAACCTACCGATTTGTCCAAGAAAGCAAAGTGTAACTGTTTAATTTTGGTACCAACATAGAATCTGATGCTTTTCTGTTTCTTGAATATTAACAAAAGATCTCCTAAAAAAATACTAAGAAAAGAAATGTATGACGGGCAGTCGGCCACCTCTAAAGCATAATAGTATATATAGTCTTCAAATATTTGTAGTTGAGAGATGAGAACTTTAGGAAGCCTGGAGGCCCAAGTAATAAAAGCTCACTAAAATAGTCCAGCCCAAATTAATTACTATTTCTTCAAAGATTGGGCCTAACCCAGAACTTAGCCCCAATATGGGCTTTATAGTCAGCATTGAATTGGATATGCGACTGGTGCCGTGGATAGAAATTATGCGTCTGAGGCGCTTGAAATGTAGAAATGTAGAATTCAATAGTGAAAGCTTTGATATCCTTCTTCTGCCCCTCCTGCCTTGATTTATAATAATTTTGGAGATTTTGGGAGCAAGAAAACAGAATTAGGAAGTCAATCGGCGTCTAAATCTTTCAATTTGTCAAGTTTCTGGAGGCTAGTGCGGCCAGACTGGGTCGTACGAAATCTGTGAAGTTGTTGAGCTGCTGCGAACTTAGAGAATTTTCAGCCCGTGCGGCTGCACAAACCCAGACTTGGGCCGCACGGAATCTCTGTGTTTTTGGAGAGGTTTTCGCACTTAGCAGCATTTCAACCCGTGCGGCCGCACAAATCAGACTTGGGCCGCACGGAGGCTCTGGAGTATTTCGTTGAATTGGAGTAGAACTTGCAAAAATCCGAATTTAATTCTTTTTGAAGGATTTCCCAGACATACGGCTGCACTAAATTCTCTTCGGCTGCACAAATCATTTTTCTTCATTTTTCTTCTAAGTCCGAAATTTGCTGTATTTTGTTCCTCTGCCGTGCGGCCGCACAGAATGGGCTCTAGCCGCATGGATTCTCTGTTTTTGCTCCAATTCTGCATTTAAGATCAAATTTCGGCAGTAACTTGGAACTTGACAATTTTAATATAATAAATAGATGAAAATACACAATAAAAGGAGGAATTTGGTCTAATTATTGTGGTAAAACATTCTCAAAAGTGTATATGATTTAACGCTATCAAAATCCCCCAAACTTAACATTTGCTTGTCCTCAAGCAAAAAGTTAAAAATTTACCAAACCCTATTTAATTCCTAAATGAAAAATTTGCATGATCTTGTTCAACCCTAAAAATCTCGTGACATTTTTGAGAAATATTCTAAGTTTTGATCAATCTTGATTCTCCTCACAAATGCACTAATCAAATTTCATACTTTAAAACATTTTGAGTTTCCAAAAACTAATCAATTGAATTTAATAAAGTTCTTATTTTCCAAAAACTAAGCATATTTGAATTTTAGTGGGTTTTTTTCTTTCTTTTTGACCCCTCAAACTTGGAACAAGCTTGAGCTAGAAACTCACCGGCTACTTTGTGTTGGTGAGGTGCACAATTTTATTGAAAAATAAAAAGTTGGAGGACTCATGAGCCTATTGACTTCCATTCTTGCGTAGGAACCCGTACTCTTTTTACGTGCTCCTTTATTCATTTTTTTTATTTTTTTTATTTTGGCAACTACCATGATTACACAAATTTAGAGGTATTAAATCATACCTAAAAATACCGTGATATTTCCTTTTATTTTCACTTTTTGCAATTTTTCCAAAAACATACCCTAATTTCCAAAAGTAGAAATTCAAATTTTTGTGTCAAAATTCTCAAAATGATTTTATCCTATGAAATCCTTTTGTTCAAATATGAGGTTATTTCCAAATTTTCAAAGCTACCAAAAATATTTCCAAATTTATTCTACAAGATCCAATTTCAAACAATCACACAAATTTATCATAAAATGCGAGAAAAAAGTGTAAACATGCACAAAAAATTATGGAAAATTCAAAACAGATACGGATATGGTTTTATCACTATCCGACCTGTATCTGATCTGTTTTCACCCCTAAGAATAATAGTATGTTCCAATTATGTATTTGTATCCATATAATATTTGATAAGTATTTGTATCCGTTTAATATCTAATATGTACTTGTATCCATCTAATATTTGATCCGTATGTGTATCTGAAAAATAAAAACATATACGGATATGGTTTTATCACTATCCGACCTATATCTGATATGTTTTCACCCCTAAGAATAATAGTATGTTCTAATTATGCACTAATTCAGATCCAGTGCAATAACGAATCCATATCCTCTGAGGTGTGATCAAAATCTGGGGTACTGATATCCGCACAACATAATTTGTTAATAACACACTATCATTAAATTTTTTAATTTAATTGACGAATTTACCCTTTATTTGCCGCCTCTCAAACATTTAATCATCTTTCCTTAATTGTTTTTTCAATATTAATTTCCTTAAGAGACAATCCCATAAAGGAAATAAATATCAGTTAATTTTTTTTAATGGAGACATAAATATTCTCTTAGCTATCAAAATCCATATGAGAAATAATTAGTAAATCTTTTATACTTTTTCGTTATTTTATTAGAAATTTAAAATATATCAATCTTCTTTATCATATCATGACAAACACGTTTTTTATTTACAAGTTTATTATATATGGCAATTACAAACATCAAGATAATGCACTAAGCATATATTAAAAGTTTTTTAAGAACAAGACAATTCGATTAAGCTAAAAGAAACAAATTAAGCCATATATACAAAAGTTTTTTCATAATCAAATAACAAAATATTTTGTTTAAAATTTCCTCATTTAATTTCAAGGAAATTAAAGAAAAAAGAAAATTAATCTTTAATTTTTACTCTAGTTGGTGATTTGTGTTTATAATTACTAATTTTACAGGAGAACATGCTGAAAGAAAATTCAAATAAGTTTGAACTTTTCCCTTATATGCTAATAAACAATTGCGGACAAATTTTTGAATTATCTTACTATAGTGAGTTGTTTCTTTTTTCAAAATATTCTAAAAAAAACTTGCTAATTAAAGAAGCAAAATAAATTGAAATAAGGAAAATAGATGAGGGTAAAGTTGTCTATTAGTTGGATCTTTTGAATTGTGTTGTGCTGATAACAATAATTTTAGTGTCAATATCAGCACCCAAAATCTGGGCTAATTTAGCCCGAGGTAGAGTGCATGGGATCTTGTAATATTCATGCGGATTCTTATCAGATGGTCGGAATCTACATAGAACTATTATGTTACCTTAGGTGATATGAATTCATGCAATACCTGACTAGGTAGAATGAGATATGAGTTGTCGGTTATAATATAGCACGAATCTCAAAACAGATCCCCCATATTCTAAATAGGGAATGAATTGATATCAAATGGATAATATGAAACCCTGATTAAATAACATAACAAAACATAAACATTGTATTAGTTCAACTAAAAAAAGAGGAGCATTATTCTTTTAGACGGGTGTATATGAATGCTCCAATAATTGTACACGGTTTTACTATATGACTCGTGCGTGACAAAATAAATACAAATTCCACATCCTCGATCTGTGTCTTCCTGTTATAAGTTATTTCTCTCATTTCTAAAGCAGTTGTAGGGTGTACATGTATTTATCTGAGACATCTCTCGTAAACAAACGAGGCTAGGGCAAGGGATAAGGAAGTAGAGACGATATCTTCACCGAGAAGGCAGAAAATGACGAAGAAACTTCAAATAGGCGTATCTTGGAGCTCGAGTGTCCAATTTCAGCATATGACCATTTTTCGAAAAGCTTGCGAGAAGAAGAGGCTCAAAACTTGAGTTGAAGT
This sequence comes from Carex myosuroides, assembly GCA_028015225.1. Lineage (NCBI taxonomy): Eukaryota > Viridiplantae > Streptophyta > Magnoliopsida > Poales > Cyperaceae > Carex > Carex myosuroides. The sequence continues at coordinate 8,359,876 of CM051489.1, read as the reverse complement.
TTCTGATTAATATTTTTTTGGTCTAATTTTCGATTTTCTTGTCCTTTACCATACTCTTTCTTATACATTGTTCGTGTAAACGTATGAAGTCAAATATATAGAGTTTTTTTGTTATATTTTTATTATTTAGTTCAAATGTTTTCATTTTGAAATTTAGTTTGGCGTTTTTTATATCCATATGTTGGGTATGCTATAAAAGAATAGATCATTTTGAGAATTTAGTTAAGTGTTTTATAAAAAAAATTAATTTAGTGTTTCAATTTGAGAATTTTCCAAAAAAAAAAAAAAATTGGACCGTCAGAATTCCTGACGGTCCATTTCTTTTCAGAACCGTCAAGAATCCTGGCAGTTTGGACATTTTTAAAATTTTCAAAAAACACTAGACATTTTTTGTATCAAACTCTGGCGATCCAATTCTTTTCTTAACTGCCAGGATTCCGGCGGTTTGGACATTTTTAAAATTTTCAAAAAATTCTGGACATTTTTGTATTTTGTATTTAATGTTGGATATTAGTAAAAATTAGTCCGATCTACGAGGGGATAATCATTATGGACTGACTTGTCATTTCTAAAATTTAATGGGCCGTGTACAGAAAGTGGCCTTCTAAACTAAAGTGGCTTCACTGCTTCGGACAGTTGGAGTCGACGCCTACACTAAAATGGCTCTCTTTCTGCCTACGGGGGGCTGTTTACCCAAAAAAAACAAAAATGGCTTTCTTTCAAGAAGCGACCGCCGACCACCCATTGGTTTTTATGCACATCTCCCGATTCTATGATAGACATTTTATTATATGCTGCTGCGATCGCGTCGGCTTGCAATTAATTGTTTAATCTCATAATTTGGACCTTGTACATGACACCTGGCTCATAAACATTCCCTGAACCTCTAAAGTAACTCAAATTTTGAATTCAGATCCGCACCGTCTGATCAGAATTCGGGTCAATCCGGTCCGAGGTAGAATGCACTGGTTATTCTAATATTCGTGCAAAAGAAGATCGGACGGTTTAGATCTAAAATGAAAATTTGAGTTGCTTTAGGTTATATGATTCTTACATTTGGGACCCACATATCAGTGAGATATTTCGGTAAAAACGCGTAGGCTCTCTCTTTTCCCGGTTTCGTCTCAATCCTGTCCGCCCCAAATCCCAAACTCTGGATGGAGCTACTCTGCATCGATCAACTGTAAACCCTAGCTAAATCTAGCTCTAATTCGACTAAAATTGGAAGAGATCAAGAGATCCTCTCTATATAATGGCAGATAACATAGCCTCTCCTGCCATGGCGTCTCCTCAGAAACCAATGCAAACGCCAGCGCAGCCCAACCCCGACCAAATCCCGACTCCAATTTCGAACCCCAACTCGAATCATAACATAGCCTCTCCTGCCATGGCATCACCTTCCATCAGTGATCTCTCTCAGCAAGGCCAGGTCGACGCGCCACACAGCTCCGTAACCCTAGATTACGGTCAGAAGCAACCTAATCTCATGGCGCCAAATTCAGGATTTCAGATGGGCCAACAGCTGCAAAGATCTAATTCAGTACAAAGATTGAGCCAGATGCAACAATTGCAGCAGAATCAGCAGTTTGGTGGGACCGGGATGTCAGCTGCTGCCCTCAGGATGTACAGTGGTTCCGGGCAGATGAGTTTTGGTGGTGGGGCCCAACAGCAGCAGCTGATGAGTCGGGCAGGTATGATGGGTCAGGTGGGGCAGTTACCCATGCTACCGGGGCAGACTTCTGCGCATTTCGGGATACAATCTCAGATGATGAGCCAGGTAAGAAATATCAAAAATCCATCTTTATGCTTTGTTTTGGGTATTGGAGCTGATCCCCAATTGGAATAGGGTTATTGAACTTGTATAGTTGGTTAGCTGTTCCAGGATCTCTTTGACTTGAAATTTGCAGTTTCAGGTTCATGTGAAATAGCAACCGAGTGAAAAAAATTATTTTTGTTCTTAGAGCTAGGAATTTGGAGTTTATAATATTCACTGCTATTTCTACACTCGATTTTGTTATTTATGGTATTTCTAAGGATGCACCACCCATAATATTGCAGAGTAAAATTTTACTATACTGAGCCATTTCTCCATCTGGAAAGTGAAGAATCACATCTTCAAAATTAAAATATACTGTATTAGGACTAATTTGTATTTTACCCATTTTCCACATCAAATTTTAGGAAACCTGAGAATGAGAAATTGTAAATGCATTCACACCTCAGTTGGTTCACTTCATGCAGAGCATGCAGTTCTGATGTCTAACTGCAAAATGCCTTTTTGTCCTGTTCTGACATAAGAGAATTGTACTTGTATCATGCACTTTTAATTCTTTGCTTAAATTTCACAATTTTTTTTTTTGTTGAGGAGCTTTCAAACATGCAAAAGTCATGATTTTTGCAATCATATCCCCTCGTGTTTCCATTGACTATCCTTTTGTTTTTGCTCGTATTAAATATCATGTGAAGTTGAAAAATCATGATCTGTTGTCATTTATTATGTATTTACTCGTCCTATTTAATATCAGATGAAGTTGAAGAATCTCATGATTTGTTGTCCTTTATTACAGCAAAGACAAAAGGCCATGGTCCAAGGCACGCAATTCAACCCAGCAAGCGTCGGTCAACCATTGGCTGGCATGCAAACAATGGGCATGATGGGTCAAATGGGCACTCTTGGCATTAATCAAATTAGAGCTAACGGGCCTCTCTCTTACACCCAAAACCAAAGGTTCGCACAAATGCGGCCGCAACAGCAAATCTCAAATCAGACTGTACTTACTTCTCCTCAGGTATTCACCCAGTACATGTTAATAGTACTTTTTGATATTTAGTATATGAATCCGGACCAAAATTTTATTGATAATTTAAAAATACAAAATACCAAGCTATGAATGTGAATCCAAAAATCACAAAACTGGGAAGGATAGAAACAAAATTAACGTTTATTGGACGCCGAAGATAGACCACGTCAGCTGGACATGAACAGAACTAATGTCACTTCTTTTTTAGTGCTACATTGCCCGCCAGTGACACGTCTCTGTTTTTTTTTTTTTTAATTGTCTGTTTAAACAGCGGTTGTCTTATTCTAAGAAAATTAAGAAAAACAGCGGTTATCTGGTGTAAATATCCTCTGGAATATTAATTAGTTAAGAGTGCGAGAGGAATATTAATTACAATTAAAATAGAGAGTGCTTGATCTAGTAAAGAGTGAAAGGAATATTTATTGACATTAGGAGGGTGTTGTAAAAACATAAGAAAACAAAAACAGAGAAGAGGCTGATGGACACCCACGTCTGTAGGGCCATGAAGCATCAACGAGCCTCCCGCAACAGTAGATCTTGCATTCTTACAATATCATATATCTATGGTGCACTTAAGAAAAAAATATTTTCCTTTCTGTTTTTTGCAAACAAAATAAATAACAAGGAAACATTGAGAATGGTTAAGCAGGAAATCATAATGCAAGTGACTCATTACACCGTCACCCCACACGCTATGCTTTGGAGTTTCTTTTCCCAACACAGACTAAACACCCCGAACTGACATATGTGCCAAATGAGGAGCTCAAGATTGTGCAGGATTGGCATTTTAGGGGGGGGGGGGGGGGGGGCGGGGGGCGGGGGGTGTTCCATCTGGCAAAGAATTTGTAAGATCTCAGATGTTTTGAGAAGGAGAGAGAGAGTCCATCTCTTCAAAGAGTAGCCTAAAGGGGTTCTGACCTTTTGGAAATTGAAGGAATTCTATATAATTTATTTTAATTTAGTTTAGGACAACTCAAATGCTTCGAAGACAGTTCCTGTATCGCATGTGTCTAGTTCTCAGAGATGGAATCTTTGTTTGGAATTTAGTTTAAATAAGGATCTAAAATAGTAAGCTTGGGCCATATAAGGATCTGGTTAAATACTATGTAATGTCTTGCACTCTTATGTCATAAATAGAATGTATGTTCCTGTGAGAGAAATTGGTTTTCGTGAGAAACAGACTTCTTACGTACACGCCTTACAAGGAAAGAATATCTGCTGCCACCTATCTTGCACTCTCATTTGTCATAAATAGTGATGGGCGTTTTATAAGAAGTAATTTCTGATGTTGTTATATGGTCATATGCGTAAGGTACTTGTACTGAGATGGATTGGGGGCTATCTTTTTATGGGCCATTTTTTTTTATTACATCAAGGGTCAGCTTTGAGCCCTTACATTTTTGCCGTGGTGGTGGATGAAATTACAAGGGACATACAAGGGGAGATCCCTTGGTGTATGCTCTTTGCTGATGATGTGGTGCTAATTGACGAGAGTAGGATAGGAGTTGATAGGCAACTGGAGTTGTGAAGACAAACTTTAGAATCGAAGGGTTTTAGACTTAGTAGGACTAAAACCGAGTATATGAGGTGCGAGTTCAGCAGTGTAGTGTTGGGTCAGATGATGATGTCACTTTGGCTGGACAAGTAGTGCCTAGGAAGGACACCTTTCGATATTTGGGGTCGGTGCTGCAGAGTGATGGCGAGATTGATGAAAGATGTTAGCCATAGGATACGAGCGGGTGGGTCAAATGGCGACAGGCATCTGGCATCCTGTGTGATAGAAAAGTCCCACAAAAGCTCAAAGGCAAGTTCTATAGGACGGCGATCGGACCTGTGATGTTGTATGGTGCAAAATGTTGGGCTAATAAAAGACAATACGTCCAGAAGATAAGTGTAGCAGAGATGCGTATGTTGCGGCGGAGTTGTGGCCATACAAGACGGGACCACATTAGAAATGATGATATACGTGACAGACTTGGGGTAGCACTATTGAAGAGAAGCTCGTCCAACACCGCTTGAGATGGTTTAGACATCTCTAACGGAGGCCTCCCGATGCACCGGTGCGTACTCAAATTATAAGGCTTATCGAAAACACAAGGAGAGGTGGAGGACGTCCACGATTGTTATGGGACGAAGCAGTAAAAAGGGACTTGAAGGAGTGGAATGTATTCAAAGAGTTGGCTTCAGACAAGAGCGTGTGGAAGTTAGCGATCCACGTACCAGAACCATGACCTAGGAAATATTGGTTAGGGATTGTTTAGGGATAGTATTATAGGCCTTAGGTCATAAGACTAGTAATTTGGGGTCAAGGACGTAAGCTTAGGACTTTGACCCCTATGATCTAAAGTTTAGGCATAATATAGTTAGTACTAGTATTATTACTATTATTATTGATACCATTATTACTATTAGTACTACCACTACTATTACTATTATTACGATTATTATTATTATTATTATTATTTTTATTACTATTTTATTACTACTTACTTTGACTTTATGATTGTGATTGGGTTTCATTTCTAGCCTACCCCAACTATTTTGGGACTAAAGGCTTGGTTGTTGTTGTTGTTGTAAATAATAAGATATAACTTATAAAATTGTCATCTGTCTGACACAGAAGTTGACTGGGCAAAGCTTGACACGAGCATCTTCGCTCGGTGGAATGAACCAGCAGATAACCGGTTTATCTCAGAGCGGACAGCCTATTCAAATGACTCTTTCCCAACAGCAACAGCAACTACAGTCCCAGCAACTCCAGTCCCAGCAAATGCAGTTGCCACAGCAGCAATTGATGAAACAGATGCAGCAGCAGCAGGCATTTCTCCTGCAGCAACAGCAATTCCAGCAACTCCAACAGCAACAGCAACAGTCCCCCAGGGTGGTGGGGTCCCCTTTGCAGAGGAGTGCAAGTTTTACAGGTTCCCAACAGGAGAATAATCCTGCCACTTCCGGGAATAATGCTACTGCATTAGCAAACCAAGGCCAGGAATCCACAAATCTTTTCCTGGGAAAGAGAAAGATCAGTGATGTTGTATCTCAGGTAATTTAATTTATTAGTTTTCAAGACCATTACCTTTACCTAAACATAATGCATTCTGTGTAAATGTACGTCTAAGCTATTCTCAGTTACTTCCATACATTAAGAAGATATGGAATGTGTGAGTGCAGGTGGATCCATTAGTTAAGTTTGATCCTTACAGTGAAGATGCCGTCTTGGACATTGGCGAAAGCTTCCTTGAATCGGTGATTGTTCTTTTTTATAACACATGTCCTTGTCTTAAGTTCTTGATACAATATGATATGATTACTTTCTATATTAAGCAAGATCTGGCAACTTGAATATACACAACCTTTTTACCACTTTCAGGTTGTATCATTTGCCTGTAATCTTGCAAAGCACAGGAAATCATCAGCTCTAGAACCAAAGGACCTTTTGCTTCCTCTAGGTATTTTTTTGTTTTTTGTTTTTGCTGGACGTCTCTATTAATATAATGCTGGACATACTGGCCACCCCCATGAGTCCGCATCCTCTGCATTAACGTGCCGTTTGAGTTTAGCTCCAGACCGTCCGATCAGAATTCGGGCCAATCCAGCCCACACCTGTAATGCACGGGGCCCTTTAATATTTGTGCAAATTTTAATCGGATGGTCCGGATCTAAACTCAAAATTTGAGTTAACTCAGAGGATATGCCACCCCCATGGAGTTGTTAACCTGCTGGTTGAATGATCTCAGCACCCGTTACTCGTGCCAGCTTGCTCCAATTTTGCTTCTTAACCTAATAAAAATATTCTGTTTTAATTTCCAGAGAGAACTTGGCAATTAACTGTTCCGGGTTATTCAAGGGAGGAAAAGAAGCCGAAGACTTCAGTGAGTATCCTCTTTGAGAATTATTTATATGTTAACTAGCTTGGTTTGGTAAGATAATATCTTATGAACTTGTGCAGTCAATTCATTCAACTCCATCTTGTAGCGATTTTAGCGCACCACTAGTGTAATTAAAAGAAAATTTTTGCCTGATACCTTTCGGGCTTGGGTTCCAACACTTTCTCATAGGCATAATATAATTGGGTAGGATTTGGTGCTTGATCAACCTTGATAGGTTGTAGTGGTGGATTGCACATTTGCATAAAATAATTGATACAACCCAACTTCCTCTCAACTGGCTTCTCTTCTCCAATTTTTGTTCTCTGGTTGTTTCCTCCAGAAACCATGGTTCTTCCTAATTTAATATAGATGCTGTAATCACTAACTTCATTTAATTTATGAAAGGTCTTGATTGGTAAATTTCCATATACAATTAAAAATTGTGCATGGACGCCAGCTGACTGGCTCTTAACAATTTACTCTTGCAGGTACCTAATGATACCCACAAAAAACGGATGGAAATGGTAAAACTAACTTCTCTTTTGTTTAGTTCTCCTTTCTCATGTGTTAACTTTCTTCTGCTGTTTAAATCTAGGGTTAAAACCTAAATGAGTTTTGGATAAATAAATACACTGATGAACAAATAACAAACAGGTAAGACACATGCCTATGATGAATAAGCCAATTGCAATAGTTGATGATATGCCAAGTGAGCACAGCATAATAAGGACTTCATCCAGTGCCGAGGCACAGTTTTCTATGCCTACTGTCGGTGTCATGCAAAAAGTTACCCCCTTCTAGATGCTCTTTGTTTAGACCAGTAAGTTCCTCATACCTTTCTATGATTATATTTTAGTACCGGGCAGATGCCAGATATTAGGTATATCTACACTGGGGGTACACTTGTAAATGAACAAAATTCAAATGCCTCCATATTTTGTACCTCCCTGCCTCCACTGTTTGAGAGCCTAATGATAAAACTAAAAAAAAAAAAAAAAAAAATCTATAATCTTATCCCGCTTCCTCTATGTACAAATAAAAGTATTATATTTCGGACTTCATTCTGATGGGCATCAGGAATTTTGTGAAAATCTACTGTTGTGGACCCTTTCTGTACACTACACGTGCTCTTGATGTGCACCAAAATGTTTCCTGAAATGTGGCAATCATCTATGCTTATATAGCAAATGTAGATCGTATGTTACAATTTTCCATTTGAGTTCCAGATTGTAATCCACTAAGCCTTTACTCTTTAGTGAGCACCATAGGGACGCAAAAATGAGGCATTTTGAACTCTCCTTGTGTGACCATTTTGCTAACATCAAATTGATTATCTTTATTGTCTATGAAAAACACTCCTATTTACAAAATTGATTTTTTTGTCGTGTGGTCGCCACACCAACCAACTTGGAGCAATGGATTTTATTATAGTCCTTGTGTCTTTACTTTATCTTGTACTGTTTTGTCTTGCTGTCGTGCAGATTAGATGAAGCTAGGTTATTGCCAATGTACAAAAGCTCGGACAACTTATTGGCTGCCCCTATTTAGACTTGGAAGTAGAGAATAAATTATGTAAGCTGTACATAATCGTCGAATATCAAAGCCCAACACATGATTTAAGAGAGCTTATAACAGTTGTGCTGCAGATAGTTGTTGGATTTGATGTAATTAATTTGTTATAACAGTCAGAGTTTACCATCTCTCTCCCCTTTTATTTTTCCCTCAGTTATTTATAGAACCTAATTGTGGCTGTTGGGTGTAATTAATTTGTAATTTCATACCAATGTATGAAGTTACAGAAGGCATGGTTTATTTGACGCCTTGGGGTGAAGTATGTCAGAGGTCATTAATTGTTTTTACATCATAAATCAGACAGTAAATTTTTATTTCTTTTATTTATTTTTGCAGGTCGCAAAACCTTCCCATTGACCCGGTCAGTGGTTTCGTCTTTCTAAGTAGTAGACGAACAAGATGTTCATCTTATTCTCTTTATTAAAATCTTCTCGTATATCGCCATTACTCACCTGTGCTGGTTTTAATTAAGATGCTTAGGGCTTTAATATTCAAAAAGACTTTATTGGTTGAAAGTGAGAAATATGGACTTCTTTCCTGTTAAATTAATTGAATATATAACAGTCGGATGAAGTGTACGACACCTGAAAAAGTTTGCTTTCGATTATTTTAGGATGATGTGAAAGCATCCATTAAATCTACAAGAGTTACTATACGAATCTGACCTCCTTATGTACGAAAAACAGTCTAAAGCATTCTCGGATCTGATGTTAAATTGACTAGGGCATCCGTATCAGTACTTTGTTGTAGGAAATATTTATTTAAACTATCTTTTAGAGTGAAACTACTATAATTTGCATAGCACAGACCGATGCTTACTATGGACTCATATATATGTTTTTAAAGCCCAAATAGTCAAATCCGAATCGCTCAACAAATTTAATATTTTTTAGAATACTTATTGCATTTTTTTAATAGAAAAAAAATCAGTGTTTTAAGATGATCCAACATCTTCAGATCATATCATTTTTTTTATCTAAATAGATAGTAATGAATTCTAAAAATATATTTTTAGAGTAAGATCTTGTTGAATGATTTGGGTTGATTGTTTGAACGTTGAAGACGGATGAATTTATAGTACCGATCAGTCTGAGGCTCTGCACTATGTATAATACCCTGCAGCCTAAATATTGTTTTTTAAAAACCGATTCAAACCGTGGAATTGAAATTGAACTGCCTGGTCTTTGGGTTGTGCATAAATCAAGTAATACCGGGAAGGAACCAATTAGGCGCTAGAAGCATGCCGAAATGATATCGAATTCTCGCATCACCAGTATTGCCAGGACGGTCCCGATCTTTATACTATGTCTAACACAGTTCTGTTATGTGCGGCAAATCGACATAATTGACAAGGGGATGCCATCTGATCCTAGGATAGTGCTTTTAACTCGTGAACAACAAGATATTTCCTATTTTTCTTCTTTAGCATAAAAGTAATAATAAAATCCTTGAAAGCTTTCATTATAGACACTAGATTGGCTCACAACAAACTTTCACAACTAGCTAGCTTCACAAGGGGTGAATTCACATCACCCCGGTACCGTAATAGGAAATCTTTTACAATTACTTGATCTGAACCGTTCTTTTTAACTTGGCACGAATCTCAAAGCCCAATACTACTGCCCCCTCTGTCAGCCCGAATCTCAAACTGGCTGGGAGTTAATCTCAAACCGTAAAGTGAAGGGAATCTTTTACGGTACCGGGGAGGATATATGGATCCCACAAGGGGTAGGGGTACGTGGAGGGAAGTGAGGGAGCGGAGTTATAAAATCTAGAGATGAGCGAAGAGGAGGGCAAAGATGAATTGTGCTGAAAACCGAAACGAAAATTATGTCGAAGCCGGTTCTGGCACGACAGTAACATAAAATACATATGTAAAATAAATTAGTGACACAACGGTACAACCTTAAGCTAATAATAATAACATGCACTGTGGAGGAAAAACACTCCTAATGCGAGTACACAATTCATGGTTAATAAAACCTGAGGAAAAGAATTGAATGCTAATCCATACAAGTGCATTTGTATGCATCAACATGTATATACATATGATAATTATCTCTGCATTCTGATGTCCAAAACCTAAGAAACCCTAACAAAATCGCCGACTAGAAAATGTCCATTTGCTTTCCTAGAAGAGTCCCAAAATTAACTAGGAGATTCAGCAAGCACCAATGTATGCCACCAACCACACGACACATTTAATGGCTTGTATGACTCGATTTGGACTTGAGAGGGAATGTTCCGATCAATTGCATCGCCCAAGCCAAGCTGCACATTCAAAATTTGAGAAAGTCGTAACAAAAACATTCATCTGAAAAATGAGTGAGGCTATGGTATTATGCATAGCTATTTATTGGTCATGTATCAGATCAATATTTTCATTTTTGGAGTCCAAATAGTAGATCTCAGCCGTTCAACATGAATTCTCAAGATGTACTTGCGGACTAATTTTACATTTAGGGGATCCGTTTTTGGATTGAAAATCACTACTTTTGAATGGTCTAGAATCTTTAAATCAAGTGATTTTCTACCTATCTAAAAAAATAGTAAAAAAATTCTAAAAAATGTAAAATTTGATCTACAAGTACTTTTTCATATGGAGATCATATTGAACGATTCAGATCAATTGTTTGGACTTTGAAAATTGAGATATCGGTCCATAATACGGCCTCCCTCTGAAAAGATCTTTATCTCTAAAAAGAAAGATGATCATACCTGGCCATACTTATTCCATCCCCAGCAAAACACCACACCATCCTCTACATGAGAAAGAACAAAAGGTTTAGTAGCATGGCCTAAAACATAAATCATACACACGTGCTGCTGCCACCAATTGCTGATGCAAAAAGTTGTCAATTTTACAATAATAGTTCAAGTTCGGATCACCTAAAAGTAACCCAAATTTTGAGTTTAGATCTGGACCGTCTGATCAAAATCCGGCCAATGCGGTCCGAGTGTGGAATGCCCGGGGCCCTTTTAATATTTGTGCCAGAGCAGATCGAACGGTCCAGATCCAAACTAAAAATTTGAGTTACTTTAGGGGATCCAAATTCAAACAATAAGGCCATTATTTTTTATTACATCATGAAGGAAGTGTGCTTATCCGCAATGTGTGGATCTTCTAGGTTGTTCTACAACACAGTCAGTTCAAATATGCATCTCCCACTAGAAAATCCTTACCATAGCCAATTGAACCCACAAACTAATCAGAATAGTCAAATTTTAATGAATGCAATGCTACTTTTTCATATTTTGTACAAAAGAAATTCAAAGTATATACGTCTTGTACTTGTCTGCACAATGCTCATGATGTAGACCAATCAACAAATCACATGTTTTCTGGGTAAGATTTTAGAATATTAATGCAGAAGATGAGTCCCACTTGTGGCACCAAAATTCTATATAAGCAAATGCTGTTAAATTACAAGTACATTGGATAATTTCATGCATGCCTAGCGCCTGAGAAATTAAGCATACTCTTGCAAAGCAAAATGTATACCCCAATCCAAACTACTACTATATATTCCTCCCCATTACTCTACACAAGTAGTGAGCAAAAGAAGGCTAACCTTAATTTTGAAACAAATAGGAAAAAAGAACCAAATTTATATTTTTCACGCTCTAGAGAAGCATATGGAATTCTTTCTTGTTATAAGTATTCCATATTTGATAGGGACATGCAATCATTCCTACATATTAAACAGGTGAAGAATGGTGATTAATCGAGATGACAAATCTCAAGGATAATTAAGTACCAGTAATCATCGCACTATGCCGGGCTCCACAAGAAACAGCCCTTGCATGCTTATTCTCCAAGCACGATGCCTCAACCAGCTTTGGAACAGTCTGCACAACATAGGAACATCAATAATAACAAATAATCTGTTGGGATTTATTTAGAATTGCAAATTATGAAATCGAACCGTAAGAAACCAAAACTCGGTCATCCATTAGGACATGTACCTCAGCCTGGTCAGAACCAGTGCCGAGCTGGCCAAATTGATTACCACCGAAAGAATAGACATCTCCATCAACAGATGTGCATACAGTATGCCATAGACCAGCAGCAATGTCTCTCATTTTTACCCCTAGAATTGATTGCACACATGTCGGACTTAACAGGTCATCTGTGCTTCCTAGCCCGCACTGCAGCATAGGAACAATATAGAATTATTGCAAATATTCACAAAAAGAGCAGAAAAGAGTCGTACATTCATAACGGTGCAAGAGGGAAGTACATGTTTATTGTTCATTTTGGCTGAATAACAAACCCAGTTAAGCACAACACAAGGGAAGTTGGATATAAACCGTGGATAATTAAAAATCTCCATATATAACATTAAGGAACAAATATCACAACTTACTTGCCCATATAGACCCCATCCAAAGGTAAGCAGTGCTCCTGAATCTGAACACAAGAAAAATTATCAGTATTCCTTTTTCTTTTTTTTTGACAATTACAAATAGTACTACTGATTACTACAAAAGGAGGAAAATAAGGACAAACATATACCTGTGACTACAGCACTGTGCCGGCCGCCACATGCAATTGCCTTCACACAAGTTCCGGTAACTTTACTTAAAGCCCCCTCTGAACTTCTATTATTAGCTATCATACTAGATGCTCGGTCCTTGCCATAAAATGCCGTATCAATACAAGGTATTGGGTGAGGAGATGAGACAGTACGAATTCTAGAACCAAGGCCTAGCTGCCCTTCGCCTCCATAGCCCCAACCCCACACTTGTCCCAAATCTGATGCTTTGGGGAAGATACAACAGATATAAATCAGAATTAACAGATTTATTAAGATCGTGTTTGTACCACACTGATTTCTTAGTATGCTTCTTGTTGGGTTTCTTTGGATTTTGAAAAACTATAATTTCGCAAATGTCACATATTGAATTATTGGGGCAACAAAATGTACCTGATAAGGCAAGGGTGTGGCGGCCACCAGCAGCTACTTTTACAATCTTAACCCCAGTATTAAATGTCACCAAGCAAGGAGGTGCCGATAGAATTTCATCACTTGATGTAGAGCTCTCTGATCCATGTTTAGATGAAGAAGATGAAGCCACTTTTCTTCGTTTTGTTCCCTCTTCAACTGCGACTCGGTTTTCACTAGACCTTGACACCTGAGACCTAGGGCTCACTACAGAAAAGAGGTTATATTATATAGATATAAGCATTTTTTTAGACTAAAACTTGTTCATTTAAATAATTAACGGTAACTGCACCAACCTTGGTCAATGTCTCTTTCAGATGTCCCAGCTGAAGATTGATCTGATACAACTCTGCCAGTTGGAACGCACTCTTTCCACCCCCATGTATATACCTCTCCTTTATCTGGCAAAATAATAGATACTTCTAAATATTTTCAAAAAAAATAATATTTGAGTATATTTCTAGACAAGGTCGGCAAATAACCTGTCACAGCAGCACAGTGGGCCCAGCCCGCATCTGCCTCTACTACCCGAATGTCGCTCGGGAGAGGAAAAGCCTCTGGCGTTTCCTGTATGAGCATTGAAATAAATAAAATAGTAAAACAAACAAGTGGATTACACAAAGAGTCCTCGAGCCAATTAAATTTTTACATCCCAGTCTGGTCATGGTATTTCTATTTGTACCTTTGCACAAAAAATGGGAATTCTAAACTGCCAATCCGATGAATAGAAAGAAAAAACTCAGACATGCCAGAACTTCATCAGGACTTTGCAACCTCTAGGGATTATAATTTTTAGATTTTCATGAATAATCATATTGCATTGACTGAACAATCAACAAAGCCAATGGTAATATGATTTAATGATTACATACATACTGAAGAAAAGAGAATAGGCTTAGATAAAAATGAATGTACCTCATGCTTCCCTGAAGTAACGTAACTTTGGCCCATTTCATCGATAGAGCCCCATGTAAGGATCTTTCCAGTTTCTGATACAAAAAGAATACAGAAATGAGGCCCTCCTTTTAATTAATGATGGAAAACATTTCTTTACTACAAAAAGCTTAGAATTTAACTACATTTCTAACAATTAAAAGAAAAGGATCCTTAGTAAGAACAGTGATGAAGTAAATTTTAAGCAATTACAGAAAAATGAACAATATAATTATGACAATCATATTTGTCTCCAAGATATAAGTATAATAAATGGATTCCGCACTTTAATAAAACACAGAGGTAAACTCCATTCCCAATTTTTGTTTCTAAATATGAGCTACACCAACTGAAGTCTTCATTCCTCTAAAAGGAAGCGTGTATTAACTTAAAATAAGTTCTTTTTTCTCCTTCGGGATTTGCAACATATTAAAATACAACTGTTGAAAATCCCTTGCTTTTAGTTGAACTTCTAATTATATTACATTCCTCCAATCTTGGTACTTAATTAAAACTGGCTTATCACGAACTTCCCAGAAAAAAACATAATGTTTTATATACAAACATAATGTTTCACAAAAAAGGTTGATTTATACACAAACATAATGCTTCAGAAATCGTATAAATTCCAGAAACAAAAATAATGTAAAAACAAACACAATTTCAAAATCAGAAAATCGCCTGATGCAAAATCACTTGTTAACAATTAAACCGAGGCCAGCTTATTTTCACACATTATAAACAGCGCTAAAGGATCTGTTAGAGAAAGCGTTCAAACTTAAAAAGCACATTTTGAAAGGGTACGAGCAGATAAGGACTTGAATAGTAGAGAGAGATCTACCAGAAAGAGCCATCGCGAAGCCACAACCTCCACCACACACATCTCGCCACGTGTCACCAGCAGAGGAGTCAGGTAGCCTTACAGGAGCCGGGTGAAGCAAAGGGGATCTCTGAGGCGACACTCCTGGCAAATAGCCCCACATCATGACAACCTTCTCCTTTTGCTCCTCTCCAGTCCGCTCTTTTCCGTCCTCCTCCATTTCTTCACCTCCTTCTCCGCCTCCACCGTTCATCACTTACTTAGCTCGGAAGTACAGCTTGAGTTCTTTCTTTCTATGATCTCGACTCTTTACTTGTGGCTTCCTATGAAGAGCACCATAAACTTATCTATCAATTTGTCGATTTTTGAGACAATTTCGAAGTCCTCTTTTGTAGAAGTTGCAGCAGCCGTCCAAACGAAGAAAGAAACGAGAGGACTGCGTTTGCGTTGGGACTTGGGAGTGGAAGAAGAGGGAGAGACAGCAAGCAAGAGAGAAAAAAGGGATATTTGCATTCAAACCCCTTACTTTCCTGCTTAACTCAGCATGCGCATGCAATGCATGACGAAAATACTAATTCCAATTCAAACCCAAAGATTTTTTTTCCTTTTCAGAAGAGTATTATTGAATACGAGCTTATTATACTAATTTAAAATTGCCAATGAAGGCACCGCAATGCTTCTAAAGATCATTTTATTGTCGTCATAATGCCATTTTATTAAGCTTATATCATCAATATACCATGTATGAATTTTAGAAATAAATCTGAGGGTTCCATTGTAAATAATGCCCTTGGGGCTCTCTACAAAATAATCAGTTTACAGGGATATATGGACAAGAAAAGCACAAAGAGCAAAGGCACAGAGAGAGAAAATGAGGCGTATCAATTGTTGGTGTATAAGGGAGCCACGTTGGACGCCCACGTGGTACAGAGGCCACACGTGGCGTGATGGTGACCGGTCGATCCGCTCAGCAATTCCTGGCCAGGAGTTCACGAAAATAATTCTGACCTTGTAATTCCGATCCCAACTGTTGATTTTTTTCGAGATGCGTGCATGAAAACTTAGAACGTTTCCGAGATCCGCGCACGGAAATGTTTGAACGGTTGATCTCAGAAATTTGAGGATAATGTAATTCCTGTCGGAATTACAGCAGATTCGGATTCGGAGTTCACCGGAAGCTTCTGGAAGTGTGTTTGGTCATTGGTGGGTCAGAGATCCACTCTTGGGCGCCTCTGCTTTGCGTGTCGGACAATAAAGTCGGCCACGTCGTGACGTTGGCTTCAACACAACTCTTCTCCAGTTTAACATTAACAGGATATGTTCGTTCCTGTGCCGATATAAATCGGACAAGTATCCTCTCCAATATGTGTAAAAGATTCCCTTCACTTTACGGTTTGAGATTTACTCTCATCTGCTTTGAGATTCGGGCTATCGCAGGGACAGTATTATTGGGCTTTGAGATTCGTGGGAAGTTAAAAAGAACGGTTCAGATCCACTATTTCTAAAAGATTCCTTTTTACGGTACCGGGGAGGATGTGAATTGGATATAAATCTTACCTTTTTCTCCAATTTACACCTTTTGTTATCTTCAAAATTTAGAATCATATTTCGAACGGAGAATTGGGGATCGCGTTTGGAGACTAAATTTAGGGGATTGGGTTTTGTCCGGGTTTTGGAAAAAGTTTCGTTAAGGTTAAACGATTGATTTGCATTAAGATCCGTGCAAATATATTTAAAATTTAATAAATTTAAATAGTTCTTTGAATCTAAATATTTATACGAATTTTGATGCAGATCGGACAGTTTAGGTCAGTTTTTGAATGAGACTTTGTTCAAAGACGTTTGAACAAAACCCCCATCCTAAATTTAGAGCTATGTTGTATGGATATGAGTACAGGTAACATATTAGATACGAGATACATTACTATGATAATTTTCAACACGATACGGGTATCGGACGATATAATACGGATATTAATATGGCAATACGATACATATTGAATACGAATACGGATACAAATACGGAATCATATATAACAATAGTAGACATTTATTAATAATAAATTAGTTGGAAAATCTTAACATCTATAAAATTAATTTATATTTTTGAAAATCCAATGAAAAAATATAACATATATTTTTCATACATATTATTTACATAGAAGATGAAATTTTATGTAAATTATTATTCATTAGTTGACATAAAAATTACAACGGTGTGTATTTGATACGTCCTATTTCGGAGAGAGTAGATCGTATGGGAAATGGGTTGGGCTCATCATGTCGCGGGATGACAGGCCGAGATGTGGATTGAGTTTGGAACTAGGGTTGGTTTGGAGATATTCGGATTCTTACCTATACGATATCTCTTTTAGCAAAAGTTTCGACCCATGTTCAATGGGTCTTCTAGCCTTATATAGGTCGTCCCATGACCGCTATCCTGTGTGGTATGGGAGACTGGGCGGTTATGTTAATCGCAACAACGGTTATCCCGCACAAAGGCGGTGTAAGCCGACTTTGGGCTGAGCCTGTATTCGCTAGGCTTTATGAGGTTTTTTGTTGGGCCTTGTTCGGATGGATCCCAGGCTTTTCATATTGATTATGGGTTGGCCTCTTAAGAAAATCCGAATCCCGGTTCTTTCATGGCCCGTGAAATGGGTAGTTTAAGAGCTTTGGGAACATGGCTCTATCATTAGCCTCCGAAGTCAAAATACATCAGCAGGATGCTTTCGACTTGAGTATATATCATGCTTGTAAATTAAATTGTAAAGAGAACTTAACCCGATGTTAGCTTGGTTAGATGGTCCCATTGTTAGAAGTTTGTGTAACATCTCTTGTTAGCCATGCATAGCGACTTCGTTTGTGTTGGTCATTTGTCGTAAGTGTATCTCGCGCTTGAGAGTTAGTCTATGCGCGGCAGTGTATTAGTTAGACAAGCTTTGCTTTGTCGATTTTTTTTTTTTTGCACGACGCCAATCATAAAGGGGCAGCGTCAATTAGCCCCCGAGGATCTATCATCTTGAGGTGTGAGAGTCAATATATTAGTTGTAAATAAGACTTAGCAAAGGAGGCATAAAATTAATGCAAAATAGAAGGTTAAATATGATACAGTACATCGATATGTAAAAGAGGGTTAAAGTCGGGTAAGTTAATCTTCGCTTGAAGAGTAAAATAATTGTAAGGGTAACTTAGAAGGTTTCTCTGTAAAAGAGGCCCATGTCTTTCGAATTTGTCCATTTCTTTTAATAAGACATGACTGAATGGCCTTGTCCCTAAAATAGATAGCTAACTCGGAACCGGCTAAGCGAGAAGCTCGTTTTCAGAATCCTCGAAGTGACCATCCGCTTCGAGCTCAGCCGGAGTGGCAGTATCTAGCGTTGGTCCTCCGAGAGAGACCTTTCTACAACTGGAACATCTCCAAAATTTTGAAAACGTTTAATAACTTTGGCAGTGTGGCACATTGTTGATCTTGTGATTTTTTATAGAATGCGACTTTAAAAATGAGAACTTGTTTAATTATTCGGAAGCGGAGCATTATAGTATTATACGTGGCAGCATCTGATGAGGATACGTACGAAAATTGTCACTTTCGCTTTTCTACCTTCTTTAACGGAACGAATAATAAACACGTGTGAAACACCACAAAAGTTGGGGTTTCCTCGTTGCATCTATTTTTAGGTTTGCCTCTATTTTTCCTTTTATGGTTGAAAGTTGAAAGGCAGCATTTGGGTAATGATTTTCACAGATCAGTTTTGGCTTCATGCAGCGCACGGAGTCCAGAATTTAAACATCGCTGCATATGATTAGTGCGCTGCATGAAGCTAAAACTGCTCTGTTAAAATCTTTACCCCAGCATTTGGCCGGAAATTTATGAAAGGGGTTTCTTTTTCTTTGCTTAATTCAAGATTTCAAGGGATAAATTTCGTCAAGTGAAAATCTGTTGCTAATTGGTTGTACATATTTGGACATATTTAATTGCTATTTAAATTTAATAAATAAAGAAGGATTACAGTAGTTACTCTATTTTATTATTTTTGTTTTATATATTCTTTAATAATTTAAGTCACGGTTAAAATTAATCTATTTGAATAAGAGAGAAATTGAGAATAAATCTCTTTTTATGCCGGTGATCCTACGACAAAATAACTCTCTTTTGTCTTATTAATCATACAGATATCATGATCCGTCAACGACTGTGATTAAAAAATGAAATTTCGGATTGAATATCAGTTCTCTGATCAAATAGTCTAGTTTTTTTTTTTATCACATGTATTGTTTTGATGTTTTTTTACGTGTAAAGGTCTAAATTTATTTAGACACGTGCTCACTACACATACTCGATGACGTCTCTCTAATGCTCTCTATCTCACATAATCTATGTTTTCTCCTTTTTCCCCATTTTTTCGAAAATATTTCTTAACCCCCTTATTTGATTGTCAGATACATGATTTTCTAATTGTTTATGATTTCTTTTCATTTTTTAAATATTATTTTAGAAATTTTTAGATTAGTTGATAATTGATTGATCATGTCTTAATTTTTTTTTTTTTCATTTTTGTATATCATTTAAAAAATATTATTTGTCATTCAATAATTTTCATACAAGTAAACATGATAAATGAAATATTATATGTCACTTAATAATTTTCATACGGAAGCTAGACCAAGTCTTGTCCGATGGGCAGCTAGACCATCCGATTCCGATTATATTTGATGAGTATGGCACAAAAACAAAATGCTGGATATGTAAGAATTTTTACAGTGCATGCATGTGACCCTCAAAATGACAATTAATTAATTTTAGTATAAATTAAAGATGCAACTAAAACCATTAATTGTTTTAAAAATGCAATATTCATATTCATATTCAATGAAAGGACATTCATATGGATCGTGCATGCATGTAGCTAGGTTGTCATTGCTTCACCAACAACTTACCAGTAGCTAGCTAGGCTCAACTTGACCTGTTTTCTAGCCAGCCAAACCTTTGATTTGATTTCTTTACTGATGTATTTTTTTAAATACAAAACAATATTAAATTTAGAGAAATGAATTAATTGGGAAAGTACCTAGCTAGGATAAGGGGATCTTTTGATCAGCTTCTAAGGCCTTTCAACCGGCCGGTTTCCATCGGCATCTAGAAACGGCACCGATCTCTTTTGCACTGATCTCCAACTGTTACCCTCAAGCAAACCTCCATCATTAATTTGTGAATTAATTAGCTCAGTCTGGTGTAAGGAATCTCCAATTAATATAACCAGTACGTTGTAATCAAAATGGACAATTTTAAATTAAGGAGCTCGCGATTCGTATCAGATTCACATCCGCAAATATAATTTAATAATACGAATATATATATATATATATATATATATATATATATATATATCAGATATCCGAATAATGAAATAAATATAGATGCAAATTTTATTTTGAATTTGCAAATCGGATACCAATACTGCTACAAATTAATAATTGCATGTATCCGTATATAAAACGATATTAAAATATATATTTTGTAATTTAAAATTTATTATAAAAATCTGATGCATCTAAAAATTAGCAACATATATATACTTTGTAATTTATATATCAATATCGAATAATTTATTTTATAATAAATTTGATATGTATTACAAAATATAATCAAAATTTTAACTTCAATATTCAAATTATATTCTTACTCTTATTTATATCCATATTCGATTAATATCCGTATTCAAATTTATACAATACAGTTTGACGACTATTTAATCCGTTTTAATCCCTACCACAAATCCATTATCAACTGGAAGGAGCTATAACAGCAACCTATGACAGGCAAACCTTAATTTTGACTTCGCAGTCTCTGTAAAGATTTTCAAAAATAAAATAAAATACTGACCTTTCTGTACAGTTTGTTGAAAGGTAATAAAAGTAGTTGTCTATAGACTATACCCTACAGGGAATCAGAGACGTCGAACTAAATTCAATCTGATGTTTAATCAGAGCTATTTGATATGTTTCAAAATTCATGCAAATTAAGAGCATCTGAATGTTAATACAGATACCATTTGAGCGTGGCTCCATTGTTTACAAGGATGTGTTTCACAAGAAGAAGGTGAAATGACATTAACGAAAGGGAAAAGGAAGGAGACAAGAGTGAGGCTCCCTTCCGCACAGTGATCTTACACTCCGACTTCGATTTGAATTGAAGGTTCTAACCTCCGCTTCCTTTCCCTTTCTTAATTTGTGTATCATCTTTTATTTGGAGCGGACCCTAAGAGTAAGACCTTTTGGTGGTGTTTGGTTGTGGACGAAAGTTAAGGTGGCCTAAGTTGTTATTCCAACTTAGGCCGGCCTAAATTATTTATGTTTGGTTGAGGTCTAAAGTTAGACCACGGCTTAAAGTATTTCTTGTTTGGTTAGAGTTGGTGGAGGACTAAAGTTTTGGAAGCCTAAGTTAGTTAATTATTAATAACAAGATACTAATTATATAATATTAATTATTAATTATAACTATAATATATTATAACATTTTTATAATAATTATTTAATATATTAACAATATAAGATATTAATTATATAATTATATATTAATAATAAGATACTAAGTATATAATATTAATATATTAATAATATAAGATATTAATTATATAATTATCTATTAATAATAAGATACTAATTATATAACATTAATATATTAATAATAACTATAATATATTATAATATTATTATAATAATTATTTAATATATTAACAATATATGATATTAATTATATAATTATATAATTAATAATAATTATTAATAATAAGATACTAATTATATAATATTAATATATTAATAATAACTATAATATATGATAATATTATTGTTAATAATTATTTAATATATTAACAATATAACATGTTAATTATATAATTATATATTAATAATAATTAGTAATAAAAAGATACTAATTATATAATATTAATATATTAATAATAACTATAATATATTATAATAATTATTTAATATATTAATAATATAATTATATTTTAATAATAATTATTAATAAAAAATACTAATTATATAATATTATTATAATAATTATTTAATATATTAACTAAGATATTAATTATATAATTATATACTAATAATAATAATTATTATTAATAATATACTAATTATATACTAATAATATATTATTACTAATTAATGAGGAGGGGTGAAATGGTTGAAGGTGAATGACAGTGGGCCTCAGTGGCGTAAAATTGAAGCCTAAATTTAAGGCACCTCAAGAGGTGGTTTAATTTAGGCTCGTTTAGGCCGGCCTAACTTTTAGGCTATTCCATGTTAGGCCAATTAGTTTAAATCATATTTGGTGGAATAACAGTGGCCTAAAACCTTTAGGCCACCTTTAGACCACAACCAAACATGGGGTTTCGGATGTAAAAGGAAGGCTAAGGGATATTTTTTAACGACTATTCCGCATTTTTATGGGAAAAAACTAATATTTTATTTTGGGTTCTAAAAAATTTAATAAAACTAAAACATACGTGTCCAACTCCAACATTTGTGAGTGAACGCACCAATTCTAAACATGCGTTGTGCGTTATGCGTTCGCACAATTCTAAAACACATGAATCTGCTCATTCATTTGAAATATGCAATTAAAATCAAAGCTTAAAATTCAAAATACCAGTTTTCTTCTAAAAAAGCGACAAAATATAAAAAAAATCGAGGCAAAGCGCAGGAATAGCAGCGACTAGAACATATAATTTGGGTTTGGGCCGTATAAATGGGCCGACAAGACCATATGATAAAATTTTACTGTCACGTGAGAGACTGGGGTGGCAGCACGTGCGTCTCACTCATCTCCAGTGAGATTCTGATTCAGATCTAGTGCGGTACCTTACCGTGTAGAATGAGATTGCTATCGTCCGTCTTTACCTGGAACGCATCCCAAAGCCAGCACCATAATCCAATGCTGGGCTGAGAGTTATTCTATACATCACTACATCAGTGTTTTTAAATACGGTCTATGCGACAAATCTCCTTAACTGTAAAGTTTCCACTGTCAACTGTGAAGCGAAGCGATCATACTCGGCCGGGACGCACCGCCGCGGGAATCTCTCTCCGGTTCTTTATCCGGTCTCCGGTGTCCGGCTCTCCGCTTCCCAAAAAAAGCATGAAACCATTTTCCAGCCCTCTCCTTGTCCGTTTAACCTTCGTCGCATCAGCTTGCATCGCCGCTTTCTTTATAGGCAAGCACTGGTCTTACTCTTACCCCTCTCTTCCAATCTCTTTCTATTCCCTTGCTCCTCGCGCTTCCCCCTCCGTCGCCATTTCCCCAAACTTTAATCTCTCTTTTGATATCTCTTCTCTCATAAACCAAGCCGCAGACGCCTCTTCCCCTCCATTGTCTTCTCCGACTCCCTCCCAACCCCTGCCACCTCCGCCACCTCCGCCACCTCCGCCGCCTCCTTCACCGCCGCCTCCGCCATTTAGATTTGGGATCGTGGACGAAAA
This sequence comes from Carex myosuroides, assembly GCA_028015225.1. Classification (NCBI taxonomy): domain Eukaryota; kingdom Viridiplantae; phylum Streptophyta; class Magnoliopsida; order Poales; family Cyperaceae; genus Carex; species Carex myosuroides. The sequence goes on along the minus strand of CM051489.1, from coordinate 8,336,445 downwards.
TGGCGCAATGCGGGATGATTTTGAAATCGGCTTGTCGGATTTGGATCAGGAGGGAGATAACAGTACGGAGTCTGAGCCTAGCGTTAGTGTTGGCGAAGAGAGTGGAGGGAGTACTAGTACTAGGACTAGTGTAAAGAGGTTTAAGGTCTGTGAAGAGAGATTTAGGGAATACATTCCTTGCTTGGATAATGAAGAGGAGATCAAGAGGTTGGTATCTACTGAGCGGGGAGAGAGGTTTGAGAGGCATTGTCCCAAGGAAGGGGAGCGGTTGAACTGTTTGGTACCTGCACCAAAGGGGTATAAGTCTCCAATTCCTTGGCCTAAGAGCAGAGACGAGGTTTGTTCACGTTTAATTTTGCAAGCTAATTAGTTGTACGTGCAAGTACAAGCTAGCATTGATCTGATCCAGCACACTGTATCATGGAAAATAAATTATCCATAATCCATGTTGGTTACTTTTATATATCCGACTGTTAATTTCTCATTGTGACACCTCAATTGAAGCAGAAACTTGCTATAAGTTTTAATTGTGTTTGAGTATGTGGTTTCTGATTGAAGCTAGAAAGTTGTGCTCCATCAACCCTTAAATTTTGAACTCTTAGGATAATGATAGCATTCTAGTTCATTGATGTTTAGTATAGTGCAGCATAGTTTTATAAAGAATAATGTCATCAGTCACACTCCAATGATGAAGGCAATAATCATAGTTTACTGAACAAAAGAAATAAGTAAACACAAATATATAGATACTGAAAATTAAGGGTCAATTAACCACTCCAATGATGAAGAGCTCAACTTCATCTCATACTAGCAAAAATTTTGCATGATTTTTTCTTGTTTATTTAGCTTTTGTATTCTATATCTTATTGGTTTGAACTCTTTTTTTTACCATAGGTATGGTTCAACAATGTACCTCACACAAGATTGGTTGAAGACAAAGGAGGCCAGAATTGGATAACACAAGTCAAGGATAAATTTACATTTCCAGGTGGTGGGACCCAGTTTATACATGGTGCAAATGAGTACCTGGACCAGATATCTCAGGTTTCACCCTTAAAACATTTCTAGCTTCTCTATATTTCAGATTAGTACTGAACAATTCTTATCCTACCTCTCTAGCAGTGTGGAATTACAATAGCACCAGTATATTAGGGCAGTGCCTCTACTTGCACTGTTTTATTAGTCCTCATTTAGTTCTTTGAACTCTGGATTTATCCTTTTCTCTGTTTGTAGATGGTTCCAGACATTGCATTTGGCTACCACACAAGAGTTGTACTTGATGTTGGATGTGGTGTTGCAAGTTTTGGGGCTTATCTACTCTCTCGAAATGTTTTAACCATGTCAATTGCACCTAAAGATGTGCATGAGAATCAGATTCAATTTGCACTTGAGCGTGGTGTGCCTGCCATGGTATCAGCCTTTGCAACTCACCGGCTGATGTACCCAAGCCAAGCTTTTGACTTAATCCATTGCTCGCGTTGCCGCATAAATTGGACACGTGATGGTATTCATGCTTTAATTTTTGTCATTAACTTTTCTTAATATATTGTTGCTACTGAGAAATAATTTCTCGAACTGTTTTGAAGACGGAATCCTGCTTTTGGAGGTGAATAGAATGTTGAGAGCAGGAGGCTACTTTGCCTGGGCTGCACAGCCTGTTTATAAGCATGAAGAGGCCCAACAGAAGGTTTGGAAAGGTATTTTCTCAGATTTTTTCTCGAAAAAACTTTCTCGATCTAGAGATGCTAGTTGATCTGACAGAATGTGAAATATAAATAGAGATGGAAGACCTTACTGCTCGGCTATGCTGGGAGCTTGTAAAGAAAGAAGGATACATTGCTATATGGAGGAAACCTATGAATAATACATGTTATTTAAGCCGCCCCACTGGGACCCAACCGCCAATATGTGAAGAAGGAGACGATCCTAACAGTGTATGGTAAGTGTATCCTCTCCTATATTTTGCCTAATTTTTTTCCTTCGGTCATTGTTTCAGGTCACTAAAGTTTAAATGTTTCTTCTTTGTTGCAGGTATGTCAACTTGAAAGCATGCATAAGTCAACTGCCAGATAATGGAGAGGCATCCAACCTAGTAGCATGGCCTGCTCGCTTAAATGAACCAACAAAGAGGCTGCAAAGAGTAGAGATGGATGCATTCATGGCAAAAAATGAGCTTTTTAAGGCCGAGACACGGTTCTGGGATGATATTATCTCAGGCTTTATCCGTGTTTTCCGATGGAGAAAGATGCGATTGCGTAATGTGATGGATATGCGGGCTGGTTTTGGAGGGTAAGTTTGTCAAATATATTTGACAAATTAATTTAAAAGTATGCCCTTCTTCTTATCCCATCAATCATGTTATTTGTAATTTATCTGTATTATATCCATCACTTCTGCTGTGTCTAAAGATGATCATGGGTCCACAAATGTCATGGAATCATTACTTAAGGTTATCAGAGGCATATTCAAAAGTAACTTGTTCCAATTAAGTGTTTCCCTTTAACAAGGAAAAAACGAACATTTTATTTTCATGCGGGATGTTGTAGCATTTGTTTTGCAATCACAAATTACACTTGATTTGTCATCGTGGCAATTTAAATTAACATTGCTTAACTTGCCTTGTGCTGTTTTTTTTTTTTTTTTTTTTTCCTTTTTTCTTTTACAGCTTTGCTGCTGCATTAATCAATCAAAAACTTGATTGCTGGGTGATGAATGTGGTCCCCATCAGTGGACCCAACACGTTACCTGTGATTTATGATCGAGGTCTTATCGGAGTTGCTCATGACTGGTAAGAGATTTGTCATCTTTTTGTACTTGAAATGCTACTTATGCACAGTCCAACTGTAATTGGTGATGTGCAATTTCTTTATCACAAGATCTCTTAACTTAACATTATATTCATTAGTCATTGTTTTAAAGCTTGCTCCTACAGAGAGCATTAACATTATCCATTACCTGATCTTTGTAATGATAGGTGTGAACCGTTTGATACTTATCCAAGAACTTATGATCTGTTGCATGCATCCGGCCTATTCTCTGCAGAGCAAAAGAGGTAGAGAAAGAATCTCTTTATCATTTTGTTTTATATATTGTTCTTTTTTACTCTTGGTGGTAAATATATGATTCTTCTTGCTTCAGGTGTAACATCACAAGCATTTTGCTGGAGATGGACCGGATCCTAAGACCTGGTGGCAAGGCCTATATTCGTGATATGAAAAACATAATATATGATATAAGAGAGGTTACGAAGGCCATGGGATGGAAGGTCAATGTGCGTGATACTCCAGAAGGTCCATATGCAAGCAGGAGGATTTTGATGTGTGAAAAACCAATGCCTCGCTCTTAGTTGCCTGTGAAAGGGTATTTACATATAGCGCCTTGTACAGTTTTAGCTTTCTATTTACTTCAATACATTGCATGTCAAATTTTGTCATTCTTTTGCTCATTGAATAAATAGTAAATATCACTCTGCTAGCCCACTTTTCTTGTTTTTTGAGGTAACTGTAGTTCTAGATCCGATAAACTATTTTAATTCAAGCAACTGTAATGCCTGTTCTTCATTTTTTTCAATATATAGAGAAATAATTTGTAGTTGAACATCGAGTACTTTGTATTTCATTTTGGTGTGGGTATATATTTTAAAAATTTATAAAAGCCTGTTGTTTCTGGACAAATTTGATTGAGATTTAAAGACGTATGATCCTAACCGCTCAGTCTATCTTACATAATGAAATCTTGTAAGAAATCAATTTATATATATTTTTTAGATATTTATTATTTTTATGGAAAAACATTCTTATAGAATGGGTTACAACTTTGATTTTCTCCTTATCCTAAATGCAGGAAATCAACTTTTAAAATATTCTTATTGGATGATTTAGAAAATTATTTTTTCTTAGATGATATCATGATCATACACGAGTTGTCAAAAGAGGATATATGTCCATTCTAGCAAGCTTACTGTATGGTTCGTTAAGATTCGTTAAGATACCGAATGATTTAGCATAGAAATTTAGTGAGAATGTACTAACAATTGTTGGATATATGACACCAAAATTATCTCTGATGAGTTTAGAATTATAGAGGAATCAAACAAGATAAATTGACTTGACATTCACAATTTTAGCAATTTTAGCACCATGAATGGTGCAAAAAACACAACTCTTTTACATATTTGATCTACCTGGATACCATAATATTAATCAAATACGAAAGAGCTACTGTACCTCTAAATTCTCAACGTCACCGAGCAAGTATGAACGTAATAACATAGGCAAAGTCTAGAAATATAGCCAAGATCAAAATGCTCTTCGTGCTAGTTAGGAACCATGGTTCACTATAGGAAACCTTGGTTGCTTGCACCTTTTGGCTGCCAAATCTGTTTACCCTTCTTAGACGTAGATCCAGAGTGTTGTCCATTCAATTTCAAACTGTGATTCAATTGTTCTGTAACAGATTCAACAATTGCTAACCCTGACCTATGCATCCCATTCATTCCATTCATACCAGCATCATAATTCAAATCAAAATTTCCAGGTGGTGTGGTGCTGTACCCGACCCGTTGATGGCTCTGACTCTGACGATTTTTTATCAGGCCAGGATCCTTCCTTTGTTCCACACTTGCCATTCCTGTTCTGTGCATTCCACTTGAACTTGAATCGTAACGCCAGTCAAATCTTTCAGGAGTTTGACCAGCAAATCTGATCCCATTGTTCCTATGATTTCTTGCCAAGTTATCACGATTTGGCACAGCAATTGTTGACCTTGTCCAGTGTGATTCATTCAGATTCGCAACATAATCCTGCCCAGGTCTATCCAAATATTGTGCCGAATAACTAACCTCGTGGTTTCTATGGTTGCTTTGACTTGGATTACTGCCATTGGCCTGTTGAGAAAAACGATTCATATCAGAAAGCCCGATCCCATAATTACGGTTCAGGTTTGGATCATGAATCTGGTCCTCAGGCACTCCATATGACGAGTAATACGCTGGTTTCTCACTCTGGTTGCCTTTTTGCCTTAAATTACTGCAATTAATTAGATCAGTCGAGTGATTTGGATAAGTGTCGACTATTCCAGTAGTTCTAATCCTTGTAGTTCTATCCTGGTTAAGACTCGATTCAGCAGATCCTGATACACAATATCCGACACGCTCAACACCTTGTTGGATCCCATACATGTTGGTGTACTGGTGCTTATTTGCTTGTTGGGGGGTATATGTAATTTTCTTTGGTGCAATGAGTCGTGAGGAGACGAGAGGCCGAGACAAGAGACGGAGTAGAGAGCTGCGATCAGAGAGAACTGACGATGAAGAGAGAAGCTGATGAGTCACATGAAAAACCCCTGCTATAGTTTTTAAATCATGTGGGCCTACAGCACGTGCTGTGTTGTCAGGTTGCTCAAACGGGTCTTCAATCTGCATTTAGGATTTTTAGTTGTTAATTTCTGTGATTTTGCTTTGAAAATGTGCATAGATGCGCACATGCATTGAAGAGTTAAGATCAAGCCTCACATATAAGCTGTAAGATTTCTCAGTCCATCTTGGGTTGCTCACCATTCTTTCCCAACGACCTGTGAAAGGGCAGATTATGTATTCTGAAGAGAGTGCCTCGATATCTGAGAACTACATGTAGAAGGAAAAAAATGAAGCTTTAAATCATTATAACCCAAATAAAATCATTTTGGTCTAGGTAGAGAAGTATGGTCAAGTCGGCTGAGAATGAGATATTACTATTGAGTACCTTGTCAAAGAAAGACACCAAAAGGTTAGTGAGAGAGCTCTGGTTTCTATGGCTGGAAATATGTGATATAATCTTTTGTACATTCAGAGCACAAATATCCTCTATTTCTCTCTCTCTTTCAATATCCACCCCTACAGAAGCCACAATTTGCACTAGTAAATAAATGACAACAAATATATTACATCCTTAATTTGTTAGAATTTATCTAAAAACTTGTCCAACATGGTATCAACAGGTCTCTGTATTTATTTTGGCATGAGCCTGAGAAGAAGTTGATTCATTCACTAATGGTGCGGATGAGCACAGGATTAAATGGTTTTGGTGGCTTGTGAGAACTAAAATTTGAAGTCTTAAACAAAAGTCTTAAGTGATTCTTATGGTTTTGTAACAAGGCACCTTTCACATCATCAGAAATATTGCCACTGTATATCTCCTTTAGAGGGGGTAAAATGGGAGGCTTGCATGTCTGCAATAAGCAAAAAAAAAAAAAAAAAAATCATCTCAGACAGTTGCAAGGATCAAGAAATTAAGTTCCAAGAAAGTGCAGAAACTAAACTCAAATTTACCAAAGGGTTAATGATTTCATAGATCTCAAATTGGAGGAACATTTTAAAATCTCGCAACTATGAGATATTCAAAATTCATTAGAAGCTTCCACGATAGAAACTTTTTGTATCCCCATAAATCACAATCTACTGAATAACTACCACGTACTGCTGCAGTAAGATACCAATACGTATTTATACATTATCCATATGGGCACAAAATACATTGCTTCTGTAAGGTTTCTCTATTAAAATTTCAGCCATAAATTTGTCAGTTTTAATTGAAAGAAAACCTGAAAATGGAAGATAACAAGCATGCAGAGTGAGTACGAGTTCATAGTTCCTGTTTTCGGGTCATTTATATTTTGTGCCTTGGCCCACTCCTTGATCTGTATGAACAATTGCAGAAAAAAAAAAAAAAAGAAGAAATGTTTTCAAGCAAAGCAAGTAATTGGTATAATTTCAAGTGTATATTAAGGATTAGAAAATATATACAACTGACATACTGCCTTCAATTCATGAAATGAGACTGCACAATGCAATTCACTACTAATCGTGCTGTTATTATTAGTGCAAAGTAGAAGCAGTGACACAGAAAAAGAATTTACCAGTAAAACCATGTCAGTAAAACGTTCATCAAAGCTGGTGATGAGTTGTAAGATTTTAGACTTGACTCGACCCTGATGGTTATCAACTGACAAATCACATGAAATACCATACAAGCTACTCTCATACACAAGCAGTGGCACTCTTGCCTGAGGTATAAATTGAATTTTTCGACCAATGCCTGAAAAATTCGGAAGAAACGAATGAAAAACAAGAGGAACCTAGTTTTATAGTGAATTAGACTTTTCTACTAATATGTTCAGAATCTCAAAATATGTAAATTTCTTAGGTATCATTACCCATGTGCTCGCGCTTAACACACACGCACGCATGCACACACACAAAGCTCAAATCATATGGAATAAACGCACCTTTCTTTCGCAGAGTTCTCATAATCTCCCGCAAAACATTTTGCTTCTTCCTACGACCGACGGACGAGTTGAAGATTTGGTCGAGAGTGACCGAAATGTCCAAATCACCCCACTTCGAATAGAGGTTTGCAACAAATGATCCAAATGGCTTGACAGTGGTGCCTAACAAAACAATAAGGTGAAATAAAAAAACCTACCCAGCTTTGGTTCTAGTTTATATACAAGATATTCATCCTATATAGATAGCTATACCTAGCAATTGAGTGTACATAAGTATGGATTAACAATGGACGTACATTGGTAATCTCGAGAACAAAACATAAAAGAAGCTTAAATTTGAAAATCCAACATTTTTGAATGCATATAGTAAGCAACAATGGACATACATTCGTCTAGGATTCGAAAGTTCCAACAGTTGAAACTTAAAGGCAATTTGATGGATCATCAAACAATGGTCAAATAACATAAAATTTGATTGCCAATTCACATACATGTCTATTTATACACCAGAAGAGTTCCATTCTTTTGTTCTGGAGCAGCTCTTTACTTGATTTGAGAAATATCAGAAAAATTGCCAATTTATACCACTGTAATATTATCCTGTTAAGTGATTTCGTATTAAAATGGTGGTTTTAATGTAGTAAAAAAAAAAAAAGACTGCTGCCTACCAACCTTTCAAGGTTCCGATGGACTGAATGGAACTTGCAATCTCATCAATGGTGCTTAATCGTTTATTTCGGTCACTTTCCAAGGGTTTAATCGAAGAGAGTATATCTTCAATACACCGCTCCAATACAGTGTATAACACCCCAGTAGTGGATCTTGAGTCATAGTGATCCATTTTCCCAAAATTTTAACTACATTCAAGAAAAACATCCAAAAGAAGTCTAATTATTAAATTTCAGAACAGAACCAGAAAGTAATCTCAGGACTAGGTCAAAACACAGGGGAGGAAAAGGTAAAATGTGAAATACTGCATACAAATACTTGATCAAATCCCGTCTAACATTGATTTCACCCAAATAATCCCAGCACACATGATCTCTGCTGTAACCTATAGTTTGATTAAAACCTTCCGACAAAACGGTATTAAACGATATTAGTACCTTGCTCAAGCTTTTATCCTCGGAAGAGAGAGCGGGAGAGAGAGGGAGAGAGAGAGAGAGAGAGAGAGAGTAAAGATCAAAGAAGGAACAAGTATACTTACGGCCAAGGCATAAACCCTAATTTATAGTGAGAGAAGCAAAGGGAAAGTATACGGAGAGAGAAATTGGGAAGCAAAAGCTTTAGCATCAATCAATGCGAAGAATCTTTTAGTTCGCGCCTAAGTAAAATCTTTTTGCTAGTGCGTCTCGAGTCAGACTCTCCTCGCATAGTACAGGGGCCCACTAGTGCTCAAGGTGGAACCGGTTACAATGGGCGTCACTCGTCTGTTAGATTCGGACCGTTCGATCAAAATATGCACGAATATTGAAGGAGCTCCTTAAATTTCAACTTGGACCGAATTGGTCCGGCTTTCGATCGGGCGGTCTGTATTGAAAATCAAATTTTGAGTTACTCGACTCCGACTTAAACCTGGGTAGTCATATATACTGTTTGATCAAATATTTGAAATCAACCGCCCGTTTGAAACCAAAATCATCGATGTTTGATCGGACGGAATGAGTTGTTTGAGACACTAACTAGAAAAAGAAAAAGAAAAAGAGAAGAAAGAAAGGCATTCTTCAAAGATGCTTTTCAGGAGAAGCATGGGAGCAAGTTCAGTGAACCGAGGTAATTCAACTAGTGAAGTGATCCTCGTTCTTTAGTAATTGCATGGCATTGTGTGGTTTCTTTATGGTAAATAGAAGAATGGATTAGATCCTTGCCTTTTGCCTTAGTCAGACTTTCTAGGCACAGTACCAGACTACCAGGGACCGAAGTCTTAGGCCAGTCTGAAAGAAATAACGTGATGCCAAAAACCAAGATATATATAATTAAGCTCTTTATTCTCGGGTTCAAGCCTTGAAGGAAAGTAGAGAGTCATATATAGTTCATAGGCGGATCCCCCTCGATGGTTCATTTCTTTCTTCAGTACGCAAGGTGGCTGAAAGCCTTCTCTTACAAAGTGTAGTAGATTAGGTGGGTGCTCAGTGAGTGAAAGATAGGATCGGATGGAAACGTATCCTCTGCGGAAAAGTATAAAACTCCGCAGCTGCGGAGCAAAACGAACGGACCAGATTAACTCTCAGCCGCTTTGATATTCGGGCTAACAGAGGGGGCTGTATTATTGGGCTTTGAGATTCGTGCAAAGTCAACCCAACGGACCAGATTAAAAGCTCCGCAGAGAATGACTCCGCAGAGGATACGCAGCTTCCAGATCGGATAGAGTGCTACGGCTCCCAAAATGTCATCTTATGTGGGGAGACAGCAAAACCTCAAGTAAGGAAATAACACTAGGAAGTTTTATAGATCGGGAGAGAAAGCAGCGAATTTCCTACTCTGGTGTTGGGAAAGTGTTGGCTTCCTTCACATAGCAGCAAGACGGAACTAGAAAATTTTAATAAAGATGGCTGAAAATTTGCATGTACAATTGTGATGAGTGATATTTGAACTCAAGACTTCTCACCTACAAAATAGAGCTTTAATCACTATGCTACAACTAAATATTTGTTATTTATTAAGGATGGATGTACTATATAAAAATTCGTGATTTGAGTATAATTAAGGTACAATTCAGGAATGATTTGGTACAACAAGGAAGTAAAAAATAAAACTAGAAAAAAAAAACCCCAAAAAAATTATTTTACAAAAAAAAAAATCGTGTTTTTCTCTCAAATAATTTGTGATTTGCGTTTTATTCGGAGTTCGGTTCGGAAATGTAAAAAAAAAACGGATAAAACGCGAATTATTCGTGAATTTCTCGCGTATATTGTTACTCTGCTTTCCAGTAAATGTACACCGTTCGTTTCAATCTATTGTTTAGATTAGAATTATCATGATTCATAGATGATGAAACACGCACGAAATCTGCACCGTTCATTTCGATGTAATGGTTAAATGATTCACGGATGATAAATTAGCATAGAGTTAAATTATGTGCATATATTCAACAGTATTACAAGCATACATGTGTGTGTGATTTTTTGTAGTTATCTATCGTACACGTATATGATAAACTTTTAATATCTCATACTTTTTTTTTTAGAAATACAGAGGAGTCCTTTAAATTTTAATGTCTACAAAAAATTTCAAGCTGAATTTTGAATTCGTGATCTTTCACACAAAAGACGTTATCTTTTGTTATTATTTGAAAACTAGTTTTTCTATTATCTTATGTTTAACGAGCTTTAAACTACAATCAGCTATATACATTACAATCAGGAGCGGACCCACATGGTCCCAGGGGGTAGCTGTCCCCCCTGAAATTTTTTTTGTCCCTCTCTAGATGTTTGATTTGTAATTCAGATTAAATTTAGAGTTAAAATTGAAATAAATTTGTTGAATTTTGATTGGTAGTTAGAATTATAAGTTAGAGCATCATAAATTACAAGTCAAAGCATTGGAAAGTATAAGTTAAAATATTGTTTTTTATCGAGTACCCAATTAGTTAATGAATTTAAACCCGATTCGATAATTTTTTGTCCCCTCTTGACAAAAATCCTGGATTCGCCCATGATTACAACCATATATGTTTTTTAGAATCCAAGGACTCTCCTTATTTAAAATAAATATTTTTTTAGCATTATAACTATGGATGATAAAGAACTAGAATTAGCAGTATGAGAATCTCTTCTCATACTCTGCAAGTAAAATAAAATAAGCTTTAAAAATTTTCAAGCATCTTAGACATAACGAACATATTTTTAAATAAAAAAAACGCAAGAATATATTAGTTATTGGATGAAGACAAGAATATATTAGTTATCAATAGCAAGTGTGTCGTGAGTCGTGAGTCGTGACATGAGAAAAAATGTTGAATTTCAACTATACCGTATAATTTGAATGTCTTTACGAAATATATATATTCTACGCAGACTGTGGAACTAATATGTTTATAATTTTGTGGATACAATTAATATCGTTTCTAGCATATCTAGCTAGCTATTAGCTTCTGTAATTGCTAGCTCAAACACAAAATGGTCATAGACTCAGTCTCAATTAGATTGCTTAAAATGCTCAGAATGAAGTTAAAGAAGGTTAAAATATATTAGTTATTGCATGTTTGCGAGACGGACAGAGAGATGCTTCCGAGATTCATAAAATGCTTACATGCATGAAATTAAGTGTTCGTATGAAGAAGGGAAGGAAACAAATGAGATACCTAAATCTAATCTGAAGTTCTGAACTCAGTGGTATACTTTCTCATTAGCACATTTTAGACAGGCTCTTAACCTAAAAAAAAAATACAGCATACAAATTCGCGATGCATTATATATATATATATATATATAAATGAGGAGAAAAACTTATTTTCCCACCAACCAGAAGTAAAAAGAAGAGAAAAAAAAGCTAAACAGTTGTGCGTAGATCAACAACTACTACAGTGACATTATCAGCGCTTCGTCTTGCAAGTGCGAGCTTTGTCAGCAGCATTGCCGCATCTGCGCAAGCCTTATCTGATGCTCTGGCCACCTCCCCTTCTCCCCCTCTAACCGGCTCATTGCTTCGAAGGCATGTCCTGACAATTTCACATGCCATCTCATTTGTCACCACATCCCAGAGACCATCGCTTGCCAGAATCAGGCATTCATCCCCCTCTTCCCTCTCAGTCACCGTCACCTCCGGTTCTGCCGTCACAAATGGTTTCAAGTGACTGTCCCCTGGTTAATATTATATCAAACAAAAGGCTTATTAACTAACAATACAGATTTGTAAAAGAGAGACTGTCTGCATATTTGTTGAAAAGAAGAAAATTTTACCTATAGCCCGGGACATTGCAAGAACGCCTAAAACTCTTGGACCGTCCCAGTAAATCACCCGACCACCAGCTGATTGGATCCTCTCTAACTCATCAGGCCGGTCAGGCTGATTCAAAACAAGCACAAAACATTAATTGCATTCCAAATTCAATCTAATAGATGAACATTGATCCGACAGCATGACCAAATTACTCTAAATGAATAAAAAAATAAAATCCAAAAGTACCTTGTGATCGGATGAGAGAGGAACTGGGACACCGTTCCTGGACAAGACAGCACGTGAGTCGCCACAATTGGCAACAACGATGCGCATAGGACCAACAACAGCAACAACTGCCGTGGACCCCACATGCTCAGACCTCATTGGTCGGCCTTGCTGGCACCGGCATCCTGGGATGCGGCCTTGACCACTCCAATTCACAGCCTCTCCATCCATCCTGTGAAAACTCTTCTTCATCGTCTCCGTCCACCTGTCAGTCATCAGTGCATCTTTCGATTCGATCTTCTCCCACTCCTCTGCAACTAACTCATGCATGCGCTCCTGGCATGTCGTGGCCACCTAAAAGTAATCCAAGCGGAAGGTCACGACATTGCCAGAAAGTAATTGGCCTAAGATTTGAGGGAAATTGAATGTAATAGCAGATACCCTTTTACTCCCCACCCCATCAAAATAATAAAATTAAAAGAATTAACAAACAAAAAGGTAAAGCTGGACACTACACCTAAAATTACTGGTCCAATAGGCCTTGTTATAACCTAAAATTGCAATTGAAACAATTCATGCGTCTTTTAAACGCCTTGCTACAACTCTTCCTTTCCATAATTGGTTCAATCCCCAGAGAAACTCGGAATGGAAATTTGGAGATAAACTGAACAATTGCAAACTCCTAGTAACTTCACTAATACATGAAAAGGTCACTTCAAAACCTTACTGGAAGAAAAATAATTAAAGAGAAGGCAATTTTGACATACATGTGAACAACCATGGCCATCAAAGACTCCAAAGAAATGGCGATTTTGGATAAAATCGGGTCGGATTGAAACAGCATCCTCCATATCTCGCCTCCGCCCACAAACTGACATGGTTCCATGCCTCGGACACTGGAGCGCACTCTCCAACCTAACCAACTTCTCTTTCGGATTAACGGGTTTCTGATCCGATCCAACCAAAACACAAGGGCCCCGCTCTCGTTGGATCATTTGAGAGCTTTTAGTCTTTCTCCTCTTTGGAGTTGGCTCTGTCTGAGAGCCGTTGGATCCGGTGCTCTCCACGAACTTCCGCCGTCGGATCTCGATCTCGCAACTCGTCGCTGGAATAGAGCTCGCTTCACAGATGGAAGAGGTGGTGACAGCTGACACATCAGACCCTTCGCAAAGAACTTCCGCCATGAAAGTTTTAACAGGTAGTACCAACGAGAAAAGGAATTCAAAATGAAAGAAGGCTTTGTTGGTTCTCTTTTCCTCAGAGTTGTAGTAGTAGTATATTAGTATTATCTCAGCCTAGCGGGGTATAACTGTAGAAGACCAGTGAAGGGAAGAGAGCAGCTGGCGCGCGCAGAGAGGGGGAGAGAAAGACCCGGGAAGAAGATAATATCGTGTTGTGGTCCAGCTGTAATTTGCTTCGAGTCGGGAGAATGAGGAGACTAGACTAGACTTGGCATATATATGCAATCCCTGCACTCAAAATCAAATCCATTAAAATAAAATAATATCATTATGAATAATAAAGATATAAATATTAGATATGATCAGATGAGGTATTTGAAGTTTTGAACCCCCCTCCTCCTCTTAATTAATTTATAGTAACAAAAAGTGGACGTCTAGATGCAATCTAGAGTTCCGCGAGTAAGAACAAGTCATGGCACCGGACTATGAAGCACGAACTGTGAGCATCAATAAGCTGCCCGCACCGTCACGGGCAGCCCGCACTTTTTTGTTCCTCTCTTTGATCGCGACACGTGGAGACCAGCTTAGGCGCCTTGCCACGTGCCCCCACGGAACTGGAGGCATGTGAAATGTTCGGCTCCTTAAAATAAGTGCTATCTATCATGCCCTTTCTTTTTTCTTTCTTTCTTTCTTTCTTTCTTTCTTTCTAGTAGTTAGGAAGAAACTTCGATTTTGTTTCTGATTAATTAAATCGATAAGCTTTGTTTGGTTGGGATAATATCTTTAATAATCTTTTCAACTATAGAACTTTCCGCGTGACGCGTGGCATCTGATGCAGCACATGTATTTTTTTTCTTCAATATCAATATGCAGCATAGTTTTGCATAGTTTCACACTTATCATAGAAAAAAAAAATATACAAATAGTTATCCTTTCTTCTACACAACCCTTCTAAGTTCTAAATATCAATAATTTAAATGATCTAATATTTGAGAGCATTAAATACAGTTGTTGGGGATATATTTTTATTTTTTCCGGATCTAATATTATATATTTATTCTCATTTGTGCTATTCGGAAATATAAATATAATTTTATCTTCTAGTTTTGTATGGTTTTAAATCATCATCATCATCTCTTATCAGAGAGAGTATTCATATTAGACATTTTGTGTGATACTAAAACTGCATTTCCCTCTAATTTTCTTTCAACTAAATGTGATAGAAATAATGCAAAATAAAATAAAGTGTTCTTTTCAAAATCCTCATAACGTACATATTAATCGATCTTTTTTTTTCTTCCAAATACATCCTTTTAAGAGAATTTTTATATATAATATAAACTTTTTTGGAAATAAAAATTCTGAAAAATAAATTAAGTTAATTGTATATTAGTTAAAATTTTCAATTAAATAAATTAAGTCAAGACTAATCCTGAATTATTTTGGCATTCAATGTGACTCGAGTTGTGGTTGTCTAAAGAGTTATATATATATATATATATATATGTCTTCATTGTTAGAAATTATTTCACATAGAGTAATTTCTCAAAGCAATGATGAAATAAAAGTTCCAATCAACTTGATCAAACATTTTAAATTTAAGAAATATTATTTTGAATAACATAATTCAATATATCATGTATCTTTCAACAACAAAAAATTCTCCAAACGTTTCATAAAAATGTGAAATGCAAAATTTATGTTTGCAGGGGCATCGTTGCATAGATTTGTATTGATAGATCTTTATCTCTAGCCATACATAAAGATCTTTGAAGAATATAATATAATCTCGTCCAGCTTCAGATAACTAACTATATAATCATACACATCGCAGGTCATGTGGGAAGTCATGTGTGTGGGAACTGGGAAGTGGGAATGTGGGAACCACAACCCGAATTAAAGAGACTACACGGATGGCCCGTTGAAATTGTCACAGAAAACCTAAGCAAGAAAAAGAGTAATTATTGGGTGCTTAACAAGGGATTGATTATCATAATAGTAGCTTAATTGACATTTAATTTCTTTATTGGTAATGTTGTCGGGACAGGGAACTTAGACCAAGGAGACTAGGAGAGAGACAGAGGTCGGTCAATTGAAATTCTGACGCGTGGCGCTGCTTGCGTGTCTTCAATGTCGGATTCAACGATCAAAGTACCTCCTCTCTGAAAACTTTGACAAAATAACCTCGTGGACCCCATATTTTCCTTTCTTCTCCCTCCCTCAGATTCTCTCCAATTTACTCTGCCTTTTATTTAATTCCATACATATGATATTTCAATATTACCATATATCTCATATTTTCAATACCATAAATCTCATTTCTGAAAAGATAGTTTCAAAAATAAAATAATCCTTACTCAGATAGTTTAATATTACCATATATATCATATTTCATATCATATATTTTCAGTATTATATATCTCATTTTTTAGCGGAGCTATTTTTTCATGTATCTCAAAATCCACATGTGCTTATTCATTCCAGGTTCCAGCCAATGTTATTTTAAAAAAAAACCTGTCAATGGTTTGCATATGGCTCCATCTTGCCTTTGTTTATTTATCAATTATTTTGCTTTATCGTTGAAGGGATGCTTTTGAGCTCTGT
This sequence comes from Carex myosuroides, assembly GCA_028015225.1. Lineage (NCBI taxonomy): Eukaryota > Viridiplantae > Streptophyta > Magnoliopsida > Poales > Cyperaceae > Carex > Carex myosuroides. Next base: position 8,320,291 of record CM051489.1, on the reverse strand, counting down.
TAGTTTTAACGCTGAGCTTAGAAGAGAATAAATTAATATTTATAGAATCCCTTTTTTTATCTCATTTGTGGAATCTTTTTAATACAATCCGTGTGTAGCAAAAATCATATCTATTGCCGATGGTTGGAAATTGGAAGCTATGAGAAATATATTATGTGCTTTTCGTTACAACCCTTCAAAACATGAGAATATCACAAACAATATACACTACTACAAAAAAACACTTCGCCGTCGGGCAAAATTGCCATCCGCACCGATGGCTATCGCCTCGATAGAAAAGATATACACATATGTCATCGGCTAGAACCGATGGCGTTCAGCTCCAACGCTATCGGTTGGAAATAAGGGACAGATGAGAATAATAATTTTTCGGTCGTTAAATTAGTCGTTTAATATAGAAACGCCATCGTCTGTTGGGTGTTATTAGCCGATTGCAAAAGTGTCTTACACCATCTGTTGTGTTTGAGTTGGCGTTGGCAGGTCCTAATTTGCCATATGTTATTATTTTGGATCGTTGGTGATTTATTTATATATATTTTGTAATTATATATGCCTGTATTAGAGGCTAGGCTCCATATATAGCAAGATAAACAACATAATCTCTCTCTATATATAGCACCAAACCGAATACAAATAACATGCAACAAATTAAGCAAGATAATATAGAGACCAACAAACATATAGAACAATGCAGCATTAAATTAACCAACATAATTAATCTGTAGCACTAAATTAACCCAAGTACCATCATTAATTAACATATCTATTACGGTGCAACAAAGAAAACCCCTAAAACATACCAGAATTACACCCCAGCCCCCTCCACCCGTATGACTAAACTAAAACCAACAATGAAGCTTTCAAAAATCACACCTCCCACTGATTGTATATATGAGACCAAAAAATCAGCTATACTTATATCAGGTGAACACACAAAACACAACTATTAATTGTTCTGGTACTCACAAAAATGTACATCATATGTACCAAAAGTATTTAATTTTTCTGTTCATGCTCTGGATGAGGTAATACCCATTCCAAGAAGAACCTGCACTATCGCTGACGAACCTCGTTCAGAGCTTCCAAATTATATGGATTGGTCGGTAGGAAAGCCTGTATGAATAAATGAAAACATATTAATAACATGTACAATCAATTGAGAACTTAAAATCATCGCATGATAGAAACAAATTGACATACATATGGAAAACTTTGTGAGAGATGCCGGATGATGAAATCCATATTCTTCATCACGTAGTATCTGCACTCCCAGTTTAATATTTGCTGTGGGCCTTGAAAATAAATTTTGAAAACAAAATAAAATTATTAGTACAATTATGTGGGAACTTGAAATAAGTTAAAATGAAATACTCCATTAAATTTTTTTATACCTGAAACATTGACCAATCACAAGTTTTTTTCCCTTCGCGCGTCCACTCCGCTTTAGATATTTCCTATAAGCCCTACAATTAATAAAGGTCAGTATGATACGGCCGGAGAGAATTTTGTGCGGCCGCACGTCTGGAAAATCCTCCAAAAAGAAATAAATTCGGGTTTTGCAAATTCTGCTCCAACACAGCGAAAAACTCCAGAGCCTCCGTGCTGGCTGGGTACGGGATGAAACCGGACGGAGTATGCATTTTGATACATCTGAGTGAAATACCAATCATGACAAAGTGTATGAAAATCTGTTATATGCCATTGTTCACCGCAACAAGCCAACATATGACTACAAGGAAGGCCTGTAAGTTCAAATGCTTGACATACACAATGTGATGACCTCCCGTTTATTGTCACCGGATATGTTGAGCTTCCAATATTAACCTCAAATTCACATGGACCAAACTGACATACCTGGTGCCCGCGAGATGCAAATTGTCGAGAGCGTATTTTATCAATAATTTTAGGGCACAACTGGGTTGTCATTTTTCTTCCTATTTCGCTACGCTCGACAAAAGCTTGGTTTACTCTATAAAAAGTAACAACAACAAATGCAGTGACAAGTAGTGATCGTGCACCTCTAAGTACCGAGTTAAGGCTTGCCTTCTTAAGGTTGGCCTTTATGTGGCGCAAACACCAACGATGAGTATGGCCATAATTAGAAGAAAATACACTACGTACCACCTCTTTATTACCAGAAAAACGGTCAGATATGATGCAAACCTTCCTTTCGTGTGTAACAAACTCTCTCAAGGAGTGAAGAAACCATTTCCAATTATCTCCATTTTCTTTATCACAAATTGCAAAAGCTATCAGATAAAGCCTCCAATTAGCATCAATACTCGTAGCAATTAATGCACATCCCTCATATTTACCATACAAATGAGTGCCATCAACACTTACCACCGGTCGACAATATTTCCAGCTCTCTATCGAAGGGCCAAAGGCCCAAAGGCCCAAAAGACTCGCCTAAATTGTTGTATGCCTTATCCTATACAGGGAGGGTTCATGGTCCAAACAGTAACTGGATTTGAAACTTGCACCATATTTAAGTACCTTGGTAGATCAGAAAAAGACTTTTCCTAACTGCCGTATATAATTTTCAATGCACTACTACGTGCCTTCCATGCTAAATCATAATTGATATCTGTTTTCCAATCATCCTTGATCTTGATTCGAATTTCTTTTACACTCATTGATAACGATGCTCTCATTAATGGAAGTATCTTCTCACAAACTAAAGCAGATGTGCAATTTCGGTGCATGCTGTTACCAATTGAAATAACACAATTATGAGACCTGTTGTATTGACTAACTAAAAAATACGTAGCTCCTTTCGGTCTGTGTGCATGCAACCTCCAACAACAGTTACTTTCAACACAAACACAAGTATTTTCAACCTCTAGACCACCATCATTTTCAACTTCTATCTCATCAACATTATCATCAGAATCAGAGCACTCTTCATCTTCAAGGCTTGAATCACTAGACCATCCAAACGATACCGTATCATCTAACAAAATGTTATTTTGTAGCAAGTTTTCGAATTGGTCAAGTGAATCATCCATGATCCTATATGTAAACAAAAAAAAACTCAATTAAAAATATTTCATATGTACTATGTAATTAATTTAAAACAATTATGATTAAAATCCGAATAAATTATTAAAATGAGTTAATTAATCATGATAATGAATCGTCAACCATTCTTAATAAAAAAAAACTCAAAAAATTATACTCAGTCTCAGACTTGACAAAAAAGCTATTTACAAAGGTTTCATCATTATCTGAACCATATAGACACATATTCATTATTTTGTATTTTCATTAAGTTTCCCAAATTAATTCTAAGAAATGCTATCGACATTGAAAATTTTCTAAACTGTTACTGTACAAGCGTTGGGCTTCGACACCTATTTTATCACCCCAACAGTAAAAAAAGGCACGACTAAGTATACAATATTGAAAATTTTCAATTTCTTATTTCATCACATTGTATGTTCTTCAAGAGAATATAATTTTCATTTCTGATTTCATCAGTTTCTATAATCGCAACAAAAAGAAAATATTGAACCATAGGGGAATTCTTCAAACTTCAAATAAGCTTCGTTTCTATTAACCGCTCAGTTTCTATTTGTCATATCTATATCAAACTTCAAATATTTTTCTCATTTCAAAGTGAATTCTTCTTCAATCTAGACAGAAAATTGAAGTGAAATTTCTGGCGCTAGTGATTTCCCTTACTAGCAATAAACCAATTTTTTGATAGAGGGGCGAAGTCATTCCTCTGCTGAGGGCGGAGTCGAACCAGGGGCGAACCTAACAAGCGGAGAGAAAACTTGATGGGCGGAGTCGAACCAGGGGCGAACCTAACAAGCGGAGAGAAAACTTGATGGGCGGAGTCGAACCAGGGGCGAACCTAACAAGCGGAGAGAAAACTTGATGGGCGGAGTCGAACCAGGGGCGAACCTAACAAGCGGAGAGAAAACTTGATGAGCGGAGAGTCGATGTTCGGAGGAGAGAGCGGGGTAAGTCGAAAAAAGTTTGGGTGGGGAGCAAGGTGCAAAGCAAGGGCCCAGGAGGCAGACAGAAGAGGGAGAGGGTGCGCTAGAGGGATAAAAAATTTGGAGGGAGGTGGAAGAGACAGAAAAAATAAAGTAACTGAGGGAAAGAGAAATTTTTATCTGAGTGGGTCTCAGAAGGTCATTTTCATTTTGTCAAAGTTTTTAAAGAAAAGATATTTTGTTAGTTTTTTTTTACAAAGGCAGGTCAGTTTGTAAATTTTCCCGATTCAAAGACTGTTTCAGAACTTTGAGCGAAATCGCTAGTCATGCTAGTCATGGTCGTCACACATCATGTGTCTTGCTAAAAGGGGATCCGCCTCTGCTCTTTTTTCCAGAGAAAAGGAGGACTCTGCTTTTTTGATCCGAACCATTCAAATTCGTTTAGATTTGTGTATCAAAAAATTGTTTTTATCGAGATACGTGAATGAACGAATTTGAATGGTTCGGATCGGAAAAATAGAGCCCTCATTTTCTCTAAGAAAAGGAACAGAGGCGGATCCGCTAAAAGGGATAAGATGGAAATTCCATCGGAATGAATGAAGCCACGTTGCAATAATCGTTATCAGCCGAAAGTTCGTTACAATAATCGTTGTACTTTCAAAGGCACGAATAGTGTAACGGAGGCGCAAGTTGAAAATTATTCACAAGCCATTCATTTCTTGGAGGAAAAGAAATATTGAAAGCGAAATGGAAAGTATTTCCATTTCTATTTTAACGCGCTCCATAGGGAATGGGTATGGGTGTGGGATCAAAAAAATTTGAACTGAAAATTACTGTTTACGTGGGAAAAAAAAATTCACTCTGAGTGAATTTTTTTTGGGAAGCAGCCGAACAGGCCCTTAATGGTCATCATGTCTAATTTGTTGCGGTAATGCGATAACTTCTCCGCTCAATGATTGTGATGAAGTGGTGGTTGCCATCACTATTTTTAAAATGTGTACTGCTTATTCATATATGAGTAATATATGAGTAGGATTAAAATGTCTTATTAGATTTGTGCCTCATCATGTCCGAACATCGTTATTTTTATTTTAAAAGTTTAAACAGTCACTTCGAACCGCTCAATATGATCTTCATATTAAAATGCGCTTGGATACAAAATTTAAATTTTTTTGAATTTTTTTTTTCTATTTTTTAAGATAGGTACAAAATCACTGTTATTAGAAGATTTCGGACCATTCAAAAATAGTGGTTTTGTACCTCTCTAAACAATTAGTAAATTTTTTTAAAAAATTCTAAAATTTGTTATCCGAACACATTTTAATATGAACATCATGTTGAACGGTTGGGATCGATTATTTAAACTTTAAAAATATAAATAATGATGTTGGGGCATAATAGCTAATTTATAAATATCTTTTGCATATAATTTTCTATGTATGCTTTTCACAAAATATGTAGGCACATGCATGTGTGATTTAAAATTGTTAGATAATTATACAGTTAATTGTATTGCCGCTTATAAGTGACTGCAAACTATAACTTAAATTAAAATTTTGAGTAAGCAATATATCTCGAAAGACCCAGATTGAGCTTACAAATTTTTCAGCATCAATACATTAGTAGCAGATATATTAGAAGCACTACGAAATATTTTTCAAGTAAGATTTTTTCCGGTTGTAAAAAAAAAAACTATTTCTTAGTGTGTTATAAAAAAAAATAAAAATATTTTGAATTTGAGTTATTGATCCCGATTCAAAAATTACTTCTGATATATAAAAAAATTATAGTGGTCCTTCTAGTACATTTAAATTCTAAGATACTCTATCTATTTTAAGAGGAGGGTTCCACTGCACCCTCTTTTTTTTTTTTGATTCAAACCCGTAGGTATTCATTAATTAGAAATTTAGTACAAACCTAGTGATTAGAATTAACTCTAAATGAAAACGAAAAAACTACTTAGTTCTAAAAAAGGAAACAACATTTGAAGGATAAAATAAGCAGCAGAAATTAAAGAACTCCTAGGTGCTCCGGCCTTGTGTTTGTGAGCGCTTCCGGATTTGTTGAAGCAGTGAAGGCGACTCGCCCGGACCTAACTCTGAGGGCTGCGTCTGAATAGGTTCGTATCCAGAACCGTAGTAATATTGAACTGTTGTGCAACTTGTTCTGGCATTGCGCTGAGAAATGCGGTACCAGTGGTTCGTGCCCAGTTTGCCATGTTGTGTGGTTGTGTGAGTACAGTTCTGGGTACATGTCTGATGATGATCCTCCCCGTTGGTATCCTGTAAAGCTGTATTGCACGTGCGACCGTATCCGCAGCTCGCCAAGAGGGGATGTCGATTGTGTTGCCTGCCACTACAGCTTCCACCAGTGTTTTGCAGTCTGTGCAAATGATGCCCGACATCAGCCGGGTGCCCTTTATATACTGTAGAACCTCCAGTAATGCATGTGCTTCCGCATGGAAAGGATCCTCACATGTGAGATAGCCGGCTTGCGCTTGGATGAGGTCCCCCTGTGAATCAAAACAAAGGAACGCTGTACCGGCTTTTTTCGTAGGGTCCCAGGACGCATCAGTTAGTAGGACATTCATCCCCTCTGGTATATCGCAAAAACTGGGGTTTTCAGTTGGTGATCGGGTCACAGGTGCACTGCTGTTCATTCCCATTGACCTTGCCTGGGCTATAATCACCTGTGGGGTAGTACTATTACCACTGAAAATCATTGCATTTCTGGCTTTCCAACACTGCACTCTTTTTTAGTGCACCTAACGTGCACCCAAAACTCATATGGTGCATTTTCAAAGTTCAAATAGTCGATTCGAACCTTCCAACGTATTCTTCATATTAAAATGTGCTTGGAGACCAAATTTTACATTTTTTGGAAATTTTTTACTATTTTTTCAGAATTTTTGAAAATCATCACTTTGCTGAATTTCAAATTATTGTTTAGTTTAATCAAAAATTCTGAAAAAATAGTAAAAAATTTCCAAAAAATGTAAAATTTGGTCTCCAAGCACATTTTAATATGAAGAACACGTTGGAAGGTTCGAATCGACTATTTGAACTTTGAAAATGCACCATATGAGTTTTGGGTGCACGTTAGGTGCACCAAAAGAGGGTGCAGTGGAACCCTCCTTCTATTTTAATATATTTCTAAAATCACTTTTAGAGAAATAGATGGAGTACCTTAGAATTTGAATATACTAGAAGGACCACTTTATTTTTATTTTTATATACCCATAAGTGATTTTTGAAATGGAAATAATAACTGAGATCCAAAACATTTTTACTTTTTCTTTCAGTAACACACTAAGAAATATTTTTTTTGCAACCGCAAAAAATCTTGCCTGCAAAATATTTCGTAGTACTTCCAGTTCATCTAAATTATAAGATATTTTATCTATTTTGTTTGATGTTCCTTCTAATATATTCAAATTATAAGTTTCTCCATCTATTTTTGAAAATTAACAAAAAAATCTATTTATACAACGGAAAACTTTGAAATTCCAAAATTTTAACGAATTGACTGTCCGCCATTTGAGATTGCAGACGCTAAAAAAGTGTCCGCCATTTGAAATTGCGGACATGCTAAAGTTGGAATTTCCAAAATTTAGTGGTTTTTTAATTTATTATTTTTAGGCAGAAGTATTTTTAAAAATTTCGGCTAGATGAATTACTCAAGCATCCCATAATTTTGGTGAATATGGTAGATTCTATAATTAAATCTGGATATAATTCTTTCAACAACTCTATTTTATTAATTGTTATTAAAATGATTGAAGCATGGATTTTTGAAATAGTCAATATTTCCATTAAACACCGCAATATCTAATATACTCATACAAATCTAATATTTTTTTTCTTCTATCTCATTTTAAACTATTTAACATTGTATTTAATTATTTTAAAATTTTAATTGACCAATATACCCTCACATTTTAAATGAACATGTTCATTATTTTTGAATGCCCTTTTCCTCTCTTTCTCCATGGAATCTCTCTCTCTCTCTTCTCCTCACCATCTCCACACGCACTTTGGTTGTTTGATTATCCAGCCTTTTTTTTTTTTTTGCCACAGCCGGTCTTCTCTAAATTAGACCGTTTCTTCACATCCATATGCATGTCCAATAAATATCCAATAATTACTCTTAATGCTCTTGAGGTTGCGGTCTCGGACCATGCACCTTTGTTGCTCCATTGTAGACAGCACACTACTAAATGGAAGCCTTTTCGAATTGAAAATTTTTGGTTGGCATACCAAGAGGTTAAGGAAATTATTGGGAGCATTTGGGCAGCGCAGCAAAATGAATCAAATTGTGCTAATGACTTCCTGTTGAGAAATGCAAAGTTACAGGAAGCTCTTAGGAGTTGGCACCTAACACACTTCCAAAAAGGCCGCAAAGAATTAGATGAGTGCAAGAAACAGATCCTTAATCTTGACATAGCGGAGGAGACTCGGACCCTACGGTCGGAGGAATTTCAGCACAGAATTCGACTCCGCGAAAGGGTTTTTGAGTTGGCAAACATCGCGGAGGCGCGGTGGAGCCAACGGGCAAGGTGTAAGTGGCTCAAGGAAGGCGATAAAAATACACGGTTCTTTCATGCCTATGCATCGGCACGTTGCAGGAAGAACCGAGTGGACGAGATTAAAGATTCAAATGGGAATGCGATAAGAGGCGGGGGCATCACAGGGGTGTTTTTTCAACACCTCAAACAATCCTTGGGTCAAACTCGCCTCCACCATGAGCAACTAACCTACTTTGATCTCACGGTACTATATCGGGCCAACCCAGTTTTGGAAGGACTGGATGCGCCATTCAGTGACCATGAGGTCCTTGCTGCAGTTTCGGGCCTAGCCAAAAACAAGGCTTCGGGCCCCGACGGGTTGACAAGCGAATTCCTGCAGATTAATTGGGAGGTATTGAGTCATCAGGTCATGCATATAGTCCAAGACTTTTATCATGGTAGGGTGGATTTAATATCACTCAACAGAGCCAATGTTGTATTTATCCCAAAGAAAGAGGCCCCTGAGGGAATGACGGATTTTCGCCCGATTAGCATCATTAACATCATTTCAAAATTGCTATCCAAATTGATTGCGACCCGACTAGCGAAGTACATGCCGGATCTTATTTCTCCTTATCAAACTGCTTTCATTCGGGGCTGTCGATTTCTGAGAATTTCATTGCCATGCGGGAACTGCTGAACCATATAGATGTCGCTCGGCAATCGGCTTTCCTAGCGAAGATTGACTTTGCCAAAGCCTTCGACTCGGTCGATTGGAATTTTTTGTTTGCTGTTCTGACTACTAGAGGATTCTCAGCCAAGGTGATTGGGTGGATACGTGTACTACTCACAACGGCCTCTTCACGAGTGCTAGTAAATGGGGGAACCGTCCCCGTTCTTCTACCACTGTCAAGGCTTGCGCCAAGGTGATCCCTTGTCCCCTCTTCTTTTTAATCTAGCGGTGGATGTGTTACAGAAAATGATTGAAATTGCCAACTCCTCACTACAAGACCCGATCTCCTCTAAATTTTCGGACTCAATCATTGCCATGCAATACGCCGACGACACGGCATTCATAGCAAATGCGAGCCTTGACACGGTGGTCACTTTGAAGATTGTGTTGCGCTTATTTACTAAGATGTCCGGTTTGAAAATCAACTTTCACAAAAGCCGGTTTGTTCCTTTGAATCTTGATGAACCACATAAAGCACTACTCACTCCCCTACTTGGCTGCATGGCTACAAGTTTTCCACTCACCTATTTGGGCATGCCATTGTCTATTCAGAGGCCTACACGTCAGTTTTTTATTCCTCTAATCGAAAAGTTGGAGAAAAAGGCTACAAGGATGGAAAGGAAAACTAATATCCAGAGGGGGACGGTTGCAATTGATAAATTCGGTATTGTCTTCTATCCCTATCTATATGATGGCATGCTTTCAAATCCCTAAGTGGGTCTTAGACCGCCTTGACAAATTAAGAAGAGAATTTTTATGGAGGAAAAGTGATGGCTCAACACAAGGGATCTCTTTAATTAATTGGCCTTCGGTTTGCCTTCCGAAGAAGTGGGGCGGTTTGGGCATACCGGATCTTGCACTGAGAAATACGGCACTATTACTACGATGGTGGTGGAGACTTTATGCGGAGCCTACCTAACTATGGGCGATGGTGGCAATAAAAATTCGTGGCAAGAACACGTATGTGAATGAACCGAGATTATGGGTTATAAATGGCTCCTTCTTTTGGCGACAATTGATCAGGAAGCATTTCATATTTCAATGGTCAACGGAATGGAGGGTCGGCCATGGAATGAGCATTTCCTTTTGGTACGACTCCTGGGCGGGTCAAGCCTTGGCAAGAATAGGCAAGGGTCAGAACCGCCTCCAACAACCTTCAGCTTCTCTGAGTGACGCTCAATCCATTGCTGCTCACTTCGAAGAATACACTGACAGCCTGCAACACGTGCGGTTCACAGAATTGGAAGATGAAATTATCTGGAACTGGACTGCTTCCGGTGTATACTCTGCAAAATCAGCTTACGAGGTCATGATGGGCGGGGGTAAGGTACTTTGGCCTTTCATGATTGTTTGGAAATGCAAAGCACCACCCACTGTCAAATTCTTTACAACCATGCTACTCAGAGACAAGCTCCTTACACACCAGGTAATGGAGAGACGCGGGACGTACGTTGCCTTAGATTGCATAATGTGCAATAACTGTCCTGTAGAGTCCTCCTTGCACCTATTATTTCTATGCCCGTTCGCAACTCATGTGTGGTTCTTAGTATCCCGAGAACTGGGGTATAAGGTAATGCATCAAGATCTCACGGTTCAGGAGATATGGATCAGATCGGCTACTAGAAGGGGTAACCGAAGCAAAAAGGAATGGGCGGTACACTTCATGTCCACTCTTTGGCTGATTTGGAAACATAGAAACGAGCTGATCTTTGGAGGCACGAGGAAGGAAGCCAGGACACTCGCAGAGAGGGCAGTACAAGATAGTTCACTGTGGTTGAAGCACGGCTGAAGAAAATCAACTTCTTAAGCCTTTCCCTTTTCTTTTCTTTTGGTTTTTTTCTGTTCTGTTTTTTGCAGCTGTTTCTGTCTGTGCTTTTCTCTTTTCCTTTACTGCTATGTTGTTGTGATGTTGTAGTGCTGAGTAGTTTTTTTGATGAACCTAAGGTGGTAGGTAGGAATCATTCTGAGGCTCAGTAGACCATAGATGTGTAGTGATTTATGAACATTGACAGTGAGGTCAATGGATGTAAACCTTTCTTTAATTAATCAAGACTTGGTAGCCTCTACCAAGAATTTTTCAAAAAAAAGATTATCCAGCCTTTTCTCCTCTTTTCTTGAAAAGCACTTTGGTTGTTTGATGCTCCGAATATTTTTCTTGTGCGATAATATGAAGGCTTAGACTGCTCACTGTTCACTACTCTATTTGTCGAAGGGAAGAAGAAATATATATATATATATATATAGATATAGAGTTGGGCTACGGTGCATCGCGAAGTAAAGCGAGTGTTTTACTTCACACTCATATTTTGCGATTTCAAAGTTGAAAATGTCGATCCGAACTGTTTAAATTGATCTCCATATTAAATTGTGCTTGGAGAACAAATTTTACAATTTTTGAATTTTTTTTACTATTTCTTTAGAATTTTGAAAATTGTTGTTTTTGATGGTCCAGGATTTTTTTTAAAAATAGTGTTTTTCAAAAATTCTAAAAAAATAGTAAACAATTTCCAAAAAATGTAAAATTTGGTCTCCAAGCACAATTTAATATGGAGATCAACTTGAACAGTTCGGATTGACATTTTGAAGTTTCAAATTGAAGATATAGACGTGAAGTAAAACACTCGTTTTACTTCGCGAAGTACCGTAGCCCAACTCATATATATATATATATATATATATATATATATATATATATATAGTATGGCTAATTTGCTGCTGGTAGCATTTCGGCCAAGTACTGCCAGCAGCAAATCTGCCATTCTGATGTTCAAACAACCGATCCGAACCGTTCAACATGTTCTAAATATTGAAATGTGCTTGGAGACCAAATTTTACATTTTTTGGAATTTTTTTACTATTTATTAAGCCACTTTGAAAATTCCAGATCATATGGTCCAGACTGTTTTTACTGTTCACCCGGATCAGCAATTTTCAAAGTGGCTTAATAAATAGTAAACAAATTCCAAAAAATGTAAAATTTGGTCTCCAAGTAGATTTTAATATAGATTGAACATCTATATAAAAAAATTTGTTGTTTGAACATCAGAATGGCCGAAATGTCCCCGGCAGCACCTCGCCAAAATGCTGCCGGCAGCAACTTAGGCATACTCTATATATATATATATATATATATATATATATATATATATATATATATATATATATATATATATATATATATATATGTACATGTTAAGAAAAGAATAAAATCAACCTTTCAGAATTTGTGTATTGTGCTTCTCATTTCCACCCATATTCCATCTTATTCATACTGGATTTGATTATTTTGTTCCTTGATTTGCTTTGGATATGCTACAAAATTTGCTTGTTTATTACTCTAATTCTCAAATTTACATGTGTTATAAAATTGTGCATTGGTTTTAATTTCCTCGTGTTCAATGAGCTTGAGAACATTGAGCATTATGATTGTAGGTTGTGACCATGTCCCATAACACTCACTAGCTAGTCAGGTAACCGTGTCAACTGTCTAATGTGACAATCCAATCCAATGATTACATTTGCCCACACCCCCTCTTTGTATGCTACAAGAATACCTCCTGCATGTAAGCTCTGATTAGGATCGAATTAAATCCATCCAAGGGAAGACGAGAAGTAATTGGATAGTTATTTGAGTACGGAAGAATAGAATGTAGTCACGTCGTGATCAAATATGTCTTCACATTGTACAGCAAAGCACCATACAATACAAGACCAAACAACTATACATGACAAAAATAACACAAAATTTATGCTATTATTTAAATTTCAGACAATAAATTTCTTTTGTACATTTTTTTTTCACAACATTGTTTCTTTATTTTACATTTATTTATGACTTTTCCTTATTTTTTTTTCTAAGTTTTTCTTACTTTAACTAACTTAAAAGTTATAAAAAAGGTTAAACATGATTAAATGTGACTAATGAACAACGTAACTTTTGATAATGACGTAATTATTGTGTGATGATTATTTTTCAAGATATTTTAATCACGACACGACACAATACGACACACTACGTATTTCAAATTACGACGTGACTAGTTATGACACTATACAAATTTACATCTTAGGAGAACCACACATTTATCCAAAATTTTAATTATTTCAAATACCAAACAGTTGTCATAACACATAATAAATTAAGCACAAAGTCTAATTGCTAATAGGTTTCGACTTATATAAAAGAATTAGGTAATTGTGCTAGTTACTTCACATTGCCGTTAATGGAGCGGCCACCATCAACGGCAACGACTTGCCCGGTGATGTAAGAAGCAGCCGGCATGCAAAGGAACGCCATGAGAGTTGCGACCTCCTCAGGCTGGCCGGCACGACCTTGAGGAATAGCAGCGAGTTGCTTTGCCTTGCGGTTCTCGTCATCAAGCACCTGCACATAATATAATGTGATTATTTCAGTTCAAAGGAATAATGAATTAAAGTTTGTGCATAATATATATATAGAATTAAAGAATTGAATACTTATTTGCATACTGGTTTCATCAGAGGGGTGTCGATAGCGCCGGGTGCAACGGCATTGCATCGGATGTCATCCTTTGCCCATTCACAGGCCAAGCTCTTTGTCAGTTGGTTTATCGCTCCTGACACAAAATTAAGCTTAATTATATATTCTTAGACGAACTCGAATTTTGAATTGATGAGCTTCTAATCTTTTTTTCTTGATTTTTCTGTTATTTTTTATTTCTTCTTTGTCATGCTAAGATATCGATAATTTTCGTTTATTCTATTTCTTTCCCTTGATCAATTTGCTTTCCTCTTCTAATTTTAATTGTTTTAAATGCAAAGAGAATAATAAAGGTCAGACTTTTGAGTTTCACCAAATAATGCAATTTGAGACATCAGTTCAATTAATCTTGCAAAAATAACTGGAACTCAAAACTCATCATGATAAACATTTAAATTAACGGAAACAGAAAGGCGATCAAAACCAGCAACGAAATTTTAGTGAAAATCACAGTATTCTATTTTCTGATAGCGCCGGAGTACTAAAATTATTGTATACTGAATTATCAATTATAATTCGCAAAATGTTGCGTGTACACTCCATCGAACTGGTATTTAGGAATTAGGACCAGGAATACACTACCTTTAGTAGCACAATAAAGAGAGAGGTACTCGATGCCGAGTAAACTAGCCATAGAAGAGTTGAAAATAACACTGCCACCACCGGAGGCCTTGAGAAGAGGATGTGCGAGTTGGGTTAAGTGGAATGCAGATTCAAGATTTGTTGCCATCAGAAATGAATATTCCTTTTCTGTTATTTGCTCTGCAGCTTTTACGAAACCGGTCCCTGCATTATTTACCTATACATAATAGATACAAGCATTGATATAAATAGAGGATAGGATGCAAAATTCATTAATATAAAATTTTAGTACAACGCTATACTTAATACTTGATATATTAGTTGTTAGATAAAGGAGGAGGATTGTGATAGGCATAGCGAGCCAATGTAAAATACAATCTTTTTATGCAAATGAAATCCTCACCTCCTGTTGGATTTCATTTCTAGCCTACTCAACCTGTTCGGGACTATAGGCTTTGTTTTTGTTGTTCTTGTGGTTGGATAAAGTAACCAAATTGTAACAAAAAAGTATGAAATTTTCGGCTTCAGTAGCATTTTTACCAGCAAAACTGAAACTTAATTCAAAATCACTCATTTGAAAAGGGAGCAAAACATTTTACTGATCAACTTACAAGGATTGTAAGCCTTCCCTGGAAAATCAATTTCACGGTGTCCATTAGCTTTTCTCTTTCAGCTCGAGACGACACATCACAGACTGAACCAGTGATTTTTAGTTTCTTGTCCTTCCACTCTTGCAAACACTTGTTTAGTTCTATTTCATTCCTAGAGCAAGTGTGCACAGTTGCTCCTAGTGCTGCCAGTTCTTCTACTATTGCGTACCTGCACAATACCTGATTTAATTTGCGGTTATTCAAAAAAAAAAAAAAAATACCGATCATGTTGATATACATACATTTGTAATTTTTGAAAATGCAACAAGTACATAGGAAACAAACCCAGTTACTACAACAGAATAGTTTGGATATATCCCTTCTGCAAATGTTTATATATATTGACTATAAATAGTGAAGGAATAGCAGCATATCATACCCAATTCCTTTGGTACCACCAGTGACCAGAGCAGTTTCATTGGCAAGTGACCATTTGTTGGACCTCTCTCCGTGTTCCATGATTTGCAAATGTTCTTGTGATACTTTTATCTGTTTTATAAAGATATGAGAATTCTATTTCGCCTAAATGGCTGTTAGATATAGAAGCTATGTTGCCTAAAAAAATATCTCCCCCTTTAAGCCAAATGTTTGTGACCTACCTAACTCATCAGCCGGTCATGACTTTTCTGGGTAAAAATTTTAACAGAGCAATTTTAGCTTCATGCAGTGCTGTTTTGATTCTATAGTCCAGCTGCATGAAGCCAAAAATGCTCTGTTAAAATCTCTAACCACTTTTACAGTTTTACCTCTTACCAGTTACCAGTACCATCCTGTAATTAATGACACATTCAAAGTACTGACAGTTTAATTAAAGGCGCGTTCCTTGAGGTCTTGAGGGTGACAAATAGAAACGAGCCAAATGGAAATAACCCATTTTGAATTGAAAATATTTCTTTTGATCTGATGCTACCACTTAATTAAATTGTTTAAGTACCAACGGAATAAATCGTATGAACCATTCGATACTTGTCGTATTTAGTAGCATTTCATTTCATGAGGAAGATTGAATCATATATATATATATATATATATATATATATATATATATATATATATATATATATATATATATATATATATACTTTTCAAAATTATATGAAAATTTATAAAATATATAAGATTGGCTTGGTCAATGGTCACCTCTTAGCTCTCTTTAAATCTGTCCTCATTTTGCACACCAGCAGTTCAACCAGTGTAACTTATAAATGTCCTCATTTCGTAATTCACCAGTTTGTTTTTCTAAGAACCGGGTCGGATTGTCTTATTTCCTTGAATAAATAATTTTATAGATATGAGATTCCCAAAGAATTTACAAACATTCATAATAACGAAAAGCTAAATTTTGCTTTATCTTTTATTTGTTAAAAGGTAATCGACTATAGCATGCAACTTTGAATCATAATCTAACCATGAAACCAGAAATTTAATAACTCAAAACTATTGCTGCATCGCTCACTGTCAGTGAAGAAATGAGAAGCATTTGAAGTAGATTTCCCAATATCTAAAAATATAGCCTTCTTATATTAAAATTTAAAAACAATCAAATGTATGTACTTATCATTTTGATTTGTAATATCGATGGTAATAACTAATAATGCCCAGCAATTCCATTCGAATCATTAGATATAATTTGATAGAGCATATCTTTTAGTCATGAGATGTGAATGTGATTATATATATATATATTACGTCTAATACTTGATTTTAATTTCACTACGAGTCCCACTAATTTTTAATTTTCTTGCTCACAGTTGTTATTAAATAAAATAAATAATGTCAGGTCCATAATTTGATCTACTACTATTAGATAGTAGAGTGGGAAAAATGGTATGACGGAGCCGGCTCCGTTACAGAACGGCACGGTTATGGTACAGAACGGTACGGTACGCGTGTCGGTTACGTGCCGTGACTCGCGTGTTCTATTCCGTGACCATTCGCGTGATGTGACCACCTTTTGAAAATTTGGCACGACATGGCACGTCACGCGAAATATCTAGTCACGACACGGCACAGCACGTGGTCACGCGAGTCACGTGTAATTAGGACTGATAGATCTTAACTAAATGGTGAATCTTGAATAAATGGTGAATTTTGAATAAACTAACTTAAATTATAATAAAATAGTCACGCGAGTCATGCGAGTCACGTTTAGTTACAGCACGTTTGAACAAGGCGTAACTCACGTGACGTGACAATTCGCGTGACGTGACTACTCCTTGACATTTTGATCACGAAAACCGTTCTTTGAAATAATTGGGGAAGGACCCCACAAATCCGAGTGAATGACATGTAAAGGAGAAAAGCAAGAGATTTAGAAGGAGAAAAAGACAAAATAGAGCCTTAGCCTTACAACATGTATCACAAATCCCCAATTTATTGGAAGTAGTAGGTAAACTATGTGCATTTATTAGAAAACTAGTAGTGGAAGGAGAAGTATGCCCGAATCTTGCATGCCACATAGAAGCAGAGACACGTTCTCCAACTAATGCTTGAGGAGACAATTGAAGCTTGTAGAGGCCATTAATGAGAGAAGCTCGAAGAAGAGGAACCTTCGTGTGGAGGTCCTTAATGACACAAAAGAAGGGTGAAATTCTAGAAATACACCATTTTCTTTTGTGAATTTAGAGATGCTTACAAGATCTTTGGTAATTTGCGGAACATGTAAGACACTTCAATATCAAGGACCTAGAAGAGGTAGAAAGAGAGCAAGATTGAAGATTTTGAATAGAGAAGTTAGATCCATTACCAACTTGAAGACGATCATTGCCACCATAGGGAATGAAGGTGGAGAGATTGTTGATGTCGGATGTTACATGATGAGTCGCGCTCGAATCTAGAAACCATCCTTCATTTGGCGAGGATTCGGTGATGTTGAAAAGAGCATGAATTTGTAGAGGAAAGGGATAAGCATCATTATCAAACCGGTACCAACATGCAAGTGCCTCATGGCCTCTCTTCTTGCACACTTGACACTTGACACTTGACACTTGACACAGAGGACGATCAAAAGCTGGCTGAGAAAATTAGAAGAGGGATAGGTTCGGCCACCTTGAGAAGCACCAGCATGATTCTGTCCTGGGCCCAAAATAGATTGACCAGGGCCTCCTTGACCCGAATTAGAGTAAGATCTGCCTCCTGGGCTTGAATGAGAAGAGGTTCGGCCCGAATTAGAATAGCCCCTGCCCCTTCTCTCTCTACCCCAACCCCTAGCAGAAGAGGCATGAAGTGCAATAGGATCGGAGGTAGCAGCAAGGGAAGAAGGAGTCTGAAAAGATAGTAAGGCTTCATGAGATAGGAGAAAAGAGTGAAGCTCAGTTAGGGAAACCGGAGCCGATCTGGTGGTTAGGGCCACGACGAAGGAGTTGAACTCCGATCCAAGACCACTCAACATTGAGCGCACGAGATCAGAATCCGCCACAGGGTCACCAGCAGAGGCAAGCTGATCAGCGATCTGACGCATTTGTTCAAAATAGGCACCGCACCTTTGATTGCCGCGAGTTGTAGTTTGAAGAGAGCGATGCAACTTCATTACTCGGGCAGTCGAGATCGCTGAATAAACTTGATGCAGAGATAACCAAAGGTCTCGAGCCGACTTGCACGCCACATATTGCGAGAGAACACCCTCAGAAATAGATGAACGAAGCCAGCCAAGCAAGAACCGATCTTGCTTGTACCAGGCCAGATACGCCGGATTAGAGTTGGAAACGCCATTGATGAGAAGGTGCGTATCAGGAGGTGAGACATCGGCTGACAGGAACTTGGTGTCCATCAATGATAGGTTCGATTTGCGACTTCTAGGTAAGGAAATTGAGCCGATCCAGTTTAGTAGATACTGGAATCGTGATCTGAATCACAGGATCAATGTGACGAGAAGGGGGTGGAAGAGCTTGAGAGGTGGAGCTGTCAGTTGCCATTTTTCTTGACAATCTGGAGCAGCGATTTAGAGGAGGTCATCTGATACCATGATAGAGATAGAGAAGAAGTAGAGAGAAGATAATTGAGCTGACGAAATGATTTGTATTATGACCAATTAATTACAGAGAGATAGTCCGCCTTTATATAGGCAACATATAATGAATACAAGGCATAACAGAATTGTAACTAACTAAAGCCTTTACAACCGAATCTATCTTATGTACTTCTAACAATTAGTGATGGTGTAAGGCACAAAATAGTGTAACGGAGGCGCAAGTTCAAAATTATTCACAAGCCATTCATTTCTTGGAGGAAAATAAATATTGAAAGCGAAATGGGAGATACTTCCATTTCTATCTTTTAATGGTCATCAGGTCTAATTTGTTGCGGTAATGTGATAATTTCTCAGCTCAATGATTGTGATGAAGTGGTGGTTGCCATCACTATTTTAAAATGTGTACTGCTTGCTTATTCATGTATGAGTAGAGTTAAAATGTTTTATTAGTTTTGTGCTCCATCATGTTTCAACATCGTTATTTTTATTTAAAAGTTTAAACAGTCGATCCGAACCGCTCAATATGATCTTCATATTAAAATGCGCTTGGATTCAAAATTTAATATTTTTTGAATTTTTTTTTTCTACTTTTAAGATAGATACAAAATTAGTGTTATTAGAATATTTTGGACCATTCAAAAATAGTGATTTTGTACCTTTCTAAACAATTAGAAGATTTTGGACCATTCACGACACGACACAATACGACACACTATGTATTTCAAATTATGACGTGACTAGTTACGACACTGTACAAATTTACATACTAGGAGAACCACAAATTTATCCAAAATTTTAATTATTTCAAATACCAAACAGTTCTCATACAGTTATTTCAATAGTGCATCTACTCAACAAGAACACATAATAAATTAAGCACAAAGTGAAATTGCTAATAGGTTTCGACTTATATAAAAGAATTAGGTAATTGTGTTAGTTACTTCACATTGCCGTTAATGGAGCGGCCACCATCAACGGCAACGACTTGCCCGGTGATGTAAGAAGCAGCCGGCATGCAAAGGAACGCCACGAGATTTGCGACCTCCTCAGGCTGGCCGGCACGACCTTGAGGAATAGCGGCGAGTTGCTTTCCCTTTTGGTTCTCGTCATCAAGCACCTGCACATAATATAATGTGATTATTTCAGTTCAAAAGAATAATTAATTAAAGTTTGTGCATAATATATATATATATATATATATATATATATATATATATATATATAGATGGGCTATTGTGTTTTGCAAAGTAAACCCCCCGTTTACTTCGGATCATATTTTGCATTTTGAAAATCTAAACAACTGATCCGAACCGTTCAACATGTTCTAAATATTGAAATGTGCTTGCAGACTAAATTTTACATTTTTTGGAATGTTTTTACTATTTATTAAGTCACTTTGAAAATCGCTGACCTGGTGGTCCAGAAAATTTTACTGTTTTTTACTATTCACAGTGGATCAGCGATTTTCAAAGTGTCTTAATAAATAATAAAAAAATTCCAAAAAAATGTAAAATTTAGTCTGCAAACACATTTCAATATTTAGAACATGTTGAACGGTTCGAATCGGTTGTTTGAAATTTCAAAATGCAAAATATGATCCGAAGTAAACGGGGGTTTACTTTGCAAAGCACAATAGTCCATCTCTATCTATATATATATAGAATTAATGACTTGAATATTTATTTGCATACTGGTTTCATCAGAGGAGTGTCGATATAGCCGGGTGCAACGGCATTGCATCGGATGTCATCCTTTGCCCATTCACAGGCCAAGCTCTTTGTCAGTTGGTTTATCGCTCCTGACACAAAATTAAGCTTAATTATATATTCTTAGACGAACTCGAATTTTGAATTGAGCTTCTAATCTTTTTTTCTTGATTTTGCTGTTATTTTTTATTTCTTCTTGTCATGCTAAGATATGGATAATTTTCGTTTATTCTATTTCTTTCCCTTGATCAATTTGCTTTCCTATTTTAATTTGCGATCAAAACCAGCAACGAAATTTTAGTGAAAATCATTTTACAGTATTCGATTTCTGATAGCGCCGGAGTACCAAAATTATTGTATACTGAATTATCAATTATAATTCGCAAAATGTTGCGTGTACACTCCATCGAACTGGTATTTAGGACTTAGGACCAGGAATACACTACCTTTAGTAGCACAATAAAGAGAGAGGTAGTCGATGCCGAGTAAACTAGCTATAGCAGAGATGAAAATAACACTGCCACCACCGGAGGCCTTGAGAAGAGGATGCGCGAGTTGGGTTAAGTGGAATGCAGATTCAAGATTTGTTGCCATCAGAAATGAATATTCCTTTTCTGTTATTTGCTCTGCAGCTTTTACGGAAGCGGTCCCTGCATTATTTACCTATACATAATAGATACAAGCATTGATATGAATAGAGGATAGGATGCAAAATTCATTAATATAAAATTTTAGTACAACGCTATACTTAATACTTGATATATTAGTTGTTAGATAAAGAAGGAGAATTGTGATAGGCATGGCGAGCCAACGTAAAATACAATCTTTTTATGGAAATGAAACCCTCACCTCCGGTTGGATTTCATTTCTAGCCTACCCAACCTGTTCGGGACTATAGGCTTTGTTGTTGTTCTTGTGGTTGGATAAAGTTACCAAATTGTAACAAAAAAGTATGAAATTTTCGGCTTCAGTAGCATTTTTACCAGCAAAACTGAAGTTACCAAATTGTAGCAAAATCACTCGTTTGAAAAGGGAGCAAAACATTTTACTGATCGACTTACAAGGATTGTAAGCCTTCCCTGGAAAATCAATTTCACGGTGTCCATTAGCTTCTCTCTTTCAGCTCGAGACGACACATCACAGACTGAACCAGTGATATTTAGTTTCTTGTCCTTCCACTCTTGCAAACACTTGTTTAGTTCTATTTCATTCCTAGAGCAAGTGTGCACAGTTGCTCCTAATGCTGCCAGTTCTTCCACTATTGCGTACCTGCACAATACCTGATTTAATTTGCGGTTATTCAAAAAAAAAAAAAAAAAATACCGATCATGTTGATATACATACATTTGTAATTTTTGAAAATGCAACAAGTATATAGGAAACAAACCCAGTTGCTACAACAGAATAGTTTGGATATATCCCTTCTGCAAATGTTTATATATATTGACTATAAATAGTGAAGGAATAGCAGCAAATCATACCCAATTCCTTTGGTACCACCAGTGACCAGAGCAGTTTCATTGGCAAGTGACCATTTGTTGGACCTCTCTCTGTTTTCCATGATTTGCAAATGTTGTTGTGCTACTTTTATCTGTTTTATAAAGATATGAGAATTCTATTTCGCCTAAATGGCTCTAAATATAGAAGCTATGTTGCATTTATATCTCCCCATCTCCCCCTTTAAGCCAAATGTTTGTGACCTACCTAACTCGATCAAAATTCAAATTGAACTTTTCTTGTTATATTTTAATATGAGTTGTCAAATTCAAATTCTCTTGTTGTACTTTATAGTTTCATCGAAGGTCTAGAGTTTAATCTACTTTTGTATTAGTATGAATAAAGGTAGAAATTTTGTAGAAAATATTGGATGTGTGAAGTATGAAAGTCATATAATAGAAGCTTCTTATACTCTTGTTTTAATATAAGAAAAATATTTTGAGTTTGTATTCTCTTTTTTCTTCTCCGTAAATTTAAGATTATATCCAACAAAGTAGTACCAGAGTCAAGTTCAAATGGCCACTAGAAATCCAAATATCTCCCCATCTCCCCTTTAAGCCAAATGTTTGTGACCTACCTGACTCATCAACCGGTCATGACTTTTCTGGGTAAAAATTTTAACAGAGCAATTTTAGCTTCATGCAGTGCTGTTTTGATTCTATAGTCCAGCTGCATGAAGCCAAAAATACTCTGTTAAAATCTCTAACCACTTTAGGAAGACCTAGTGTATGACTTGCCTTGCTTTTAGGAAGACCTAGTGTATGACTCAACTTCTCATCAATTGCAAAAGATGATATTTTTTTTTTTTTACATCAGAAATTGTAACAGTTATTTTCTTATTAAATTTTATAACATCTTTAATCCAAATGAACTGAGTTAACAGTAAAAGATAAATTAAAAGTTATACCCACGATGGTTCGGTGGGACAAGAGAATCGTGAAGAATAAAAATAGAGGGAGATGAAGTCTGGTCCCCTGCTGACAGTGACATGGCACCTTGAAAGCCACCAGTATTCCTTGCAAGAAACAAATAAGCTAAATTTTGTGGTACAAGTACAACTCATATTTCTTTTGACCCAATATTACAAATATCAATCAAGGGATTTCTGGAGCCGACAGTTTTTTAGATGGTTTTTACTCGTCTCCTCCCATCGCGGTTTTTTCTACTTATCCGGTTAAGGAATAAGGATCGAGCAAATATCCCAACACACGCACTCACGCAACACACACGCACACGCTCACAACACACACACACACACACCCACATATTTATCCTCTTTTGATCGCACACGCACACAACACACACACACACACACACATATTTGTCCTACCAATTGTCACTAATTTTTTTTAAATACAGGTTGTCAGTTGCAATTGTCACTATTTCTAATCGTCAGATTTTACAAGATTTTAAAAAGTCATCGGTTTTATTGACATTGTGTTTCTTTTCTCGTTCCTCAAATGTTTGTTGGAAATAAATCTGCTGATATTCTAAAGAAATAACATGCATTTGTTATTCCAATTCTAATTTTTAACTTTCTTTAGAATACCGGTGGCTCCGTCACAGAACGGTACGGTTACAGTACGGAACGGTGCAGTACCCATGTCGGTTACATGTTGAAAGATCTAGTCACGACATGACACAACACGTGATCACGCGAGTCACGTGTAATTAGAACCTTTAGATCTTGACTAAATGGTGAATCTTGAATAAACTAACTTAAATTATAATAAAATGGTCACACGAGTCATGCGAGTCATGTTTAGTTGTGGCACGTTTGAACACAGCGGGACTCACAACATGACCATTCGCGTGACGTGATCACTCTTTGACATTTTGATCACGACACGGTACAATACGGCACGGCACGGCACGACACGAGACCAAAGTCACGTAATAACACATTTTTCCCGCTTTAACTACTATTCACTTAAAACTATGCGCGTATAGTGCAAGTCCAATACATGGGCTCTAGTTTGTTTTTTCTAATTTCCAATTTATGACACGGAGATGATTATAACTTGCGCGAATTATATCAAAACATGAAGTTTCATATATTTGAATCATCTTTTTAATTCTATACATCCCTAGTCCATACTTAATATGCTGGTCAAATCACCCCGTATTGTTATTATTGTGTTTGAACTCAAAATGAATAGAAGAAATATTTGGAATGCCATTTGTAATATCCGCTTAAATTACATCTTTTATAGAAACATAACTGAGGATGGTCCCTTCCAAGGATGTAATTTCATCATACCACCTAGCATGCAAATCTTTGTTTAATTGACAATTCAAAATAAAATTCTAACAACCGACAATTCGATGAAATGAGGATGGTCCCTTTCAAGCATCTGCTACCTCTGCAAACTAAGTGTAGAGACGGTGACACACTTATTCAATGAATGCCCCTTCTCTTTATCTCTCTACCAATCTTTACAAGCTGTGATTTTACCATCGCTCTCATATAGATATGGTGAAATGATAAATGTCAAATCATTGTGTGCTATTCTCCAAAATAAGTACCCTATGCAGTTGAGAAGAGTCTTCATGATTGCTATCTTCATATTATGAAGAGAGTGATGCAATCGAATCTTTAGAGACAATTTTTATTTTATTTTTCAGTTAGTTGGTCAAGTGGTACAAGAGATATAATTTTTATTTTATCTTTGCTCAGTACTCATTGAGCAAATTTCTTGTTTTTTTGACTCTTTTGATTGTATCTTATTTTTAATTTATCCATAAAATACAAAATTAGAAGCTTGACCCCTATCTTTTAAAAAGAAAAAAAACAGAACTGACCTCCTCACAGACAATTGTGAGTACTTAAATTTTTTTATATTAAGTAGTATTAATGTTCTTTTTCTAGTTGTAGATATGGATATCAAATGTACGTTACTTTAATGAGAATCTAGCTAATATTGCATTCTTATTTTTGTTGTTGTTGTACTGGTAATCACTACTACAGAAAAACAGATTACACACGGCCATTAATGGAAGAGCTACACGGATTTCCTGCTGTGTTTAAAGCCAGGGTGTATGAATAGGTCAGGAACTACACACAGATATTTGACCGTGTGTGATTATGATGATTTCTACACGGATATTCCCTAATTAACCATGTACAAAGACCTAGCGAGCTACACGGATATCAACTAAATAACCGTGTACGATTCCTCTTTCTACACGGCTTTGTATTAAAAGTCCGTGTAGCTCTCTTAGCTATTATACACGGACTTTTGGTAAATATCCGTGTACAAATAGTTTTAGATTTTTTGTATTACGCCTCCAGCAAGGCTATCATACACGGATTTTTAACAAAAAAAACGTGTATGATTAGTATTGCACACGGACAACTGTTAAATAGCCGTGTATAAATACCTTTTTTTTTTATATATTTTGTTTTTGGGCTAGCCTCCAGCTTTGCTAGCCAATTTTTTTCAACAGAAATACAAATATTCATTCGAAACAGATTAATTAGCAAGAAATTCATATACTAAATTTATACAAAATTCATATAGCAATAAATTCATTCGAAACATATTTTTATTACAAATTAATCTATGCAAATCCATATCGAGGATTACAAAATTCCATGGCAAACCACCTTGCCCACATGCACCGCACATCGTCGATCTGATTCCAAGTGTAATGATCTTGCTTTGTCACATTCTACAAAATTATAATTTGATAATAGTTAGTATTTCAGAAAAGGTAGATATCAATTGCTTATTATATAGGAAATTCATATGAAGTACATACCGCTTTTGGGAATTCGAATTGTATTCTTTCGACAAAGTCAAACATGAATATCATCGTGTAATAAGCGCATTCCCAACCCTCCTTCTGTTGCGGGCTCTGAAATTTACATTTAGCGGCCTTTGTTAGAATGACAATAATTTTTTTAACAAGATATGAAATTTCTAACTCATAAAGTGTGCTCACCACCATGTACTTCCAATTCAACTTGCTTTTCTTGCCCGGGCCCGTGCTATCTTATCCTCCCTCTTTAATATATTTCACAAAAGCCCTTACAAAAGTGAGTGAATGTAATTAGCAATTTTATAATTTGATATGATTGAAAGAAATGCAAACCTATATAATTATTATTGCTTATTCACAAAAGGCAAGATAACTTTGCACTTGGCAGCCGCGGTCCTTCCTTTTGGCTTACAAGAATCAATAATTATGCCCACACTTAAGTACGGCACAATGAGAATCGTGCACCAATGTTTGCTGTTGGATCGAGGAGAAGAATTATAGTACTTTAGCATATAAAAGTCACACGAGTATTTGCTATGATTGATGGTGTGATTTCATTTTTTTATGTTTAACTTTTAATTCCTTTATACAATTCTTTAATTAAAATATAAACAACACATAAGTTAAGATTAGAACTAACCCCTCGTGGTATGGCATGAGAATGAATTTCTTCTCCTCCGACTTAGCACGATGCATCGCAAAACACATGTACTCGATAGCCATATCCGGATAATATGTCGCTACCGTACCACTCACTTTCTCGGGGTCCAGAAACACGCACAAGTTCTTCCTTTCAACCATCTCATCACAGGTTCGAACTAGCTTCCTGAAAACTCATCATATTGTAATTAGAATATATATTTGAGTTCTATACAATAATGAAAATATTTTAATATCACTAACATGAGGAAAATGGTGATGTGTGAAACATCGAGCCATTTGTCGGATGACGAGTGGTGGAAGAGGTCCTTGAAGTCTCTGAACGACAGCAGGAGCTCCCTGCCTTCGTGTAGAAACATCCCAGGTGGGACAGGGATGACGATAGCCTCCATGCCGTCGGGCGCCGTCATCAAGTAGTCGTGGAGAAGGCGCAAATCATTGGGCAAACAGCTGTATTCTTCTTCTGTGACCATAGGACGGGGCGGTGATTGTGGCGCGTCAGCCGCGACGTCGCAAGCCACCTCCTGACGTACCGGTGAGAAAGCCGTACCGGTAACATCATCTCCTCGTATCTGTATCAAGTTATAGATGTATTATTCTAGTATTTCAAAAAGAATGAGTTGAATGTAACAAAATAAATGAATTTTTTTATGGATTACCTGATCCAAAACAATCTGACTCTTGGGCCATTGGACAAATGACATCCGTGCGTCATCAAGCACAACCGCTTCGTCGGTAGGGACAGGAAGGGGTACGCGCTGCCATCCATCCACGACTAACTCAACCTGCACGCATGCATGGTCGGGTCTTAGCTGAGTATTGTGTACACTTTTGGCGAGTGGATGTACAACGCCCTTAGCAACGATCAGAGAAACACTGCCATTCCGCAGGACGAGGTCGCATGCTCTGGGGTCCTGCAAATTTATAGGAAAGTTGTTTATTTTAGTGATGCGCTATTGTCCAACAAGATTGAAAACAGGTTTTAAATACCTTTAGATTATGAAGAAGTATTGATTACCTTGAGATTATCCAAATCGTCTAAGGCGCCCCACGTGCCGGATGCTTGACTACTTCGCCGAATTCCCGGCGAAATGGGAGGTGGTTGCTCGGATGGCTGCGTAGTTGCTGATCTAATTTGTGTCAACATTGCTTCCATCTCAGCAAACCTTGCGTCGTACTCTTTGCTCACCTCCGCGCGTATCTGCGCAACTATCTCGTCTTTGTTTACCTTGGCACGAGATTTTCTTCGAGGTTTTTGTCCCTCCACTCGGAACACCTCCTTCCAGCCCCTGTAGACCCCTACACCTCTTACTCGACCCGGGTGTTCTGGATTCTCGAGCGCTGCGGACAAGGAATCATTTCTCCTAAAAGCTGTAATAAGGACGTGAAACTCTTATCGCTCCAACCATTGTCTGCTTTTAAGTTTAATAATTTCAACACAGCTGACAGTTTTGTAAATTTGGTACACCCGGGATACAACGGCTTCTTGGATTCATTAGACAAATTTTGAAATTTATCATAATTTTTATCACTAATTTCATCTTCCACATCACGTAACATATCCTCCAAATTTTCAGTAAACTCGTGTTCTACATTTTCATCAAAATTCCTCTCCATCTCATCATCGTCATTTTCGGGTTCGACGTTAATATCAGAATATTCGGCACTCTCATAATCCTCGTTCCAATCAAGTTCAAAATTATCAGAAATTCCAACATTCTCATCATTCAATTCACGATTACAATCTTTATTGGCACTACTACTTTCCCCAAATTTCTCACCATGCATGAACCAACATGTATATCTCTTCTTAAATCCCCGACAAATCAAATGAGCTCTAATTTCTTCGATGTCCAAAAATCTTAATAAATTTTTACAATCTTTACAAGGACATAAAATGTCTTCTTCTTTTTTCTTCACTCTATAACTCTCAGCAAAATTTATAAACTCATCAACGCGAACCAAATATTCTTCACTGTCACGTCGCATTTCATACATCCAGCTTCGATCCATCTGTAAATTAAATTAAAAAAATGATTTGATCAATTAATCATGCATGGTCAACATTCTCCTTCGTGTACAAAATTTTGGGCTTACAAAGGGCCGGTTTACAATCCTAACCCACTCTTTGAATATTATGTCTCATATGTGAACACATATTAGCGAGATTTAATTAGTATTTGAGAAAAATTCGGCAGCATTTCCCCTTAACTCCCCAAGTATTCGTACGAACCACATACTCGTAGGAGCAATAAGGGAAAATACTGTCGAACTTTCCTCAAATACTAATTAAATCCCGCTAATATGTGTTCACATCCTAAATGAGACATAATATTCAAAGAGCAGTCCCAAAACGGGGACTATCCAAAATTAATCCCTATTGGATTAATTTTGAACGGGCATGGACCTAAAAGCATCTAAAGGTCGGTTATTGGACCACAATACACTAATTAATTACATCTAAAATTAAGAATTCAAGCATGCATGAAATGACCTAATTAAATAAGCCTAAATAACAGAAAATTAGAGGAAGAAAATGATTTAAATACTTATTACTAACCTTAGAAAGACGGAGAGGAGAAAATACAAACATAATTCAAAGATCTCAGATCTCAGCTGCTGGCCTCGATCAATTCGCAGAAATAAAAAGCTCAGTTCGAGATGTATTAACTAAAAGACTTGATCAAAACGGCGCTCTGGAAGGGAAGAGATAAAAACCCTACACTATTATACACGGCTATTTAGTTATAAATCCGTGTAGCTCTCCAACTATTTATACACGGCTATTTAGTTATAAATCCGTGTACAATTATAAGAATTCTACACTGCTATATTATCAAAAAGCCGTGTGTAATGTTCCTACACGGATATTTAGTTATAAACCGTGTAGCTCTCTCAATTATTTGCACACCCACTTCTTTACACACGGATTTGTGGTTTCTAATAAACCGTGTAACTCTCTCTAATAATTCTACACTGATTATTAACTAATTATCCGTGTAGAAATCGTGCAGATCTTTTGGACTCATATTTGGTACACTGTTTTTAATATAATTGCTAAATCCGTGTACAATGTGCAGTGTACAAAGCCAGTTTTTGTAGTAGTGAATGTTGCAATTCTAGTCGAAATTTTTAAAGTTAGCATTCTAAAAAAATAATAAACCAAAAAATCACTGTTTTGGGGAAATAATAAATCTACCACGGCCGCACTGGTGTTCTGCGACCCCATTTCCTGGAGACCGCAGAATGCCGATGCGGACCCTGAAATGGGGCCGCATAAAGCCGAAGCGGTCCTCCAATTTTTAAAAAAAAATAGAATCTGTTATTTGTGTTCTTATTATAAAAATATTTTTATTTGTTTAAGTTTAGTTTGAAATGTTGTTTAAATTGATATTTTTTGTCGTATCGTATTTTAGAAATGTCGTTCGTTTGAAATAGTTTAGATATGTCGTTCGTTTGAATTTTTTTTTTGTACGACAAGATAATGATAATAATGAACAAAATAAATAAATAACAACAAAACAAATAAAATAAATAACAAAACAACAAAATAAATAAGTGACAGTATCTAACAAATAAGTATATGACAAAACATCACTACTACAGAAAAACAGATTACACACGGACATTAATGGAAGAGCTACACGGATTTCCTGCTGTGTTTAAAGCCAGGGTGTATGAATAGGTCAGGAACTACACACGGATATTTAACCGTGTGTGATTATAATGATTTCTACACGGATATTCCCTAATTAACCGTGTACAAAGACTACCGAGCTACACGGATATCCCTTAATTAACCGTGTACGATTCCTCTTTCTACACGGCTTTGTATTAAAAGTCCGTGTAGCTCTCTTAGCTATTATACACGGACTTTTGGTAAATATCCGTGTACAAATAGTTTTAGATATTTTGTATTACGCCTCCAGCAAGGCTATCATACACGGATTTTTAACAAAAAAACCGTGTATGATTAGTATTGCACACGGATAACTGTTAAATAGCCGTGTGCAATAGCTAATTTTTTTTTTGTTTTTTCTATCGTACACGCACAATTGTGAAATATCCGTGTATAAATACCTTTTTTTTTTTGTATATTTTGTTTTTGGGCTAGCCTCCAGCTTTGCTAGCCAATTTTTTCAACAGAAATACAAATATTCATTCGAAACAGATTAATTGGCAAGAAATTCATATACTAAATTTATACAAAATTCATATAGCAATAAATTCATTCGAAACATATTTTTATTACAAATTAATCTATGCAAATCCATATCGAGGATTACAAAATTCCATGGCAAACCACCTTGCCCACATGCACCGCACATCGTCGATCTGATTCCAAGTGTAATGATCTTGCTTTGTCACATTCTACAAAATTATAATTTGATAATAGTTAGTATTTCAGAAAAGGTAGATATCAATTGCTTATTATATAGGAAATTCATATGAAGTACATACCGCTTTTGGGAATTGGAATTGTATTCTTTCGACAAAGTCAAACATGAATATCATCGTGTAATAAGCGCATTCCCAACCCTCCTTCTCTTGCGGGCTCTGAAATTTACATTTAGCGGCATTTGTTAGAATGACAATAATTTTTTTAACAAGATATGAAATTTCTAACTCATAAAGTGTGCTCACCAACATGTACTTCCAATTCAACTTGCTTTTCTTGCCCGGGCCCGTGCTATCTGATCCTCCCTCTTTAATATATTTCACAAAAGCCCTTACAAAAGTGAGTGAATGTAATTAGCAATTTTATAATTTGAATTGGAAGTAAGAAATGCAAACCTATAGAATTATTATTGCTTACTTATTCACAAAAGGCAAGATAACTTTGCACTTGGCAGCCGCGGTCCTTCCTTTTGGCTTACAAGAATCAATAATTATGCCCACATTTAGGTACGGCACAATGAGAATCGTGCACCAATGTTTGCTGTGGGATCGAGGAGAAGAATTATAGTACTTTAGCATATAAAAGTCACACGAGTATTTGCTATGATTGATGGTGTGATTTCATTTTTTTATGTTTAACTTTTAATTCCTTTATACAATTCTTTAATTAAAATATAAACAACACATAAGTTAAGATTAGAACTAACCCCTCGTGGTATGGCATGAGAATGAATTTCTTCTCCTCCGCCTTAGCACGATGCATCGCAGAACACATGTACTCGATTGACATATCCGGATAATATGTCACTGCCGTACCACTTACTTTCTCGGGGTCCAGAAACATGCACAAGTTCTTCCTTTCAACCATCTCATCACAGTTTCGGACTAGCTTCCTGAAAACTCATCATATTGTAATTAGAATATATATTTCAGTTCTATACAATAATGAAAATATTTTAATATCACTAACATGAGAAAAATGGTGATGTGTGAAACATCGAGCCATTTGTCGGATGACGAGTGGTGGAAGAGGTCCTTGAAATCTTTGAACGTTATCAGGAGATCCCTACCTTCGTGTAGAAACATACCAGGTGGGACAGGGATGATGATAGCCTCCATGCCTTCGGGCGCCGTCATCAAGTAGTCATGGAGAAGGCGCAAATCATTGGGCAAACAGCTGTATTCTTCTTCGGTGACCATAGGACGTGAAGGTGATTGTGGCGCGTCAGGCGCGACGACGCAAGCCACCTCCTGACGTACCGGTGACATCGCAGTACCGGTAACATCATCTCCTCGTGTCTGTATCAAGTTATAGATGTATTATTCTAGTATTTCAAAAAGAATGAGTTGAATGTAACAAAATAAATGGATTTTTTTATGGATTACCTGATCCAAAACAATCTGACTCTTGGGCCATTGGACAAATGACATCCGTGCGTCATCAAGCACAAGCGCTTCGTCGGTAGGGACAGGAAGGGGTACGCGCTGCCATCCATCTACGACTAACTCAACCTGCACGCATGCATGGTCGGGTCTTAGCTGAGTAGAGTGTACACTTTTGGCGAGTGGATGTACAACGCCCTTAGCAACGATCAGAGAAACACTACCATTCCGCAGGACGAGGTCGCATGCTCTGGGGTCCTGCAAATTTATAGGAAAGTTGTTTATTTTAATGATGCGATATTGTCTAACAAGGTTGCAAACAGGTTTTAAATACCTTTAGATTATGAACAAATATTGATTACCTTGAGATTATCCAAATCGTCTAAGGCGCCCCACGTGCCGGATGCTTGACTACTTCGCCGAATTCCCGACGAAATGGGAGGTGGTTGCTCGGATGGCTGCGTAGTTGCTGATCTAATTTGTGTCAACATTGCTTCCATCTCAGCAAACCTTGCGTCGTACTCTTTGCTCACCTCCGCGCGTATCTGCGCAACTATCTCGTCTTTGTTTACCTTGGCACGCGATTTTCTTCGAGGTTTTTGTCCCTCCACTCGGAACACCTCCTTCCAGCCCCTGTAGACCCCTACACCCCTTACTCGACCCGGGTGTTCTGGATTCTCGAGCGCTGCGGACAAGGAATCATTTTGTCGTTCGACACTCCGGGCACCCGAGTTGACCTCCTCCTCCACTTCCAACTGTTCAAGTAGAAGAATTAGTTAAAGCAAAAGAACAATTGATGTACTTTCGGAGTTATAATTTTCGGATGAATGTCACAAAGTAAGTATAAAGGACTCTTACCATTCTTTGAGCCACGGGTTGCAAATCCTTTGGGAGTACTATCCTCCCGTCAGCGGTTACCTCGGCTCTACCCATGACCCAATCTTTGCCCCTAGGATTTTGGATCCTAACCACGGGTGAGTCAGAATCCTTGTTCGCGTCCAGGACTTTCCTCCATTCTGCCGACTTACCCTCGTAACCACCTGACCCTAGATGGTGTGGATACTTGTTAAAGGCAACGGTCATCCTGCCTTTATTACTTTTTGCCTTCACAGAAACAAGACAATAACGATCAGTTAGTTTTAGAAAGATAAGTACATATCGAGAAAGAATAAGCATAAATTTGGCACGAGTTAGATACCTTGAACTCTTCGGTAGACTTCAAAGCTTGAAACGCATCCCAGTCCTCTTGTTTTAGCCATTTGTAGTAGCCGACCGGATTTCTCCCTTTCTCCATGAACTCCGTCTTCAACGTGCTCTTGTATTGCTTCCAACCATTGTTCATAATCTTCAAAGTCTTATCCTTTGGAACATCATTCTCGATGTTCCACTGAGCCTGATTGACCCAAAAATTTAGTGTATTTAAGTATAGATCATACATAAGTGAAAATTCAAGAGAAGAGTTGTTAGGCACTTTACCTTCACCGCGTTCCACCACTCGTTCTTCACCTTATCCTCAAAATGATCCCATCTCTCAACAAGGATACTCGCTTTTTGCCTCACGAAGCTCGTACACCAATTTGAGTATTTCTGCCGTTTTTCTCCCTGCGCACGCCCGTCTTCTGTGAACCAGATTTCTTGATGGGTCTGCTCGGACATGCTCGTGCACATTGTCGGCCCTCTCCTCCTTCTTTCTGATGAGGCAGTAGCTTGCTGCTCCTCTTCTTCTGCCATCATATCGACGTACTCATCCTCATTTGACATGGTTCTGCATGAAATTAAAGATCAAATCATAAGTGACCAATAATTGAAATCCTCAAGTTGATATTCTAGTCTCAGGAGCAAAGCACGAGGCATACCTTTTGTTTACTGGATTTGGCATAATGACCTTTTTGATATTCTACTATATTTTGTCTTTTGTAGGGATGAATGAACAAAATAGAGATAAATTAACAAAACCATATAACTTAGATTAATCAACCAACCATATAACCTAGATTAATTAACCATACAACTTTTCACATGGCTAACCTAGATCAATAGATTAAACATCAATATATTAATCAATCAATTTTTGACATATAACCTAGATTATTTGAATTAACCCAAAATAACCTAACAAGTACCATAATTATTTGAATTAACCTAAAATATCCTAACATGCAAGTACCATAATTATTTGAATTAAACTAAAATAACCTAAAATTAACAAGTATCCTAAATTAACCTAAAATACCCTAAAATACCCTATATACAAATTAACAAGTACCATAATGTATTCAATACTAACAAGATACCATAATATACAAATTAACATGCAAGTACCCTATATCGAAATTAACATGCAAGTACCATAATATACAAATTAACATGCAAGTACCATAATATACAAATTAACATGCAAGTACCCTATATATAAATTAACATGCAAGTACCCTATATCGAAATTAACAAGTACCATAATGGCTAACGGGTTCAAACCCAATAAGAAAAATAACGAGATAGAGAGACGCTAACCACGGGTGAGAGAGACCACGGGTTAGAGAGAGAGAGACCACGGGTGAGGCGATGAGGCGGCGAGGCGGTGAGCGGTGAAGATCGAGCTCGGAGTCTTTGGGAGGTTTTTGGAACTGAACCGCGGGTTAATTTCGAAAATTCTCTGAGGGTTTTCGGACTTACGAAAATTTTGGCAGAGAAGGATTTCGAAATATTCCTCATTATACACGGCTGTTAAGTTAATGTCCGTGTAGCTCTCTCCAATTCTACACGGTTGTACATAAAAATCCGTGTGCAAATCACCTTTTTACACGGACATCTAGCTAATAGTCCGTGTAGCTCTCTTCCATTTCTACACGGACTATTAGCTAAAAGTCCGTGTATAAATCGTTCCGACAGGCGGGTCTCAGGTTCAGTAAAATGCTCTGAATGGTTGCGGGCCGCAATACTTCACAGGATTTTAACTAATATTTATTTTAACTAATATTAAATGTTTGATAAAGTTGATAATATTATAAGCATTAAACATAATCCTTCCTTAAATATTTTAACTAATATTAAATATTTTAACTAATATTAAATATTTTAACTAATATTTTAAATATTTTAAGTAATATTAAATATTTTAACTAATATTAAATATTTTAACTAATATTTATTTTATTTTATTATTAAATGTTTTAACTAATATTTTCAAAAACTAATACTAATATTTGATAATATTAAAAGCTACACGGTCTTAAACAAAATAAATATTACACATTATGCTTTTTTTTTTCCTTTTTCTCCTTTTTTCCACTATTTGAACAGTACCCTCGGCCCATAATCCTTCATTGTGGTCGGACCGCATGTAGTCAGCTTCGTCTACACCTTCAAGTGTTGCTACCTCAGTTTGCACATCGGTACAAAATGGAGGTACTTCGTCGAACTGGTCGTACTCTTCTTCATCGACGACATTTTCTACCCCGACAATCCTTCTTTTTCCGGATAGGACGACGCTCAACCTGTCATCACTCGGGTCAATGGCATAAAAGACTTGGGTGGCTTGCTTGGCGAGTATAAACGGATCATCAACATGCCCAACCCTGTTTAAATCAACGAGTGTGAACCCGTCGTTATCAACTTTAACACCTCGGTCTTCGACCCATTGACACCGAAACACGGGAATGCTCAGGCGAGGACTGTAAATGAGCTCCCAAATTTCTTGAATAACGCCATAATATGACTTTGATGCTATTACAGCCCGGCCATCTCCGGATCTACTGAATTCTTGAGAGGTCGCCACCAACGTCACCCCACTGTTTTGCATCGTGCTCTTATCACTCTGGGATTTAGTGTAAAATGTATATCCGTTAATCTCGTATCCTTGGAATGTTCTAACAACAATTTGGGGTCCTTCGCCAAGCAGTTTAACAATTTCAGGTACGGGGTGTGACTGCACTCTTTCTTTCAGCCATACTATAAAAGAACGATTATGCTCGTTAGTAAGCCACCTCTGACTCCTCGTGTAGTTTTGTTGTTGAAGGATTGTCATGTGCTCATCTATATAGGGAGCAACATCTGTCATGTGTTGTAGTACAATAAAATGTGCCTTTTGTAGTTCATTTAGATCAGCAACTACGGCTCTCAACCCAATTGTCCCGACTCCTTGGAGCCTTCCCTCGTATCGAGATTTTGGAACGCCAATAGGATCCACACCGGTCAAGTAGTTGGTGCAAAAATCAATCACCTCCTCCGTAGAATATCCTTCTATAATGCTGCCTTCGGGTCGATGTCGGTTCCTTACGTATTTTTTCAAGATGCCCATATATCTCTCGAATGGATACATATACCGAAGGAACACGGGACCACAAATCTTAATTTCTCTCACAAGATGAACAACAAGGTGAACCATGACATCGAAAAAAGATGGCGGAAAATACATCTCAAGTTGGCAAAGAGTAACGACGACCTCCTTTTGCAAAGAGTCCAATTTTAGAGGGTCTATCACTTTGGAATTTATTGCATTGAAGAAAGAACAAAGCTTCGTAATGGTTTGACGAACGTGCTTTGGTAAAATTCCCCGAATTGCAACGGGAATTATATGTGTCAATAAAACATGACAGTCGTGAGATTTCAGACCGACCAGTTTCAAGTCCTTCATCGACACCAACTTCTTAATATTCGAAGAATATCCTGATGGGACTTTTATACCATTGAGGCATTCACAGAAGCTTGTTTTCTCTTTCTTTGACATTGTGCACAGTGCGGGGGGTAGGTATGTGCGCTTCCCTTTCTCCTGCGGTGCGAGCTCGTGTCGTATTCCCATCTCTACCATGTCTTTTCTCACTTTAATACCATCCTTAGTCTTCCCCGGAATGTTCAATAATAAACCAATTAAACTGTCGCAGACATTTTTTTCGACATGCATGACATCTAGGCAATGCCTCACTTCTAAATATTTTCAGTACGGTAGCTCCCAAAATATGGACCTCTTTTTCCAAATATTCTTCGGTAGTGCTTTGGCGCATTTTCCAAAAACAACATCAATGTCTTTTACCCGTTCGAAGACACTCTCCCCGTCTAATGGATGACGAGCCACTCCAAGCTCAATTTTCCCGTTGAATGCCATCTTCTTCTTACGATATGGGTGATTAATAGGAAGAAACCTACGATGCCCCATGAATACATTCTTTTGACAATTTTTCAACCTCAGCACCTGCGTGTCATCTTCACAGATCGGGCACGCTTTTGCTCCTTTACAAGTGTAACCCGACAAATTCCCGTACGCGGGGAAATCATTTACGGTGCAAAACACCATGGCCCGCAAGTTAAAGGTCTCTTTCATATACGCATCCCACACCGGGACGCTGATACCTCGCATATTTAGTCTATTTTAGGCCTGTTTTAGTACCAGATTCGTGCCCTAATTCACCAGAATCATGTGCATTTCATCGATATATCTTTAGAATTTGGTACTGCTGAGTGTTTGTTTGTTTTCTGCAGGCTTGGAGCAAAACACACGAAGAAACGACGATTTGGGATGATCTGGTACGGCCCTTACCAGGTTTGGTACGGGTCTTACCGGACTTAGCCGATTTCAGCTCATCACGCCTGGTACAGCCAGGCCGTACCACTTTGGTACGGGCCGTACCTAAAGGCGGCCTGACAGATTCAAATCTTGGCAGAGGCTATTTAAAGCGGGGAACTCTCCAATTTCGAGATTGATTCCATTCCAGATCTAATTGAGAGCACAGTAAGAGAGAGAAAGAGAGCTAAGGAGCTAGGAGCAAGAAGGAAGGAAGAGGAAAGAGGCGAAACTCGACGGATCAAGCTTCCTCCTCTCGATCCCTTCGATCCATGGCTTTCTCTATCCCTTTTATTGTATTTTTAGATCAGATCATGTGCTGTGAGTAGTTATTTCAGTTTCTAGGGTTTAGAGATGGATTCTTGATTTGCTTTGACTTTCTTTGACTTGTATCTTGTATGAACTCTTTTGATTGATTGATTGTGATTTCTTTGCCATCTCTTGCTTTGATTGCTGTGATTGTGTATGATGAACCTCTAGGTCTAGATCAAACCTATCAAGGTCATGTGATCATCTCAATCTCTCAACCAAATCAATTGTTTAGGGTAGACTTGTTCGAATTGAAGCCGAGAGGTTGAATTCTCCTCTAATCGACAGATTAGAGGGTGCCTTAGGTCTCCAATCAACCAGCTAGGGTAGATCTGTATCAACACATGATAATTGAGGTGTAGAAATCCCTAAAAGGCAATCAATTGCATTCCAACCTAAATCTTGATCCAACACACGACGGTTGAGGCTTAGGAACCTTAGGTATGGTCAATTGAACCTTTCTAAAGAGTTTAGCACAAGGTACCAGCAATGAATGCATCAACTCGAACTAGTAAGCTCTGTTCTGGCAAGCCAGTACGGGTCTTACCAGAGTGGTGCGGCCTTGCCTTACCAAGTGGAGTACGGCCTAGCCGTACCAACTTGGTACGGGCCGTACCACTAGAGGCAGATCACAGATGAAATCTGAAACCCTGGAAACGCCTTTTATCCATAATCAAAACACAATTTACATTTCTTCTAGCATTTTATTACATTGTTTGAATTGCTTGAATTGACCTTTTTAGGAACTTAAATACCAAACCAAAACCTTCTCACTTCTAGTTTTTA
Organism: Carex myosuroides; assembly: GCA_028015225.1. Taxonomy (NCBI): domain Eukaryota; kingdom Viridiplantae; phylum Streptophyta; class Magnoliopsida; order Poales; family Cyperaceae; genus Carex; species Carex myosuroides. The sequence goes on along the minus strand of CM051489.1, from coordinate 8,281,328 downwards.
ATTGAGTTTGGTAGATTCTAACCTAGTAATTGCCCGTCCCTGTGGATCGATACCCGATTATACTACTCGATAGGGGTTGTGCACTTGCGACCCTTACTCGTGAAGTGTAAACGCGGTTTTAAAAGGTACGCCCTCAAGCGTACCGAAACTTGCGTTGCGCTTTCGCGCGAACAGACGCCATCATGCCACAATTTTTGGAGGTCCTCGATTAATGGTGCGAGATATACATCTATGTCATTTCCGGGTTGTCTGGGTCCTTGGATTAGTAATGACATCATTATATATCTGCGTTTCATGCACAACCAAGGAGGAAGATTGTAGATGCATAAAAGAACTGGCCAAGTACTGTGCCGACTGCTCATACTTCCAAACGGACTCATTCCATCTGAGCTCACCACAATCCTAAGGTTCCGCGATTCAGAACCAAATTCTTTGAAATGTCTGTCAATGTTTCTCCATTGAGGAGAATCAGCCGGGTGCCTTAGTTTACCGTCATTTTTGCGCTCTTCTTCGTGCCAGCGCAATAATTTTGCATCTTTGGGATTCGCAAACAACCGTTTGAATCTCGGTATTATCGGCAAATACCACAACACCCTAGCCGGAGGTCGGCCACTTGTGTCCTCGTTACAATCATCAGTGTCCTGGTCCTTACGACGTTTATATCGTGAAACACCGCATTTAGGACAGACATGCATGGCCTCGTACTCGTTACGATACAATACACAGTCATTCGGACATGCATGTATTCTTTCGATCTTCAACCCCATTGGACATATCAACTTCTTTGCCTGATATGTTGTACCGGGTAACTCGTTGTTATCTGGGAGCATTTCTCCTAAAAGCTGTAATAAGGACGTGAAACTCTTATCGCTCCAACCATTGTCTGCTTTTAAGTTTAATAATTTCAACACAGCTGACAGTTTTGTAAATTTGGTACACCCGGGATACAACGGCTTCTTGGATTCATTAGACAAATTTTGAAATTTATCATAATTTTTATCACTAATTTCATCTTCCACATCACGTAACATATCCTCCAAATTTTCAGTAAACTCGTGTTCTACATTTTCATCAAAATTCCTCTCCATCTCATCATCGTCATTTTTGGGTTCGACGTTATCAGAATATTCGGCACTCTCATAATCCTCGTTCCAATCAAGTTCAAAATTATCAGAAATTCCAACATTCTCATTATTCAATTCACGATTACAGTCTTTATTGGCACTACTACTTTCCCCAAATTTCTCACCATGCATGAACCAACATGTATATCTCTTCTTAAATCCCCGACAAATCAAATGAGCTCTAATTTCTTCGATGTCCAAAAATCTTAATAAATTTTTACAATCTTTACAAGGACATAAAATGTCTTCTTCTTTTTTCTTCACTCTATAACTCTCAGCAAATTTTATAAACTCATCAACGCGAACCAAATATTCTTCACTGTCACGTCGCATTTCGTACATCCAGCTTCGATCCATCTGTAAATTAAATTAAAAAAATGATTTGATCAATTAATCATGCATGGTCAACATTCTCCTTCGTGTACAAAATTTTGGGCTTACAAAGGGCCGGTTTACAATCCTAACCCACTCTTTGAATATTATGTCTCATATGTGAACACATATTAGCGAGATTTAATTAGTATTTGAGAAAAATTCGGCAGCATTTCCCCTTAACTCCCCAAGTATGCGTACGAACCACATACTCGTAGGAGCAATAAGGGAAAATACTGTCGAACTTTCCTCAAATACTAATTAAATCCCGCTAATATGTGTTCACATCCTAAATGAGACATAATATTCAAAGAGCAGTCCCAAAACGGGGACTATCCAAAATTAATCCCTATTGGATTAATTTTGAACGGGCATGGACCTAAAAGCATCTAAAGGTCGGTTATTGGACCACAATACACTAATTAATTAAATCTAAAATTAAGAAATCAAGCATGCATGAAATGACCTAAATAAGCCTAAATAACAGAAAATTAGAGGAAGAAAATGATTTAAATACATATTACTAACCTTAGAAAGATGGAGAGGAGAAAATACAAACTTAATTCAAAGATCTCAGATCTCAGCTGCTGGCCTCGATCAATTCGCAGAAATCTGATAGGAAAAAGCTCTGTTCGAGATGTATTAACTAAAAGACTTGATCAAAACGGCGCTCAGGAAGGGAAGATATAAAAACCCTACACTATTATACACGGCTATTTAGTTATAATCCGTGTAGCTCTCCAACTATTTATACACGGCTCTTCTGTTATTAATCCGTGTACAATTATAAGATTTATACACGGCTATATTATCAAAAAACCGTGTGTAATATTCCTACACGGATATTTATTTATAAACCGTGTAGCTCTCTCAATTATTTGCACACCCACTTCTTTACACACGGGTTTGTGGTTTCTAATAAACCGTGTAGCTCTCTCTAATAATTCTACACTGATTATTAACTAATTATCCGTGTAGAAATCGTGCAGATCTTTTGGACTCATATTTGGTACACTGTTTTTACTATAATTGCCAAATCCGTGTACAATGTGCAGTGTATAAAGCCAGTTTTTGTAGTAGTGCATCTAACAAACTACAAATCAAAGCCTACGGATCAGGACTAAATACCGTCCTCGGCTTTTTCTTCCTGAACCCTTGACCCCGCCTGGAGAGTGGCGTCTCGCCAGTCTCTGCTAAGTCTGTAGAGTCCTCCAAAGACTGAACTGGCTCGTCATGAACCTCCTCAATCTCGGATGTCTGCTGGACTCCAGGACCAAAAATCATAGTCTGTCCAGACTCACCCTGCGTGAATAAAAATGCATGTTTGGCTATGGGGTCATCATGGAGGGAATGGTACAGTGCCTGTTGTGAGGACTGTCCAGGAAACTCCGGGATGGGCTCTGTCCGAACATACCCTGACTGATAGGCATGAGGTACTGTCTGAGTTGGACTGTAACCCTAAGAATACAGCCCATCTCCCTCTGTGCCAAAATCAGTAGAGATAGTGAAATCCAGCGTCTTCTCCTCCGGATAGTCCGGATAGTCCTTGAATTTGATATATCAATTTAAAACAACATTTGATATATCAATTTGAATTTTTAAAATACGATACGACAAAAAATATATTAATTTAAACAACATTTCAAACTAAAACTTAAACAAATAAAAACATTTTTATAACAAGAAACAAATAATTGATTTTAATTTTTTTTTAAAAAAATTGGGGGACCGCTCCGGCATTATGTGGCTCCATTTCAGGGTTCGCATCAGCATTATGTGGTCTCCAGGAAATGGGGCCGCAGAACACCGGTGCAGTCGTGGTAGATTTAAAATTCCTCCAAAACTGTGGTTTTTTGGTTTATTATTTTTTGGGAGATGCTAACTTTAAAATTTTTGGCAATTCTAGATCTCAAACATTGTACGATACCAGTTTATAGGAGTGTTCAAACGATTCGGTTTCTTTGGTTTTCAACCTAACCGAAAAGTTTTGGTTTCAATGATTCAGTTTAAATGGATCGATTCGGTTGAAGTCTGAAATTATTTCGGTTTAAATGGATCGGTTCGGTTTAGATTTTTCAAAACTAACTAAACGGAACCGGTCGAATTATAATGGTTCAAGTATGATTTATATTTTTGTTTGATTCAACCATTGTCTTCTTCCTTCCATTTTAGTTTTTTATATTTTAGAACATCTACATATTTTGTAGGAAATTGAATAATGTGTATAATATTATAATGATATTCTACGAACTTACTAATGTATTGAATTTTAACTTTTTGAAATTTAATCTCTCTTGTTCGGTTCAACTGAACAAACCAAAATTTAATTCGGTTTAAATGGTTCGGTTCTTATTCGGTTGGTCATTTTAATTTGGTTGGTTCGGTTCGGTTTTTAAAACCGAAAAAAATTTGGCTTGCCAATTTTATTTCGGTTTCAACCGAACCGACCGTTTGAACACCCCTACCAGTTTATCACTTTGTATATCATGTATATGAAAGTTATTTTATTTTATTTTGATGTATGAATCTTCTGTTGTTTTAATTGCTGGTACTTTTTGAAGTTTCAAGTGCATTGCTAATCAGGATTATGATCCAGAATTTGCATTTTGATTATTATTCAATAATATCTTGTATTTTGTCATTTGGAATATTCGAGGGTTGTTATTGACAAACTGACAAACTTGTTAGCATTTGTTTGTTTACATGTTTCTAATGCTTTTTATGTAAGATTTTCTGCATGTTGCAAATGTTTGTCAATTTGTTCGATATACTGTTATTAATAGTTTCATCTTGTTGAATTTGAAATTCTGGACGTGATTCTGAACCGATTATTTGAAAGCTTGCTGAACTAAACAGTTTCAGTTTGTACATCAAAGAGAATATGAGAGCCCGTTTTGAAAGTTTGAGCCGGGTTTTAATTGTTTCAATTTGAACGGGCCGAGTCCAAGTCAACTCTTTTTAAATCCGGGTCGAATTCGAGTTAGACTTTTCAGGCTTCATAAATTGAGCCGGGCCGAGTTTGGACTCCAACCCACTAATTAGAAAACCTGCCCTCTCATCCCGGCTCTCTCTCCCTCCCTCCTATTTTGACCTCTCTCTCCTCCTTCATCATTCATGTCCCTACTCCTTTCTCCATTGACCAACGCTACCTTCCTCCCGTCCCCATCAATGATCCTGGCCATCAGTTCCATGCTATCTTTGACCAGGCATCCCATGTTGAAATTAATGTTTTTGAGAAAAGGAAAAATTATTAAATGGGTCAATTAGTCAAATGTTTAGATGAATGTATTTGGAATTTCTAGATAGATTAATTGTTTATGTTTTCAAGGGTCATGTTGGAGAGTGCAATTCATGCACTTGGTATTTGTGTTGTGTTTAATTATATTTATGTTTTTGGGTTTGTAAAAGGTCACCATATGACCTATAAATAGGAGGTATGCCATTTATAAGAGTATCTCAACATAATATAAAATATTTATGCATAAGAGTTCTTCTCCTTTCTCTTTGTCTCTTCCACTAAAATACTAAATAAAATAACATAGGCCTTGAATAGGCCAACATAAGTGGTATCAGAGCCAAGATTGTGTGAGAATTTAAGTGAGGTTTCTCTAATAGAAGTGTGATAAAAAAGAAGAAGTTGAGAGAGCGAATGGCTATGCAAGGTGGTGCATGGGGGCCGCAAGGTGCGCAACTTTTATTTGATGGTGAGAATTATGACTATTGGAGTATAAAGATGAAAACCCTCTTGATCTCACAAGATTTATGGGAGATAGTGGAAGAAGGTTGTGAAGAGAAAAAAGATGAGAAGGGAAAAGAAAAAGTTGAGACGTCGGATGAAAGAAAGGAGAATAAGAAGAAAGATGCGAAAGCTCTCTATTTGATTCAACAATCCATCACCGACAAGATTTTTCCAAGAATAATCGGCGCGACAAGTTCAAAAGAAGCATGGCAGATTTTGCAAAATGAGTTTCAAGGTACTGAAAATGTTAGAGCCGTAAAACTTTTAACTCTTAAGAGAGATTTTCAGAATTTACAAATGAAGGAGAAAGAAACTTTGAAAGAGTATTTTTCTAAGGTGATTGAGTTGGTGAATCAAATTAAAAAGTTGGGTGAAAACTTAACTGATAAATCAGTTTGTGAGAAAATTTTAATTAGCCTCTCTCCCAAGTATAATTATATTGCGGCCATTATTGAAGAAACCAAAGACCTGTCTACTCTTGGTGTACAAGACCTAATGGGTTCTCTTGAAATACATGAGCAAAGGTTAAATAGACCTAGTGACTCTTCTCTAGAAAGTGCGTTTCAATCAAAAGTTAATTTAAAAAATTCATCTAACCAAAATGTGACCAAAGAGGATTCGTTCCATGGTGGTAGAAGTGGAGAAACTCGAACTTGCAATTTTTATAAGAAACCGGGTCATATAGAAAAGAATTGTTGGAATAAGGGAAAGCCTCAATGTTATCATTGCAAGAAATTTGGCCATGTTGAGAAGAATTGTAGGTTGAAAAATAAAGAGAATGCAAATTATACGGAGGAGGAAAACAGTGATAAAGAAGGTGTTGAAAGCACATTTTATGCATGCCAATCAGCGGTTGAGAAAAGGGAAGATGTGTGGTATGTTGATAGCGGATGTAGCAATCACATGACCGGAGATGAGTCGATGTTTTGTAAGCTTGATACGGCCGACACTACTCAAATTATAATGGGTAATGGTGCGGTTGTGAAGTCTAAGGGAAAGGGCACGATTACCGTTGCTTCAAAGAAAGGTAAAATGTTAATTCATGATGTGTTGCTTGTTCCAGATTTAGCACAAAATGTACTAAGTGTTGGGCAATTGATTGAGCATGGGCATGCGGTTCACTTTGAGGGTGAATCGTGCAAAATTTATGACAAAAAGGAGAAAAAGAGAGAATTGATGGTATTAGTGAAAATGGAGAGAAATAGAAATTTTCCACTTACACTCAAACCCGAAAAAAGTGTTGCTTTAAAAATTGGTGTAGAAGACTTATCTTGGTTGTGGCATAAAAGGTTTGGTCATGTTAACTTTGAGAGTCTAAAATTGTTGAGTAAAAAGAATATGGTGTATGGGTTGCCACACATAGAAGAGAAACATGTTGTATGTGAAGGTTGCGCTCTCGGTAAAATTCACCGGGAGTCATTTCCAAAAGATAAGGCATGGAGGGCAAAGGAACCGATAGAGCTTATTCATACCGATGTGTGTGGTCCTATGAAAACAGCCTCGCATGGTGGAAATAGGTACTTTATCACTTTTATTGATGATTTTTCAAGAATGTGTTGGGTTTATTTTTTGAGACAAAAATCGGAAGCTTTTTCAGTTTTCAAGAAGTTTCAAAGCATGGTTGAAAGGCAAAGTGGCCGGTTAATTAAAAAATTGAGAAGTGATAGAGGTGGTGAATACAACTCTAAGGAGTTTGAGAAATTTTGTGAGGATATCGGCCTAGAAAGACAGTTGACAGTCGGTTTTACACCGGAGCAAAATGGAGTTGCCGAAAGGAAGAATAGAACGATTGTAGAAATGGCGAGAACCATGATGAATGAGAAGGGTTTGCCGATGACATTTTGGGCCGAGGCGACATACACGGCGGTTTACTTGTTAAACCGGTGTCCAACAAAGGCGGTTGAGAACAAGACACCATTTGAGGTGTGGTCCGGTGGTAAAAAGCCATCGGTGAATCACTTGAAGGTTTTTGGCTCTATTTGCTATGCACATGTCCCGAAAGAAATAAGGCACAAGCTTGAAGATAAAGGTGAGAAATGTGTATTTGTTGGTTATAGCACAAAATCAAAGGGCTATAGGCTCTTTAGTTTGAAAACAAACAAGGTGATTGAAAGACGGGATGTAATTTTTAACGAGAAAGATAAGTGGGATTGGAAAGAAAAATGTGTAGAGAGCATTTCTTTTCCGAGCCACGAGAAACCACATAAAGAGCCAAATGATGATAACATTCATGAAGAAGATCAACCACATTCTCCAACGACAAATGCCGGGTCGAGTTCAACTTCTCCAAGCTCAACACCGGTAAGATTTAGAAGATTAAGTGATATTTATGCTACATGCAATTTTTGTGTTGCTGAACCGGAATGCTTTGAGCAAGCAGTTAAAGATGAGGTGTGGGTAAATGCAATGGAAGAAGAGATAAAAATGATTAAAAAAAATGAAACTTGGGAATTAGTTGAAAAACCGAAAGAAAAAGATGTAGTTGGTTTGAAGTGGATTTATAAAACAAAAACAAATCCGGATGGTTCAGTGCAAAAGCACAAGGCAAGGTTAGTTGCTAAAGGATATTCACAACAATCCGGAGTTGACTATCAAGAGACATTTGCACCGGTGGCAAGGCATGAAACAATTAGGTTGTTGATTGCTTTAGCCGCACATAAAGGTTGGAGGTTATATCAACTTGATGTGAAGTCGGCTTTCTTGAATGGAGTGTTGAAAGAAGAGGTGTATGTTGAGCAACCGCAAAGCTTTGAAGTTGAAGGTGAAGAAGCTAAGGTGTACAAATTGAAGAAGGCTTTGTACGGGTTAAAACAAGCACCTCGAGCATGGTATGGTAATATTGATGCATACTTCACCAACAAAGGATTTAAAAGAAGTTCAAGCGAGCCAACACTCTATGTCAAGCATGGTGAAACCGGTATGCTTATTGTTTCTCTTTATGTTGATGATTTGATTTTTACCGGAAATGACGAGAAAATGATGCAAGAGTTTAAAAGTGACATGATGAAAAAATATGAGATGAATGATTTGGGCTTGCTTCATTATTTCTTGGGTATTGAAATTGATCAAAGAAAAGATGGTGTTTTTATTTCTCAAAAGAAGTATGCTGAAAATATTCTCTCTAAATTTCAAATGGAGAATTGCAATCCGGTAATGACACCATTGTTGGTGAATGAGAAGTTGGTAAAAGAAGATGGTAGTGGTGGTGCCGATGCGGCATCTTTTAGAAGTTTAATTGGAAGTTTGTTATATCTTACCACTACAAGACCCGATATCATGTATGCTTCGGGGTGTTATCTCGGTTTATGCATCAACCGAGTAAAATGCAATTTGGTGCTGCAAAACGAGTGTTACGTTACATACAAGGGACCAAAGATTTGGGTCTCATGTATGAGAGAATGAAAAAGAAGATGTGGAGTTGTTTGGATTTTGTGATAGTGATTGGCCCGGGAGTATATATGACATGAAGAGTACATCCGGGTATACATTTACACTCGGATCAGGAGTATTCTCGTGGGCCTCGAAGAAGCAAGAAAGAGTGGCGCATTCCTCCGCGGAAGCCGAGTATGTGTCGGCAAGTGAAACAACTAAACAAGTTGTTTGGTTGAGAAAGATTTTAGAGGATATGGGGGAGCAACAAGATGCGGCCACGATTCTATTTTGTGATAACAAATCCGCCATTGCCATGTCAAAGAATTCGGTATTTCATAGCCGAACAAAGCATATCAATCTCAAGCATCATTACATTCGAGAAGTGGTTGAAGATGAAGAAATTCTCATCAAGCATGTAAAGACCGGAGATCAATTGGCGGACATTTTCACGAAGGCACTTCCATGTGACAAGTTTGTTTATCTTCAGGAATTATTGGGTATGACAAACAAAAACATTAAGGGGGAGTGTTGAAATTAATGTTTTTGAGAAAAGGAAAAATTATAAATGGGTCAATCACTAGTACAAAAAAGTCCTTCACTGACCCTCAATCACTGACGGTTCTATTATCTAAACAGTCGGTGTTGAGCAGCTTACCAACACTGACGTTTTATTAGCGGAAGCATCAGTGTTGCTCATATCCTTCACTGACGGTTCAATTAAATAACAGTCAGTGTAGAGTACCTACACTGACAGCTTTAAAAACCCGTCAGTAAAGAGTACCTACACTGACGGTTTTAAGAACCCGTCAGTGTAGGTAACCAACACTGACGATTTTAAGAACCCGTCGGTGTAGGTAACCAACACTGACGGTTTATAAAACCGTCAGTGTAGCATACCTACACTGACGGCTGTCAAAACCGTCAGTGTAGGTACTCGTCACTGACGGTTTTTCCGAACCGTCAGTGTAGGTATGCTACACTGACGGTTTTCTGAACCGTCAGTGTTGGTTACTTACACTGACGGGTTTTTAAAACCGTCAGTGTAGGTACCCTTCACTGACTGTTTTTTAAAACCGTCAGTGTAGGTACCCTTCACTGATTGTTTTTAAACTCTTGTTTCGTGAGTTAATGAAGACGCACTGGAATATGTCATCCGTGGGTCGATCGGAACCGTTTAAATTAAAGAGCACTGCATTTATTGTCTTGCATTCAAGTTTGATCAAATTTTGTTTTTATTTTCCCATCCATCTAGTTAACCGAAAATTGAAGCATTGTATGGCCATAAAACACTTCGTGTTGGATCAAAACTCATACATAATAAAACTTCTGTACTTTTATGTTGGTTACACTTAGTGTTCTCCCTTGATTATTTTAAAAAAGATTTGGAATGATTTCACTGCAGATCGACCATTGATTTCCGGCATGAAAATGAACGGTCCGATTTCAAACTTTATTTTATGTTGATTTTGTTGTTATTTTTTTTGTAATTTTTGATTCACTGATTGTTTTTCTACAGAACCTTCAGTGTTGATACCTCCACTGACGGGTTTTTGTTTAGAACCGTCAGTGTTGATACCGTCACTAACGGGTTTTTCCGGAGCCGTCAGTGATTTATTTTCCCTGCGATAGAGGCTGCTAATTAGCTGTTTGAAATGCATTTTGGCTTGTTTTGTTTTACTTTTTACAAAAATCTGATTCTTGAATCAAATATTTCTCATAGGAAAATATAATATCTTATATTGGATTTCGATTACTTTTTGTTCAGAATAAATTAAAATATGTAGTTTCGATTGTTTTGTTTTGATTCTTCTGAGTTACAGTCGTTTCAGTTCGAATGATTTTTATTCGAATACTTAAATAATTTTGACTTGTAAGTGTATTTAAGGTTTTAATTTATCCGAATTTATATCATTAACTATTATATATTAACAAATCCGATTTATAAATATGGTATTTATTCGGATTATTTGTATTTGAGGCAATCATGACAAATATTTTCAAATTTAGTCAAAAAAAAAATTTAAGTTAAAATTTACAGTAATGTTGTTTACCCTATTGATTGGTTGTGTATCAAAATTAATGCAATGTTGTCAAGTGTGAATTATGTAATATTCAATTTTTTTAATTAAAAATAGTACTACGTAGGTTTACACAATCTTTTATGGGTATATGATGTGCACATAGATTTACAGCAATGTTGGATTGTAAAATTTCAAATCATTTTTAATGTTAGTCAAAATTGTTGCCAATAAAATCGTATTCTTTTAAATTAAAAAAAAGGAATTATTGACGGTTTGTTTTTAGAACTGTCAGTGAAACTTAGAATCACTGACGGTTTTGTTTGGAGACCCGTCGATGTTCATGCTTTCACTGACGGGTTTTTCTAAAGCCGTCAGTGTTGCCTCATTTACTGACGGGTTTTGCTAGAGCCGTCGGTGATTCATTTCCCCTGCGGTAGAGACTGCTAAGTTTTATTCACTGACTTTTTTAACTTCTGCATTCGGAGCCGTCAGTGTTCTTGTTTGTCTGAAATTTTCATTTCCCGAGTTTATCTTTCGATCAGCCGCCAAACTCTAAATTTCGTTTCTCAATTTCAAACGATAAATATTATAATCTGCCTTGCCCCAATTTCATTTCCCTCTTCTCCGACCTGCCTCAATTTCTGAATTTTCCTTCCGCCCCACTCAGCCTCCGCTACCCCGCTCGCTACCCCGACCTGCCTCTGCCTCCCCGCTCACTACCCCGACCTGCCTCCACCTCCCTGCTCGCTACCCCTTTTTACCAAAGACAGGAGAACCAAACCCTCTCTTTCATTCTCTCTCTCTGCGTCATTCTGAGCTATGGCATAGAAAGTAGAAAGGCACGAATAGGACTTGGCGTCGCCACGCCACGATGTCTGCCGCGGTCTGCGGGAAGCTTCTTCCATCTTCGACGAGCCGCCGTTGCCGTACCAGCCCCACCACTTCCCTCCTGTCCCACCTCCGTTCCCTCTTCGCTCAAGTGCTGAACTCATGGGTGAGTATTCAACCCCAAATTGACATAGTGACTCTGAGATTTGCAGTGCTGAAAATTGCTTCACGGCCAACCCTTGTTTCGCATTGACTCTGAGATTTTGAGTAAATCTTGAAAATTTTCAGGTTTAATTTCACTTAAGTCTTAATTTAACACCATTTTCATCACTAAACCCAAATTTGGTCTTGATTTTGTCATAAGTATTGTTTGTGGAAAAGATTGCTATATTTAGGGGAGATCTGATTTTGCTACTATATAGGAATAAAACAATGTAATTGAGTATAAGGTAGCTTTGGTAAATCTCATATGTAATTGAGATCTGATTTTGAGTAAATCTGATACGTAATTGAGTATAAGGTAGCTTTGGTAGGGTTCTTTCATTTGAGATCTGAGTTGAACAGAACTTAATCAAGTCAATTTCAGCTAGAAGCTCCTTAAATAGTTCCTCATATCCACTTCCCTTTGCAAATCGATGTAATAGTCAATGTGATTTTATTGATTTATTGTTGTAATAGATATGGCTTCTGATTTTGATTATTTTTTATTCTTTGTGATAAATCAAAATTTTGTCATAAATTGCATCACTAAATTCTGAATGCAAATGTGGCCCTCCTTTTAATGGCACTCCAGTGCCTGCTAGATTCATTTTCAGTACAGTAACCTCCTTGTAACTTAATAATCAATAGTTAATATGTTAACATAAATTAGAAATTCTCTCATTGTACATGTTTTCATTCAGATAGAAGAAAAGGAAAAGCTGTCATGGTTGAGTATGTGCACTCCACTCAAGCAACTAGGAAGCTCAAACAGATCAACAAGTCAGTAATCAGTACACTCTAGCAACAATAAGTCATTCAATCAGCTTTTTTATCATATCTCAATATTTTTTTGGAGCTTATATAAGGCAACTTAAATGTTGTGTAGGAGGAAGCTAAAAAAGGCGAACCAATATGCCCGAAACCCTGTATTATCTCCAAGGGATGTAGAAAAGGTATAACAGGAATCTCTTTTATAGAATAACAGGAATCTCTTTTGTCATTCCACCAGAGTTATCAACATTTTCCTCTTCTTTCTTGCTTCACCCGGAGTAGAATATGCAAATGAGCATCTTTTTAAGCCGTTGTAACTTTTTTTTTTAAGATCAAGCTGAAAATAACTACTTCTTTTCATATTTCTTCCTCATATAAATTCACAACAGGATGGCAAGCAATGAAGATTATCTCAATTAGAGACAGCTCTTTTTTATTCCTTACGTTCCCACTTCTCCAGCTCTTTTTTATACTTATCCCGCAAACCTTTGAGACAGCTTAGCTTCTGGTGCTTTCTCTCTCGCGGGTAAGTTCTCAAGCAATTTCTGTTCTTTTTCTCTGTCGTTGGTGCTATGTTTCCTGTAATCAATATCTACTTTTTCCCTTCCTTTTTTTCCTTTTGTTAGTCAATTTGAGAGATAATTTGTACTAGTCTTCTTTACTGTGCAACCCTTTTGAAGGATGAGGTTTGGCAACTATTAGAGGTGAGTCTTTGCATTAGTGGTGGAATGGATCTCGACTTGTTGCCACAAGGTGCAGGAAAAGGACAGGCTCTTGCCTATCTGCTGAAGAAATTCAACTCAATTGGGAAACCTCCAAAGAACACACTTGTGTGCGGTGATTCTAGCAACGATGCAGAATTGTTTAGCATTGAAGGTGTCTATGGTGTCATGGTAAGTGTAAAATAAAGTGATCATGCTTCCTTCTTTCAAACCAAGATGTAGTACCAATTGTTTCATGCAGAGTCCTTCAGAATTTTGGATTGCCTTGGCATGTACCAGCTGGTATGGCATCTGTACTGGTTATATCAAGCCATTTTGTTTCTGCTTTATTATTATTTTTTGTTGGCTTGTGTTTATATGTCAAACTTTCACATCTGAAGGTTAGTTCAGCTAAATTGACTCATATTAGGGATTATTAAGGCATTGTTGACTTGTGTTTAATTTATACTTTACATGCTGCTGGGAATTTTACTTTACATGCTGCTGGAAATTTTACTCAACTACTAAGCTGAACTTCAAAAAATCAAGACAAGTACTAAGCTGGGAATTTTTACACTTTCTATGCTAATATGACAAACTTTGTTTGTTATTTGCAATTATGGTCAATTTTTTTATTTGAACTAACAATTGTGGCTAGCAAGTCTAAACGTGTGTAATGTTAAGTTACATTGAACTTAGTTCCCTTTAAATATTTTTGTGAAATTTGTAAATTTTAGGGGTTGTGAAATGTCGGGTGAAGAGCAAGGAGTGGTTGGAGAAGGCAGCAGCCATCAAAATCGCAGTGGAGCAAATCCAGGTAAATAAACAAATTCTCATTTATTTAAGAGAGTACCAAACAGTAGGCTTATTTCTTGATGTCAATGTTGGTTAAAAAATAAATTATTAGTTGAAATGTTAAATTATGTAATTACAGAGTTGGATATAGAGGAGTACAATCCTTTAACATATTCTGATGAATCGAGTAGTGAGGAGGAAGCACCACAAAAAAAGATTTGTTTTTACCAAAATTAAATTTCTAATGTATGTATTTTATAATAGAACTTGATTCAATTTTCATATAACTTGAATAAAATTAACTTAATATGTACTTATGCAGTGTGATTTACCGACAAAAAAGTATACACCGACACAACTTCATGCAATAACAAAGCAATGGTGTACATTTTTCTTGGACAATTACTAAGCCGATATGAAAGAAATTAATTAGTGGAAGCGAAGGTACCACATCTTTTCTTTTCTGTACATTGAAGTATGAAACTGAAGGAGTGGACTAGAATGGTGTACATTTTATATATATTTGTCATGTAATTTTTGTTATAGTTTGTTTTTTGGTGAATGAATATTTGATAAGCCATGTTATAAAGAATATCTATCCCGGCTCGATAGAAAATTTGATAAGCCAATGTCTGTTGTGTGTTTTTGGTGAATGAATATATTATGTTGTGTGTTTATGGTAAAGGAATATATTATGTTGTGTGTTTTTCGTGAATGAATATATGTTGCCTAAATTATTTGTATGATATTTTGTTTACGTTGTTGAATAGTAATATATATGGCTAGCAAAAATATGGAGGCTAACCCAAATACAAATAGAATCACGCCAAATTTTAATATTTTTACTGACGTTCTTAATACCAACACTGACGCCTGAAAACTGTCACTATTGAACACCAACACCGACGCCTGAAAAACCGTCAGTGTTGAACACCATCACTGACGGTTCTTAAAGCGTCAGTGTTGAGCACCAACACTGACGCCTTGAAAACCGTCAGTGTTGAGCACCAACACTGATGGTTTTTTAGGCGTCAGTGTTGGTGTTCAACACTGACGGTTTTTCAGGCGTCAGTGTTGGTTTTCAACACTGACAGTTTTGTATGAACCGTCAGTGTTGGTGTTTAATACTGACGGGTTTTTACCCGTCAGTAAAAGTAACCTGTACTTACGCCGGCTTCACTGGCGCCTCCATAAGCGTCGGTGTAGGGGTTTTTCAACCGTCGGTGAAGGGTTTTTTTGTACTAGTGAATTAGTCAAATGTTTAGATGAATGTATTTGGAATTTCTAGATAGATTAATTGTTTATGTTTTCAAGGGTCATGTTGGAGAGTGCAATTCATGCACTTGGTATTTGTGTTGTGTTTAATTATATTTATGTTTTTGGGTTTGTAAAAGGTCACCATATGACCTATAAATTAATAGGAGGTATGTCATTTGTAAGAGTATCTCAACATAATAGAAAATATTTATGCATAAGAGTTCTTCTCCTTTCTCTTTGTCTCTTTCACTAAAATACTAAATAAAATAACATAGGCCTTGAATAGGCCAACATCCCAGACTGTGCTATATGGAGTTGGACTGCAATGTGCACGCTCAGCGCTGTTTTGCTTGCAATGTGTTCGACCAAATGCTTGGGCAATTCTCTTTTTATTTCTTAAACTAGGCACACATGGTGCGCTCCACACATGCAAGGTCTTCGTTCATGGCTTTTTGTGTAGCTCTAACCACCAGAGACATGTTTGTTCTTAAGTGTCATTCTTCCTTGACTAGAAGAACCAGTTCATATTATCATAGGAGCTCCAGAATTGCAAGGTGCTCGTTCATGGCTTCTGTGTAGCTTCTCCATCTGACAGCAACATGTTTGTTCTCAGGTGCCATTCAGCCTTAACTAGGAGACCCAGACTGCGCGATTTTGAACTGAAGTGAATCATGCAGGTGCAACCCTTATTCATCCTGAGTGTGTTTTTATCACATGCTTTCAGTAACTTCTATTAGGAGGGACACCGGATACACTTTGGTACAATTAACACTTACCCCAGTCCTCTCTCTTTTCCCCACAGCAACACATGAATAAAACTTGATGTATTTCTCTGTATTTTCCCACACGTGCTCTCCGTCAACACTTAAACATATCATATATACGCGGCCAGTAGAATCATTATTTGGTTAGGATTAGAATGAGCAAAGGTTTTATTATTGTTGGTCTTATTTGTGTTATATTTTATAATTTTTTAGTCAAAATGTCACTCCAAGTTCGCATTTGATGGTAAAAACTGACCAGGACGTGGAGGTAAAGTATCTTGTCATTTTCTTTATTGCTTTCATTTGCCTTTGACATGTGGTACTTCATATATCAGGAAGCATTCATTACTATTGTTGGATAATGGTGTCTTAGTTTGCTATCCCTTTTGTTTGTATTTTTGTGCATATTCTGGTGCTTGCATCATCTATTTTAAAGAGTTGTTTAGACCTATAATATAACTACACCTCAAACACTTTTTGGCTGGACAATAGTTTCTTAATCTTCTGTGAAACTTACCATATCACATGATCTGTTGCTTGCAAGGAAAAGAGTGTGCAATATTTCTTACATATAGCTCACCCTAAATTCTAGCAATAGTTTTTAATGGTAGAATATTGATTATCATTAATGGTTTTGTATGTAATTTACAGAATGTTGATGAGAAAAGCAGAAACATCTTGCAACTCTTAAGTAAAGTGAGAGAGAGGAAGGTATTTAAGTTTTTATTGTTGGCACCATGTTTGTCTGGTTTGAAACAATTCATATGTATCGCCATTCGCTGGTAGGTTTCAATATTTTGGTTAGGAACTTATATATGTTAGGAATTATTAAATCCCATTATGAAAGAAAGCATAATATTTGTCAACGAAGAAGTATATATTGTTCAACAGTGAGATGTGCTGGTTTAAAAAATAGGGTTATTTTCTTGTGTACCCTCTAACTCTCGCTAAATTTCTTATTTATCCCTCAAGACTTCAATATATTATAATTACCTCTCAACTCTTTCAATTCTTCCATATTTATCCTTATAGTTAATTCACACACTTTAAATTTCATATTTCCAATTATACCCCTCTGTATTTCCTTTTTCCTTAACTTAGATTTAATTGTGTTAAAATCAGAGACTCAAATTCCTAATTATTCCATTATGAATTCTTTAGAATGAATAACTGCTAATATCCGTCAACAAGAACCACGACACATTGCAACATCTGATATTAATAGAATAATCGATACAAAAGTTGTTAGTATGAATCATTCTAGAATTAACAATATTTTGGTACTAATCACGAAGGTCTGGAGGATGTGATTTATATATGATGATAAGAGGATTATTTCAATCAAGTCGTTAGTGAAGAGAAATAAAGAAAATAAAGTAAAGGAGTCACTGTAAATTGCACGTGACATTAATTTAATGAAATATTGCGTCATGTAAATTGCTCAATATATATTTGTTTCTAAGAAAAAACATATAAAAGATCCCCCTTTTGAATGGAATGGTTACTCTTCAGGCTTAAGTGTTACAGTCTAAGGTCCACCATAAACCGGACCCATCTACCAAGATCCTCGCCAGGCTCAGAGTCCTTTGATTGCCGCACTCTCACCCACTGCTCGGCTATATATACACTTCATTCTCTCTATCAGAAGCAAACATTACCGCCGACCCCCCTAACCCTAACCCTAACCCAATTCCAAATACCATGCTCATCCCTCATAGCCGTAATCCTATCCCTAATCTAAATTCCATACTAAAACCCTCCTAGGCCTAACCCAAGGGCTGGGAACTTGTCCGAAGGCATTTGGACAGAACTTCTGTCCAAAGCATTCCTAGGCCGCACGATCAATTCAGATCAAAATTTGTTAAATAAATGCTAACAAACGTTATCTCTCTCCTTACCTCTCTCCGTTAAGCAAAAAAAAGGAAAGGGACCTTCTTTCTCCTTTCTCTCTATTAGTCAAAGAAGGAAATCTACGACAGAACTCATACCAAATCTCTCTAAGAAAATAAAAATTATATAGAGAAATCTTTTATCCCGTCTTCATTCCCTACATCAGAAAGCACACACGGTATGACGATAATTTATCCCTCCATCTTTTGCTTAGCACATGTCGCAAGTACAGCAGCATCAAACTTATTGGACTTCATAATTAGCAAATCAAAATCATTTGGATACTCATTAAATTGATCAAAGATCAAATTCATTAAATTATTTTCAATTTAATACATATAAATGTATAGAGAAGATTTAATACACGAATTAAACTGAAGATAATCAATTGCAACTTTTCAAATAAGCAAGATACGGTTACCAACTTGCACAACAACAAAGTAGGCACTTATCGCGAGGCAACTCCGTCGCAAAAAGTATCGTTGCGAAAAGTAGGCACTTATCGCGAGGCACTTTTTGCGAGGGAGTACCGTCATAACTGTGCTTTTTCTTTTCGCAACGGTACTTTTTGCGACGGAGTTCCCTCGCGATAAGTGCCTACTTTTTGTAGTGTTGTACCGGTGACTGGATAGTCCAACACACACAAAATTTTCATAACTTATATCGATAGTACGAACTAATAACCTGATTATGTTACAGTACTGATTTGGCTATCCCTCAGTCCAAGACTAATCTCATTTGTGCTTTTAATCTTAGCTTGGATTAGTTTGATGTTTGCTTAATTTGTGTGTTTAACTTCCAGTTCTAAGAACATAATAGTTGATTAGTAATTTAGTAAGATAGGTTTCACCTAAATTAACTTTTAGATACATTGCATAATGCCACATAACTTTTTTCTTCTTCTTAGTATCAACTTCAGTTCATATGTGTGATGCTAAACAGGTAATTGACACACTAGTGCCACTTGATGAGTCAACAGACACTGTGGTGCTGACATACCAAGCGAACATAATACTCTGGAGGTGGAATCTAATGAAACTTATAGCGCTAAGTCAATCTATCCATGATGGCGGGGTAAGATCAAATACAAGCATATTGCAGTATGGGCTATACGGTGCCCGCCTATGGTGAGGATCTTTATAAACTTGATGCTCGAGGGTAAAATTATGATGGGAGATGTGATGTGTAGACATAAAATGGGGACTGACGAGGGATACCCGATGTGTGAAAACTGCCCTAGCAAGTCTGCCCTTCACCTCATGTTCCTATTGCCCAAAGGGGGTTGAGATATGGAGCACGTTGGCCAAGCAAACCGGGTACAAGCTTATGGTACCGGCCAGCACAGTGGAAGAGATTTTCAGAAAGTCTAAGGGATATGCTGCAACCCATGGCCAGCGTACACTTAAGGAGTAGCAATCGATGTTTGTTGAGACGTGTTGGAACATATGGAAAAGAAAAGAAATGACAAGGTGTTTGCGGCACGTTTAATTCCGGCTGGAGTCATAGTGCAAAAGGTAGTGCATGAGGCGAGAATGTGGATGTGGTATTGCAATTCTCGAGTTGTTAATCACATCCTGTTAGAGGCGCCATACTAGTATGCATGAGATAGTTTGAGTACGGTTTAATGAATGGCGGTGCAGACAGACACATGCTTTTTTTGTTTTACTAGGAAGTTCTAAACAATTGAAGTAGAGTAGATGTGATGTGCTTTAGTCAGATAGATGTGATGAGTAAGTTTGGTTCTGGTTGTGAGGTAGCATGTGCCTTTTTATTATTTTTGTTCTGATGTAATATGACTTCTAATTTTAAATGGAAACGGCTTGGCAGCGCAAAGAGAGAGAGGAGAAAGCTCCTCCATTGTTGTTCTACTGGTGATTTGATTCTTAATTAAAATAGAGAGAGGAAAGGGAGTTCGTTTCCTTTTTTAATTAACGGAGAAAGATCAAGAAAAGAGATAACGTCTGTTAGCATTTATTTAACAAATTTTCATCTGAATTGATCATGCGGCCTAGGAATACTTTGGACAGAAGTTCTGTCCAAATGCCTTCGGACAAGTTCCCAGCCCCTAACCCAAACCCTCATCAAACTTCAAATTCAGCACGAGCTACTTCAAAGTCAGATAAATTCAAGGGGTATGGCCAAAAAAGCACGGTGAATGGATGCTAATTAACATTCATCGTGGCTTTTTTTAGCCATACGCCCGTGAATTTAAGTGACTTTGAAGTAGCTCGTGCTGAATTTGAATTTTGTTGAGGGTTTGGGTTAGGGCTAGAGCTAGGAGGGTTGGGGGATGGAATTTAGATTAGAAATAGGGATTACGGCTAGGAGAGATGGACATGGTATTTGGATTAGGGTTAGGGTTAGGGTTAAAGTCTTTTTTTATTTATTCTTATTCAAAAATTCCATTCTGACGTAACTCATGAATGTTATTTAGATTCCATTCAAAAGTGGCTCTTTATGCCATGCTTTTAATTAGCATCCCTAGCTGCACCAACAAGTAACGTCTTTGCCAATGATGAATGGAAAAATGTCAATGATGAAATGGTATGTGGACGTTGAAGATATGATACAATGGGGCGATGATGGTCTTGTTCCCATGGATACTTTGCTTTTAAATATTTCAAGTATGTTTCATCTCTTTATCTTCTTTGTACTAATCCTTTACTTGTGAAATTAGGGCAGTGGGGGGACTAGTAATATAGATTTTGCTACGGATCATGTGAATTTAATTTGATTTATGCTAATAGGGACATATTCCAGTTTGATTAAAATACATTTTAGTCTGAAAAAAGAGGAGCCATACAATTTCAATTTTACTCCATTCCATAATTTGATTGGTAGCAACTAATATTTTTTGAAATCTGTGCATGTCTTTTAATTACAAATTTAACTAATTCAAATATATTTTGCATATTGCCAGTCTGAACTAGTTCTGCAATGGAGTAACAGATCCTTGTTCAAGCCATTGGCACCAGTTAGTTCCACGCACTGGAAATGAAAATAGGTGTGATCTGGGAATTGTTTGGTAAACTAAAGAAGATAGTTAGTCTGATTTTGCTGGTACGAATTTTTTGAGATGAAGTGAACAGGCTTTTGATGGACCTTGTATCTTGTTTTAATTTTTTAATTTGTGGATCTGTCTGATATTGAGTAGTGCAAAATATTTATGCAAGAGAATCTGAGATGTAAGAGCCAACTTTGAGAATTGAACTCATTAATTTTGTTTCCTTTTAATTTTTTGAAGTAGAGTACATAACTGTTTTATTCAAAAAAATATATCACTAGTAGCTGTGTCCCTTTCTACCCCGTGATTTTTATTTTTACCCAAAAAAAAATATATTTTAATATAAATAACCAGGTTTTTAAAAGATTTTTATTTCTACCCAAACCGCTAGGATTATCAGCGGTTCGAATTAAAAATTCGGACCGCTAGGATTCCTAGCGGCTTGAATTCTTAATTCGGACCTAACCCGCACCCGTGACTCTTCTTCTCTGTGTCGCTTCTCCGCCAGAAAAAAAACAAAAAAAAGAAGGGAGATCGGCTCCGCCAGAAAGAAGGAAAAAAGGAAAAAAGAAGAGAAGGCTGCGCGCCTCCGCCCCTCCGCCTCTCCGCCAGATCTCTCTGTGTCGCCTCTCCGCCAGAAAAAAGGAAAAAAGAAGAGAAGGCTGCGCGCCTCCGCCCCTCCGCCTCGCCGCCCCTCCGCCTAGCCGTCCCTCCGCCTCTTCACCGCCGGTCGTCGATTCTGTGTAATTTCTCAATCTAAACTTAGAATTTTCTGTGAATGATTGAATTTTCTGTGTAAACTTAGAATTTTCTGTGTAAACTTAGAAGTAGGTTAATACTGCTTAGTGAATGAAATATAGTCATCTGTGAGACTAAGTAGTAGGTCAAAATTGCTATGTGATTGAAATATAGTCATCTGTGTAAACTTAGAATTTATATTTTGTTTATGTTGTAATTGCATGCATGCCTGCCAAATATATATTGATCTAATTTAGATTGGATTATTAGTTTATTTTCCTATATTGTAATTGCATTTATAATTTTGTTTGTTTGCTTGTGTTTAAATTATTAATTTATGTGGCATGCAAATTTAAGTTATATTAAGTTATTTTTGTTTTCATGCAATTTACATGTCAATTGGGATTAATTCATTTATGTGTTCACTTATGTTTTATAAATATTTTAGATTAATTCATTCTTGTTATATTAATTTATGTATAAAGGATTCTTTACATATTAGTGATTCAAAGAAGTTAGAATTGCATATTCATTTACTTAGTTAAAATAAAGTTAGAATTGCATATTCAAAGAAGTTAGAATTGCATATTCTCTTAATGAAACGGACTGGATTCAAAATAGAAAACAGGCAAATAATTATATTTTTAAAGTCTAAACTTAGGAAACACATAAATTAAAATAAAGCTCAATTTCGTCTTAGTTAAAATTTAATCTATTAGTTAAATTAAAATAAAGCTCAATTTCGTCTTAGTTAAATTAAAATAAAGCTCAATTTCTATAATTACTTTCAATTGGTGCGTCTTCACTAAACACGAGAATAAATAATTAAAATATTTACAAATATATATGTTGTTCATAATCTTCATAATTCACAAATATAATATATTTTATTAGTTGATTAGAGTAGCAAAAGAAACAATAATTGATAAAACTCAAAATTTATTTACTTAAATATTAAATTCGATCAAGTTGCTTTCATGTTACTTTATTTTTTTTTGAATAATATTGATTTTATTCTATTTGGAAGAAATGGAGAATTTGAGAAGATATTGGAGGCTTTCCTTTATTAGAATAATAGGGATATTTAATAGTAAGGTTGTACTTTGGATTTTTAATCGGTAAAATTGGATATATTTATTATTTCATTAAAAATCAATTAATATAGATTTATTAATTCAAGAATTGATTTTCCTTTAAAATCTTATTTTATTAATATTTTAGCGAAATTGTAGAAAATATTATTATATAATACGAGCTTATTTTTGTTCTTTACTTCTATTTAAAAAAAAAAAACTATATCTATAGTTCCAAGGTTAATATGTACTATATGTATCATCAAATTTGTGTGATTAAACAAATTATACTCGCAACAAATAAATGAGTTATTTTTGCTGGTTGTATATTTGAAAGTTTATTTTGCATTAATTTGTATGAAATGAAATTAGTTTGCATTAACTGATTTCATACATTTCTAATGGAAACCTTATCTTTAAAAAAAAATACAAATTTATAAAAATATGCTTGTATGGAGTGGTTCTTTGTTCTTATTGGCATAATGCATGTTATAATTGACTCCGTAGTCATCTTTTTGTATATTACCGTATTTTAGCATATTTTTACCGCAATTAGCATATTTTAGCCAATTGTAGCATGTTTAACTTTTTTTTTAACATAGGATGGCTAGGGGACGGCCTAGGAGACCACCCGCAGCCGACCCGGTTGATGAGCCCATTCCCACTGATAGCACGGATCATTTCAGTCCTTTATTATGGATGCCTCACGGTGAGCACCGAGTCTCAGAGGCATCTAAAGAGGTACTTGATTACTTTTTTTTTTAAGTTTGTATTTTGTTGAATTTTTGTATTTTTAGGTTTTCATGTTGTTTACTTTTTTGAACGCAGAGTGAGGCAATTATAAATGCCAGGGGTCGGTATCCGGACATGCAGTACTACTCGGTCATGGAGGCGTATCTGCAAAATTTGGGGGTGCAGCATTTGGTCGATATTCTACAGTCGGAGACTAAGTCCATTAACGCGTCCCTCATTGCAGGACTAGTGGAGCGATGGCGCCCCGAGACGCACACGTTCCACTTACCTTTTGGAGAGATGACAGTGACTCTCCAGGACGTTAGTGCTCTATGGGGTTTGCCTATCTAGGGCGTGCCCGTTGGTGGCATATCTGACCCCACAGATCTAGATGACATGACGATTAATTACATGCTCGCTGAGTTGTTGGAAGCGGAGCCAGATATACGCAGCAACGGGGGGAAGTCCAAGTACAGTCTGGAAAAGACGAAGATGCGAGCTATGTTTGCGGGAGGTCTAGGTAGTGATTCCACTCAGCTCGAGATTCAGAGGTACTCGTACAAACTATTTGTATTACATTTATTTTGTACTCTGTTTCATGCGGAAAAATGAGTTGCTCTATAATTTTGATATTACAGATACACACGGGGATTCGTGATGGACCTATTTGGTTCTGTCATGTTTGCTGATTCAAATGGTGATACCATCCCGATGATGTATCTAGAGCTGCTGCGAGGCCTTCAGCCGTCGAGCGGCATGTACAACTTGGGTGGGGCTGTCCTAGCACATCTCTACTCCAACTTGTGCCACGGTTGCAAGGTCAGTATGCTATTTATGTCTTATTTTAATTTCCTACCTTGTCATGCACTTGTTGTCTTATTTTAATTATTTAACATGTCTCTGACGGCTGGTATTCTTCAAAATATAGCGCAAAACTAAGCAAATCTACGGGCCAATGCTGCTTCTGCAGCATTGGTCGTGGTCACGGCTACCGGTGGGGGTACCTCAGCCGAACGAGGATCCATGGGGAGAGCCCGAAAATGGAAATCGACCGGCATTCAGCATGAAATGGTACGGACATCACTTGTACAAGGACAACCCTCACGGAAAGACAGCAGGTATCAGGACGGTCCGATCTCAGATTCAAAGTCTGGGTGAGACGCAGGTGCGCTGGACTCCGTACCATGAGTTATACACTGAGGGGAGGCTGCCGTAGATTGTAGCGGATGATCAGGAGATGTGGCTCTACAGGGGACCGCTGGTGTGCTTCTGGATAGTGGAGCACCACTATCCAGACCGGGTGCTCCGTCAGTTTCATTTTCCTCCACTCATTCCCGCAGATCCAGACATCCCGAGATCTGTGATCATGAGGCTACACGGGTAACTTATGTTCTTTTTAGCATTTTTGTACTTAACATTAGTTCTTGTCTTTAAATTGCAACTAACATACGAATTACAGGATAACACACGGTAATCACTGGGATAGAGATTGGAGTGTGCATCACTCGGAGTACTACATGAAGGCGGGCAATATGAGTGCCAACTTATGGCAGATGCCGGAGATTGATACGATGCAATTCCAGGAAGATCTCCTATTGAGATATCAGGCTTGGTACCTGCGGGTCCGCATGGCTTCGGTGTATATAGAAGGAGATTACGGCGAGTTTCTTCGCTCACAGATATTCGAAGACGATGGTTATACCCCTACTGGCCGGAAAGGTGCTCGCCAGGTAATGCATCTAAAACAACACATTTTTATGCGTTATGAACCTTTTATAATAACCTTTATTTTTTCTAACATTTTTTATAGCTGCTGTTAGCGCTTAAAGGTGCCGGGCGTTCAATCGTTTGTCTTGGAAAACGTGGCTACAGAGCAGTCGGGCACGCGATGTTGAACTTGGTTGCCCCATGCATTGCGGACCACGGCCAGGAGGCAAAGCTGGTCACCATGTTACGAGACGCCGGAGAGAATATTGATTGGCGCGCAGTACAGCCGGACGAGCCTGACGCGCCACCTGTTCTGACCAGTGAGATGCCACCAGAGCCATCAGAGTAGCCAGAGTGGGATTATCATCATTGGGTACTGCGCATGGCCGGTTGGCACGCCTACCGTGACCAGCACGGGCGTCCAGTTCTTCCCCCGGTATGTGATTTTTTTCTTTATTCTTTTATTGTAAGTAAAGATAGTTAAAATTTACTAAATTTTTGGTATCCTTGCAGGGTCCTGCATACATGCCGACACAGCCTGAGCATCATGAGTCTCCAGAGATCCAGTCTGTGCAGGATGAGAGGTTGAGTTTTAGCCTTGCAGACCTTGTTCCGGATGATCAGTGGGATACAGCCGCCTCCCCGCCACCGCGTCAGCCGTATTCAGAGATGGCTCACGATTGGGAGGCCTCTGGTAGCCGGACTCAGCCTGAGTATGAGTCCCAGTTTGTGGCATCCATATTCGACATTAGAACCAAAAATAATTAGGATTGAATGTGACATACCTCGCCTCTGCCTGTCAGAAGTGGAACGGCGAGTATGGTGCCCCCGTCGCCTACCTTGCATTTCATCCATGGTCATATCTTGACGGATGTGTTTTCTCCTACGACGCCGTATCCAATCTTTGTTTGGCTCAATTTTATCGGTAGTGGTCATAGGCCAATCTTCAGGATTGCCATAAGGAATAAACAGTGCATTCCAAGTACTCAGAAGGTAGTCCACCCTATACCAGTGGACAACAAATAGTTCGGGTGACCAGTTTCTATGACGACAAACCGCTAACACATGAGCGCACGGAATTCCAGTTAATTGGATACCTCTGCATGTACATTCCACTTTTCTCTCTGGCCCGAATGTCACGATATACTGGAACCTTCTATGAATAATTGACATAGTTCCATCCTGCGTTTGGACCACTGGAACATATTCATTTGGGCCCGTGACTTGGTAATTACCTTCGCCGTGCGAGTATGGGATGACATCCATTTTTGTAGCTTTCTCCCACCGTTTGGCGAGCTTAACATGTACCCGTCTGGAAAAAGGATGTTCTGCATTGCTTTGCTCCGTCGCTGCCTCTCGTTGTTGAACAAACCACCTATTGCACTTGGCGAATGTCTCCTCTACAAGTGCAGCCACGGGCAACATTCGGCTATCCTTGAAAACAGCATTCAGGCACTCAGAGCAGTTTGTTGTCATGATACCAAATCGGTGCCCTCCATGACATCATCAGGATTCAGGCACTCAGAGCACTCAGAGTGCCCTCCATGACACCAAATCGGTGCCCTCCATGTTGTCATTATCCCTATCCCATCCGTATTCAGGTTTCAATGCAGCTTTGATACCCTTGTGTTGGTCCGATATAACACATACGAATCTATTAACACCAATCACATTAATCCTAAGCCATTGTAAGAAAAAACCCCAGTTCTCTTCATTCTCCGTATGTACAATTGCAAATGCTAGAGGCAGCAATTGGTTATCGGCATCATAGACGCAAGCCATCAAAAGTCTGCCCTCATACCGCCCAGAAAGGAAGGCTGCATCTATACTGATCACCGGTCTTAAGTAATCAAATGCGGTAATGCATGGTCCGTAAGCCCATGCCACGGCCCTGAATTTCTGAACACCTTCTTTGACCAGTCCTGTATTTTTATCAATGCTCGGACTTGTCAGAAATTGGTATTTTGAGCCGGGATTCGTGTAACATATCCCGATAAGCAATAGTTTCATAAAATTGTACGACTCTTCCCAACTCCCAAATTGCCGGGCTACTGCAATCTCACGACCTCTCCAAAGTTTGTTGTACTTCGGGGTTATACTGCCAAACCTAACCCTCACGCAGTGTGCCACACTCCGGATGCTCATAGTGGAGTCTTCCTTAATGCTGCTCTCGATGATATCTGTGATAATTGATGCCGTGAGTTGTGCATGGTCTGACCTGGTGTACTCAGATTCGCATGTGTGAGGCGTGTCTTGCTCAGTTATCATCCATGTATCTCCGGCATTTGTTGCTCTTGCCTTCAGTTTGAAACGACAACCCGGAGTGCTGCATCTAATTTCCAGCCGGGATGTGTCACTTCTCTTCGTATATGTCTCCTTGTTCTTGTCAACATGGTACTCTCTTATCTTTTTCGTCAGTTGTTTTTTACTTACGAAGTATTGGCCTTTTGCGAGCTCACTCCTGTACTCAACCCGACGACCATAGTAAGAAACATCTGCTTCTCGGAAAGCAGATGTGTCATTGAAGTTTACAAAAGGGTGAGTCTCAGAACGGCCACCTAACGGCATATTCTCTCTATTTTGCCTCACAGTGGGCTGTGTGTATTCTTCTTCATCTTCTTCATCTTCTTCATCTCCTTCATCATTAATGTCACAGTCTCCTTCCCCCAATTCATCCCCAGTTTGCAGATTCTCTTCCGGTATCTCGTTTATAAATTCAAATTCCGACTTGTTTGGATCTTCCTGTACTGGTGGCGGTCTGGGGTGAGGATTTGGTTCAGGCCCAGGTAAGGATGAAGGACTTGCATACATGGATATAGGTGGGATAAAAGGTGGAGATTGTACTCGTTGTGGGACAAAAGGTGGAGATTGGGGTGAATTATTGTATATTTCTGGTTCCAGTTCTGGTACAGGCATTACGATAAAAGGAGTGTGTGGTTCATTATCTTCTTGATAATGTTGGGCAGCCGAATTTTGGCCTGAACTTCCGGCCCCTGACTCTTCGCGAATTCTGCGTGCAAAAACTTCCAATAATGATTCGCCAGACCTCAAAACCTGCGCTATTAGACCTCTCAATGCCCCGTTATCTCCCAATGTGATTTTGACATACTTTCCTGCGTGGACCATTCGGGCCTGAATTTGTAATTGGCAACGATTCCTATTGTAGCCGCTCGCTTCATAAATAAGCGATTGTAACTGCTCAAATGAGAAATTTTCATCAACCCAATACGTATTTGCTGCAGGTTTGGAGTAACGTACTCCATACTGGTCAGTTATGAACTTTCCTCCAAAATGTATTGAAATTGCAATAGACATGGCCAATAAACTACATTCATAAATGACAAATATTTGGTCAGTTTACTGATTTCAATTGTTAACAGTTGTGAATAGACGTATATGAACACTAATTAACAGTAAATACGTATGTGAATAGTAGTGAACAGTAGTGTACAGTAGTGAACAGTAAATACATATGTGAACAGTAGTGTACAGTAAATACGTATGTGAACAGTAGTGAACAGTAAATACGTATGTGAACAGTAGTGTACAGTAAATACGTATGTGAACAGTAGTGTACGGTATTGTAACAGTAAATACGTATGTGAACAGTAGTGTAACAGTAAATACGTATGTGAACAGTAAATATGTATGTGAACAGTATTGTACAGTAAATACGTATAAATACGTATGTGAACAGTAGTGTACAGTATATACGTATGTGAACAGTAGTGTACTGTAAATACGTATAACAGTAAATACGTATGTAATTAACAGTAAATACGTATGTAAAAAAAATTACCTGACTTGACAGACTTCTCCGTCTCCTCCTCCTCCTCTTCCTTCAGAGCTCCCCTCCTCTTCAGCCCTCTCCTTCCTCCCTCTTTTTGTTTCTATCTCTTCTACGCAGCTGGAGCCCCGTACTTATAAGTTTTCAAAAAAAAAAAAGAGATTCGGGCCGCTAGGAATCCTAGCGGTTCGAATTAATAATTCAGACCGCTAGGAATCCTAGCGGTTCGAATTAAGAATTCGGGCCGCTGATATTCCTAGCGGTTCGAATTTTTAATTCGAACCGCAAATATTCCTAGCGGTTTGGGTAGAAATAAAAATCTTTTAAAAACCTGGTTATTTATATTAAAATATATTTTTTTGGGTAAAAATAAAAATCACGGCTTTCTACCATATCAAGCCACGGTCTGTTGTTGCAAATTTTACAAATTGTAAATCTGTTGACGAATTAATACTTGTTGGAAATTATATTTAAAGTGTGGGCCAAATTGTTTTTTGCAATTGTTATTTCACACTCTTTCATAATTTATATCGCAGTTACTATAAATTAAGCCTTGCATTGGTCTTATTTATACATGACCTTGTAATATGAATATTAAACATGAAATTTATAATTGACACTCAATCTTGAATGAGATTTTGCCTTTATTAAGTAAAAATTGTAAAGTTAAGTGTGAATTCCATTCAAAGAATTAAAAAAAAATATCATTCTTGTGTTCCCTTTTCTCTGCTGTATAAAGAGTAATGACTATTCCATTTTATAGATGGAGTGGTAGCACAGGTGGCTAGGAAAAAAAGTCTTAAGAACTGTAGCTACTCAAAAGTCGAGAGCGCAGGCTCGCTCACAACTTCGCAGCTTCTTTGAAAATTAAAAAAAAAAAAGAGACTATTCCATTTTAATTAGGTGGTATTTATTCAGAACATAGATGCGTGTACGTATATTTTCTATAGGTGAGAGAATTTTGAAAAATGTTTTTTTGTCCAGTAAATTAGGGTTATTATTTGTTGATAATTACTTAGATATGACCAAATTATTATATTTGCTGTAAGGTATTTAGAATTCTCTCTTCTTATTGACTACAAGGGATGATAACAAATTAAGTAAAACAAATTGTTTGATGGTCCAATAAGTCTTATACGTGCAGTTCTATCTTCATGTAAATTTACTTTAGCAATTTCTTTTGAAATAGAAACCAAAGTATTAAGCAAAATTGCTACCGCCACTAAACTAAAATTGGTTAAATGCTCCTGTTTGATCCGACTCAATATTCATTATGCGCTAATTTTACTCTGCATTAACCTACCCTAATTTAGGATTTGATGTTGTGAGTCACACATAGATTACAAATCGAAAAAAAAAAAAAATTTCTTGCAACAAATTTCTTGTTCTCATGACGAACACACAAAGGAATTAATAGTGAAAGATCGAAAAATAACTTTATCTTTTCTTATGATGAGTTGAGAAATGAGTCAAGCTGGGTTAAACTTGAACTTGCTATATAATGATAAGTTAATTAACAACTTTTTCAAGCCGATCTCGAGCGAGTCACGAGCTATGAATTATTTTAGGCGCTAAACTCATATTTAATTTATTATTATTTATTTAATTTTGAGACAATTGATAGTGGACTCAATGAGAGTGATGCCGTATGAAATTAATATGTTTAAGGATCTAGCAGATATAACGATAAATCACTTATAATTAAACTAGGTATTTAAAGTCAGAAATACAGAATGAATTCATACATGCTCCATATATTTTATTTGTCCAATTTAATATTAAAAATAGTTTAATCCAATACGTTTAGGGGTGAAAATAAATGGTATGGATAATATTCGATCTGTATTCGATCCGTATTCGAAAAATTAGATGTGGATATCTGATATCCAAATATCCATGTGGATAGGAATACTGATATGATATAACTTTACGTTTTAATTATCCGTATTCAAATAGTAGATATATATCATATATTTTAATATATATTATGAACCTCTCTGTTGTCAGCCCACCCCGCTTACGGCTCAGGCTTCCACTCACGTGTGGCTATAAATTGAAAAAAGGAATTCTGAACATAATTTAATAATTGTAGAATAGGTAGGAATGAGATGTGTATACTGTGTGGAGATTTTAATGCAATTAGACATAGAAAAGATCGATCAGGTTCTAATTTTAATGTTATTAATTAGATAAATATTATAAACTTTGGTATTTTTAAATATTATTTTAATAAATATCCGATCCGATTGTATCTGTATCTGTATCTGGCTGATATCTGATCCGTATCCGTATCCATATCCATAAAATTAAAAAGAGACATGGATATGATTTTACCACTATCCGCTCCGTATTCCGTATTCACTCCGTTTTCACCCCTAAATATACGTTCCTCTTTGCCTAATTAATTTTTGATGGGAAGAATTTGCGACAAATAAGCCAAAAAATCTTGATTGTGATTATGACAAAATCCAGTAGTGTGCGAGATTTGATGATTTTTTTTAGAATGAAGATATACTACGAGTACGTAAATTAAAAAGATAAATTATAATTGAAAAATCCAACAGTACAAGAATTAGGTATTTTTGTACATCTCAGGGACTGTAGAATTATGAGAGAAAGTGTACAATGCACTTTTTAACGATAATTATTCTTATGAAATAATAGAGAATATATATGATATATATATATATATATATATATATATATATATAAAACCAAACACTTGTACAGTTTTGTATACAGAGAGGAGTCACGGGTCATTAATTCATTCGTAGTCGTCCTTTATATCATGGAATTGACAACTTGACAAGCAAAAATAATAGTTTTTTTTTACTAGCAATTATTATTGAATGTTTAGACAATGAATAGCAAATTCTGTACGAAGATACAAGGAAAAATCAATAGTTAAAACTGGACTAAACTCCAAACCTACACAATTTTTTTCTAGAAATTTGTCAAAAAAAATATATTGATTTTTTTTTTTTCAAAAATAGTAAGAATCAAATCAATAATTTGTTATTTTTTTTCATTTCAAAATTTGATTTATGATGGTGACTGAATCAATGCCAATTCGATCGGTCGCCCTCTTTTTTCATAATTTGTATTATCAGGTATCTGCAAGTATGACAAGAGGTGAACTGAACAATTGATTTGATCATCCACCGTCTCGATCGAATTAATGATTCGGTCCTTAATATTTTTGGAGAAAAAAAATATCAATTTATTTCCAGACAAAATGTAAAAACAAAATTGAAACCTACATGTTAATATTCTTAATTTATTATCAATCTTGTCAGGAAATAATGTGAAATAAGAAATGGAAGCAGAGATGGAAAGAGTCAAACAGTGATCATGGCAGAGATGGAGAGTGGTAGTTAGGGGCGGGTCCCACATGCAGCTGTCTTACTCTTTGAAATACATGCAGTTTCCAACTAATTTCCAAAGAGACCTTTTGGATTTTATGTCTGATTGATTGATGAGATCAGAATTCAGAATCACTAGTTAGTAGTTACCAATACCATACGGGATCCATATCCTCCCCGGTACCGTGAAAGATTCCCTAATTCACTTTACGGTTTGAGATTAACTCCCAGCCGGTTTGGGATTCGGACTGACAGAGGGGCAGTATTATTGGGCTTTGAGATTCGTGCCAAGTTAAAAAGAACGGTCTAGATCAAGTAATTGTAAAAGATTCTTTATTACGGTACCGGGGGTGATGTGAATTCTACCATACGAGGGAAAGGGATACCCTACAGGGTACAGTTTTTAAAAAAGAAAAGAGAGAGAGAATCCAGAATTCTTTGCTGGGACCTCACCTCTCCATGTACTACTGTAGTAACTGTGTACCCTGCTTGGTGCACTACTACAAAAAAGCTAATTCTACACTGCACATTGTACACGGTTTTTCTAATTTTATATAAAAACCGTGTGTCAAATATGAAATTGTGAAAGGCTAAAAAATATTGGGGAATTATACACGGACACTTAGTTATAAATCAGTGTATAATTGTTTGAGAGAGCTACACGGTTTATTAGGGATCAAAAATCCGTGTGGAAAGAAACCGTGTGGAAAAGATTGAGAGAGTTACACGGATATTATACAAAAATCTGTGTATGAATTGCTACACGGATATTTGATTAAATAACCGTGTACAAATATTAAGAGAGCTACACGGTTTTTAGTTACATGTCCGTGTAGAATAGTTAGAGAGCTACACGGTTTTCTTATCAAATATCCGTGTATAAAGGGTAATGCTACACGGCTTTTTTTAATAAATAACCGTGTATAAATTGTGACAGAGCTACACGGATTGTTAAGTATAAATCCATGTAGAAAAGCCGTGTAGGGTTTTATCCAATATAAAAGGGCCCCTTCTCTTCCAGAGACTTCTCCTTACAGCGCCGTTTTGATCAAGTAATTAATACGCCCTCTCTCTGTTTTGAACTGAGATCTGATTTTCGCAAATTAAAGGCTAGCAGCTGGAATCTGTCATCTTTGAAGTTTTTATCCTCCCACAGCAAGCACTGGTGTCTGATAATCATTGTGCCTTACCAAAATACGAGCATAATTGTTGATTCTTGTAAGCCCGAAGAAAATATCCCAGCTAACAAGTGCAAAGATATCTTCCCTTATGTCAACAAGTAAGCAATAATAATTTAATTGGTTTGAATTTTTTTTCAATTATATCAAATTATAAAATTGCTATAAACATTCACTCAATTTTGTAAGGTGATGCAATATGGGCCTGCGCATGTTTCAGAAAAAGGGGTGTAACTTTTGATCCGTCCGTCGGATCGGCCTGAAATTTTGACAGGAACTCCAAAACCCAAAGCCGGATTCGAAACGATCTATGATCCGTTTCGCCCATTTTTCTGCTCAGATTCGCGATCCAACCGTCGGATCTGGACTTTTGGACCTTTCTTTATAATTTTAGAATTTTTAGGGTCTTTTATGTATCTTTTATGCATTTTTGCAACTGTATTTCATCTACCTTTTCTTGTTACTAACTAATACCAAATTGTAATTGTAGAATGTGCCAAAGGAACCACATTACACCAAGGAGCAGATCGACGATATCAGGTGTGTGTGGGCAAGGTGGTTTGTAACGGAATTTTGCAATGCTCAACATGGATTTCCATAATTTTGTATAATTTGGTGTATATGAATATTGTATAATTTATTGCATATGGATTTCTGGCTAATCTGAAAAATATGAATTTCTTGCTAATCTGGAAAATATGGATTTATTGCTAATCTGGAAAATATGGATTTCTTGTTATATGAAATCTGGAAAATCTGGAAAATCTGGAATAGTTCTGTAACAAAACTGGCTAGCAAAACTGGAGGCTAGTCGAAAAACAAAAAATACAAAAAAAAAAAATGTTCTTTCTACACAGACATTTAACTAAAGTCCGTGTAGAAAAAAAAAGAGCTACACGGACATTTAGTTAAATGTCCGTGTAGAAAGAGGAGAGCTACACGGACATTTAACTAAATGTCCGTGTAGAAAGAGTCAAGCTACACGGTTTTTTAGTTAAAAGTCCGTGTACAAAAAGAATCGTACACGGTTTTTTAGGTAATATCCGTGTAGCTCGGTAAAATGGAGAGCGACACATTCTGGTCTTTGTACACGGCTGTTTGTGAAGTTATACGTGTAGAATCTTTAAAATTGCACACGGGCAAAAGTCCGTGTGTAGTTATTGAACTAATCGTACACCCTCGATTTAAACACGGTAGGAAATCCGTATAGCTCCTCCTTTATTGTCCGTGTATAATCTCTTTTTTTGTAGTAGTGGTGGGACTTGTGAGCCAATGTAAGGAGAGGAGGTAGCGTCTCAGTCTCTAACTAATTAGTTACATTACATACTCTCTCATCTCAGATTATAATTAAAACCATCTCTGCGGTACAACACTAGCTAGCTATCATCCAGTTTTAATTCCAGTATCATGGATCCAGATAAGCAGCTTCTGTACACCAAAGATTATTTTGCCTTCCCTTATGATCTAATCTTGACATCAAAATTGCAAACCCAACCGTGGAAAAACGGTGTCGAACAAGAATTCTTCGCCAATAGCTACGAGTGTCTCTTTGTTTGCCCCCCGAGATTTTATTCATGCAATTTCTGTGACCGCAAATTCCGTTCAGCACAAGCGCTTGGTGGACACATGAATGTACACCGAAGAGACCGTGCAAGGCTTCGACAAGGATTACATCTCGATCTGAATGCAAATGAAGGTCATATTACTAGTACTAGTACTAGTACCCTTCATGCATCAACATTCAAAAGAAGCGCATGCAACTCGAGTGATGATGCTATGGGTGGTCTAACTAAGAGAGCATATGCATATGCATCTGTCTCTTCTAGGGTTTGCACTCTTTCTTTTTCTAATCCTAATTCTTCCATTATTGAAAACCGTGCTAATGGGTTTCGCATGCAAGATCGAATTACGAAAGATGATCCGGAGAAGAGAAGGCGTGCCAATACTGATGTGATCGAGACACAAGATGATCAAGATGTTGACCTCGAGCTTCGGTTATAGATCCTACTGGTTTAGGCTAGGAATATATAAGCTAATAATTTGCTGAAAACCTGTGCACTAAATAATTTGCAATTTACCTAATTTAATTTTATGTTCTTGGAGTATGTCTTATATATATATATAGATCTTTAATCCATTAATTCCTCTTGACATTTTTATTCGATGATGTATGTTAACGAGGTTGTTATAATCTAGAAGTTTATCATTTTAAGTATATAATTAAATTTGTTGTTGTTTCGCACAAGAGTATTGTTTATTAGTTTGCAAAAGCACATATATATGATTGTCTTGTTTTCCTTGATCTTTTTTTTAGCATTGTTTTTGTTAGTACAAAATTAATTAGTGTCAATGATATTGAAAAATATATATATGGGTAATTTGAAGAAACATTTGATATATAACAGCCTTCTTGTTTCTAGTTTTCTTTTGGGTCCACCTCTGGTAATGTGGATTGCCTCAACCGTCTATAATTACTATATGCCCCAAGTATATATATATATATATATCATCTTTACCAAAACATTGAATTGTGCTCCAGCTATCCTATTAGAAGATAATAAGGTATTATTGTTTTTCTCACCAATTACAAAATCTAAATTAATTTAATAAACAGTACATATATGCATAACAACTTCAGTAAATATTTTACTAGATTGGGTACCAAATAACAATAATTATTTTAAAAAGGATCCGACTAATTGTCCCCAAGCTTCAATCCCCGGATTATCCCCAAAAAAACTGTCATTTGACTTGCGCGAATATTGTAAAACTCTGCAACAAATACTGTAAATTCAACGACAGATCATGTATAATAAGAAGTTTAAAAGTCCAACAATCCAAGTTAGTTGGAAGTGGTCCCCAAGTTAGTTGCAAACAGTTAGCAACTTGCAAAGCCACTGTACTTCCGGCTGTACTTGAAAAATTGACGGCTTCTAGAAGGTTTCACAAACAAACCTAAAATTGTGCAAAATTAATTTTTTTGCATCAAATTTTATATTTTTATTTTATTTTTTTCGTATTTCTCTTTTTTGTTCAATTATTAATATTTGTATATCGATCTATATCATGTAAAATAAGGCTTACATACTGTAAAATTAGAAGATGTAAACTATAAAACTGACATATGTTAATAGCAAAATATAAAACTGACATATATTAACCACAGAATAAACTGACATACTGTAAAATAAGGCTTACATACTGTAAAATTAGCAGATGCAAACTGACATACTGTAAATTAACCATAAACTATAACATAATGTAACATCATACTATAACATACTGTAACATCATACTGTTCACATACTGTAACATCATACTGTTCACAAGCACAGAGAAAAATTCAACAAAAAAAAGGGCTTCTTCACTTCATTACCCTCTGGTGCACATTGTTCGGATGAGTGAGAAGTTTCATTGCTAGAACGACACGCTCTTTTGATATATCATCCTGCAAAAAAAAAATAAACAAGGTTAAATATTGGAGTTATGAACTATTAGCAGATGCAAACAATCAAAGCAACATACTGCAAAATTGTTCTATGTATCCTGCAAAATTGTTGATGTATCCTGTGAAATTTATCATGTCAAATTGCACATATGCTGTAATCTAAAATTGTTATATGTACCCTGTAAAATTGTCCCATATATCCTGTAAATTGTTTAGATGTATCATGTAAAATTGCACATAAGCTGTAATCTAAAATTGTTATATGTACCCTGTAAAATTATCCCATATATCCTGTAACATTTTTAGATGTATCCTGTAAAATTACACATATGCTGTAAACTAGAGTGAATCACAGTAAAAGAATACTGTAACCAAAGTGAATCACAGTAAAACTAAACTGTCTAAATTATGTAACCTGTAAAATTGTCCTATGTATCCTGTAAAATTGTGATATGTATCCTGTACAGTTGCACATCTGCTGTAAACTAAATCTAATCACAGTACGGTTGCACATAATTTGTATCCTGTGAAATTTATCATGTAAAATTATACATAAATTGCACATATACTGTGAAATTTATCATGTAAAATTAACACCAGTGAACAATGTAACAGATGAAGCATGTGTATTCATGGGAACTACTGCAAATTAAAAATTGAAATAACTATAAGCTCATAACCAACGCGATTCAGATATATACATAATAGTATAATATAGCACTCCTTTGGGTAGATACTATCTTATACTTAACATAATTAAATACCAAAACATAAGTAAGTAATAAATATATTCAATTAAATAGAACTGACATCTTTGGATGATCAATATTTATTTAATCAAAATATCTATTAAACCTCATCATGTCAACTAGTTATAGAACAAGACTTTCCTTTGGGTAAGTTCTCAGGTTCTATCATTAGTGACGCCAGTTTTAATTGGTATTATTATAACTGGCAATTTCTACCAATAATCATTATGTCACTTATGCACTAAATGATTATTCTGATTTTGACCACTTTGGTGATTAACAAAATCATAAATCTCATGTGCATAAATGACTTATAACACATACTTTATGCAAAACAATCAGTCACAGAACAATTACTTTTATGCCCAAATTTCAAACAATTATTTTGTACCAGTAAACTTTAATCGTGCAAAGTCAAAACAGTAAATGATGCACGAAAAAACCCTAAAAACTCTGAGATTGTAAAGAAAGTTCGAAAACTCTATATCCGATGGTCGGATCGGGCTGAAAAGTAAGTTAGCTTGGTTTTGGGGCTGTGGAGCTCATGTCAAAATTTCAGCCCGATCCAACGGACGGATCAAAAGTTATGCCCTTTTTTGTGAAGTATGCGCAGGACTTGGTTAAGCATCATGAGTAAAGCATAGAACAGATCAATTGCAATCATAGGAAATATTCAGTTATTGATTGGAACTGTTGCATATCCTGTAAAACTGTTAAATATATCCTATAAAGTACTGTACATAACTTTTACAACTGATCAATATATCCTGTAATAAAATCCATCCATACATTAAAGTTAATAGATAAATACTGGAATTTTAAACAAGTACATATATCCTATGATTTACTGTGAAACTGTAAATCTATTGCATGAATCATGTAAAATTGTACCTATATCCTGTAAATCTACTGCATGCATCCTGTAAAATTGTACCTATATCTTGTAAATCTACTGCATGCATCCTGTAAAATTGTACCTATATCCTGTAAATCTACTGCATGCATCCTGTAAAATAATAACTACAACCTGTAAATGTATTGCATGAATCCTGTAAAATAATAACTACAACCTGTAAATGTATTCCATGAATCCTGTAAATTACTAAATAACTACTGCTGGCATTAAATCAGAATCGAAAGTGAATCCTAAACAAAACAATCGTGTAAAATAATAACTACAACCTGTAAATATATTGCATCAATCCTGTAAAATAAAATCATTAAATAACTCACCGAATTTAAAGTTCACTGCTAGCCTTCAATCCAAATCGACTCTGATGAATTCGAACGTGAAATCGAATACTGTGAAACAAAATACAAAATGAATCAAACAACTGACAAAAACGATATTAAGACAACGATCGGTG
Source organism: Carex myosuroides (assembly GCA_028015225.1). Taxonomy (NCBI): domain Eukaryota; kingdom Viridiplantae; phylum Streptophyta; class Magnoliopsida; order Poales; family Cyperaceae; genus Carex; species Carex myosuroides. The sequence continues at coordinate 8,242,348 of CM051489.1, read as the reverse complement.
TAATTTTGATTTCAACAAAAGAAACGAGATCGGGAATTCAATTCAAATAAAAAAAATGAAATTAACAAAACGATCGGTGTAATTTTGATTTCAATAGAAGGAAGGAAACTTAAATAGATCAGCAAAGAACTCACCCAAATTGTACTTCGATTTCTTCGCCTGAAGCTTCCGTCGCCTGAAGCTTGATCCGTCGCCTAAAGACTCCGTCGTTTGCCTGAAGATTCCGTCGCCGTGATACTTTGCTCTCGGCGAGGTTCCGTCGTACGCCTGAAGGCTTCCGCCTGAAGTCTATCGCTCTCGCCACAAAATCGCCACGAGATCGGGAACAGAAAAGGAAGAAGAGATCGCGAACAGAAAAGGAAATTCAAAAAAAGGAAATATGCGGGGAAAACGGGTTTTAAAGAACGTTATTGTGGGGACCACAATTACTGTTAACGACGGTTTAAATCAGTTGGAACTCTATCTGAATAGTTTGGGGATAATCCGGGGATGAGTCTCTGGGTATAGAAACATTTTCTCTTTTAAAAAAGCTGCTTCAATACACCACGCTTTTGTTGAATGGTTTATATTAATTCATCTGATCAGATAGTTAGTCTGTTAATTAATTACTGAGGTTTCCACAAATTAATCAAAGAGAAATATATGAATTAGTAAATTCCTTATCTTAGTTTAGCGCGTAAAGGCATGATAAATTTAAAAGAAATAATTTTAAACTAATGATATAAAATTAACAAAATTTCAAAATATAATAAATGACAGCATTTTACCTAATAAAAAAGTATTGTTATTGACAGCATTACATTATCAGTGACAACTTTTCATCCTTATAAAATGTATTAATTAAAAAAATGAAGCAGCACAGTGAAACACCGCCAATAATAATATTTTATCTCTACATAGAAACAATATCATTGACAACGTTTTACCTTAGCAGAAAAATACTATAAACGACAGCATTTTTGTATGTTCCGAAATTTTGCTGATAAAGGAAAAATCAGTTTGATGCTTGAGGAGTATCACAAGTCCCTATTAGATATGTGGCGGGCCGGACGGGCCGGGTACAGATACGGGTGCAAACGGACCAGATAGTGGTAAAACCATATCGGATACGAATATTGTTCGGATATTTGTTGATATACACATAATTTCTTTCATATTATATATTAATTAAACTATATCGTATATATCTATTATTCGGATACGGATAATTAAAATTTGAAATTATATCTGCTTCCGTATCCATACGGATATTCAGATATCCGTATCTAATTTTTGAATACGGTCAGATAATATCAGATCCGTTTGCACCCATGAGGACTGTTGTCATTGGGCCTATATCTGTTTGAAATACTAAAATCATGACCAATATAATTATTTCTGATACAAAATGCTATGGTCCATCTTTGGAAGCCCAAATCAAAATTTCCCAGTCCAAACTAAATGGAAGCCCAAATCAAACGGTACAGGAGGAAGATATTTTAATAGGTTCTAAGCCCAACAGAAGCAACTGATATCTCACCTTTTGAGTTTGAATCCGGTCCGTTCGTTATATATTAACACGTATTTTAAGAAGATCGCATATTCGCATGCATTACAGATTCAGATCAAATTGATCGGATTTTGATCAAAATCGGCACGAATATTTAAAAGGTCTCGTAAATCCTAATTACCTTGATCGAATTGGTCAAGATTCTGATCGGACAATCTAGATCCATGCTCATAAATTAATCGAGTTACTTTGAAAATATGAACCCTTTATATTGAGGTCAAAACAAATCAGATATTATGTGTTTGTATCCGGATCTTTATTCGAAATTTTGTAAATTCGGATAATTGGATATAGTTTGCGGGTAATGACATTGATATGGATATGATTTATGCGGATGCATATACGGGCATGGCTTCAATTTCGAAAGTTAATACAGATATGAATGCAGATTTTTGAATTTTATTTTGAAATTTTGTTTCATGAGGATACAGATACGGATACGGATAATTATCCGTATTCATAATTTTTATATATTTTGAATAACTGTTTGTGTGGATACGGATACAAATATGGACAATTATCTGTATCTATATTTTTTTATCCATTTGTTTAGAATCATATTTATTCAGAGAAGGATTTTTTTTGTGTTTGTTGATTAAAATATACTTATATTGATGATTAATTTCTGTTAATGAGACATATTTTATAGTGACATGACAAAATTTACGTGAGAAAGTTTATTGTCTTATGATTAAATATCTGAATTATATTTATATTTTATGTTATTTTTATTTTCTAATGAAGAATATTAAGATAAAAATTAAAATAATATTAAGATAAAAATTATGGATATGGAGCTTAATTTAACTCTTCTGCTTAGATTTTAAAATTATTACTATAACGTACTACAAAGATTTTAGAAGCTAAGTGGCTTCAAAGATTTGAAGAACCTCGGATCTAGTACATGTAGGGTTTCGGGTAGGTTATTAGTGCAACAATTCGATTCAATTCATGATTTGTTCACTATCCGAAAATCAAAATCCATGTATAAAACTAATTCCAAGATTAATAAAGAATTTACCACTATATGCGCAGCGGATATCTTCGTCTAGTCGTAGAAGCAATCACCCTTCTCTGTTCCTTCTTCCTGTCAGATGTACGCACCAGTGATAGCAGATGCGTCTCTATCAGTATCCACACGAACAGATTGATAAACTTCCGTCAGTTGATGTACTAGCATCACACAGACAGCCCCTTCGAAATTCTCTTTTTCCTCTCTCTTAAGGTCTGGTGGATATGTGTGTAACAGAACCAACCCAAACTTGATCTGATGTACTCATATATATAAGCAGAGATGTCAGTTCGCACTTATTCATTGCACCACTTGGTTGCACATATCCAAACATACACCAGATGGGCTGCATCTATCTAGATCTTTAGAGATAATGTTAGCAGAATTTCGGCCCATATTGTATTAAACCCAATATGGTTTAATCCATATTTAATTTCAGTAATTAACTATTAATTATGGCCCAAAATATTATGGCCTGTAGGACACTTCTAACAGTACAATGGCACAAGTTTTCGTCTTTCTTCAAAGAGACGAATGTTCAGTTCTTGAGAATATCATCTATTAGATGTTGAAGTATATCGGAGTTCTTTAATTAAAAAAACTTCAATATTTTTTTTAATATTATTAGTAATTCGCTTCTACTATTTTTTTATTAAAGCCCTTACAATTTGTATACATCGCCTGTGTAGTTTTTACACAGTCTGTTCTAAGTCAGAAAAAATGAGGGTTGTGATCATGGTGGATGCAGGATATTCTCCGGAGTAGGGCAAGAATTTTACCAAATTGAATTTAAATAGCTAATAAAAAACGGGTTTAAACCCATTAGATTGAAAGTAACCCTCAAATTATTGAATCGGATTTAATCGCCAAGATGAATTTTCCAGCAGAGCCAGGAGAAAGGAAATCGCAATTTTCTTTTTCTTTTGTGCGAATGGGTTGCGTTTGCACAATTTCTTTTTTCAGAGCTGCCTTTGAGATTGGGTTGAGCCAAGGGTAGGGCAAATGGTTTCTAGAGTAGAGCAAGAGCCAAAAATCCAGTACCTGAAAACTAATTTTGAACGTCCTATCCTACAGTGCATTGGATCCGTCACTGGTTGTGATAGACATGACAAGCCAACAAAATACACTTTTATAAAAATGAAACCCTCACTACGGTTGAGTTTCATTTTTAAGACTACCTAAACTTGTTTCGGACTAAAGTCTTTGTTATTGTTTACCATTATTGTATATATTTGGTAAATGAGTAATCAAAGGTTTTGTCAATATTGGAACTAATTATCATTTGATTTACGATCATTTTATCGTAGAGCGAGGAAACAAGATATTTATTCGAATAGCAAACTCAGAAAATAAATTAGATTGAAACTCACATCATTTCAGTATTCTTTCAGATTGAAAAACTTGAAAAATTCGAAAGCCTTCTTTCATTAATTTGAACGCAAACTTTCCAATAACATGCTTTGCCATATGAGGAAGCAAACTCTTAGATTATATTATAGCTTTGGCAATGCCGTGTCAAGGATGATTGCATGGTGATCTGATCTCTAACAAGGCAACAAGCATTATCAAGCATTATAAAAAAATAAAAAATAAAAAAGGTGACAATCAATAGACTAAACAAGAAGCAAATTAAAACAACGCGCATTTGGAGCGGAAAGATTCTCTGGCAAATTCTGTGTGGTTCAATTTGTCGTCTTGACTACGAGATAAGATTCAAGTTGACTCGATGACCGGAGACAAAAAATGAGGGATATTTACAGCGAAGATTTGACTTCATACAGCCTAAAGATAATAGAATCAAAACAAAGCTGCATATGATTAGTGTTCTGCATGAAGATAAACGTGCTCTGTTAATATTGTTCTTGGGGGCCAAATCTTATGTAATCTTTTTTTATTTTCTTTTAATTTGTCGCACCTGGTACGGTTGTGTCTCAACCATTCTTTTTCGCTTGCTGAGAAATTGTACCGAACTGATAAAGCGAGATCAAATTAATCTGAAAGTACCGTTGAAAGAAAATATATATCTCTCCAAAGAGAAAGCATAATATTCGATCATGCACTATGACTATTAATAACGATGTAAAATTAAATAAACTTCCTACTCTTGATATGAAAATATACTTTTTTCTATCTGTTTAAAATATCTAAAAAATATATATATATATATTTGATGTTCATGTATATTTTCATGTCAAGGTCGTATTTTACAATTTTTTTGAATTTTTTTTACTATTTATTAAGTATTTTACAAAATCACTGTTTTCATATTATTGAATTTTTGTACTCATCTTAATAAATAATAAAAAAAAATGTAAAATTTGATCTGCAAGCATATTTTAATATATCCATCATGTTGAACGGTTTGAATCAACTGTTTGAATTTTGAAAATGTAAAATATAATTCGGTGCAAGTGGTGGTGCCCAACTGCCCACATCATGTTTAATAAGATACGCATCATATATTGATATTCATGTTTTTGAAAAGCTCATGAAATTAATTAAAATGATAAAACTGAGTAGGCTTAGGCTATGGCTATGCTAATGCCATCATCAGTGGTGGTGCCCACACGCAGAAACCAAGTTGGTGTAGGCGATAATACCATCCATATTCGTTTGTGTCAGCTTCCATTAGCGCTACATATCTATGTCCACACGGTGGCATGCAAAGTCAAATCATTGCTTTTTATTTTAGTTAATTTTTATATCTCAAGTGTCAAGTCCACCGTGTGTACTCTCGGAAGTTCTAGGCGGCTAGATGTTGACATGCATCATCATACAATATTAACATATAGTCATATACATACAAGTTTTGTTTTGGCTTTTCTTGGCTAATTCCTTGGAAATTTTATTGGAATTTCTCTCTCTCTCTCTTCTACAATTTTAATTACCACCGTTGAATAAAAGTACATGCTATTAGAATTAATAAAGAAGGACTCAAATGCATCATTACTTTCGTGCCTCAATCATATCCCACATTCTTATTTCAGGTTACAAAGTCTAAATAGACGATTCAAACTGCCTAATATGACATCCATATTAAAATGTGCTTGGCGATCGAATTTTATAATTTTTGAGAATTTTTTACTATTTTTGTAGATACCTACAAAATCACTGTTTGTTTTTTTATGGTTCATAATTTTCTGAAAAATAGTGATTTTGTATCTATCTAAAAAAATAGTAAAAAAAATTCAAAAAAAAATATAAAATTTTGTCTCTAAACACATTTTAATATGGAGATTAGTTTGAACGGTTTGAATCACCTGTTTAGACTTTGAAAATAAAAATAAGGGCATGGAGTGTTGTTGAGGTACAAAATTAATGGAGTATTTGAGCCCTCCTCATTAATAAATTAAGTGGTATAAGAATATTACGGTTTATAAAAAGATAAAGATATTGAGGAGCTATTTTAGCTTCACGTAAGTTATGAGCATAACTGATAGAGATAAAATAAAAGAAGTTATAATAGATTTGTTAATATCTTTATCTGATAAAATACTTAATTTATCGGAACACATGTGATGATTAATGTATTAGGGGTCTTTAACTTCAAAACACTGAAATCAGGGGCAGAATTTGACTTTGTGTATAGGGGGGCTAACCACCTAAACATCATATATTTCAAAAAAAATTAATAAAAAATAAAATATATAGAATATAAGATAATATGATTTTTCACTGTTTGGTTTTATAGAAGTTACAATAAATAACTAACACCAATAAATAACATGTTTATAAAAAAAAATAACATATTCATATTCATATTTCTTTTATTTTTAAATTCAGACCTATCACCTATAATTTGCTAAAGATCAAATTATGCAATAATCTCATTTGAGCTAATCTTATTAGCTATTTTCTTCTCGATATAAACAAGCATGCAATCTTTCTCTTATTCCATACACTAATCATTTTTGACATAATTTAAATTGTTATGCTAAAAAATTAAAAATTTAACAGAAATCGCAAATACAAAAAAAATATCATATTAGCGATTTAATATGATTGTAAAATACTAAAATTAACCTTCATCACAAATCAATCAGTGACAAGTTAAGTAATGTAGCCTGGGTAATTAAATCAAACTCCAGAATATTGAAAAATTAAACCAATACTTATATTTTTTTTTTACTCTTCTGCAAAAGAAGGAAAAAGAGGTGAGAAATTAAGTAATTAAGGAATAAATAAATTTGATGTATTAGTTATAAGAAATAGTAATGAAGCCGCGTTTTGTTCTTTATTAGTTGGATACAAATTTGAGATTGACTCTTTTGGCTCTGAGAAAAGATAAATTAATTAAGTTTTGGTGAAAAAGCAGAGATAGACGCGTCGAAATATATGAAAAAACTGTCAACGGGAACGCTAATTTTACTTTACAAAAAAAGAATTACTGCTTTTTAATCGCTTTTTTTTTTTGCTTTCTAGTAACTTCTATTAACCGTGATGGTCCACCGCTATTCTTGTTGAATTCAAATCACCTCAGGTAACAAAATATTTATGTTTAGATCTGGATCGTCTAATCAAAATCTACATGACTATAAAAGTGGCCCCATGCACTGTACAATTCAAACCGGATTGATCAGGATTCCGATCGGACGGTCGTGATCCAAACAGAAATATTTTTTTACCTCAGAGGATATGAATTAATTCTTTTCGTATTATACTTTTTACATTTCTATATTTCAACAACTTTCCAAAGTCAAGGATGGTTTTATTTATTTATTACGTGGGCAAGTCTGATAAGTTGGAAATTCAAAGACATGTTATTTTTATAGAGAAGCTCTTTAAATTTATTGTATCGGTTGGATCGCGTCATTTTCGATGTTGGGTATTTGTTTTTTTTATAAAATAAATACATTAGTTTGAATTTGAATTGTTTTGTGCACAGATTGTTTCATATATCAAATTATTCAGGAAAATCAGTCTTTCATCTGAATAGCAAAAGACAATATCATTCTTATGAGAGATCGAATATGAATATTCGAAATTCAAATGAATTTTTTTTTTATGAAATTTGAAATTTAGAAGATTAAAAATTATTTTTCTTTGAAAAAATAACAATAGTAGAACTAGGGTGTTCCTAAGTTCACCAAGCCTTCTTGTGAACTCAACTCTAAAATCTATCGAGTTGGCTTCAAACGATGAATCTAAACTGTTGAAATCCTTCTATTTTATGAGTGATGCATCTACATGTGAAAATTTTAAAGTTTTGAATTAATTTAGTATAAAGCCAAGTGGTCAAAATTAGAAAGTTTATAAATTAATTTTAATGCATTTATTTTTTGGACGTCTTTTGACCACTTGACTCTATACAAAATTAATTTTAAATTTTAAATTTTTTGCATGTAGACGCATCACTCCTGAGTTAGAAGGATTTCAATGGTATGAATTCGTTATTTGAAGATAATCCGATAGATTTTAGAGTTGAGTCCACAAAGGAATTTGGTGAACTTAGGAACACCCTAGTTCTACTCAAATAACAAATCATTCATACTGCAGTTGTCGTTTTTAATTCAGATCTAGCTCATAATTATAATGAATATTTGGATCATTTACATTTGAATGATCTCAGATCTCTAAGATAGTCGAATTTAGGTTCATATCAGCCGGTTGCGCTGAATTTTTTGAATGAGAGAATTGAGAATCTAGCCAGCCTACATCTTTTTCAAACTCATCTGACACTCATAATCTCCTGTATGAGAAGAGAACACATATAAGTTTTATAATTTTTTGTTATAAAAGAATTGAAAATATAATGGAGAAGAAAAGAGAGATTTGAACATTAATTAATTCCCCATATATGAGATTTGCGTATTACGATCCGGTACGGTTTGCCAGTGCTGCATGTCTTATTGTACACTAAAATCCTTTTGATCGATCTTTAGTTAGACTTAGACCGTTGAAAATTGATAATAAATAAATATACGACCCATAACAATTAATATATACTGGTAATGAATGTGGATGCGGATTGGACCTCAGTAACCAACGCGCTTGCCCGAGCCCGAAGCCACTTAGAAAATGTGGCATGAGCAAATAAATCGTGCCCCTCTTAACCTCTTATAGATATACCTCACGCTTGGCCTCATGGCCCTCATCCCACCTCTCACTTGACACTCTCTTTATGACAAGACAAACTAACTACAAATTCCTCTAAATCCTTAATTCCCTTCAAAACTGGAACTGGTACACACAAATTAACTAACAATGGTTGTGTTCCCTAAATCATGGCATGCCTCCTCCCCGGCGAGTCATAAGCCGGGTGCAATAAACCGGGACCTCCAGCCGAGGGATAAACTCGGTATTCTCTCTTTTGAGGCGGCCGCTACCATGTCCCGACTCGTGTCTCTGCATCAATCCCTAGCTGAAGCTCAGATATCCAAGTTGCGATCTGACACCATGCGGTCCCAAGGCGTGTCTTACTTGAACTCCAAAGACCAGGCGTTTCTCATCAGGCTAGCTTGTGCCGAGTTGATGGAGGAATTGGAGCGCGCTGCAGATACCATTTCCCGCTTCTCGCTCCGGTGCAATGGGACTACTTCTCTATCTCGTGGATTTACTCGCGTGTATGCAAATTTGAAGTCGGGTTCAGCCGACTTAGGGAAATTGGAGCACCCAAAAGTTAAAAAGATGGACAAGTTAATCGCCATGACCGCAAAATTAAGCGCAGAGATGGAGGCACTTGAAGAATTGGAAGCATCTGAGAGAAAAATGGAGAAGTGGTGGGGCAGGCTAAGCGGCCCGATACCAAAGCAACCGCAAAAGCCAGTTGCACATGACGAGGACCGACTCGAGCTCAAGTCACAACGTCAGATTGTACGACGACTCAAGGAGGAATCCTTATGGAATGAGAGCTTCGACAAGGCAGTTACACTGATGGCCAAGTCAGCTTGCGCTATTTTCATACGGATATGCACTGTGTTTGGTCCGTATGTGTCGGGTCTACCTCCGGTGTTTCATTCCACGGACCGTGGCCGTCCGCTGTCCCGATTTCGGGCTAAATTTTCCTCGGGCCCAATTATGGAGCAGCGAGATATCCCGATGAACACACCGACGAGTAGCTCCTGTCCAATTTTTGGTTTGACGGACCTCAAATCAGAAATGAATTGGAAGAAAATTCTAGAAGCTGCTCCTGATACGGTAGGAGCTGCCGGTCTCTCTTTACGATACGCAAATGTAATATTAACAGCAGAGAGGTTGCTACGAATGGAAGCCGAAGGGAGGGAAGATGAGATGGCAGCCCATAGAGAGGAGATGTACGAGATGCTTCCCGTAGCGCTAAGATCGATCGTACGATTGAAACTAAGAGATTGGTGGAGGGATCCTGGGCCATTGGATCAGAGCCTGGCAGAGGGCTGGAAAGAAGCAGCGGACCGTATTTTTGCATGGCTGGGTCCGGTGGCAAGAGACACTGAGAGGTGGCACAATGAGAGGACTATGGACAGGAAGGGGCGTTACGAGACCGGGCCAAGGGCATTAATGTTGCACACATTGCACGTGTCAAATAAAGCAAAAGTCGAGGCGGCGATAGCCGAAGTGCTCGTTGGGCTTAGTTGCCTGTGCTGGTACGAAGAGCGCCGGCAGGGTTCGTTTCGTGTCTTCTGAGGATTCCTTTCTTTGGATTTAATTGAGGATTAATTGTTTGTATGAATTTTAATTTGAACTTGCAGAGTAGGGGGGATGATAAAGAAAATGCAATTCTTTGTAGGTTTAGATGCCATATGGCCATTATTTTGGGTAGGAGGGTTTTGTGGCCAATTAGCCACTTCAAATTATTCATTGGTTGCACCTATGGTTTTGGTGATATGGAGATCATTCAACAATGAGCTTAATTTGAATTATTGAATATATTGGTACCGAAAAGGAAATATACATTTCCAAAATGTATTGCTCGCTTAGATAAGTTTAAAAATGTAACAAGTTACTTGACTATTTGAACCCGTTTAACAAATATAAGAAGATCTCTGTACCTTTAATTTCCCTAATATTCAAGACAAAAAGTTTTCACCGAAAAGAATTTAATTAAAAATATATTAAATTATGGAATAGTTATTTTTATATCATATTTCTCGTTCCTTTCCCTGCCAAACCTTCAATGGAATCTGAAATATAAAATCAAAGAATTGACTTTGCTTTTGCTTTTGGTTTTGCTTTGAGGTTTACATGATTTCATCGTATATACTCTGCTTGACAATGTCTAAAGCCTAATATGGACGCATTAATTAGTAAGGTTGAAGAAAGGAACAAAAAACAGAGGCGGGAAGTCCGGTCAAATAACACTGTATTTTTTTTATTTTCGTCAATAGTCAAGACTCAAGACTGAACATGTGATCTTTTTCTTGCGCCTGATTTATGGATTCGGATCCAGCGAAGTAACCCAATCTTTGGTATTTCGATCGAGACCGTCCGATTCGAATCCGCAAAAATCCATTCTCGAAGTGAGCGCACACATTCCGACAACAAATTCAAATCCTGAGACGATCCCGAACGATGAATTCGAATCGGACGGTCTCGATCCAAAACCTAAATATTGGGTTACTTTAGGGGATCCGGACCCTGATTTATGGAAGTTTGTTACATAACAATTATCATTAAAAATAGTCATAAAATAATTACAACCGCCATTAGTCCAAAAAGAAAGATTTTGTTCATTAATTTCTCTAAAGACCATGGTCAAACTGCCGCCGTTCCAAATCAATCTTTTTTTGTTCAAAAACAATATAATATATATTTTGTTGAATCTACTACGGCCTAGTGTAAAAGAGAAGGCACATCTTTTTTTTTAATTTATTTTACTCTACCAATTGAATATCTCTGTCTAGATACATTGATTTTAATAAAAAAATAAACCAAAACATTTGACCAACTGAGGAGGGTGAATCATATGATTTAGGTAGTACGAGTTGTGGATGTATTTTGTGAACTCTGGAAGATTGTGATAATTAATAACACAAACTTTTTTTTCATGTACTCAATTACCAAGTTTCTCTAATGAAACGACAATTCTTTTACCCAAAACAAAAAAAATAAAGCAAAAAGATTTTCCGGTTCATATTTTCCACCAGATGTTTTTCAATGCAAAATATGGATCCCACCGCGTCGATTTATTTGTTAGATGCCAATTCAAGGATATTTGGTTTTGGATGGACGCATGCAGAATCTCAGTTCTTTTTGGAATAAGCTTTCTGACATTTTTCACTTTGCAAAATCAATTACCAGTTCAAATTAAAATTGGTTTTTTTATTAGTTGTTAGCGCAGTCTGTTGGATTTTATGGAAGCACAGAAATGATCTCTGCTTTAACACTAGTACGGTTAAATCTCCAAGACAAATCATATTTCTCATTCTTTCTTTGATTCAATATTGGACATGTCATGTGAAGCCAAGGATTCAAGCTGAGACAGCTTTATGGCTCCCTGTGGATACGGATGCGATCCCCATCAACATCTGGCACCCGGCTGATGAAAACCCGATGATGGCTGATGATGGTCAGCTGGTGCTCTACGACAGGGATAGTACTTTGACAGATGTTTAACAACTTGATAATTATGTTCTTATTTTGCACAACATTAGTAGTACTTTCCTTAGCCCTTGTGTGTGGCTTAGTCTCAGTCCTGATGTGGCTTAAACTTATAATTTTATCTTGCTGGCTATATTTTGTTGTTGGTGCCTTATATGGTTTTTGGAACTGTATTACTCAGGGTATCATTTTGGATGTGAAATATACTTGACTAACGATATTCTGTAACTTAAAGTTTCAGTAATGAAACGGACTTAGGTCTTTTATTCAAAAAAAAAAAAATCATGGAACTGATTGTTTTTTAATTTTTATCTTTTGAAAGAAAAGAAAAACTACAAAACACAATTTGTATGTGGGCCGTGAATAGTATATAATGTTTCATAAGTCAATATTCGTACTCATAATAAAAAGAGAGCTTAAGATGCTGTTAATATGGGCCAATTCCTGGCCCTTTTCAAGTTGAGGTACAAACTATTGGATTTTATTACGGATTCATTATCCGCTGCTATTCGTTCTGGACCGTGTGAGTAGATTCTACAATTTCATAATAAATGTGTGTGTCATGTCATTACTATAATTCATATCCATTAAAATACACCATGTCCATGCCGATTGCCGAATACGGTCAAGTCCAATGTGAAATTATTGAAGAAGGAAAAAGCCAAAAGTTTGCTATCGGAAAGAGGCGCCTTACATTACATTACATGTCACGTGCTTTTCTTCTTTCCAGACTCCTGAGTGCATCCGTACCGAATACCATGCTCCCACGCGATCCCCACTTCCACTTGTCCATGTTGCAATTTCTTTTAATCTTAATTTGATTCCATTAATTTTCCATAGTGTGTGACTATTGATGTAGAAATTAGTGAGATTGAATTATTAGTTCAATTCTAATAGTAACGTGTTCAGTATGAACGAACCATTTCAATAATTTTGTTCCATACATATACTTGTAAAAGAAATTAATCCATCTTGTTTCTAATAATTTAATTTATCATTTATAAAACAATTGTCCCTGTCTGTCTGTCTGTCCCTGTTGTCCGGTTTTGCTCCTGAAGACCGAAAGCAAGAATTACATTCATTTGGTCTCTGGGTAAGGTGAACCGTCCATTTCAGACTTTGACCGTCTGATCTCGAGTGCATTATTAAATTCCACTCAACCTGTGGCCTGTGGCCTGTGGCCTGTGGCCTGTGGCCTGTGGCCTGTGGGACCATTTTATAAGAAATAAATTTGTACTCTTTTTTGTCCTTTCCATTAACAATTAATATGAGCCATCCTATTCGTCCTACTATATTCCTATCTTTCCTATCTTTCCTATCCAATGAAAGAATTTCGAGTCCACCTTGCAGCTCTTGAGTCCAAATCTGCTGCAATCCCAATTCGGCAGCTCTTGCTATTATTCAACTAAAGTCTTCCCGTCTATCTTGCCACTGCCTTACTACTACTGCCCGTATCACTATGGCTCCGTGCTGCAACATTAAAATAAATGACCCAATTTAATACCTGTCAAAGCAATTCATCTGTATCAAAATTCATGCCACTTGATATGTGCAAGAATTTAAAAATATTCTCACAAATCGAACGATTCTGATCTGATCGAATATTAGATTAAATTTGAATTGATGCTCGTTGGATCGCTTCCGATTCCATCATTATGGCACTAAACTTGTGCTTGTTATTATGATGGGGTTGTTCGACAACAAGAGATTAAGAGTAAATGATTGAGAGTTTAATGAGCGCTAAGGAATTGATGTTAGGTTGTCTTAATTCATGAGTGAAAACTAAGGACGCTAAATGAAGGGGTAGAGGTGGTAAAATGAGGATAAAGGAGATAATCTTAAGAAAGCTAAAGAAAACATATTAAGCCTTCCCGATAGCTCATAATTTGTTACCTACTCCTATAAAACTGATCTTTTCTAGTAATATATTTGTGAGATATGAGTATAATACATAAAGTTTGAAAATAATTAATTATTTATAAAGAATTGAGCTACAGTGCTTCGTGAAGTAAAGCGAGTGTTTTACTTTACATCCATATTTTGCGATTTTAAAGTTTAAAACATCGATTCGAACAGTTCAAGTTGGTCTCCATATTAAACTGTGCTTAGAGACCAAATTTTTCATTTGTTGAAAATTTGTTACTAATTTTTTCGAATTTTTGAATATCACTGATTTTTTATGTTCCATAATTTTCTGAAAAACAGTGATTTTATAAAATTCTAAAAAAAAATAGTAAAAAAGTTTTTAGAAATTGTAAAATTTGGTCTCCAAGCACAATTTAATATGGAGATCAACTTGAACGGTTCGAATCAACGTTTTGAACTTTGAAATCGAAGATATAGACGTGAAGTAAAACACTTGCTTTACTTCATGAAGCACTGTAGCCCAACTAATTTATAAAATAATAAAAAATTCATAAGTTTCATTTAAAATGTTAAATAAATAGTGCGTATTAGTACACTTTAATAAATTAGAAGATAATTTGAGAATATGTTGAAAAAAATAATTCACTTTTTTGTAAAATATTATTACTTTGATGTAGACCTTCCCAACCAAATCAGAAGGGGTGGATTTTGTCCAAACGGCTTTGAACAAAGTCTTATCCAAATATATTTGTACAAAATTTAGATTTAAGGAGCCAATTAAAAATTTATTAAGTTTTAAATTTATTTACATAAATCTCAATGTAAATCAGACGTTTAAACTTGACTTTGGATGAGACTTTGTCCAAAGCTCTTTGGACGAGGCTTTGTCTAAAGCGCTCTGGACAAAACCCAATCCCAATCAGAAGATCCAAAAGTATCCTACTACTCTAGTTCCCTTGACAAATGGTCAAATTTTACTGTCAAATTCTGTACAAAAACTGACTGCTACTTTCTCATTAATAAAAGTAGGCAAGTGCCATAATATTTGAGACTAATACCGAAATTTTTATTAATACCCAAAAAAAAAAAAGAAATTAATCTGTCCTCACCCAAAATTATTATTAAAAATACCTTAACCGCCTAGCCACTAGGTGGTCCAGATCCATAACAGACCGCCCAAAAGGGGTGCAGTCCACTAATTTTTTTTTTTTTTAGAGATAATATGAATATCAAAATGCTGAATTCTAACGCTAAAAATTTCGAATTTTTTTTTAAATATTAGTTAGATTACTTCTTTTAAGCATATTTATACTAAAATACGCTAAATTACTTTGAATTATGTTAAATTATGTTGAGTTACACTAAATTACTTTAATTATGCTAAATTACGCTAAATTACATTAAATTACGCTAAAATACAGTAAATTATGCTAAATTACATATGAATAGGGACGATATCTTCACTGAAAAGGCGAAGAACGACGATGAAACTTCAAACGATCATAAAATAGTGATCGAGTGTCCGATTTCAGCAAATGACCACTTTTCGGAAAGCTTGCGAAAATACGCATGCGTCAGTGACCAATACGTTATTTTTTGAAATTCAGAATTGCTAAAAAACTAAGGGAAGAGCCTCAAAACTTGAGTTGAAGTTTTCGATTAAGATTTTCATTTCTATTATTCAATCTAAGTAGCTCAGTAAATTAGTTACATAATGAACTTGTAGAATACCAATTTTTACTATTTTTGAAATTTTTTTTACTATTTTTTATGATTGATGAAAAATGGCACAGAATCATTCTACTTTAGCGTAATTTTGCGTAGTTTAGCGTAATTTACCGTATTTTAGCATAATTAGCGAAGTTATTGTTATTTAGCGTAATTTAAAGTAATTTAGTGTAATCAACGTAATTTAACATAATTCCAAGTAATTTAGCATATTTTAGTATAAATATGCTTAAAAGAAGTAATCTAACTAATATTTAAAACAAAATTCAAATTTTTAGCATTAGAATTCAGTATCTTGATATTCATATTGTCTCTTAAAAAAAAAAAATAGTGGACCGCCCCCCTCTGGGCGGTTGCTATGGATCTGGACCACCCACCAAAAAAAAAAAAAAATAGTGGACCGGCCCTCACTGGGCAGTCAACTATGGGTAGTGGACTGCCCACCTTCTGGGCGGTCCGCTATGGATCTTGACTGCCCAGAGGGGGGGCGGCGGTTAGGGCATTTTTAAAAATAATTTTGAGGCTGAGGGCAGATTTGATAATTTCTTTTTTTTAGGGTATTAATAAAAATATCGGAGACTAATATAAAGTATAAACTAATGATCGGGCATGCAATTAATGTTGCCAGTACATGTTGGTAAAATTAATTGTTCAATTAATGCTGTCGTCAGGTCCAGTTGGCGAATATCTTTAACTGTTATGAAGAAAAAAAAAAATAGTAACCCTCGTTACTAGTTCAGTTAACTTTTTTTTTTTTTCCTTTTTGAGTAAGCTAGTTCAGTTAATTAAATAATGTTTTTTTAGCAGAACTAGGGTGTTCTTAAGCTCATCAAGTTCCTTTGTGAGCTTAATTCAAAAATTTATTGAATTGGCTTCAAACGACACATCCAAACTGTTAAAACTGATCTACTTCATGAGTGATGCATTTATATGTCAAAATTTTCAATTTTTGAACTAATTTATAAAATGAAGCGGTCAAAAAAAGATGTTTTATAAGTTAATTTTAATGTGTTCATTTTTCATCATTTTTTTACTGCTTGATTTTATATTAAATTAGTTTCAAAATTTATAAATTTGACATGTAAACTCATCACTCGTGAAGTAGATCGGTTTCAACGGTTTGGATGCGTCGTTTGAAACCAATCCGATGGGTTTTTGAGTTAAGCTCACAAAACGGCTTGGTGAGCTTAAGAACACCCTAGTTCTACTCATGTTTTTAATTTAAGATCCTCAGACTTTTAATATTTGAACTGATTGAAATAATATAGGAGATTGATTTGATTGAATAAGAAAATAAATTAGATGAAAAATAACTAATTTGTGAATTTTGATGGGTAAATATCTAATTGATGAAGTTTTGATAGGCATATATATAAATTCCTCTATAATAAATGTAAATTAGTAGATGTATAACTACCGAAATTTTTATTTTTAACATTTTAATAAAATTCATTAATAAATTAACCATCGTTTTCGGTCAATTCGAAATTTAACACGGCCGCAGAATGCCGGAGCGGACCCCCATATGGGTCCGCATAATGCCGAAGCGGCCCCAGGGCCGCATAATGCCGGAGCGGTCCCCGGCCTATATATAGGGCCGCAGAATTCCGATTTCATTACATCTCTTTTGAAGTTTGAATCCCTTCGACCTCGGGTAAGTTTTCTTCTTCTTCTCTTGTTTTAATTTTTAGTGTAGAGTAGTAATTAGGTGTAGGTTTAGGGTTTAGGATTAGGATTTAGGTTTAGAGTTTAGATTTAGGATTTAGAATTAGAATTGTACCAAAATTTAATTCGATTGTACCCAAATTTAAATAGAATTGTACCTAAATTTAATTCGATTGTACCCAAATTTAATTAGAATTGTACCCAAATTTAATTAGATTGTACCCAAATTTAATTCGATTGTAACCAAATTTAATTAGAATTGTACCTAAATTTAATTAGATTGTACCCAAATTTAATTCGGTTGTAACCAAATTTAATTAGAATTGTATCCAAATTTAATTAGAATTGTACCCAAAGTTAAACCGGACTTTTACCAAACTCTCATATTTGACCAAATATTATCCAATACAGCATGAGTACCAGTAGAGATATACCATCCTCCAGTAGGGGTACACAGCATGCTCCTACAACCACGCCATACGAGATGTCTCAGTACATCGAGACAGCGTTGGCGGATGTTCCGGGTATCCGGAGTCGCACCGACAGGGTCAGCGACTTCTTGTGGTACCCGAATGCGGAGCATCGGATATTAGAGGCTGCCACTGGGGTAAGTAAATTTGTCATATTTATAAATTTGTCATCTCGAATTTTCGATGAATGAACTTGATCTGATTATTTACTTAAATGCAGGGTTTGGATGCGGTTACGGTTCGTCACAACCGCCAGCATCTACGGTACCAGTCGGCGTACGGGGGGGTTTTACGCTCGATGGGATTGTACCAGATATCCCAGATGGCCGAGGAGAATGCTGACGAGGGCTTATCTTCTGGTTTTACAATTGTACAACTTCTTCATAATTTTTTCAATTTTCAGGCATTATATCTTGTCAAGAGTTGCGTCATAGGGGCTACGATGGCCGTCACCAGGGGATGGAAGAGGCTCGGGAAGGTCATCCTCAAGCACAACGTACCCGCGGTGTGCCAGTGTGGGTACATGGCGCGCCTCGACTCTCTACTGAGGTGCGCTGGCTTGGGCGGTGTTGATGCGGTCGACGACATATCTGACGAGCCCGATGTCTATGTCCCCTACACTGGTGATGAGGACGTGTTTGCAGGCGTCCATGATGCTGAGACGGTCGGTCAGGCGTTCGACCGAGGTGCCGAGTTGATGCGCCGAGCCGCACAGGACGCCATGGGATCCCAGGCTAGGATGCCTACCGAGGTATAATTTAAATTAAAATACATAACTGTGATTTTTTTCTTATTCAATACATTATCTAATTTGTAAGTTACTACAGGGTGGACACGAGGAGGACCTGGGCTTTGATATCTCCACTGATTATGGCACAGAGGGAGATGGACTGTATTCCCCAGGTTACAGTCCCACTCAGACAGTACCTCCTGCCTATGAGCCAGGGTATGTTCAGACAGATCCCATCCCGCCGTTCCCTGGCCAGTCCTCACAGCAGGTACCTCACCCTTCCCTCCTCGATGACCCTATTGCCAGACAGGCGTTTTTATTCACGCAGGCTGAGTCTGGACAGACCACAGTTTTTGGTCCTGGGGTCCAGCAGACATCCGAGATTGAGGAGGTTCTCCAGGAGCCGGTTCAGTCTACGGATGTCCAGGCATCCAGCTCAGCATCCTCCGGAGATACAGACGAGACGCCACTATGCAGGCGGGGTCGGGGGTTTAGGAAGAAGAAGGCGAGGACGGTGTTTAGTCCAGAGCCGTAGATTGTTAGATGTTTTGTTAGATTGGTAGATTCTTATTTGGAGTATTGGTAGATGTTTTGTCAGATACTTATTTATTTCGTTGATTAGTTTCTTGTTTGTTTGATTTTGTTGTTATTTATTTATTTTGTTGATTTTATTTTCTCAGAGTACACAAAAGAATTTCAAAGAAACCACATATCTAAAATATCTAAAATATTTCAAACGAACGACCAAAAATACGATACGACCAAAAATCAATTTAAACTGCATTCGAAACTAAATAACACTTAACATATATACAATTTCGTATTTCTAAAATAAAAAATAAAGGGACCGCTCCGGCATTATGCGGTACCCCCCATATGGGTCCGCTCTGGCATTCTGCGGCCGTGTTAGATTTGAAATTGACCGAAAACGATGGTTAATTTATTAATGAATTTTATTAAAATGTTAAAAATAAAAATTTCGGGTATAACTATCCATAAATGAAGAACATCTATAATCAATAACAGTTTTAAACATTTTATAAATTAAGTTACTTATTTGTCAATGGTATTGAGGTATTCTATTCCAAGCTGACATTCCACGGATGAAAATAAAAGCTAGATTTAAAACTTTACATATGACAAGAGATCGTATAGTCATTCATTCCAATGCTAATGCAACCTCAAATTAATGTAAGATACTTATCCCACCACAATCAAACATGGAAAAGTCTCTCCTCAATCACACATCTTGCCATACAGGGTCTTGCTTAACCCTGTAGGTCCCACACTTGTCTCAGTCTCACTACCACCTAATCTAATCTCCCCCTCATCAAAGAAGTAAAAGGAACCAACCAACCAACCTAACCTTAAAACCTTCAAACCAAAAACACAGAAGAGAGAACCTCACCTCCACAATGCTTAGATCTCACCTCACTCTCACCTTCCTCCTCCTCCTCCTCTTCAATTCCTTTCTCTTTGCAACATCCCAACAAGAGGAGTTCTTCTACAATGGTTTGACTTCTAATAACCCCAATCAAATCCCTTTGAAGCTAAATGGCGTCTCTGAAATATCAAATACTGGTATCCTAAAATTGACAAATGATACCAGCCGACTAATCGGTCGCGCATTTTATCCAACACCTCTGCAATTCCGCAGCACTGATACTGGTACCGCTTTCTCCTTTTCGACTGCCTTTGCATTTGCCATTGTACCGGAGTATGCAAAACTAGGTGGCCATGGCCTTGCCTTCACCATTGCTCCTTCCATGGAGTTCATAGGAGCTCAACCCAGTCAGTATCTTGGATTACTCAATGCTACTGATGTAGGAAATAAAACCAACCATTTATTTGCCGTAGAGTTCGACACAGTACAAGATTTTGAGTTCAGTGATATAAATGATAACCATGTTGGGATTAATTTGAACAGCATGATTTCGAATAGTTCTACCAATGCCTCCTACTATGGGGATGATGGCACAAAGATTGATATAATGCTAAAATCCGGCAATACAATTCAAGCATGGATCGAATATGACGGAGTTCTAAAGCTAATAACAGTAAGTCTTTCGCCTCATTCCTCGAAACCTAAGAAACCGACTCTTTCTTACTCGGTTGATTTATCCCCAATTTTTATGGACAAAATGTACATTGGCTTCTCTGCCTCAACCGGCCTTCTCGCAAGCTCACATTACATCTTTGGATGGAGTTTCAAAATGAATGGAGCCGCGAAATCTTTGGATCTATCCTCTCTGCCTTCTCTTCCCAAACCAAAGACCAAAAAGACCACTCTTGCACTAGCGGTTGCATTAGCAATTTTTGCAACTCTAGTAGTTGTAGCCTCAATTGGTGGTTATGTCATTTACAAGATAAAAAATGCTGATATTATAGAGCCTTGGGAACTCAAATACGGTCCCCGCCGCTTCTTGTATGACGATCTCAAACGTGCTACAAGAGGCTTTCGGGACAGTAATTTGTTGGGGTTTGGCGGTTTTGGAAAGGTTTACAAAGGGGTGCTTCCTGGATCCAAGATGGAAGTCGCAGTTAAGCGCATCTCACATGGATCACGGCAAGGGTTGCCTGAATTTCTTGCAGAGATTGCGAGTATTGGCCGGTTACGCCACCGTAATTTGGTACAGCTCCAGGGGTGGTGCCGTCGCCGCAACGATCTTTTACTTGTGTACGACTACATGCCTAATGGAAGCCTTGATCGGTTTCTTTTTCGCGATGATGCGGCTTCACCCGAGAAAACAAATCAACACCTGAGTTGGTGTCAGAGGTTTCATATCTTACAAGGTATAGCCTCGGCTCTTTTGTATTTGCACGAAGAGTGGGAGCATGTGGTTTTGCACCGTGACGTTAAGGCGAGTAATGTGCTAGTAGATGCCGATTTCAACGGCCGGCTCGGTGATTTTGGCCTAGCCAAGTTACATGAACACGGGGCCAATCCTAGCACTACACGTGTCGTTGGAACTGTCGGTTATCTCGCACCAGAGATGATTCGAACTGGTCGTGCCACTACTGGGTCGGATGTATTTGCCTTTGGAGCAATGGTGCTTGAGATTGTGTGTGGCCGCCGGCCAATAGAGCCAAAAGTAGTACAGGAAGAGGCTGTGTTGGTCGATTGGGTACGGGACCGGTGGGCAGCTGGTAGCTGGGCTGACGTGGTGGACCCCAAACTAGAAGGAGATTATAACAGGTTCCAGAAATATATTTATACAAATTTAGATAAGTTTATTTGGATTTAGTACACTACTAAAACTAACCTTACAGCGCTGAAGCAACACAAATAGTGTTTTTATTTAAGTACAGATGTAGTGGTATTGATCTTCAATTTTCCAACAATCTGTGATATATAAATCCTTGACTTGGGTAAATGCAATTAACAAGTTAGTTAACTCTATTTGTTAACAAACAGGAATGAGGTTGCAGTGGCACTAAAGGTAGGTCTAATGTGCTCGCATCCGGACCAAGCGGCACGGCCCAGCATGAGGGAGGTGGTGAGGTATCTAGAAAGCGGCGATGCATCAGCAGTGCCAAAAGTGGCAACACCGGAGCAATTGAGAGATTATGAGAAAAGGAGCAATGTCGGGTTCGACGCCTTTGTGCAAGCCTACCCTTCTTCGTCTTTTGACAAGGATTCTAATTGGTCCACCACCACCACCACCACTGGCAGCAAGGGAGAGAGATCGGAGGTGGATGTGGGACCCAATGGCTACAATTCGGTGCCACAGTTTTTACGTTGAAGCATGTAAAATAGAATTAAGTAGCTGATAATTTTGGTGTTGTGAGATGGTAATTAAACTACATAGGCAAGATCTATTGTGAATTCAATAGTATTATTATCTAATATCTATTGTGATAATTAATTTAAAGCAGAAGGCACGCATCTGAAAGTGGATTCTCAAGTCCTTGCAAGGGGTATTACATAAAAAATATTAATCTTAATGCATTGTCATATTTATATTAATCTCTCGTCTTTGTAACATAAACTTCTAAATCCGTTACTGGTCGCATTGAATGATTAAATCACTCAAAGCCCTTGTGCCAAGTAATGAGACATTGTACGCGGAGAAATAATATTGAATGAATGTTCTGGTACTGTACCGTACATGTTAGGTTTAACAGGACAGAACATTAATTTCCCTTTTTTCTTTTTCTTTTCTTTTTTTAAGATAAGAATTAAGGTTGCCGACAGTTTTGCATCATTACCACGTGCTGCCAATCTTGGATAGATTCCGAGGTCACCAAAATATAGACCTTAGACCTAGGTTGAATTTCTTTCTTGAGTAAATTTTGCTGGAGATCACTAAACTTTGTCCTTTGTCACGAATTGATCACTCAATTTTGATTTGTCCCTTCATAGCCACTGAATTTTTATTTTGTCCCAATCAAGTCACCTTATAACTTTTCCATCCAAATTATAATAGAATATGCTCATTCTGTCCAAAAATTTAACAGAATATGCTCATTCCGTCCAAAATACTAATAGAAAAGTTATATTCCGTTAGTATTTTGAATGAAAAAGTTATAAGGTGACTTAATTGGAACAAAATAAAAGTTCAGTGGCTATGGAGGGACAAATCAAAGTTGAGTGACCAATTCGTGACAAAGAACAAAGTTTAGTGACCTCCAGCGAAATTTACCCTTCTTTCTTTCACTAAACGCCCGGTCAACAAATTAGTCTATTCCTTGGGGCCATGGCCATCACATGTTATCCCGATTTGCATGTCCCTTTATTCTTTATTCTTTATTTTTTATTTTTTTTTCTTTTCCCAATTCTCCACTTGGCCAATCCCATGTCGAAATGCCCCCTTTCTTCTTTTACATGAGACGGACACAGTAATCTAAATGGAACAAAAAGCCCAGAAACCAAAGAAAGAAGCAAACAAATTTCGACCTAATCTTTTAATTGGGGCAGTTTAGAGAACACCGGAGAATTTACCGAAATACAATCAGACTTCTTTATTTTTTTCCCAGCAAAGCCAACCACCCAAATGCAAACCAAGACACGACCAACTAACAGTGATGTCTTTAAGCAAATTACATCTGACCAAAGCACGAATTCCGAAATCCAATTATGTCAAGCGTGATTGATCCATACCATGACTAGGATCCACTTTACATAACAAGCTGATCTGACCTGTCGATACAGCAACTAAAAAGCAAACCTGCCAGGTTGCAACACAACATGACTGAATCCTACGTGCGAGATGAAACAAAACCTAGGTTAGACATGAACCTAAGAACCCGAGATTCAAGTACAAAATGACCTTAACCCGACATGCATTGAGCCAACAACCTGTGACAAAAAAATATGATCTGATCCAAATGGCCATCTATGAAAATTTCAAGGATCAGTAAAGCTTAATTAAACATAAAATGCTGAAGTATTTGGTGTAAAGATGAAATTATCTTCGCTTCTTTTTTCATAAAACTTGGCAGGACTTGAGAAACTGCAGAATCAAATTATGCTCATATCCTACTATCTTTATGAAAAAAAAAATTCTCCAATGACATTCGTGGCAGAAAACAAAGATTCTGAACCAACCAAAATATACATCAGCAAATATACTCTCGGAGGGTAGACTTGCGAAATTCTCACCAGTGAAATCCTGTATTACTGTAATTAAGGGATTGAACAATTAATATTGCAGAATTCAAAAGAAACTCCAAGGTCCAATAGAACTGTACATCTTAATACCTCATAGAAGAAAGCTATATAATTCGACAGATGCGCGTATCAACAACGGCCAGTTTTGAAGATTCAGAGAAATCTAGTGCTTCGGCTAAAGTTAACCTGCGGTTTCTCCACACAGACTCAGCCCATCTCTTCATTTTCTCCCCTTCTTCTTTCCTGTTTTGTTGTATCAGTAGTAACTCTGCGTATCCCCCTGTATACATGCATCGTCAATAAATCATGTCCTGGTCAAATCTGCTTCTTTACCAATAATATATTAGTCAAGGAATGAGATGGTACTGGTACAAAACTATAAATTAAGAAGAAAAATAGTAGTTTAATGGAGTAGAACCTCTAGCAAGAGCGACTATGTCCCTCTTATCCCCCGGCATATCATTAGCTAGAAAAAACAGGATCTTAAAAGTTAACTCAACTAAATAAAAGATGCTAGAGAGAGTTGTTTTTCATAGATCTTCTTTTGAAAGATTCATTCACACATTTCTATAAAGCAATACCTTCAGAATTTAGGTCCGGAGCTTTTAGAAGGTCCAGGGCCCTCCTGTACAACCCCTGTCAGACATAAGTTTATTATTTTTGTTACTGACCGTACATATGTTTAATATGAAAATCAGAGATTAGGTATGTAACCTCTTGGACTAAAATAGAGCTAGAACCGTCCAACCTAGCTCTTTCTTTAAACATCTTAGCTATACATGTCAGCACAACCCCAACTTTTAGATGACTTGAACCTTAAAGAGTAAACCATAATTCCATAATCACATAATATCTGCTTTACAGATGTCAGAAAATTGGAAAACAAAATAAGAAGGAAGATAAACAAACCAAAATGGGCTTCAGCTTTTGTAAGTGCCTTCGTCAACAGCTCTTCTGCTTCATCAGTTTTTCTGATAAAAATATTCAGTATATGACAAAGTTTCATTTCATTTCATTTCACATATTTATAAGATTGAATATTTGAAAGACTTGAGAAACTTAAGGTCAGTGTACCCGGTACGAGACAGAAGCTGGCCCAGAGCACAAGTTCCAGCAAGTGAGACCTCTTCAGGTACCATATTTGCCGATGCTAAAAAGTACTCCCTTGAAATATCTTTTCCACTAGATGCTTTGACAGCCAATTCATACACGTCTTTTGCTGAAGTAAAATTCCCATTGCAGTGTAAATATTCACCATAAGACAACAGTGTATTTCCTGCATACAAAATTATTGGTTAAAACTCTTACGCATTTCTCAAAGAACTAGATCAAAACAAATAACTATTTAGACAAATTATCTGGTGCATAAGAATCATGCACACAATGGTGAACAAGTATCCTCTCAGTTACCGTAAAGTGGGCCCACAGCTTACGGCCCAGATTTACTCCCAGCCAGGCCAAACACAATCCGGTGCCTATTTAAATGTCGAAGTCCCCTTTAAGATTCGTTCCAGGTTAAAATAACGGTCCGGATCCACTAATTCTACTGAACAGTACCCGTCAGGTACCTGGGA
This sequence comes from Carex myosuroides, assembly GCA_028015225.1. Classification (NCBI taxonomy): domain Eukaryota; kingdom Viridiplantae; phylum Streptophyta; class Magnoliopsida; order Poales; family Cyperaceae; genus Carex; species Carex myosuroides. The sequence continues at coordinate 8,216,627 of CM051489.1, read as the reverse complement.
GGATCTGGATTCCACAACGGCACCACTAATTCTGAAATGCTAATTACATATTCAAAGGAGCAAGAAAAAGAAAAAAAGAAAAGACAGCTGAGCGGACCTAGGTTCAAGGGAATTTTTTTTGTAAAATTCAACAAAGTAATCTATTTCATGCCAATTGTTCAGACAACTAGCTTCAAGGAATTATTTTGTAGATAAAGAAAAAATTGGACCGTAATAACAATAAGTCATTGTTATGTGTTATAACATAACCATATGTTAGAACCGCAGGCTTAGCGCAGTGGCGCGAGCCCTGTCTCTCTACGGAGAGACAGGTTCAATTCTCGTGAAAGCATCTAAAGGAATGATGGGGGTGTACCGGGGGCCTTTAATAAAAAAAAAAACACATACCTATATGTTCTTCAGCAGTTTCAGCATTGCAATCCTGACAACCATCAAAGAAGGATTTGGCTGAGATACAGATACTTTCAGTCACATCATTCATATTTTTATATTATATCCCCTAAGATGTTCTATCAAAGTAAAAGAGAAATTTTAACCTGATTCAATCTCCCCATTTATGAGAGCAGCGAGTCCTCTTACACCATTAGCACGTAAATTTATGTGACTGCGATTATTTTGGTTTCCATTTGCTGATGGCTCCAATGGATCATCTAATTCCGCTGAGCTAATCTCCTACATCTCAAGTCAAAATAAATATAAACAATAAATGACTTTTCTCTTAGTACTATATATGGAGAACATCAAACAAATTAGCTAAGTTCAGTGCTTTCATATTATACAAACAATTGAAAGCACCTGTCCTATCTCCATTCGCACACCCATCAAGCCTTCCCAGGAAGCAACTGAAATAGATGTCTGGTGGTAAATATCATTCATATAATGTTATTAAATTATTTATGTAAATCAATAGTCATAGGCTCATAGCAGTATAAAACACAAAATACTCTTGGGATACAGAATGCACATATAAGAAAAATACTTCTAAAAGCTAGAGAAGGAGCCTGACGGTGAACTGCCTCAAGCTTCTCCATAGAATCTTGAAACCTGCCCCTGAACATGCCAAAGTTTTATTCTTCTCATCAACTTTGCAACTAAAATAAAATTCTGGGGATGTAAATTTGTGCCCTGCTGTGCACGTGACCAAATTCGGAGGGACAGTCAAGCCGTCACCTCATGTGACTGATCACTTTTGGTCACATTTAACAATTTCTTTCGCAATTTAAGTTAGTTTATTCAAGATTCACATTTCGATCAAGATCTAATGGTCCTGATCACGCGAGACTTGTGCGACCATGTGGTTGTGTTGTGACCAGACCAGTTCACATGTTGTGCCGTGTCAATTTTCCGAAAGATGGTCACGTCACGCGAATGGTCACAACACGGAACATGCGAGTCACGGCACACGTGCCATGCCTTGACATATCCAGTTCACACGGAAACTTAGCAAATTAAGCAAAATTCTGTGGAAACTTGGCAAAATTGATAAACAGAAATAAAAAATAAAACCAAACCTCTCATATAGTAAAGTAGAAATAGCCAAATTAAGCATCGCAACAGCTTCGATGCTGCCCTCTCCTCCCTCCTCCAAATTGGAAACACCTTGCTCCAATATCCTCATTGCTTCCTCGTGCCAATCAGCTTTGAACAAAAAGGACAGATTAAATTAAATTGAGATTTGGGCAGGTAATTGGACTCAAGCGATTACAGAAGCAGTGCAATTTTGGCTGCCGTCCGACATGGATTTTGTTCCGCTGAAGATGGCTCATGCCCTGCTGCAAACAGCTGATGATGATAGGGAACTGATACCAGTACATTGAAGTTCTGTTACGTTTTGTGTGTGACAAAACCAGACAAAACCGAAAAATGGTTGTTTATGCACATGTTCTGTATTTTCAAACTTGTAATAAAATAGGAAAGACTGGTAAGGGGTAGATATGAGGCTTCTAAGTAATTGGTACCAGTAGGGCTTATGTGTGTCCAGTAGTAGGGAGTTGATACTGGTACCTAGGAATAGGTGCCAGTGAGGAGGTAGTGGTTCTGCTTCTTCCCAGAATATTGCATTGTTTCTTTAATGAAACAGGTAGCTGTTGCTACTTTTTTTTTTTAAAGTAAAATTGAGAACATGCAACCTGACCAAATGAGACACCTGATTCAGTCAAAATAAGTCGGAAAGAGAAGAGAGAGTAACCTGATGGACGGGTTCGGGCGTCGACAAGGGCATAGCGGATCATTTCAGCGGCGATCCGCTCCGGATGGCTCTTAGCAGCTGGACTGGTCCCATAGAGACGCAGTGGTAAAGCTGGCCAGATAACGGGTTTCGGGTTTTGGAGCCTTTGACTTTGCGCTAGCGCACTTCTGAGAACTGAGCGGAGCATACTGTCGTTCTTGCAAGAACGAACGAACGAGGAGAGCTTAAACAAACGAAACTAGCAAGGCTGTTCCACTGCTTACACGTGTCTGATTTAGGTTTCTACTGGCTTCGAGGAATGACAATATTATGGGCTCTTCTATATTGAAGATTGTTGTAAGTATAAGAAAAGAGAATGGGCCTATGTAAAAGCACGAGAGGTCCAATAAAACTTGATTCCCCTCATGGGGAATTTCATACCCCTCAATTTTTTTTAATTTAGAAAATCTACATTTCTAGTATTATTAGAGTTTCTAATTTAATGTAGCAGTTTTTAATTTAAATTTATGAATGTGAGAGAGTCTCTTATTTAAAAACTATGCAGAAAAATTTCTTATTAAGAAACTATTTGTAAATTCCACGCTGACCAAATAATTGACTCAAAATTATTTCTTCTATTTAATTTGTGAGAGTTTATAAATTTTAGTGACCTTAATTTCTAAAAAGTGATTAACAGTTATTTAAAAACTTATTTGAGTTGCTGGGATGTAGATGCTCTTATGTATTTCTCTTTCTAAAGTTCATAATAGAATATTTACACTTCTGAATTTAAAAAATTCAAAAATTTACTAAATTTATTTATTTTCTATTAGAACTCATTTTAAATTAATAAAGTACTCATTTATTGTTTATTAAAAATATACAAAATTATGTAGCATGTTTAAGAGAAACAATTAGTCTTCTAATTGATTGGTTTTAAGAGAAAATGGTCCATTTTCTTACTTGTGATGCACACACAAAAATATGTCGAAATGACACTGTGTATACGTCACAAGTAGAGAAATGAATTATTTGTCCCAAAAAAACGATCAGTTAGAAGACATAATATTTTTATTACACAAACTATATATATATATTTTTTAATAAAGGATAAAGTGAGTATTTTATGAATTTAATGAGTTTTAATAGAAAAGTCAATAAAATTGATAAATTTCGTGAGTTTTTAAAATTTAGAAGGGTAAATGATAAAGTGAGACAACAATACTTTGCAAAGTACGAAGCGGTATGTGCTATGGATCAATATCTTAGTTTATAAAATTCAAACAATCAATCCAAATTATTCAATACGATCTCCATATAAAAATGTACATGGAGATCAATTTCAGATGTTTTAGAATTTTTTTATTTAGAGGAGAGAATTGCGATAATTTCAAAGTTTTGAGGTATACTTGAAATTCCGTCTTGATTTTATTGTGTAACTTTGCAAACTTTTTTAAAATAAATTACATGTCTAACTAGCTTTAATTGCATTGCTTAAAATCATCAAAAACAAATTAAACTTGATTGTATTGTGCAAGCTGGATGGAGGTCTAAAATAATATTATTTCTTTTATTATATTGAGTCATTACAAAATATTTGGATTGCAATACGAGACGGTGCTTAGTTGCAAGAACTATTTTGCTCTGAATAAACGTGTTATATATAAGTATTTTCATCTCAATCAAATTATTTTGCTTAAAACTCTTGGCATCATGCAAATAGTTCACATTAGGAGTGATGGACCAAAATAGTACTACTATTTTAAAAATTTACAAATATTAATTTTTACTTACGTTCATATTACAAGCGCATGATCCTACCGTGTAGTATGATTAGGGTGCCGATCCACAGGGATAGTGTATTAAATTTTAAACAATTTTCACTAGTCTAGGTTATTGGGTTTTATAAAAGTTTGAGGCGGTGGTGCTAATTGCAATCAAAGTTAAGGTTAAACAGTAGATAGAGAACCTCTAGAGTTCAGGTTTCTGTCCTTCTTAATCATGTTAGTACAAGTTTCGACGTCTCTCTACATCGCATGGGGTACGTACTGTCACTGTCGCATGCGGCCTAGATTGTCCCATAGCTATCCCACAGGCGGCATTGTACTACCCGCAGGGCGTGCTAGGTGTTTGTTTATGCGATTTGAAAGGTCAATCTTGCGATTGGCTTTTGGACTACTAAGACTAAAATATTTTAGGTACGCAATTATATTATTTTCCTATACTACCCCGTAGTTGGAATATTCCAAAGACCCTACCTAATCTAAGTGCTTCCTAATATAATCTAAATGTACAATTTAAGTTATCCTGCCGGGAGCCTACTGGGTTCTAACCCTAGTCTTTGAACCGCTGTCAAGTCTCGTTAGCCGAAGTGCCTATAGTACTTACATGCATTATCTTACTCACACCAGAATGCAATGACTAAACACCTATTGGTATGTGGATGGTCATTGGCATATAGTAGATCGAACTATGTATGCAAAAACATAATAGAAAGGAATTCAAAATATAAAAGGAAACTCAAACCAATCATAAACAAAACATAAACATATACTAAAACATAATTAAGAATTAAAGTACAACCCTCACCCTAGAGATGAGAAGTTTAGCTTATCATGGCCATGGTAAAATAAAAGAAATAAAATAAGAAGAACATAAATTACAACCCAAGTGAAGATGTAAGAACCTCTGCCTCCTTAGATGACGACTTCTTCTCTTGCTTGACTTCTGATGGCTACCATTATCTCTCTAAGTAACTCTCTAACCTAACCTTACAATGAGGATTTCTAGTCTACTATTTTGGACTTAACACAATTAAACACGCACACCAAATTCTATTACAAGAGGGTTATTTATAGCCTTCTTAAATGAGAGGTGGAGTAGTAGGGGACGTGGGGTCCACCCATGATTGGATAGATGAAACCAAAAATGGCTATAATAGCTTGGCTCTTAAGAAAATACGTCCTTTCAGAAATTCACGTTCTTCTGGAAGGCCCATCAGAGAAATCGCCTATTTTTAGAATAGTCTACGGATCGTGCGATATCAGATGTGGCTACTTTTAATCGCTTATTTTTAGGACAGTCCACGGACCGCCTAGTTTTAATTGCCTATGTTTAAGCAATATGTATCTAGAAATTGTGTGTATTCATAGTAGATGTAACTAGTACTAAAAGATGACATAAAATGAGTCCCACCAAAATCCAAAAACATCAGTTATTAAAAGAGGACATAAAATTAGTCCCACCAAAAATCCAAAAATAATAATTATTAGAAGATGACGCAAAATAGGTCCCACCACCATGTTTTAATTTGGGATTCGATTAAATCCTTAGGTGCATTCGGAACGCATAACCTCTCGTTTGTATCTATGCGATAGAAGGGTAAAACCAAATTGAGTAAGGTATATTTGCTTTCTTGCAATTTACTTTTATCAATAAAGTTGCATTCTACTAACACACTTAATTTATAAAATTTTAGCTCAAAGAAGATATCGAAGATTTAAAAGGATGAAAAATGAGTATTTATTGATTTTAAGATTTCTTTTACCATAATGATGTTAGGACGGGTTGTCTTCAAAATGTTTCTAAATAAAATCAAAGTATTGTGAATGCAAATGTTTTCATTTTCTAAAAATTTCATCAAGTACAAATATTAGGAATTAAGCAAACATTTTTGTATTAGGTTGATTCTTAGAAAATTTATCAATATTTCCAAAAATCTTATTCAAGAGCCAATTTTTAGTCCACCTATCCAAGAAGCTTCGCTTATTTTGTTCGAGGACGAACAAAAGTTTAGGCTTGGGTATAGAAAGTACACTCGAGAAGGTGCAGGTAAAAACTGAGTAAAAAAGACTAGGTATAGAAACCTTTTCTCATCTGAATAATAGTATTGAAAAATGGATATTTGATCCGTATCTGTATCTGAAAAATAAAAACAAATACAAGTCTGATTTTAACATAGCTAATTTGACTTCACGCAGCACAATAGTTATATATATATATATTTTCACTTTTGACTATATTGATCGCACACTGCGTAGAGCCAAACTAGCACTGTTAATATATATCTTAACTCCTTATTATCACTAATATAATAAGAATTCCTGTTTCGGCTGTACAAGGGTCCCACTTTACAGTCAACACTTAACTTCTTGGTCAAAGCAGAAGATGACGAGGTGGACCCCATTTGCAGTATCGCTTTTCATTCCCTTCATGCTCAAGGCAGCTGTGTTATTTTTGTAAATAGCACTATGTTAAATTATGTATTAATTTAATTTTTATCTTAGAAAAAAATCGGCCATGTGTTCCCTGAAAAGGGTTTTAGTTTTATATGAGAAACGTACATTTCATAATTGAGATTGACCTGTAATTTAAAATAATTGAAAACATTTGAAATCAACCTTCAATATTTGCATGGTTTCATGTTGTTTAATTTCTTTTGAATTGGTCTGCCTTTTATATTAGTACTATAAACTGTCTTGGCATGCCTTTAATTTCTTTTGTCGTCTGCATCAATTTAATTAACCAGAATATAAAACAGAAATTAGGTAAACATAATTAAATAATTGCATATATATATGAACATGTTTTGTGTTGTACAACAACCAAAAGGTCGCTTAAGAAAAGGAGTTGGGTCAGGCATCCTTCTCTTGATTGGAGGGTTGGCCTGAGAAGGCACTAAAATATGTTAAAATGATATATAGATAGCAAAGAGAAGAGAGAATTGCATCTCAACCACCCCTAAAAATGTTAGTAAGTTGGTTACAAGCTCAAGTCAATGAAAGCTCAAACAAGCAACTATTTTTTTTTTTTTTAAATAATAAGGGGTATTTATCCACCTATGTAATGAATGGTATCAAAGCAAACTCAGAAGGAGTATATCAGCAAGCAGATTATCTACAGAAGAGAGAAGCACCAATTCTGCAGCTGGACAGTGCCAGAAGAGAGAAGCACCAATTCTACTTTGGTTTAATTTTCCCATGCCTTGCCTCTTTTGGCACTGGACAAGGTGTCACCTTAAAGCAGATGATCATCCCATTCTTAAGTTACTGTAGCACTATTTTCTTGAAATAAAAAAAAAAATTGACGCTAACATGTCTAACAAACTTAAAATATGAAAGAGAGAATGACTTCATGCTAGAAACGATGGAGAAACGTAGTTCATGACAGAGCACTTTGGGGTTAAAAAAATGGTAGATTATTGAGAAGAACATTTATTATTTAATCTTTGTCACAGTTGAACCGTTTGGCAACATGAAGTTGTCTCAAACCAACAAAAGCAAATCTAATTAATATTTAATGATTAATAAGACTGTGATTATAATAAAGATAAAGGATGCATTCCCTTGTATTAAAGAATAATCAAAATTAGCTGGGATTGACTTTAGCAACACTCTAAGCTAATCTAAGTCTAGGCCAGCTTCATGCAAAGTTGACACCTCTCATTTCACCAAACAGATATCCATTTAAAATAATTTAACATGTATCCTTATATATAGCCATCTCTAGTTTCCTTGCCATGCATCAAGTAAACATTCTCCTCTTGATCTCCATTTCTCTCTCTTCGTAAAAGGCAATGGCTGTGTCTCTATTGCCTTCCTCTCTTCTCATGACAGCCCTTGCATTTGCTTGCATTGTATTGTTTTCCTTTCCGATCAAGACGGCATCACAGCAAACTGGCATTACAAGACATTATCAGTTTGATGTGAGTTATAACATTTAAAACAAAAATGATCCATTTGTTTACTTTACTTTGATATGAAAATTGGTTAATCATATATCGTTGCAGATTCAAATGACAAACGGGACGCGTCTTTGTGAAACCAAGAGCATTGTGACAGTGAACGGCCAGTTTCCAGGACCTAAGATCGTGGCAAGGGAAGGTGATCGGGTCGTCATTAGAGTGGTTAATCATGTTCACTACAATATCTCCTTGCATTGGTAAGCCATGTAATTCTTAATTTCTTAATTTCTTCATTAATATTAATTATTGCATTCTTAACAAAAACTAGCAGTAAATATCAAAGGTGTTTACTTTGAAAGCATATTCAAGTTAACCAAACATGGTGAATTCTCAGCTTGGTTAATTATCTTTATGTTTCATTTGAATCTGTAGGCACGGTGTGCGGCAGCTGCAAAGCGCATGGGCCGATGGTCCAGCTTATATTACACAATGTCCAATTCAGAAAGGCAGCACCTATGTTTACAACTTCACAATTGTGGGCCAGAGAGGTACCCTTTGGTGGCACGCGCATATCTCATGGCTTCGCGCAACTCTGTATGGCCCTATCGTCATTCTTCCCAAACTTGGAGTTCCTTATCCGTTCGTAAAGCCTTACAAGGAAGTCCCCATAATTTTCGGTATATATAATTTCCATGATTTTTATTCAAAAATTGTTAAATTTTTTTTTTTTACATTTCACTATTTAACAAAATGCATTGCTTAAAATTTGGAAGGTGAATGGTGGAAAGCCGATACAGAAGCAGTCATCAGCCAAGCTCTACAGACTGGCGGAGGCCCAAATGTGTCGGATGCATATACTATCAATGGTCTTCCTGGCCCACTATACAATTGCTCAGCAAAAGGTTTTGGAAATATTTTAAAGATAAATCACATGCCATACAAATTTCAAACTTCCTTCATCTTAAAGAAGAATTGTATTTATTTTCCTACATTCGCAAAAATCAGAAACAAATGAATTATAGTAAATCCAGGGGCCAGGGGATATTTAGATTCTGTACAAAATTCAATCTTGTTGGCTGGCCATATCGAGAAGTGGTGCAGGCCGGTCTAACCGGGATTTCGATTTTTTCTTTTTACTTTTTTAAATGCAAACTAGCTATTATTGCTAAAGAATAGTCATACCTTGCAGTATAAAATTTAAATTAATAGTTGTAAATATTTAATCTATAATGTGCCTTCTTAATATCCTAATTGACATTGAAAGAGTTTAAAGTTTAAACCAACTGCAGACACATTCAAGCTTAAAGTGAAACCTGGCAAGACATACCTCCTCCGCATTATCAACGCCGCACTCAATGACGAGCTCTTTTTCTCCATAGCCAACCATTCGCTCACAATTGTTGAAGTCGATGCTGTTTATGTGAAACCATTTACCACAAAAACACTGCTGATAACCCCTGGTCAAACCACAAATGTTCTACTAACTACTCATGCACAATATCCTGGTGCAAACTTCTTCATGGAGGCAAGGCCATACGCCACCGGCCAAGGAACCTTCGACAACACAACTGTGGCAGGAATTCTTGAATATGAGAACCCAGATAGTTTTGCTTCATCTAGCTTTAATAAAAACTTACCGTTATTTAAGCCCGCATTGCCCGCTTTGAATGACACTTCTTTTGCAACCAATTTCACTAATAAGCTAAGGAGTTTGGCGAATGCTCAATATCCAGCAAATGTTCCGCAAATGGTTGATCGACAATTCTTCTTCACAGTTGGTCTTGGAACAAACCCGTGTCATCAAAACAGAACATGTCAGGTTAGTATTTTTATATCATAATTAAGCTACATATCTAAGGGTAAATTAAAATGTTTATGCAATTACTATTTCGGTTTTTAATGCTAACAAAAAGAGTCATATAGGAAAACTAGTATTGACTTTAAAGATCAAGATTAGTTCTGAGAAATTCAGATCAAATTTGGTTAATGATCAAATGCTACACATGTTTTTATGTGAAATCAGGGCCCAAATGGAACAAAGTTTGCAGCATCAGTAAATAATGTATCCTTCATTCTTCCGACAACGGCACTCCTTCAATCTCACTTCTCAGGAAAATCAAATGGTGTGTATGCATCGAACTTCCCGATTATGCCCCTCATGCCATTCAACTACACTGGCATTCCTCCAAACAATACATTTGTTACCAATGGTACCAAATTATTGGTGATTCCCTTCAATACAAGTGTTGAATTGGTTATGCAAGACACAAGCATTTTGGGTGCCGAAAGCCACCCCTTGCATATCCATGGTTTCAATTTCTTTGTGGTCGGACGGGGTTTCGGCACCTACAATCCAGCTAAAGATCCGGCAAAATTCAACCTAGTAGACCCGGTTGAGAGAAACACAGTTGGGGTTCCACCTGGCGGCTGGGTAGCCGTCCGTTTCCTTGCCGATAATCCAGGTATCTAACTTGTATTAATTTGATTTTTGTATTTGAATTGTTAAATTCATGATTTTGACTAATTGGAAATGCTCCTTTGTTTTCTTAATCTAAAATCATCATTTTAAATTGTTATGAAACTTTGTGTGTATATATATAGGTGTCTGGTTCATGCATTGTCACTTGGAAGTGCACACCAGTTGGGGTCTCAGGATGGCATGGCTTGTGTTAGATGGAAACCTTCCTAATCAAAAGCTGCCTCCGCCACCGTCGGATCTTCCCAAATGCTAATTGAAAAACACTCAATGATTTAAGTTCATTTTGGTAGAAGATTAATAATTGATGGATGGAATTCTTTAGGTTCATTTTGGTTTTCTGATTTTTTGAAGTGGTTGAAGTTACTGACTGGGTGTTGATAAAGAAATATTTTAGCCTTCATGTTTTCTTGGATGAGCAATAACTAATGTAAAATCTTTAAATCTTTTAACAGAAAAATAATTATACTATTTGTTTTAAATTCAAATTATTACTCCAATCCGTGAACAACTGAAGTCGATAATACTGACAAACAACAAATGAAAAACAATGCCCAAATTACATCCTTGTCCTTCAAAATTACAATCCAATTAGTTGGCTTATGTCTTCATTGAAAATATGTAATTTCACTTCAAAATTTGAATCCAATTAGAACTTAGAAGAAACTTGACCTGCACAAGTAGTAGCTGTTTTTTTCATTTTTTTGTTTTGAAGCGTTCATTAGATGAATAAGGTTATGTTTCAAAAAAAAAAAAAAACAAGAATAAAAGTGTTCTTCTTATCCAAGATTCAGTGTAAGAGTCTAACAAACTCGAAGTACATGCTCTTGAAGCAGGGTCTATCTCAGACACTGATACCCTGCATTTAATAAAAAAAAAATAGTAATACTTTCATCTTACGCAGCAAAAAGTATCAGGGACGAAATTTAATGGAGGGAAAAGGACTAAGTTCCCCTATGAATTGAAAATTATCAATTTTATCTATTAAATTTTGGAATTTTTTATGCATCAATACATTTCAGCATCTTTATAAAATTGAATTACACTATACTAAATTTTTCAGCTCCCCCAATTTCAATTAAGATTTTTAGTTTCGCCCCTAGAAAGTACTGTGTATATTTGAACGTATATTGTGACAAAGAATGCATGCTTAAATTAATTAACCGTCTTACTTCAAAAAATAAAATAAAATGGGAAGGGAAATTTCATGTATACCTCTCAAAAACTTCAAAATTACGTATTTTCTCCTCTAAAGTTCATTATATCATATTTACCCTTCTAAATTTCAAAAACTCACAAATTTATACATTTATTTTTTTTATTAAATTCATTTTATATTTAAAAATACTCATTTTATCCTTCATTAAGAAGAATAAAAAATATATATCACGTTTCAGAAAAATGTTAGTCTCTTAATTAGTGGGTTTCCAAGGACAAATGGGTAATTTCTCTACTTCTGGCACTTACATAAGCATATACGCAAGTATCACTGTGTATGCGTTAAAAGTAGAAAAATTATTCATTTGCCCTCGAAAACTGACCAATTAATATACTGACATTTTTCTAAAACATGCTAAATATATTTTTTTTAATAAAGGGTAAAATGGGTACTTTATAAATTTAAAATGTGTTTTAGTAGGAAAGACAATAAAATGGGTCAATTGGTGAGTTTTTGAAATTAGAAGGGTAAATATGATATTATGAATTTTAGAGGGGATAATATGTAAGTTTGAAAATTTTGAGGGGTATACATGGGATTCCCCCAAAATAAGAAACCGTCAAAATTAACAGTTGGGATATTAGGGTCAAGTTTAGTTTATTATTTATTTCATTGTACCAAACAAACTGTTGAATTTATGAAACAAAGAGATTGAAACAGAGAGATTGATTGAATGAAGGAAAAAATTGATTATTTCATCCTATTCTATATCTTGTACAGTGAGCTCCTTATATAATTTGGAGGAAAGAAAATATATAACGGTTGCCTACTTGCCTACCTATACATAACGGTAACTTACTAAAAATAGTACTAAGATTGAGTTGCTTTTTATTCTCTAATTAGTAACTCTCTTATTTACTATTAAACTCAATGAAGACTAATCCCTAACGGGTCTGAGGGTTATCGGATCCTAAATTCTTTATTTTCTCAACACTCCCCCTCAAGCTTGGATTGTAGATGTCAATTAATCCTAGCTTGCTCACGTTGTTTTCAAATGGCCTCGGCTCAAGTCCCTTGGTGAATATGTCCGCCAATTGGTCTTCGCTTCGAACATAGGGAGTTTCAATTTCTTTTGCTTGAATTTTTTCTCGAATAAAATGACAATCCACCTCGATGTGTTTTGTTCTTTCGTGAAACACCGGGTTGGATGCTATATGTCGTGCCGCTTGATTATCACAAAACATTTGCATTGGCGCATGAATTTTAATTCCTAAATCCGAAAGGAGTTGCTTGATCCATGTCAACTCACTTGCGGTGGACGCCATGTCACGATATTCCGCTTCGGCGCTTGATCGTGCCACGACGTTTTGTTTCTTGCTTTTCCATGTGACTAGATTTCCGCCTACAAATGTGCAAAAACCGGTTGTCGATTTTCTATCGAAGCTCCCGGCCCAATCTGCATCGGAATAGCCACACACATTGTTAGAATTGTTATTTTTCATACAAATTCCTTTTCCGGGTGTTCCTTTTAAATATCTTAGAATTTTATTTATTGCCTCTAAGTGCGGTGTTCTAGGGGCATGCATAAATTTGCTAATTTGACTTACCGAAAAAGAAATATCCGGACGCGTTACCGTTAGGTATATTAATTTTCCTACAAGTCTTTGAAATTGATTTATATCTTCTAAATGTTCACCATCTTCGGTATTTAATTTATTCTTACCATCTATTGGTGTTGAGGCCGGTTTACAACCTAGTTTACCGGTTTCTTTTAACAAATCTAAGGTATATTTTCTTTGGGAAATAAATAAACCTTTCTTAGAATGTGCAATTTCTATTCCTAGAAAATATTTTAAATAACCAAGATCCTTAATGTCAAATTTTTCTTTCAATTGAAATTTTATTTTATTAATTTCTTCTTGGTTATTTCCGGTGATTATAATGTCATCAACATATACTAATATAATGGTAGTATTAATTCCTTCAATTTTTACAAATAATGAATGGTCGGCACTACTAATTTTAAAATTACAAGAAATTAAATGAGAGCTTAGCTTGCCATACCATGCTCTTGGAGATTGCTTCAATCCATAAATAGCTTTCTTCAATTTGCAAGCTAATCCATGATTTTTTTCTTTTTCATGACCGGGTGGTAACGTCATATATACCTCTTCTTCAAGTGTTCCTTGAAGAAAGGCATTTTTGACATCCATTTGGTATAATTTCCAATTTTGGTTTACCGCAATAGAAAATAAAATCCTCACGGTATTCATTTTGGCCACCGGTGCAAAAGTCTCATAGTAATCTATACCATATGTTTGGGTATAACCTTTGGCAACTAAGCGAGCTTTATACCGTTCTATGGTACCATCGCTATTGTATTTAATTTTGTACACCCATTTACATCCTACGGGTTTTTTATTTTTTGGTAATTGAACAATTACCCAAGTTTCATTTTTTTCAAGGGCTCTTAGTTCTTCTCTCATAGCTTTGTTCCATGAGGGATTTTTAATTGCTTCCTCATAGTTATATGGTTCTTGCTCTTTTGAAATTGACGTTAAAAAAGCTATATGGCTTGAGGAGACATTTTCATAAGAAATAAAATTTTGAATAGGGTATTGTACCTCATATGTGATAAAATCTCTTAATCTTGTTGAAGTTGTGTTGTTCTTATTGATCTTCGCAAAGGTGTTTCCTCTATGATTTCTTCTTCACCACCAATTTGAGGAATTTCCTCTATTTCTCCCTCATTTTGTGAGATTTCTTCAATCTCATTCTCATTTTGTACCGGTGTACTATTTCCCTCCGGTAACTCAATTTGAGGTAGTATGAATATGTTTGGTGGTTCTTGGATGTTGATTTTATTATCAACATTTTTGTAATATGGCTCATTTTCTAGAAAAGTTACATCTCTAGAAATGTAGAATTTTTTATTGATTGGATCATAGCATTTGTACCCCTTTTTTTGTGATGAATATCCCAAAAAAATAGCCTTAACCGAGGTATAATCAAATTTGTCTTGTTTATTTTTGTGTACATAGCATGTACAACCAAAAATACGTAAATGACCAATATTAAGTTTTTGTTGGTAAATAATTTCCAATGGACTTTTATAATCTAAATTGGCACTTGGCAATCTATTTATTAAGTATGTGGCGGTGAGAACGGCATCCGACCAAAAAATCTTCGGTACATTATTTTGAAATAAAAGAACTCGGGTCATTTCAAGCAAGTGTCTATTTTTTCGTTCGGAAACACCATTTTGTTCGGGTGTATAGACACATGTTGTTTGATGTAAAATCCCTTTTTGTTTGAAGAAGTTTGAAAAGTTTTGATTTATAAACTCCGTTCCATTATCGGATCTAAATATTTTAATTTTTGCTTCATATTGATTTTCTATAAAATTATAAAAATCTTGAAAGTGAGAAAATACTTCACTTTTATTTTTTAGTAAATATAACCAAGTTGCTTTAGAGAAATCATCTATAAAAATAACAAAATATTTATATCCATTAAATGATTCAATTGGAGCGGGACCCCATACATCCGAGTGAACTAATTCAAAAGGTTTTTCACTTTTGCTATTTGATAAATAAAATGGTAATCTAGTATGTTTTCCTAATTTACATACTTCACAATTACTACAATCTAATTTAGGAAAATCAATAATATGCTTTAGAATTTTGTCCGAAGGATGTCCAATTCTTTTATGCCAAAGAATATCTAAATTATCTTGTTTTTTAACATTTAGATTTACTTTTTCACAATTCAAAAAATAAAGTCCATTTTCCACAAAACCTTCACCAATTATTTCCTTGGTTATTCCTTTTTTAAAGAACACATTCTTAGATGAAAAATTAATTTCACAATTTAATTCATCCATGATTTTTCTAATGGATAATAAATTTGACGAACAATTTTGAATATACAAGACATTTGGTATTTCTTTGGAAAAAAGGTTAATTGTACCAATTCCTAATATTTCCATTTGTTCACCATTAGCTACGGTCACAAATTGTTTGGTTTTACAGGTTCTATAGTTATGCAACAAGTTTATGTTCCCGGTCATATGGTCCGTTGCACCGGAATCTAAAATCCATTTGGTTTTTTGACAATTATGAATTAAATTTGTAGCCATACCAGAATTATGTCTATTGTATTGTTGAAGTAGCTGCACCAAAAGTTGTAAGAGGAGCAGTTGCACAGGATCTGAATTCGGATCCCTTGTGACATTGGATCCAGAGGAATCCTCTTCTCCCAGCGCCTCATTTCTTTTCTTTTCTCCCAGCGCCTCTTTCTTTTCCCTCTTTCTTCCTTCGCTATTTGGGCGAAGCTCCCCCTTTCGATTGCCACCTCTTCCCTTCCTACTTGGTCGTAACGACGGGTAGAGGAACCAGCACCATGTTTGCTCGTGTCCCTCCTTTTTGCAGTGGGTGCATCCAATGGTGCTAACGGCTCTACTCGTTTCCGGTCTCAAGCTAGGGTTTCGGTTGGAAGTAAGTTGCATCTCTTGAGGTTTGCTAATTTGAGAGTTGAAAGATGGACTTCAATGATTGATGCGATTTTTGCTGGTTTTGAGGATTCGCTGTTTTTTGTTTGTATGAACAGATTTTGTTCTTGATTTTTGTTGGACTTTGCTCTTGATAAGAACAAGTGCTACCTTGAGCTTAATTTCTCCCTTTTTATTGGGTTTGCTCTATTTGGCAGTTGTTGATTTGGAGAAAGCTAGGTTTGAGCTTAACTTCAATGTTGTTCTTTGCGGACTGTACTGGTTCGTACCAGTACCGGTCTTCTGTTGCCTGTGTCGGCTGTGTATTTGTTTGCGATGTTGATGACTCAGTTTTTTGAGCCTTGATGGTGCTACAGTTCTTCGTTAGCTGCAGTCTTGTAGATCGTTATTTGCGGAATTGAGACAGGATTAGATATCCTGCTCTGATACCATGTTGAATTTATGAAACAAAGAGATTGAAACAGAGAGATTGATTGAATGAAGGAAAAAATTGATTATTTCATCCTATTCTATATCTTGTACAGTGAGCTCCTTATATAATTTGGAGGAAAGAAAATATATAACGGTTGCCTACTTGCCTACCTATACATAACGGTAACTTACTAAAAATAGTACTAAGATTGAGTTGCTTTTTATTCTCTAATTAGTAACTCTCTTATTTACTATTAAACTCAATGAAGACTAATCCCTAACGGGTCTGAGGGTTATCGGATCCTAAATTCTTTATTTTCTCAACACAAACACTCCGAATTGTGAAATTGAAATTTGTCATATATATTAATCTAGCCCCTAGCTAGGCAATGCATATCCAAGAACAGATGAGATTGTCACTATTTAGAATTTTAACAAAAGCACAATGGCCGTCTCTCTGTTACCTTCCTCTCTTCTCATGATTACTGCCTTTCTGTTTCAAGCCTAATATCATTCACCTTCTGTACCATGACTGAATCGCAGCAAACTGGCATTACAACGCATTATCAGTTTGATGTAAGTTTAATATGGTTGCAACAACTTAGCTAAGTATTTCATCTGCAGTAAAATTTCAGATTTGTATATCCATTATCTCGATTGTAATTGTGTGCTTGGCCACATCTGCCCTTCAATACAAGTGTAGAGTGGGTTATGCATGACACAAACATTCTCGGAGCCGACAACCACACCTAGATTGCATCTTCACGGTATCAACTTCTTTGCTGTCGAGCAAGGTTTTGAGTACTACAACCTGGCTTAAGAAAAAGAGTTGGGTCAGGCATCCTTCTCTTGATTGGAGGGTTGGCCTGAGAAGGCACAAAAATATGTTAAAATGATGATATATACATAGGAAAGAGAATAGAGAATTGCATCTCAACCACCTCTAAAAATGTTAGTAGGTTGGTTACCAGCTGAAGTCAATGAAGATTGAAACAACTATTTTTTTTTTTGAAATAAGTCATTAATAAAATGAAAGTTTACTTCCTATATATTTACAGACTTAAATCCTCACTAGTCACTACATTACATTTATCTCACAAAGGCACTCACTATTCCACATAATATCCCATTATAGCATTTAATCTATTTATTCCCACAATTCAATTATTTGGAACGACCTAAAGAACAAAAATAAAAAAAAAATCTATTGGGCCAACTTTTCAGCTAATTCCTATTTTCAGTGCTTCAGGATCCCACAATATACTTTAAAATGCTATGTTCAAAGAGAGTTGAAGCTGTTAATTATTCTTAGTCAATATCCTTGTATCGGTGGTATCAAAGCAAACTCAGTATATCAGCAAGCAGATCATCTACAGGAGAGGAAAGCACCAACTGCAGCTGTGTTTGTAAATGTTTTTCCTTTTTTTTCCTGTCCAAAATTACACAGTAGAAATAATAAGTGCACACATGTACTTGAAAAAAAATTAAAATTAACTAATTCACCCCAAAAAAAGCAACAATAGATCATGTAATATGTTGCAGAGGACAAAAGACTACTTGGGTTTAATGTTGCCATCCCTTACCTCTTTTGGCACTATACAAGGTGTCATCTCAAAGCAGATGATCATCCATTTCTTAAGTTATAATATAAAGCTCTATTTTCGTAAAATAAAATAAAAAATAGTTGACGCCAACATGTCTAACAAACTTAAAATATGCAAGAGAATGACTTCATGCTAGAAATTAAGGAGACCTGTACTTACTGACATAGCTATTTGGGGTAAAATTGGTAGATTATTGAGAAGAACATTTTTTATTTAATCTTCATCACAGTCAAACCAACAGAAGCAAAACCAATTAATCTCAATTGATTAATAAGAAAATGTGAAGTTTCCTCTTCCAAGAACTTTTTCTAGCACTTGCAGGGAATTAAGGAAGAGTACTCACAATTAATGAGCTGTGATTATAATAAAGATAAAGAATGCATTCCCCTGTATTAAAGAATAGTCAAAATTAGCTGGGATTGACTTTAGCTACACTCTAAGCTATTCTTAGTCTAGGCCAGATTGATGCATAAGTTGACACTTCTCATTTCACCAAACAGATATATCTCCCTTTAAAAATTTAACAAGTATCCTTATATATAGTCATCTCTAGTTTCCTTGCCATGCATCAAGTAAACATTCTCCTCTCGATCTCCATTTCTCTTTTCTAAAAGGCAATGGCTGTGTCTCTATTGCCTTCCTCTCTTCTCATGACAGCCCTTGCATTTGCTTGCATTGTATTGTTTTCTTTTCCGATCAAGACGTCATCACAGCAAACTGGCATTACAAGACATTATCAGTTTGATGTGAGTTATAATATTTAAAAACAAAAATGATCCATTTGTTTACTTTACTTTGATATGAAAATTTGGTTAATCATATATCGTTGCAGATTCAAATGACAAACGTGACGCGTCTTTGTGAAACCAAGAGCATTGTGACAGTGAACGGCCAGTTTCCAGGACCTAAGATCGTGGCAAGGGAAGGTGATCGGGTTGTTGTCAGAGTGGTTAATCATGTTCACTACAATATCTCCTTACATTGGTAAGTCATGTAATTCTTTATTCATTAACATCAATTATTGCATTCTTAACAAAAACTAGCAGTTAATATCAAAGTTGTTTACATTGAAAGCATATTCAAGTTAACCAAACATGGTGAATTCTCAGCTTGGTTAATTATCTTTTATGTTTGATTGGAAAACGTAGGCACGGTGTGCGGCAGCTGCGAAGCGCATGGGCCGATGGTCCAGCTTACGTTACACAATGTCCAATCCAGAAAGGCAGCACCTATGTTTACAACTTCACAATTGTGGGCCAGAGAGGTACCCTTTGGTGGCACGCGCATATCTCATGGCTTCGTGCAACAGTGTATGGCCCTATCATCATTCTTCCCAAACTTGGAGTTCCTTACCCGTTCGTAAAGCCTTACAAGGAAGTCCCTATCATTTTCGGTATATATATAATATATATATACATCCAATGCTTTTATTCAAATATTGTTAATTTTTTTTTACGTTTCACGATTTCACAAAGCACATTGTTTAAAATTTGGAAGGTGAATGGTGGAAAGCTGATACAGAAGCAGTCATCGGCCAGGCTCTACAGACCGGCGGAGGCCCGAATGTTTCGGATGCATATACTATCAATGGTCTTCCTGGTCCACTATACAATTGCTCAGCAAAAGGTTTTGGAAATATTTTAAAGAAAAATCAAATGCCAAGCAAATTTCAACCTCCCTTCATCTTAAAGAAGAATTATATTTATTTTCCCTACATTCTAAAAAAAAAAATTTACTTGTAGTGAACCCAGGGGATATTTGGATTCTATAATAAAAATCAATCTTAATTACCAGTTAGTCATATACAAAAGTGATGCAGATCAGTCTAACTTAAATATTGATTTTTTTTTACCTTTTTTTTAAATGTCAACTAGCCTTTATTGTTAAAGTTTAAACCAACTGCAGACGCATTCAAGCTTAAAGTGAAACCTGGCAAGACATACCTCCTCCGCATTATCAACGCCGCACTCAATGACGAGCTCTTTTTCTCCATAGCCAACCATTCGCTCACAATTGTAGAAGTCGATGCTGTTTATGTGAAACCATTTACCACAAAAATCATGCTGATAACCCCTGGCCAAACCACAAATGTTCTACTAACTACTCATGCACAATATCCTAGTGCAAACTTCTTCATGGAGGCAAGGCCATACGCCACCGGCCAAGGAACCTTCGACAACACAACTGTGGCAGGAATTCTTGAATATGAGAACCCAAATAGTTTTTCTTCATCTAGCTTTAATAAAAACTTACCGTTATTTAAGCCCGCATTGCCCGCTTTGAATGACACTTCTTTTGCAACCAATTTCACTAATAAGCTTAGGAGTTTGGCCAATGCTCAATATCCAGCAAATGTTCCGCAAATGGTTGATCGACAATTCTTCTTCACAGTTGGTCTTGGAACAAACCCGTGTCATCAAAACAGAACATGTCAGGTTAGTATTTTTATATCATAATTAAGCTACATATCTAAGGGTAAATTAAAATGTTTATGCAATTACTATTTCGGTTTTTAATGCTAACAAAAAGAGTCATATAGGAAAACTAGTATTGACTTTAAAGATCAAGATTAGTTCTGAGAAATTCAGATCAAATTTGGTTAATGATCAAATGCTACACATGTTTTTATGTGAAATCAGGGCCCAAATGGAACAAAGTTTGCAGCATCAGTAAATAATGTATCCTTCATTCTTCCGACAACGGCACTCCTTCAATCTCACTTCTCAGGAAAATCAAATGGTGTGTATGCATCGAACTTCCCGATTATGCCCCTCATGCCATTCAACTACACTGGCATTCCTCCAAACAATACATTTGTTACCAATGGTACCAAATTATTGGTGATTCCCTTCAATACAAGTGTTGAATTGGTTATGCAAGACACAAGCATTTTGGGTGCCGAAAGCCACCCCTTGCATATCCATGGTTTCAATTTCTTTGTGGTCGGACGGGGTTTCGGCACCTACAATCCAGCTAAAGATCCGGCAAAATTCAACCTAGTAGACCCGGTTGAGAGAAACACAGTTGGGGTTCCACCTGGCGGCTGGGTAGCCGTCCGTTTCCTTGCCGATAATCCAGGTATCTAACTTGTATTAATTTGATTTTTGTATTTGAATTGTTAAATTCATGATTTTGACTAATTGGAAATGCTCCTTTGTTTTCTTAATCTAAAATCATCATTTTAAATTGTTATGAAACTTTGTGTGTATATATATAGGTGTCTGGTTCATGCATTGTCACTTGGAAGTGCACACCAGTTGGGGTCTCAGGATGGCATGGCTTGTGTTAGATGGAAACCTTCCTAATCAAAAGCTGCCTCCGCCACCGTCGGATCTTCCCAAATGCTAATTGAAAAACACTCAATGATTTAAGTTCATTTTGGTAGAAGATTAATAATTGATGGATGGAATTCTTTAGGTTCATTTTGGTTTTCTGATTTTTTGAAGTGGTTGAAGTTACTGACTGGGTGTTGATAAAGAAATATTTTAGCCTTCATGTTTTCTTGGATGAGCAATAACTAATGTAAAATCTTTAAATCTTTTAACAGAAAAATAATTATACTATTTGTTTTAAATTCAAATTATTACTCCAATCCGTGAACAACTGAAGTCGATAATACTGACAAACAACAAATGAAAAACAATGCCCAAATTACATCCTTGTCCTTCAAAATTACAATCCAATTAGTTGGCTTATGTCTTCATTGAAAATATGTAATTTCACTTCAAAATTTGAATCCAATTAGAACTTAGAAGAAACTTGACCTGCACAAGTAGTAGCTGTTTTTTTCATTTTTTTGTTTTGAAGCGTTCATTAGATGAATAAGGTTATGTTTCAAAAAAAAAAAAAAACAAGAATAAAAGTGTTCTTCTTATCCAAGATTCAGTGTAAGAGTCTAACAAACTCGAAGTACATGCTCTTGAAGCAGGGTCTAT
Organism: Carex myosuroides; assembly: GCA_028015225.1. Classification (NCBI taxonomy): domain Eukaryota; kingdom Viridiplantae; phylum Streptophyta; class Magnoliopsida; order Poales; family Cyperaceae; genus Carex; species Carex myosuroides. Next base: position 8,194,682 of record CM051489.1, on the reverse strand, counting down.
CTCAGACACTGATACCCTGCATTTAATAAAAAAAAAATAGTAATACTTTCATCTTACGCAGCAAAAAGTATCAGGGACGAAATTTAATGGAGGGAAAAGGACTAAGTTCCCCTATGAATTGAAAATTATCAATTTTATCTATTAAATTTTGGAATTTTTTATGCATCAATACATTTCAGCATCTTTATAAAATTGAATTACACTATACTAAATTTTTCAGCTCCCCCAATTTCAATTAAGATTTTTAGTTTCGCCCCTAGAAAGTACTGTGTATATTTGAACGTATATTGTGACAAAGAATGCATGCTTAAATTAATTAACCGTCTTACTTCAAAAAATAAAATAAAATGGGAAGGGAAATTTCATGTATACCTCTCAAAAACTTCAAAATTACGTATTTTCTCCTCTAAAGTTCATTATATCATATTTACCCTTCTAAATTTCAAAAACTCACAAATTTATACATTTATTTTTTTTATTAAATTCATTTTATATTTAAAAATACTCATTTTATCCTTCATTAAGAAGAATAAAAAATATATATCACGTTTCAGAAAAATGTTAGTCTCTTAATTAGTGGGTTTCCAAGGACAAATGGGTAATTTCTCTACTTCTGGCACTTACATAAGCATATACGCAAGTATCACTGTGTATGCGTTAAAAGTAGAAAAATTATTCATTTGCCCTCGAAAACTGACCAATTAATATACTGACATTTTTCTAAAACATGCTAAATATATTTTTTTTAATAAAGGGTAAAATGGGTACTTTATAAATTTAAAATGTGTTTTAGTAGGAAAGACAATAAAATGGGTCAATTGGTGAGTTTTTGAAATTAGAAGGGTAAATATGATATTATGAATTTTAGAGGGGATAATATGTAAGTTTGAAAATTTTGAGGGGTATACATGGGATTCCCCCAAAATAAGAAACCGTCAAAATTAACAGTTGGGATATTAGGGTCAAGTTTAGTTTATTATTTATTTCATTGTACCAAACAAACTGTTGAATTTATGAAACAAAGAGATTGAAACAGAGAGATTGATTGAATGAAGGAAAAAATTGATTATTTCATCCTATTCTATATCTTGTACAGTGAGCTCCTTATATAATTTGGAGGAAAGAAAATATATAACGGTTGCCTACTTGCCTACCTATACATAACGGTAACTTACTAAAAATAGTACTAAGATTGAGTTGCTTTTTATTCTCTAATTAGTAACTCTCTTATTTACTATTAAACTCAATGAAGACTAATCCCTAACGGGTCTGAGGGTTATCGGATCCTAAATTCTTTATTTTCTCAACACTCCCCCTCAAGCTTGGATTGTAGATGTCAATTAATCCTAGCTTGCTCACGTTGTTTTCAAATGGCCTCGGCTCAAGTCCCTTGGTGAATATGTCCGCCAATTGGTCTTCGCTTCGAACATAGGGAGTTTCAATTTCTTTTGCTTGAATTTTTTCTCGAATAAAATGACAATCCACCTCGATGTGTTTTGTTCTTTCGTGAAACACCGGGTTGGATGCTATATGTCGTGCCGCTTGATTATCACAAAACATTTGCATTGGCGCATGAATTTTAATTCCTAAATCCGAAAGGAGTTGCTTGATCCATGTCAACTCACTTGCGGTGGACGCCATGTCACGATATTCCGCTTCGGCGCTTGATCGTGCCACGACGTTTTGTTTCTTGCTTTTCCATGTGACTAGATTTCCGCCTACAAATGTGCAAAAACCGGTTGTCGATTTTCTATCGAAGCTCCCGGCCCAATCTGCATCGGAATAGCCACACACATTGTTAGAATTGTTATTTTTCATACAAATTCCTTTTCCGGGTGTTCCTTTTAAATATCTTAGAATTTTATTTATTGCCTCTAAGTGCGGTGTTCTAGGGGCATGCATAAATTTGCTAATTTGACTTACCGAAAAAGAAATATCCGGACGCGTTACCGTTAGGTATATTAATTTTCCTACAAGTCTTTGAAATTGATTTATATCTTCTAAATGTTCACCATCTTCGGTATTTAATTTATTCTTACCATCTATTGGTGTTGAGGCCGGTTTACAACCTAGTTTACCGGTTTCTTTTAACAAATCTAAGGTATATTTTCTTTGGGAAATAAATAAACCTTTCTTAGAATGTGCAATTTCTATTCCTAGAAAATATTTTAAATAACCAAGATCCTTAATGTCAAATTTTTCTTTCAATTGAAATTTTATTTTATTAATTTCTTCTTGGTTATTTCCGGTGATTATAATGTCATCAACATATACTAATATAATGGTAGTATTAATTCCTTCAATTTTTACAAATAATGAATGGTCGGCACTACTAATTTTAAAATTACAAGAAATTAAATGAGAGCTTAGCTTGCCATACCATGCTCTTGGAGATTGCTTCAATCCATAAATAGCTTTCTTCAATTTGCAAGCTAATCCATGATTTTTTTCTTTTTCATGACCGGGTGGTAACGTCATATATACCTCTTCTTCAAGTGTTCCTTGAAGAAAGGCATTTTTGACATCCATTTGGTATAATTTCCAATTTTGGTTTACCGCAATAGAAAATAAAATCCTCACGGTATTCATTTTGGCCACCGGTGCAAAAGTCTCATAGTAATCTATACCATATGTTTGGGTATAACCTTTGGCAACTAAGCGAGCTTTATACCGTTCTATGGTACCATCGCTATTGTATTTAATTTTGTACACCCATTTACATCCTACGGGTTTTTTATTTTTTGGTAATTGAACAATTACCCAAGTTTCATTTTTTTCAAGGGCTCTTAGTTCTTCTCTCATAGCTTTGTTCCATGAGGGATTTTTAATTGCTTCCTCATAGTTATATGGTTCTTGCTCTTTTGAAATTGACGTTAAAAAAGCTATATGGCTTGAGGAGACATTTTCATAAGAAATAAAATTTTGAATAGGGTATTGTACCTCATATGTGATAAAATCTCTTAATCTTGTTGAAGTTGTGTTGTTCTTATTGATCTTCGCAAAGGTGTTTCCTCTATGATTTCTTCTTCACCACCAATTTGAGGAATTTCCTCTATTTCTCCCTCATTTTGTGAGATTTCTTCAATCTCATTCTCATTTTGTACCGGTGTACTATTTCCCTCCGGTAACTCAATTTGAGGTAGTATGAATATGTTTGGTGGTTCTTGGATGTTGATTTTATTATCAACATTTTTGTAATATGGCTCATTTTCTAGAAAAGTTACATCTCTAGAAATGTAGAATTTTTTATTGATTGGATCATAGCATTTGTACCCCTTTTTTTGTGATGAATATCCCAAAAAAATAGCCTTAACCGAGGTATAATCAAATTTGTCTTGTTTATTTTTGTGTACATAGCATGTACAACCAAAAATACGTAAATGACCAATATTAAGTTTTTGTTGGTAAATAATTTCCAATGGACTTTTATAATCTAAATTGGCACTTGGCAATCTATTTATTAAGTATGTGGCGGTGAGAACGGCATCCGACCAAAAAATCTTCGGTACATTATTTTGAAATAAAAGAACTCGGGTCATTTCAAGCAAGTGTCTATTTTTTCGTTCGGAAACACCATTTTGTTCGGGTGTATAGACACATGTTGTTTGATGTAAAATCCCTTTTTGTTTGAAGAAGTTTGAAAAGTTTTGATTTATAAACTCCGTTCCATTATCGGATCTAAATATTTTAATTTTTGCTTCATATTGATTTTCTATAAAATTATAAAAATCTTGAAAGTGAGAAAATACTTCACTTTTATTTTTTAGTAAATATAACCAAGTTGCTTTAGAGAAATCATCTATAAAAATAACAAAATATTTATATCCATTAAATGATTCAATTGGAGCGGGACCCCATACATCCGAGTGAACTAATTCAAAAGGTTTTTCACTTTTGCTATTTGATAAATAAAATGGTAATCTAGTATGTTTTCCTAATTTACATACTTCACAATTACTACAATCTAATTTAGGAAAATCAATAATATGCTTTAGAATTTTGTCCGAAGGATGTCCAATTCTTTTATGCCAAAGAATATCTAAATTATCTTGTTTTTTAACATTTAGATTTACTTTTTCACAATTCAAAAAATAAAGTCCATTTTCCACAAAACCTTCACCAATTATTTCCTTGGTTATTCCTTTTTTAAAGAACACATTCTTAGATGAAAAATTAATTTCACAATTTAATTCATCCATGATTTTTCTAATGGATAATAAATTTGACGAACAATTTTGAATATACAAGACATTTGGTATTTCTTTGGAAAAAAGGTTAATTGTACCAATTCCTAATATTTCCATTTGTTCACCATTAGCTACGGTCACAAATTGTTTGGTTTTACAGGTTCTATAGTTATGCAACAAGTTTATGTTCCCGGTCATATGGTCCGTTGCACCGGAATCTAAAATCCATTTGGTTTTTTGACAATTATGAATTAAATTTGTAGCCATACCAGAATTATGTCTATTGTATTGTTGAAGTAGCTGCACCAAAAGTTGTAAGAGGAGCAGTTGCACAGGATCTGAATTCGGATCCCTTGTGACATTGGATCCAGAGGAATCCTCTTCTCCCAGCGCCTCATTTCTTTTCTTTTCTCCCAGCGCCTCTTTCTTTTCCCTCTTTCTTCCTTCGCTATTTGGGCGAAGCTCCCCCTTTCGATTGCCACCTCTTCCCTTCCTACTTGGTCGTAACGACGGGTAGAGGAACCAGCACCATGTTTGCTCGTGTCCCTCCTTTTTGCAGTGGGTGCATCCAATGGTGCTAACGGCTCTACTCGTTTCCGGTCTCAAGCTAGGGTTTCGGTTGGAAGTAAGTTGCATCTCTTGAGGTTTGCTAATTTGAGAGTTGAAAGATGGACTTCAATGATTGATGCGATTTTTGCTGGTTTTGAGGATTCGCTGTTTTTTGTTTGTATGAACAGATTTTGTTCTTGATTTTTGTTGGACTTTGCTCTTGATAAGAACAAGTGCTACCTTGAGCTTAATTTCTCCCTTTTTATTGGGTTTGCTCTATTTGGCAGTTGTTGATTTGGAGAAAGCTAGGTTTGAGCTTAACTTCAATGTTGTTCTTTGCGGACTGTACTGGTTCGTACCAGTACCGGTCTTCTGTTGCCTGTGTCGGCTGTGTATTTGTTTGCGATGTTGATGACTCAGTTTTTTGAGCCTTGATGGTGCTACAGTTCTTCGTTAGCTGCAGTCTTGTAGATCGTTATTTGCGGAATTGAGACAGGATTAGATATCCTGCTCTGATACCATGTTGAATTTATGAAACAAAGAGATTGAAACAGAGAGATTGATTGAATGAAGGAAAAAATTGATTATTTCATCCTATTCTATATCTTGTACAGTGAGCTCCTTATATAATTTGGAGGAAAGAAAATATATAACGGTTGCCTACTTGCCTACCTATACATAACGGTAACTTACTAAAAATAGTACTAAGATTGAGTTGCTTTTTATTCTCTAATTAGTAACTCTCTTATTTACTATTAAACTCAATGAAGACTAATCCCTAACGGGTCTGAGGGTTATCGGATCCTAAATTCTTTATTTTCTCAACACAAACACTCCGAATTGTGAAATTGAAATTTGTCATATATATTAATCTAGCCCCTAGCTAGGCAATGCATATCCAAGAACAGATGAGATTGTCACTATTTAGAATTTTAACAAAAGCACAATGGCCGTCTCTCTGTTACCTTCCTCTCTTCTCATGATTACTGCCTTTCTGTTTCAAGCCTAATATCATTCACCTTCTGTACCATGACTGAATCGCAGCAAACTGGCATTACAACGCATTATCAGTTTGATGTAAGTTTAATATGGTTGCAACAACTTAGCTAAGTATTTCATCTGCAGTAAAATTTCAGATTTGTATATCCATTATCTCGATTGTAATTGTGTGCTTGGCCACATCTGCCCTTCAATACAAGTGTAGAGTGGGTTATGCATGACACAAACATTCTCGGAGCCGACAACCACACCTAGATTGCATCTTCACGGTATCAACTTCTTTGCTGTCGAGCAAGGTTTTGAGTACTACAACCTGGCTTAAGAAAAAGAGTTGGGTCAGGCATCCTTCTCTTGATTGGAGGGTTGGCCTGAGAAGGCACAAAAATATGTTAAAATGATGATATATACATAGGAAAGAGAATAGAGAATTGCATCTCAACCACCTCTAAAAATGTTAGTAGGTTGGTTACCAGCTGAAGTCAATGAAGATTGAAACAACTATTTTTTTTTTTGAAATAAGTCATTAATAAAATGAAAGTTTACTTCCTATATATTTACAGACTTAAATCCTCACTAGTCACTACATTACATTTATCTCACAAAGGCACTCACTATTCCACATAATATCCCATTATAGCATTTAATCTATTTATTCCCACAATTCAATTATTTGGAACGACCTAAAGAACAAAAATAAAAAAAAAATCTATTGGGCCAACTTTTCAGCTAATTCCTATTTTCAGTGCTTCAGGATCCCACAATATACTTTAAAATGCTATGTTCAAAGAGAGTTGAAGCTGTTAATTATTCTTAGTCAATATCCTTGTATCGGTGGTATCAAAGCAAACTCAGTATATCAGCAAGCAGATCATCTACAGGAGAGGAAAGCACCAACTGCAGCTGTGTTTGTAAATGTTTTTCCTTTTTTTTCCTGTCCAAAATTACACAGTAGAAATAATAAGTGCACACATGTACTTGAAAAAAAATTAAAATTAACTAATTCACCCCAAAAAAAGCAACAATAGATCATGTAATATGTTGCAGAGGACAAAAGACTACTTGGGTTTAATGTTGCCATCCCTTACCTCTTTTGGCACTATACAAGGTGTCATCTCAAAGCAGATGATCATCCATTTCTTAAGTTATAATATAAAGCTCTATTTTCGTAAAATAAAATAAAAAATAGTTGACGCCAACATGTCTAACAAACTTAAAATATGCAAGAGAATGACTTCATGCTAGAAATTAAGGAGACCTGTACTTACTGACATAGCTATTTGGGGTAAAATTGGTAGATTATTGAGAAGAACATTTTTTATTTAATCTTCATCACAGTCAAACCAACAGAAGCAAAACCAATTAATCTCAATTGATTAATAAGAAAATGTGAAGTTTCCTCTTCCAAGAACTTTTTCTAGCACTTGCAGGGAATTAAGGAAGAGTACTCACAATTAATGAGCTGTGATTATAATAAAGATAAAGAATGCATTCCCCTGTATTAAAGAATAGTCAAAATTAGCTGGGATTGACTTTAGCTACACTCTAAGCTATTCTTAGTCTAGGCCAGATTGATGCATAAGTTGACACTTCTCATTTCACCAAACAGATATATCTCCCTTTAAAAATTTAACAAGTATCCTTATATATAGTCATCTCTAGTTTCCTTGCCATGCATCAAGTAAACATTCTCCTCTCGATCTCCATTTCTCTTTTCTAAAAGGCAATGGCTGTGTCTCTATTGCCTTCCTCTCTTCTCATGACAGCCCTTGCATTTGCTTGCATTGTATTGTTTTCTTTTCCGATCAAGACGTCATCACAGCAAACTGGCATTACAAGACATTATCAGTTTGATGTGAGTTATAATATTTAAAAACAAAAATGATCCATTTGTTTACTTTACTTTGATATGAAAATTTGGTTAATCATATATCGTTGCAGATTCAAATGACAAACGTGACGCGTCTTTGTGAAACCAAGAGCATTGTGACAGTGAACGGCCAGTTTCCAGGACCTAAGATCGTGGCAAGGGAAGGTGATCGGGTTGTTGTCAGAGTGGTTAATCATGTTCACTACAATATCTCCTTACATTGGTAAGTCATGTAATTCTTTATTCATTAACATCAATTATTGCATTCTTAACAAAAACTAGCAGTTAATATCAAAGTTGTTTACATTGAAAGCATATTCAAGTTAACCAAACATGGTGAATTCTCAGCTTGGTTAATTATCTTTTATGTTTGATTGGAAAACGTAGGCACGGTGTGCGGCAGCTGCGAAGCGCATGGGCCGATGGTCCAGCTTACGTTACACAATGTCCAATCCAGAAAGGCAGCACCTATGTTTACAACTTCACAATTGTGGGCCAGAGAGGTACCCTTTGGTGGCACGCGCATATCTCATGGCTTCGTGCAACAGTGTATGGCCCTATCATCATTCTTCCCAAACTTGGAGTTCCTTACCCGTTCGTAAAGCCTTACAAGGAAGTCCCTATCATTTTCGGTATATATATAATATATATATACATCCAATGCTTTTATTCAAATATTGTTAATTTTTTTTTACGTTTCACGATTTCACAAAGCACATTGTTTAAAATTTGGAAGGTGAATGGTGGAAAGCTGATACAGAAGCAGTCATCGGCCAGGCTCTACAGACCGGCGGAGGCCCGAATGTTTCGGATGCATATACTATCAATGGTCTTCCTGGTCCACTATACAATTGCTCAGCAAAAGGTTTTGGAAATATTTTAAAGAAAAATCAAATGCCAAGCAAATTTCAACCTCCCTTCATCTTAAAGAAGAATTATATTTATTTTCCCTACATTCTAAAAAAAAAAATTTACTTGTAGTGAACCCAGGGGATATTTGGATTCTATAATAAAAATCAATCTTAATTACCAGTTAGTCATATACAAAAGTGATGCAGATCAGTCTAACTTAAATATTGATTTTTTTTTACCTTTTTTTTAAATGTCAACTAGCCTTTATTGTTAAAGTTTAAACCAACTGCAGACGCATTCAAGCTTAAAGTGAAACCTGGCAAGACATACCTCCTCCGCATTATCAACGCCGCACTCAATGACGAGCTCTTTTTCTCCATAGCCAACCATTCGCTCACAATTGTAGAAGTCGATGCTGTTTATGTGAAACCATTTACCACAAAAATCATGCTGATAACCCCTGGCCAAACCACAAATGTTCTACTAACTACTCATGCACAATATCCTAGTGCAAACTTCTTCATGGAGGCAAGGCCATACGCCACCGGCCAAGGAACCTTCGACAACACAACTGTGGCAGGAATTCTTGAATATGAGAACCCAAATAGTTTTTCTTCATCTAGCTTTAATAAAAACTTACCGTTATTTAAGCCCGCATTGCCCGCTTTGAATGACACTTCTTTTGCAACCAATTTCACTAATAAGCTTAGGAGTTTGGCCAATGCTCAATATCCAGCAAATGTTCCGCAAATGGTTGATCGACAATTCTTCTTCACAGTCGGTCTTGGAACAAACCCGTGTCATCAAAACAAAACATGTCAGGTTAGTATTTTTATATCATAATTAAGCTACATATCTGATGGTAAATTAAAATGTTTATGCAATTACTATTTCGGTTTTTAATGCTAACAAAAAGAGTCATATAGGAAAACTAGTATTGACTTTAAAGATCAAGATCAGTTCTGAGAAACTCAGATCAAATTTGGTTAATGATCAAATGCTACACATGTTTTTATGTGAAATCAGGGCCCAAATGGAACAAAGTTTGCAGCATCAGTAAATAATGTATCCTTCATTCTTCCGACAACGGCACTCCTTCAATCTCACTTCTCAGGAAAATCAAATGGTGTGTATGCATCGAACTTCCCGATTATGCCCCTCATGCCATTCAACTACACCGGCATTCCTCCAAACAACACATTTGTAACCAATGGTACCAAATTATTGGTGATTCCCTTCAATACAAGTGTTGAATTGGTTATGCAAGACACAAGCATTTTGGGTGCCGAAAGCCACCCCTTGCATATCCATGGTTTCAATTTCTTTGTGGTCGGACGGGGTTTCGGCACCTACAATCCAGCTAAAGATCCGACAAAATTCAACCTAGTAGACCCGGTTGAGAGAAACACAGTTGGGGTTCCACCTGGCGGCTGGGTAGCCGTCCGTTTCCTTGCCGATAATCCAGGTATCTAACTTGTATTAATTTGATTTTTGTATTTGAATTGTTAAATTCATGATTTCGACTAATTGGAAATGCTCTTTTGTTTTCTTAATCTAAAATCATCATTTTAAATTGTTATGAAACTTTGTATATAGGTGTCTGGTTCATGCATTGTCACTTGGAAGTGCACACAAGCTGGGGTCTCAAGATGGCCTGGCTTGTGTTAGATGGAAACCTTCCTAACCAGAAGCTTCCTCCGCCACCGTCTGATCTTCCCAAATGCTAATTGAAAAATATACTCTATGATTTAGGTTCATTTTGGTAGAAAATTAATAATTGATAGATGGAACTCTTTAGGTTTATCATTTTGTTTTTGTGATTTGTTGAGGTGCATGGTTGAACTTACTCTTAGGGTGTTGTTAAAGAAACATTTTAGCCTTCATGTTTTCTTGGATGAGCAATAACTGATATAAAATCTTTAAATCTTTTAACAGAAAAAATATTACATTCTTTGATTCAAATATAAATTATTAAGAAGCGACTAATTGTACCTAGTGACTTGTACCCGGTTTTTACCCAAACCAACTGTCATTCGGATTTCACGATTAAGTCATTCACCCTAGCTATCTAGACCATAAGCATAGGTTAGTCTAGTTTATTCCTAAATACACTTCACGATTAAGTCCTTCATATCAATATTCGGTTCAATTCTAGAGGTCCCAATTAAATATGAAGGTTCACGATTAAGTCATTCACCTCAATTCAACCTTTGTTTCTTGTGGTTCCGGATTAAGAAATAGATTTGGTCATTTCTAATCTCAATCCTAGAGTTATTCATGTATATATGTTGGTACCATCAATTCTTTAATCTTTGATCCTAGCACCTTAAGTTATTTAAACCTAAGCGGGACGCTAATTAACAAGCACACAAATTACACAATCACATGAATTATAAAATCAACAATAACAAACATGCAAGCAAACAATCATCATAAAGAAAACTATCCAAGTAAGGTAGATTTTAACTCAAGTTCATGTTTAAACTCTAAGCCCCTAGAGAGGAAATCTAGCCTCTCATGGGTGCGCTAACATCCAAGAGAAATACAAGAGAAAACATGATAAAAACTGAGAAAAACAAGAAAGAGAATAGAGTACACCAATCTCCTTGCTCGCTGCCCCTTGTCTTCACTTTGCTCGCTCGAGAAACCTTCAATCCTTCGCTCCAATCGTCTTAATTTACTTGGAGAAGATAGAAAAGATGTGTAGAATTAAAACTAGGTTAAAAGATGTCTTCTCATGCTGCCTCCCTACCAATATATAGCTATTTTCGTGCCTTGGAAAACAATTCCCCGAAATCTGGCAACAAATCTGAGAAGATATCGCAAAATTATGCAAGATTGGCATTGGTGTGGCCTTCCGTGCGGCCTACACAAAATGGCTGGAAATCGCTAAGGAAAAAGGATTTGTGCGACCCGCACAAAATTCCTGAGGCCCGATCGAGCACCCGTAGAACTCTCTATCTTGGTTGGAGAAAACTTGATAAATTCTAAAATTTATTTTTCGGCTTGAATTTATTTTGTGCGGCCCGCACAGAATTTCTACAGCCCACATAAGCACCCGCAGTTTTGCTCATTTTGCTCATTTTCTACAATTTAAACAAGACGAAGGCAGTAACTTGGTTCTTTAGTGCATTCTATCCTAAACTAAGCTAAAATACAAGAAATTTGGTGCAGTTTTAAAGGTAAAACTCTAACCGAAAGTATATATAATTGAGGCTTATCACTCACACCGGGATGCAATGATCACACCTATTGGTATGTGGAGGGTCACTGGCATATAGTAGACAGAACTATATATGCAAGGACTTAATAAAAAGAAATTCAAATAATAAAGAAAACTCAAATCGACATAAACAAAACATAAACTTATACTAAAACATAATTAAGAATTCGAGTACAACCCTCACCCTAGAGATGAGAAGTTTAGTTTCTTATGGCCATGGCAAAATAAAAGGAACAAAATAAAGAGAACATAAATTACAACCCAATTGAAGATTGATGAACCTCTGCCTCCTTAGATGACGCATTCTTCTCCTGCTTGGCTTCCGATGGCTACTCTTATCTCTGTAAGTAACTCTCTAACCTAACCTAGCAATGAGGATTGCTAATTCTATGGACTTAAAATAATTAAACACGCACACTAAATTCTATTACAAGAGGGGTATTTATAGCTTTCCTAATATGAGAGATGGAGGAGTGGAAGTAGTGGAGGAAGTGCAAACTTGGAGTGCATTTCAAGTTTGCATAGATGAAGAAAAAATAGCTATGAAAGCTTGCCGCTGAAGCAATCGCGTCATTTCAAAAGAATTCTTCCGAAAATAACATCAGCGGTGGATGATCTGATCCAAAGAAAACAGTCCACAGATCGTGCGGCATAAGTCTATGCCGCATGCGGTATAGAGGAGGCCACACGGCTTCTTGACTTAGCGGATTTTCTGTAAATTTTGTCATTTCGCATGTTGTGCACTTCGTGTGAGATGTTGCATGCTCCATATGATGCCCTATTTTGGTGTTATCTTCAGAAATCTCCTAAATATAACATTTTTGCTCTGTTTTTGGCTTAAATACGCAACTTTCTCAAAAATCTTGCAAAAATGACTTAAAAACACGTTTGCGGTAAATAAATCGCCTAAATACGCAACTTCTAGCCCAGCTTGAAACGAACCATTAATTGTTGCAACAAGATTAGCTAAATATTTTATGTCATTTAGCAAGTATTTCACCCGTAATAAATTTTCAGATCTGTACGACATCCGTTATCTCGACTGTAATTGTGTACTTCGCCACACCTGCCCTTCAATACAAGTGTAGAGTGGGTTACGCATGCAAGACAAGAATTCTCGGCGCCGACAACCACCGCTTGCATTTTCACGGTGTCAACTTCTTTGCGGTCAAGCAAGGTTTCGGTTGCTACAACCTGGCTAAAGATAAAAGATCCAGTTTGTTTCGATTTAGTTGACCTGATTGAGAGGAACCGATTTAGTTTGGCCCCCATTAGCTGGGTAGCAATCCAGGTAATATTAAACTTAGCTATTTATAGATTACAATTTTCTGTGTATTTTTAACATATCTAATTACCATTGAATTTTCATATGCAGTTGACAAGCATGACTCATGCGCTACATGAAGCAAAAATAATATTGCCAATATCTTTATCCGCCTTTCAGGCTCCTTGGTGAGGCAGCAACTGGAGTAAGATTGAATAGCAACAGAGGAGAAGCTAAAAAAAAATGCACCAAGTGATCACTTGTTTAGGATAAAAAGATGATTTTCATGAAATGTTGAACACAGATAACAAACAAAGGTATAAAGCTTGAAATCATCTTTTACGATGTCTAATTCTTCAAAATAACATCAAAACAACATATTAATTCCCACCTAAACCAACAGCAACAACAACAACCATAACAACAGACAAGCTCTCCGCATGACCAAATTTTTACAGTCTCGCCATACTCCCATAACTTGAACTTTCTCTCTACTATGATCTCTCTTTACATATCTAAAGCTTGTACAGAAAACCTAAGTCTCCTCTGCAGGGGCACCAGTTAAAAAATTACTCTCTGAGCCTCGGCCTCTCTTTCTCTCACATAATTTATCTATTATATTCTGACTACAGAAATGTACAAAGTTTTTTTTAGTACAAAAAACTACAACTTTATTTCTGCGAACCAACCTAATAAACAGTACATAAAAAGGAGAGAGCTTCGTCTCTCACACTAGCCTCCGAGGTTAGCTGTACATGGTCATCCCCTTGTGCCTCCTAAGAGGGATACGGAGCTGCCTGCTGCCCCAGCCTCCTCTCTACAATTAAAAGAAATTATCATTGAAGACGGCAGTAATTACAAAAAGAGCAAACGAAGAAAGGCGTAGTACGTACCCCCAGCTGCAACAAGCTTCTCTACACGAGCAACTATATGCTTCCCGTAAGTATATTTCTTCAGTGCATTTAAATGGACCTTAATTCTTGACAGGATTAGCTCACGCTGCTCATCATTGCACGTCTCCAGTACCTTCTGTACTACATAATTAGCAAACTGGTCCTTCATCATCGCCTGAAAAAGAAAAAAAGAAAAAAAAAACAAAAGACATTAGGTTTTTGGATAAACTTATAGTTGAACCTACTTTGGATTTCAAATGTCCTTGTGCAACTTGTGATCAAGCACTCCCAAGAATTGCTCAAAGTTTGTCTTAGCATCAGATGGACTACAAATTACCTAAAAACATTTTACTTATTCATGATTAAACTCCAACTCGGGAAACATTTTATTATTGAAGGCATGACTTTGTTCCTACTTTGCATTTTCAAACCCAAGTAGTGGAAGCAAAAACAGGAACTAGATACCACGCCCAGGGAGCAATTAGATCAACATATTTCGTTGTTAGGTTAGGATATCTGGAATATCAATCTACAACTATGAACAATCCCACAAAAGTTAACCAAGGTAATGTGCATGTCAGCGAAATGAGAGTTTGTTCCTACTCTGTTTTTCAAAACAAGGTAGGAGAAAATAATAACTAAATATCAATTTCTGGAGAAATTGGCACGTCATCTTTCTCGTTAGGTTAGGGGATATCTAATAGTAATCACAATTACAACCCAAATATTTTTTTTAGATATGGGTTGCAAATGGATTGACTTGACAACCTCAACAGCATCTCACAAATCAAGCCAAAAAAAAAATTTTAGAAGGATAAAAAATTGGACACATGTTAACAGTCTTGTAGATTGGTTGTATATCAAATTTCATCTGTTTGTGTGACATTTGGTATTTCCATTAAACACCATGAAATATGGACCCTTGCAAGTTTTTAAGTCATTTGAAATGGCATCAAATGTCATCATTTTTCATTTATATGATAGGAATAAATACTTGTTGCCAACAGATCCCTAACAATTGTTTACATCTAATTTCAGCCAAAGGCCACTGAAGCAAAAAACAAAACAAAAAATAGGAATAGAAACAAGAATAAAAAATGACCTGGAGAGGCTCATTCTCATCAGTGGTCCCAAGCATCTCATTGATCAGGTACTGGCGTTCAGCGGGCCCACCGAAAGAGAGACACTTCTCAACCACATTAGATGCAAACTTCTGCTGACTCATCTGCACAATCTGCCCCGCTAGCTTTTGTATTATCAGCGATCTCTCATCTGGCTTTCCGTGCTCCAACACATGCTGCTCAAACAACAACATAAATTGTAAAAACCAAGCACGCCAACAATTAATAACTACATAAATAAATTAAGGAAGAAATAATTCAGTGCATCTGCATAAATAAATTAAGGAAGAACAACTAATTATTAGTTAATTGAAAGAACTAAATAGATGCACAGACCTGGACCACGTAATTCCCGTATTGGTCCTGTGCCAGGAGGCAGACAGACTGTAAAATTTCATCCATCACAATTTTCTGTGTTGTGGGGTCATCACAGTGCTCCAACACTCTCTGAGACAAACAAAAGCAATTTTCAACTATTAAGCATGATAAACATATTAAGCAACAAAAGGAAATGGTCACAGTAACATAAATGATTTCATCTTTTTCAAAACAAAATTTCAAACAAAGATCTACTGTGTATGAGACCTGAATGACACGACAGCCGTAGGGGTGCATGGACAAAGAAACAACTTGATCATAGAAAGTGGAGACAATGAAGTCGATGTTCTCCTGTGGCACACACTCTATGCACTTCTGTATAACATGGTTTCCATTCTGGTCCCTGACACATCTCATCACATTCCCATCTAGCTCTGCTACCATCTTTATCTTTTGGTCCAGATCCACCACTTCTATTGCCTGGAAAACAAAATTAATCAGCAAGCAAAAAATAACATGGTGTTCAAAAACACATTGCAAAATGAGCTTCTGAAAAATGCAAAATACCTTCTGGATAACACGACAGCCATACATTTGAAGACTAAGAGCTAAGACATGCCCAAACAATTGGTCACCTAATTGCCTCCTCTGAGCAGCACTCCCATGCTCAAAAAACTGCAATTTACACAAATTGGTAAGAAAAAATGGTGAATATTGGATCATATATCCAAATAGTAATTTATATGAGCACCAATTTAATTTCAGAGCTAATATAGATGAAAGCACCTTTTGAACAACATAGTTGCCAAAAACATCAGTCATAAGAGATAGGGCATGAGGCATTATTTCTTCATAAACCATATCCTTTTCTTCAACTGTTGCTGTCTCCAGTTTCTGTTGAATGAAGCGGCTCCCATACTGATCAGCGCTGAAAAAATAAATTTTGCAACAACAGTCAAATAATAGAATCTTTTTGAGCAAATACAAAAGATATCATCACTTCATTGGGTTAAACTGAAAAGTTTGCCTTACCTAAACTCTACAACATGGCCAGCAATCTCGGCAAGTTCAAAGCACCTTGTTTTGTTGCTCTTGAACTCCTCCAGAAGCGAAGATGGGAAATTTCCATTCACACCCCCAGTTAAATCAGAAGGCCAAACACTCCCAGATAAGTTCCTCAATCCAAAAGGAAACCTCACACTCCTCTCCCCAATCCTAAGCGGGCTTCCAGGCCCGGATGATGCAATTGGGCTAGCTAAAGGGCTAACTGGGTAAGACATCCCGGTACCATAATTTGGGCTCCCATAATTATAACCGGAGGCATTTAGACCTATATTTTTACCCATTAATTGCATGCCATACTGCTTCTGAGATTGTAACAAGGACTCAAGATATGCTTTCTGGACCCCGTTTAATTCAGCATATGATCCCTGGCCCATATACTGTGCCGCTTTGAGATATTGAAGGTAAAGCGGATCAGAAAGTGCAGCTGCATTACCAACCCGGCTGAAATTTTGAATATCAGAAAGAGTAGGGCTCTGTGGTGAAAACACATTACTGTTGACATTGTTTGCAAGGTTATTAGTCCCAAGGAGGTTCATCATATTTAATGGTACACTTGGGTTCGGAGAATAGCCGCCAAGGCCATACCCCAGATAAGCGGAGTTTAATGCATCAACACTCTGGTACTGACTGGGGGATCCCCCAGGACTGACATTAGAAGATGCAGGAGGTGAGTTATGGTATGAGTTTCTCAAATCAGCAAAGTTTGAGGTACTTTTATTAGAGTCTCTGAACGAATTAGACTTTGTCGGCTTTGCATGTACAGATGGTACACCTAAGTAATCAGGTTCATTCTTTTGTAAGATAGAGTGCGGCTTAGCATGAACTTGACTAGAGGGCATGTCCAAATGGAGATTTAAATTCAAACTATTCAAATTATTGAGAACTTGGCGGTTATTCATTTCTCCCTGGACTTGGTCTACTGCGCCAGTTGAGATGTTCATGTTAGAAAGAGCAGCCAGGATGTCATCAGACTCTAGCATTTTAGAGGAAGAGTTAAAGGAGGAATGAACACTGTTGACTTTCTTGTCAGTGGGGCCCATTCTGACACCAACAGGTGGCAGACCAGGACTAGGTGCACGTGCAACAAGCTGGGGGTCTGGTGTGCTGCTTCTAGAGAGAGAGGAACCAACGACCGAGGCAAAAGTTTGAGATTGAGAAGGCGGGCCAAGTTTAGCCCCGGTTAGGGTTTCTAAGTGGGCTCCACCAGAGGGCATCAAGGTTTCCTGGCCATCAATAAGTGCATTGCGGCTGGGTGTGCGAGATGGGTGCTCTGAGGAGGGAGTTCGACGGCCCATGTTATCCTGAAAAAATAAAGTAATGAAAAAACATGTCATGTTCTATTATATACAGGATAACTGAATGTACTTGACTAATTCATACTAAACATGAAAAGAGCTTCTAGATGTCTGTTTTAAAAAAAAAATAGAGATGATTACTTCCAATAAAATCCATAAACAAAAACAGCAAACTGCTGAAAGCTACTACGATACAAGATGAAATTTTTAGATGCAATATTCTTAGCTGATAAAATTGAACACGTCTAAAATGGATATTTGATATGTAGATGAAATTTTTAGACACACAACACTAGATTCACCCACTAACAAACCGATTTGCCCATTATTTATTCACATTGTTCAAATCACTGAAATCTTTCGCCCTATAAGAACACAAGTTATTTATAGTGCTATTGAGAGAAACAATGCACACTACATCAACAAGCTAAAATCAACAATTAAAAATATACAGCAGATCACTATTTCGAAGCTTTCTTTGATCCAAGTATCAATTATAACAACTAAAAAGCAATGCAATTGAAAACAAAATGAAGGTCACCTGAAGCACATCAGCAAAGCTCTTTTGACGGCCAAGAGAGAGCCCGATCAATCCATCCCCGCCTTGATCAACCCATTCACTGGCTCCACTCGTCAGTCTCAGATCCCCTTCGCTCTCCTCTCTCAAGCCAAAACCCGGTTGCTGAGAGAAAAGTGATTCCCCAGCTAAAAACTCATCTCCTTCTCTATTCTGCTTCCTCCTATCACCAATCCCTCCATAACCTGAACCCCCTCCAGTTTTCAACCTCTGCGTAGACCTCCAGTCCTCTTTAGACAGCACTGGAGGGGGTAATCGAGGGTTCAGGTTTACATGAGAGTAGTAATATGAGAGATAAGCCGGGTCGGCGCGGAGCTCCTCTTCTGACAAGAACCCGTTATTGCCATTGTTCGAGGCCAACAGCTCAGGCAATATGTTGCCAACAGCTGATAAAGAACCCTCTATAGTAGGTGGGGCTGAACCACTTCGATACATGTTAAGTTCTCTCTCCCGCTCTTGATCACTAACCTCTTGTCTCAGCCTTTGTTCCCGCAAAACTAGGTCTAGATCATCACCTAACAGATCATGTTCATTAAAACCTTCAATCCCCATCTCTGCCATCATTGTAAGGGGGCTCTCAGTGATCATTTTTTTCTGGAAAAGAAAAAACTGAAGATAAATAAAGAGAGACTACAGGAAGTAGAGTACTATAAGAGAAAAGTTTCTAGAAGAACGTTAACTTACACCAAAAGTATGCAGCTTTAAGTTAAAAACAAGTGATCAGCATATGTAAAGACCATCAGTTCGCCATCAAAGCTCCGATTAAAGAAAAAAAGACAAAAATTTTGAGAGATCGAAGCAAAAAAGTCACGATCTTCGCAAGTTCCAAGCCATTTACGCGGCGATCGGCGATCGATTTCGCCATTTCCGGTGTACTTTAGTGAAATCCATAGCAGATAGTTCGATATAGATAGATGGATGGATAGATAGACAGAGAGAGAAAGGGACAGTAGCTGCTAGTGAGGAGAGGAAAAGAGAGAGAGAGAGAGAGAGAGAGAAGGGAGAAAGGAAAACAGTACAGGAACAGACCGGCGGAGTGATAAGCACGAAGATTCGTCAGATCTCGACCGTTGAGTTGGGAAATCAAGGGACAAGATTGACTCAGACAAGGGGTTTCTCTTTTGCGAGAGGAGACCTTAGGGTTTATTGCACGTATTTATTGTGAGTTCCTTTGTTTTAGTTTTTTTATATTATTAAAAACTATATCCAGTGTTAGTGACTGCATCGAGCTCTTAATATTTTCTTTTTATTATCCATGTTATTTTTGAAACCGTCTGTCAACCCATGGAGTAGAACGGCAGCATAAGCTATTATTCGTCTTTGTCTGTAGGTCCCACTTACAGTGGAAACTAGAATTGCATGTAGGATATGAACCAGGAGCAGCCTGAAATATATTTAGGAGGAGGTTGAAGGAAGTAAAGGGAAGTCAAAAGGAAATTAGAGGGGGTCTTTGTCTGGCTCGTGCCACGTAGGCAGCACAGGATTCGCTCGTGCGAGATACACGTGATTGGCGAAGGCTCTGGAGAGCAAATTATGTTTTCCATCCCTAAAGCGTACCCACAAATAAAAAAAACTTCCTTTTTTGTTACTGTTAACTGTTAAGATATACAGAGATATTTTTTTTCCAAATATTATACTAAGGTTATGTAGACTGAGATGTTGGTATAAATATAATATACTTTAATAGGATGAATTATATATAGCCAAATTAGATGCATATTGGATGTGGAAGGGACTTCAATTAGAAATTTCCTATTTCTACATAAAAGACCTTTTCTCTTCCTTGGAAGAAAATGAAATGGATTGGCAACATGGAAGGAATTGGATTTTGTTCAAAGAATTTTGAACAAATTTTATCCAAAGTCATGTCCAAACCGTTTGATCTACTTTCGAGATTCATGTGAACAATTTATAACTAATTAAATTTAAATAATTCTTTGAATCTAAACCGTCCGTGTGAATTCTTTTACGCTAATAAGACGATTTAGGTCCAGTTTTGAATATTATTTTGTCTAAACAAGACAAGTCCTATGGGTTGTAGCACTTTTCTTGTTAGGAAATTATGCTGATTAATCAATTATCATAAAGAAAAAAAATACTATTTTCTAATTTTATTCTTCGAGCAGGTTGCCAGTACTTTCAGTCTCATCCCAAAAAATGATAGATGTTAAGATGTAAAATTAGTCTTTGCAGGGGGGTCTCTGCAAAAGTCTACTAACTGGCTACTTGGACAAATTTAAGGGCTTTATAGCACGGCCCATTAGGAAAAGCATGGCCTTATTAGAGAACCATTTTTATTTTATTTTATTTTTATTTACAAGTTCTCGGAAAGATTTTCAAGTAGCTAATATAGCAATAAATTATTTCCCTGGTTGTTCAATGATGGTTATTTTTATGTCGTCTGGTAGAGTGAGAAAAATGGCATGGCGGAGCCGGCTCCGTCACGGAATGACACGGTTACAGAACAATACGATATGTGTGACTGTTACGTGTGGTGATTCACGTGTCGCGTGTCGTGGTTATCTTTCAAAAATTTGGCACGGCACGTCACGCAAAAGATCTGGTCACAATACGGCACGTGGTCACGCAAGTCATGTGTAATTATGACTATTAGATCTTCATCAAATGTTGAATCTTAAATAAACTAATAAATTATGAAAAAAAAATAGTTAAATGCAAGGTTCTAAATAGCGATTATAGCGCTATAGCTTTTAAGGTCCGAAAAAACTATAGTGCAGCTATAGCACAACCATAGCTAGCTATTTAGAATCATTATAAAATAAAAGCGGTTAATAGTGTTATAGCTTTTGAGGTCCGAAAAAATTATAGCGCAGCTATTGCGTAGCTATAGCTAGCAATTTAGAACCCTGGTTAAACATGATCAAACATGACCAAATGTGACCACTCACGTTTGGATACGGTACGTTTGGGCACGGCGTGACTCACGTGTTGTGGTCATTCGCGTGCCGTGACCACCCCTCAACATTTTAGTCACGGCACGTGTAACTGTTCACTTAATCACGGCACAGCATTACATGAGACCAAAGTCACGGCACGGCACTTTTTTACCACCCTATGACGTCTGGCATCTCTTAATTAATGATGAAGAGTAAAATTTTGTCACGCCAATTTTCGGCTCCAAAATTAGGTGTGTTTATTCAAATATATTATATGGATTCGATGTCCTTTTGCATTTCAATTAGACTATTGCTATTTCTTCATTTCCCTTCCTTGCCAATATTTGATTAACAAATTGACACAAATACCTTCCAGTTGCCAGAGTAAAAGTTTAGTACAACACTCAACAATCATGGACACTTCACGCATCTGTGAAGGCAATTCTTTCTTACAATTAAGTAAGAGAGAGGATATGTATTACAGATCGACCTGTATTTTGAATTTTTATTTTTATTTTTAAAGTTGAAATAGTTAATTCAAACAGTTAAACGTGATTTTCATATAAAAATATATTTGAAGACAAATTTTTATAGATTTTTAGAATCTTTCTACTATTTTTTCAAAATAGATAGAAATGAAATGATCTTAAAGTTTTGGACCATCCAAAGTAATGACTTTCTACCTGTCTAAAAAATAGTACAAAAATTCTAAAATATATAATAATTTGGCTTTAAGTACATTTTTATATGGAGATCGTGTTTAACTGTTCAGAATCGGACCGACTATTTAAAATTTAAAAATAGAGATATAAATTCATAACACGGATCAATCTGTAACATTGTATAACCATACACTCACTTAAGTAATTAACTTATCGTCTCTTAGTCTAGTTGCAATGCTAGTTAAGTTGTTCTATTTGTAGTGAAATTGTAAAAAAAAAGAAAAAAAAAAGATGGGCCTGATTCATCAATCATATTGCATTAATTCGGATTCCCCATATACCTGGGGTATGTTTGGTTAGATTAAGAATATGTTATTTTTAAGAACAAGCTATTCAGTATTAGGTTGGGTTATAATAACTAGAATAGGGAATCAAACTTGTTTGTCATATTAGAACAAGCTATTATAATAAGACAAACGCTAATTTTGCTATTCTAGTTATTCTAATATTGCAACCAAACATACCCCTGAGGCTCGATAATTTAATCTGTGACGGTTTGGCTATTGGGTCTGCTAAACCCATTAACGGATCCACCAAGGCTGTTATTGGGTCCGCCGAAATTTCCAGTGGCAGTTTGGTTAATAGGTCCGCCACTGGTGAGAGTATTGGGTCCAGATCCAAACTGTTGTGAATCAACTAGCCCATTAAGTCTTTCCCCTTCATTAGAAACAACATAACTTCTGTTTTTTTCGTTGTTTTTCTTCCAATTTCGATTCTGATCGTTTCCTTTGAATTTTTTGGTCTGAGATGAAGATAGAGATGCCAACACCTATCTTGAGTGTGGCCCTCCTTTTTATAGTGGTTACACTTCTCATTTTTTGATTGATTTGGGCGATTTTGGAAACTAAGATTTTGATAAAAATTGAGATTTTTCACAGCTAAGCCCTGGGTCTCGTGTCCCTCATGGCTTGTGTTATGTGCACCATTCATGACAAGTCTCCTACTCTCTTCTTATTGAATTAAATTTTTAATTTGAGAATAAGAGGAAAGAGGTTCTGTGGTCATTATTTGAGATCTTACTGCTTCATAACTTGGGTTTAGTCCAGCAAGATATTGAAAAATATCATCCTCTTCAGCCCGGTTTTGGAGTGTGGCCAGATATGTTGTTATTGGTCGGTAGGATCGAAGCTCATTAAGTTTCTTTTCAAGAGCACCAAGTGTTAGTGTAATAATCTAGAAGTCAATCAAAGGATAATTTTATTCTATATGTATTTTGTTCATGTAATGGATGATTAATAAAATTATCATTTTGTTCTTTGAGTTTTATCGAATTATGAATCATTTCGAGTTCATGACTTGAAATTGTAAAACTATATAATAGATGATAAATACTCTTAATAGTCACTGACCGAGGTAATTAGCAAAGAACATTAATTAACCAATTAAATGTTAGTATGTGGATTAAATGATGGTTAAGTTTTACAAACCATAGACAAAGAGTTGTCATTTTAATCACATAGATACATGTTAGAGAACATGATATTTGACAAACCCTCAATGAAACATTATACAAAATTATGTTCGTGTCATTAATGTTTTCATTTAGTGTTAGTTCTAAAGTATGAGGTGGTTCATTGTTTCCTACATAAGAAATGTATATTCGTAAGTGTTGTTTAACGCTATCCGTAAAAAGTAGTTATAACGATGACACTTCAGTATACATGACTTTTGCAGAGGAGAGATGTTCACCAAAAGTACTATTGTCCCTCGTATTTCTGTACGAGTAATAGTATCACCGGGCCCCTTGATAGAGTAAGGTTATCTGCTAGCAGTATGATTACAAGAGTAATCATATTTGATAATCTACTCAGGATCAAGAAAAGATTAAGTTTGCAAGGATAACACACACCTACCTTGAAATTGATCTGATAGCTATGAGACAAAAGAATTAACACGAGTAAATAGTTTACTGGATCGTGATATTGTACAGTACAAAATTATCTGTGTAATTGGATGGTCATAATGCGTTTTGCCAGGTGCCTCTTATGATTTGTAGAAGTTAAAATAGTTTTAATTTCTATTTACCAACATAATACAGATCCTATCGGGTCACAACAATAGAAAAGTAATCAGAGAATTAATTTATTTGATTAATTATAAATGTTATAATAATAAATAAATGTCATAGAGATGACAAGTTTAAACACATTAAATTTATAAGTGTGTACGACACGTTGTATAAATTTATCGCAACAACAGATCGCAAGAAAATATAATTGTTCAGAATTGTTCAGAATAATTATATTAATAATAAGAAGGTTATAATTAATTATACGTGATATAATTAAATTATAAATGTCATTTAGATGACAAGCATAAACATAGTAAATTTATAAGCATGTACGACACGTTGTATGAATTTACCAAAACAACGACCGCAAGAAATATAATTGTTCAGAATAATTATATAATTAATTAATGGATTAAAATATTAATTATGAATTAATATTTTTGGGCCTAAAGCCCATTTCTATTTTGGGCCGAAATTAAATTTTGCAATTAAATTTAAAAGTCCAAATAGTAAAGCCCAAAATCAATTCTTTAATTTTGGGCCAATGGCAATTTGATAAATACCACATTACTCAGAGGGCATTTTGGTCATTTACTACATTTTCAAAGCCTATAAATAGAGGGGTAGGGGGTAGAGAAAAACATAGAATTACATTTGAACCGAATCGGATCTAATCGAATCGAGTTTTTCTCTCCCAAATAGTGTTTTCGTGAGAAAAAAAAGAATACGTAATTTGATTACGTATATCTTGCGAGTCATGAATAGTGTTTACGGTGAATAGTGTTCTCGGGATTCATGAATAGTGTTTTTGCGAAGTACGCGGTATTTTTGCCGTCGATCGTGAATCATCTTTTGTGAAACCATGAATAGTGTTTTCGCCTTTCGTGAATAGTGTTTTTGCAAATAACGCGGTTATAGTATTTCTGGCAAAAGAAATAACCGCTCTCTGGTTATTCCTGGTGGACAACCGATAGAGGCATCAGACGTCTGGTGCTATGAGACGCGACTGCAATCCAATTGGAATTTGGATACAATGTTATCTTAATTTATTTAATTGTTAAATAGATTTAAGTTTTTAGAAAATCAATCATGGAGTAGATTCTCGTAGGATTAAATTGTTACGTTAAGGGAAATACTGGAAATGGACAAATTTCGTTTGGAGACGTAACTCTTTTAATCATAGGGTTAAGTTAAAAGTAAAATTTTTGTTTTACGATCTTTCCGCATACTTAACCTAATCAAAGAGTACAACAAAACCCTACACCAAGGTACTCAGTATTGCTTCTCGACTCTTGTTGAATTTCCTGCATCAGTTGATAAATATGTGAGAAATTATTTTGCTGGTAATACATAGCTTTTACCACTTCCCACAGCTCATGTGTCGTTTCCGCCATCATAAAGAGATCGAATACAGTCGGCTCCATTGAGTTTATGAGTGAGGTGATGATTTTGTCGTTTGTCGTTTGTTGTTCTCCACTGTTTTGCTGCCGTCTTTTCTTCCGGAGTTAGTTTGTTTGGATCTGCGATTTCTGGTTTTTTTTATTTTCACCAGTAATGTATTCTAACATCTCTCGACTACTCAGGGCCCTGGATGCTGTCATTGCCCATGACACATAATTTTTGCCATTGAGCAAAATATTTGTTAGCTTGGAGAAGTTCATTGCTTCTTCTTGAGCCATATATCTTTTGCTGAAATTTGATGTGGTTTTGTGGTTTTTCGGCCACAGAGTCTTTTGCTCTGATACCATGTTATTTTTGTAAGATAGAGAGAGAAGAGATTAAGAAAATAAATTGTATTTACAATCTTATTTTTCAGCTTTACATGTGTTCCTATTTATAGTTACAAGACAAAAAATGCACTATTCCCTATTGCTATATTAATTACAATGCACTATTTCATACAAGGCACTATTTCCTTTTCTATTAAATAAACTGGCTGTTCCAATTTGAATTCTATTTTAGCAAAACTTCCACCAAGTTTAACCTCTGAAGCAATCTTGTCAGCCAAAATATGCGGTGGTACCCTTACATTTCTGAAAATGACAGCATTTCGCTGTTTCCAGATCCCCAAAACTGTGCACATAAACCAACAGATCCATAGTAAGTGTTGTACCTGGTACCATAATTCGAAAGCCCAGCTGAAGTGAACGTGCTTTGCATACTGACAAAGGAAAAGATCGAAGATGGAGAGCAGTCTCCAAGGGGCATGAACTGCACATAACACACTGAGCCGTATGTGCCTCTTGAGCAAGACACTTAGCAGACCATGCATGCCTTTATGTATCTCCAAGTGATCCTACCACCTCCCAAGATGGTTGCGTAGGTTGACTTAGCGGTGTATATCCCTGCACTGCTCCATCTCCATTGTAATATGTCAGATGTGTGTGTGTGTGTGTGTATATATATATATATATATATATATATATATATATATCTGGCCGGGTACGAGAGTAGGAATAGGGCCTTAATTGAAACTCTGGTACCAAAGAATGAAGAATTGGCAAAGCTTCTCTCAAGGCAATATTAATGCATGTGCTGTTTAATTTTTTGCGGAAAATGCCCGTAGGCTCTACTTTCATTAAAACTAGAAATAGAAACAGTTACAGGTTACATAAGAAGAGAGCCTCGTCTCTGTAGCCTCTTAGCGGAGACCCATTCCACATTTCCACGAGTCAAAGAACGATGCGATAGCCGATAGAGGATCCAGTTCATTGACCACCTTTAATTTGATCATTCTCTATTTCCCTACGTACGGTACGTACTGCATGAATCCCTCCCTTTATACCCTTAACTTTTTCATCGGGTTCTCCAGTTCATTGACCACCTTTGATCATTTTATCCTATTAAAGTCCCTTTATTTTTGCTATATCTCAAGTGCAGATTCGCTGATA
This sequence comes from Carex myosuroides, assembly GCA_028015225.1. Lineage (NCBI taxonomy): Eukaryota > Viridiplantae > Streptophyta > Magnoliopsida > Poales > Cyperaceae > Carex > Carex myosuroides. Next base: position 8,167,951 of record CM051489.1, on the reverse strand, counting down.
GATAGGATCATATATAGGACTCGTTACTTGATGGCAAATTCTGACATCCAAGTTCATAAAATATTCTTTGTAAAAAGCCAGTATGGCTAATATATATGAATACAAATTTACAAGTCATGTGTGAATTAATTCACTTACATTTTAAATTAATTATTGGATTTAAGATTCAATGACAAAATGAATCAAATATTTGTTTGTTACATTTTTAATTAGTAGCAAATTACTAATTAGTTGAGACTTTAACACACTAATTTATTACTGAAAAATTATTGATATCGTTAGTCATTTTTTATTTGGATTTGGAATCTCGGCTTGCCAAACAAATTTTGATGGACTACTTAAAAAAGTCTCTACCACTTACTGCAATTTTTTTCATTTTTAGGGGGTTATTTACAAATGTCTCTGCTACTTGTGTTATTACTTGTTAGTTCATAATTTCACATGCATTTTCCAAGATGATCTATCAATTACCATACGCGGATCTAAAGATTAATTAGAATCGAACATGCCCTATTTCCCTAGGGTACTTCATGAATCTGGAATGAATGAATCTCACTGAACATTTCCGTCAAATTTTCAATGGAAATTTGATGAGTTTGAGGCAACTAGTATTTTATTCTTTTTTTTCTCAACTTTTCCTGTGAATACAGCCCTTGTAGGGTGAGAATCTGCTGCGATCCGGGTACTGTGAACAGTACCCTGCAATCCCTGCTTTTCCAAATCCAGCTGTCGAATTGTTTCGAGATACGTGCACAGAAAAACCAGCTGTTTTGAGATGCGTGCACTAAAAAGTTGGACGGCTAGATTTGAAAAAACAGGAATTGCAAGGTTACTGTGCTCAATACTCGAATCGCAGCAGATCTCATTCCGCCCTTGTATCCACAAGTTCCCATTTCAATGCAATTTTTTTAATTTAGAAACCCAGACCTCATTTTCTTTCTTTCAAATCTCTCTTCTTCTCTTTATCTCTTTTTCAAACTTTTTTTTTTAAAGATGCTGCAGGAGCTGCTAAGAATCTCCTCTCCAATCTCTCTCTCTCTCTCCACTGACTAAGAAAGTGCTCACATTTTATTCATCTCAAAATGTGGCACTAAGAAAACCAACGGATCCGGACTGAATTATTTTTATTTTTGCAACATTAATTGATACTCTTTATTCAAATATTTTGCAACATTTTTTAATACCTTTAATTAATTACTACTTTTTAATCAAACGCGTACAACATTTTTTAATTAATACTCTTTATTCAAATATTTTGCAACATTTTTTAATACTCTTTAATTTTACAACATATTAATCTAATTATTTTATGTACAATTTTCTTCTTATTTTAAATAGGTGACAACTTTAAATAGACATATATTTTTAACAAGATTTCCACAACTAATTCCACGGTACAAGCGAACACTCATTTCAACACATTCTCATAATCAATCCCGTACGTATTCATACCTATGGGTTTTCATTTTTCAAAAGCGGGTTTCTATCCCCGTCAATTCCCATCTCGCTCCACTTTAGGGCCTGTTTGGCTGCTCCCCACGAAATAATGTTCATGTGGGAAAACAAAAATTCACTCAGACTGAATTTTTTTTTTCCCACGTGAACAGTAAATTTTAGTTCAAAAATTTCCTATTCCTATTCCCATTCCCACTGTGCAGCCAAACAGGCCCTAAGGGCCTGTTCGTTTGTCACGGGATTACATGGGATGAGATTTGACGGGTATGGGAACCCACTTTTTAAAAAGTGGGAACCCATGGGTACGGATATGTATAGCTTGATTATGGGAACGTGTTGAATTGAGTACGTGTTTGGTTGTACCGTAGAATTAATTATGGGAAGTCTTAATTTAAATCATTACAATTTTTTATATTCTTTATAAATTTGTATTCTTTTTGTGCAAAATACAGTATGTTATATAAATTTATATAACATATACTGTAAAGAGAAACGTTCAGTATATAAATACAATATGAGATAGGACATATTGTATTTATAGTGGATGTTTAATCAGTATATAAATTTACACTTTGATTTGTATACTATTAATTATCAAAGTGTAACTATTAATCAGTATATAAATTTATATACTGAACGTTTCTTTAATTTTAATCATCCATAAATTAATCTAAATCATCTCATTTTTCATTAAAACATATTGTATTTCTATACTGAATTTTATAACGAATACAAAAAAAAAAAATCTCTGGATTGGATTATCCTTTAGTCCCACAAGGAAATGTGAGTGGAGGAGAGAATTCCTTATATATAGCATTTCTCATATGTGTGTGAAGCTAAGTTGGTGTAAAGCGAATATTGTGATTGCCGCGTTGAGGAAGAGAGAGAGTGGAGGAGAGAGAAGAATGGGAAAAAAAAATGAAGTAGAACTTAGACATCCAAACAGGTTTGGAGGAAGAATAGGAAATTTAGCTCAATCCCACTTAAATCCCATCAATTCTCTTGCATCCGAAGGGCCCTAAAACTCTGATAACTTAAATTTTAAAATTTAAATGTCGAAATAAAATCGTTAGATATGATTATATTATATTTGTATACACAATAAATGAAGGTCATTTGAACCCTCTTGAAAATTAAAATACATATATCTGGATAAAAATTTTGTAACTAAAAATAATTGAGGGGCTTCCATATAAAAATTCCGTGACAAATAAACATGTCCTAATTGAAATATAGTCAATTATACAAGAGTCGAGAACTAGCCTTTGGTCTAGTGACAAAGGCACATGGTCTCTATGTGAGAGGTCATGAGTTTGAAATCCGGACGGGGTAATTAAATTCTTTGTTGTAATAACAATGATATGAAATTTGAAGGCCAGACTTTCATTTTTCTTTCAAAAAAAATTATAGAAGAGTCGCTTTAAAATTCGTGTAAATTTAAATTAAATGGTCTGAATTTATCTTAACAGAGTCAGATACCTGATCTCAATTCGCCT